>CM028681.1:11585422-12785422 GCA_016760335.1 Gastrodia elata | reverse complement strand
AGGAGAAGGTGGTAGTATTTTTTGATAATCAGAGCGCTATATTTTGGCTACTAACCCAGTGTGTCGTGCTTGCACAAAATACATAGATGTGTGATACTACATTATACGAGATATTATAGAAAGTGGAGATATCTTACTAAAGAATATTAACACCAAAGACAACTCGACAAACACATTTACAAAGGTGCTTACAGTTAACAAGTTTACCAACTATAGAGATTAGATTAATATGGAGAAGCGACAATAAACTTCTCATTTAGAAGAATTACAGGCGGCTTGATTCTTTGTGTGAAAGATTTGCAGGAAATTGGTGCGGGAGCAGTCGCTTTGTTACGCTTGGAGCGTGTTAGAGTCATCTCTCATTTGACACATGAGACTTGATGTGGATAATTGTTGAATATTTTTGAATTAAATCCGGTGCTTCGTAACTGACATCGAATTAACGAGGCATATTGGCTCTTTTTGTAATCGACGAAAAGTTATGATAATCAAATCGTAACTTATGCCAATTGATGGATGCATATTTGGGATATTGGGTTTAAAATTTTATTGTAATTGTTTCTCTTCATATAGTGAAATTTTCATTCTACACTTCTCTTGAATGTAGATGATTCTCATCGAACCACGTAACTTTTTTTTATGTTTATGATTGTGCTGCAACTGTATTTGATTTCCTCTTATTTGTTATTGTTTGGTAGATCCTAACACTTCGAATTGCTCTATACTAATTGCTTTACAATTCACCCAAAAATAATGAAATAAATAATTATATTATATAAATGGCTAATATCCAAATTCATATTTTACTGTATTCCAATTATTTAATTTCAATTTGCACTATAATTAATTTACTGATAAAAATTGAACCATTGAATTCTTAAGAATTTAAACCCAAAGGCACATAACCATTGAGTACAGCCTCATTCATAACAGTACCTAAGCTGCTTGGATTAATGACCGTCCGCCTTTTATATAAAAGAACTTCCCCTTAAATTCACCGGATAATTTGTCCGTGGAGACTAGCCCAAGGTCAGCACTCCCAAACGGTAGAAAGAACAAACAAGATAGATCACCAATTAAAAGATGCTTCAGATCCGTCTGAGCAAGGGTCCGCCATCGGAAGGCAGCGGCGGCCTTGCAAAAACCGCACCCCCGCTGGAGACTGTTACAGTTGCTTGTCCGGAGCACCTCATTATTGCTGATCTTCCCGTAGCAAAGAGCGTCGGTGTCTTCACATTCGCCTCCATTTCCCCAAGCCGAAATATTGGCCGCCGATCGCGCCGCCAGCTTGGAGATAGGATCCACTTCTGTGTTCGTTGCGATTTTCCAATCGCCATTTATGGTCGCCTCGTGAGAACCCTTCCTCATTCGCGCTATTTTCTTTTGTGTGTGATCATCTAAGTTAAATGGTTATTTCTTTTACTGGTCCATTGGTCGAACTAGAGGATTGTGTGTGATCATTGTTTTATAATGTTACTTCTCTGGCGGGATTAAGCTTACTGGGTTCAATAAATGCTTTGCTAGAGGGGTATTGAATATGCGATTGACGTCATAATTTCTTATGATGCATTTGAGGAGGATATTGGTTAAATGATTTTGAAATGTGGAAGCTATCAGAATAACTAGTTATTAGGGGTGATAGGACATTTTATAAATATGGTTGAATTTGACGTCATCTAAGTTATTCAGCTTTAGGAACCTTGGCGACCAAACCTTGGTTTGCAGCTGTAAGAAGATTGTACTGTTTTTACCTTACCATTGCAGGGGAGAAGAGGTTGTTTTAGATTCTATGCTGTGGTTAGAAGATTTATTTTGCTTGTAGTTTCTATCTGAACTTCTCTTAAACGAACTATGTAAATCCATTTGAACTGCTATTAATCCTTTGAATTTCTTGGTTCTTTTAGGTTTATCTAGGAGCTTCATGTTTTTTATCTGCCTACCCATTTTTGTAAGAGCTCTCATCAAGGCCCGCACATTGTTTTGATAATGTTAGCAATGCACAAGGCTATGTGACTTGTTGCACTCATTGAGCTACCAACACATCATTCAAATTTCTGAAGAGACATTGAACAAGTGTTAAAGTGATAAACTGTTATTTATTGAAGCCATTGAACATTGATTTATTGGATCCATTGAATAGTGTATATACATTTGGTTAGGTTACTATGATTTAATAATGGTACCTTATTTTTCTTACAGGCCTCGTTTTGTGCCACATTAATTTGTCTTTCAACTATTTAAACTCAAGCAACTCAATAGTATATGATGAATGGTAAAAGATGTGTGAGGAAAAGTGACCTCATACTCTTATAAACATACTAATCTTATCCCTATGTGCATTTGTTTGCGCATGCATGTTAATACTACTATACTTTTGTAAGTATAGGAACACTTATCATTTTTTATATCTCATTGTTCATCAAATAGAAAGATTCATGTTTAAACTTTGGAGAAGCTGTAGGCATAAACATAAATAACAAGAATTAGATTTCTGCCTGGCAATTGGTAGCGAAGACATGGTAGGGGCATTGGGTGCACATGTCCCCATTGGCCTCACCTGTAATCTTTTATATTCTTAAAATTTTTATTAGATAGATTCTTGTTTATATAGAAATAATTGATATTATTTCAAGACAATGAGTTGGTGAGTTGGTTTAAAGCTTTTATTAAAGCTGTATTGCTCCCTGGTTAGAGCTTCAAAGTTCCTTCCACTTATTTTCTACGCTTTTTATCATAGTTTTTTAGTATATTTATAATGTTAAGCTAACCCTTTGCCTTTAGAAGAAAAAAAAAACCCTATCATTTGTTTCATTGTCTCTCTTGGTGACTCGGGGTGTTGTCTCCTCCACTTAGCTGTGTTTACACACAAATTCTTTCTTGGCTCTACCTCTATCTATAATTTCTTTATGTTTGAGGTTTCAATATTTTTAATGAATGTTGAGATATGAAGTGTTCTTATACTTCCAAATGCATAGATAGTTGCATACTCTCAATATCCTCTTTCCTTCTTTTGTATATACATATTTATATTATATATCCCTATCTCTTTCTTTATATTTATATAATATGCCTAGGCGATGCATAATAAATTGAATATTAGCATAACTTATAAATGTTTTTGTTCATCAGATTAGATGTTACTCTCTCCCTCTCTTAATTGTGTTTCCACTCTATTTCTTTCTTGGATGCATCTCTATCCATAATTATTTTAAATTGGAGCTTTCAATATTTGTAATAGATGTTGAGATATGAAGTGTTTCTATACTTCCAAATGCATAGATAGTTGCCTACCCTCATTTCAGTCTTTCCATCTTTTCTATATATATATTTATATTATATCCCCATCTCTTTCTCTTTTTTTATATTAATAAGATGTCTAAGCCCACATGAGTTTAATCTCATCCGTTGACCATATTTTTGATGTGTGGTCATGATCATTTGTTTCAATTTATTATTAGGCTCTCTCTATTTAAGAGAGCTGCACCTCTTGTAATTACATGATGAAATTATATTCTAATTATGTTCATTTTCTTGAAATTTCGGTTTCTCTTTAGGCACGCTTTCGCTCTTCACAGCATATCCTCATTTCACTCTTTCCATCTTTTCTCTCTGTATATATTTATATACTACATCCCAATTGCCTCTCTCTTTATAAATATATTATGTCTAGGCAATGTATCAAATTTTGAATATTGGCATAACTTTTAAAAATTTTTGTTCGCTAGACTAGATGTTACTCTCTTTATTTATATATAATTGATATTAGTGAAAATTTACTTGCAATTCTATTAGGGTGTTAGAGGAAAAGGTGCTAGGGAGGGTTCAAGGATTGATGTTTGTTAGAGATATAATTGAGTTAGAACATGAATAAAAGGTTGAGAATATTGTTGTCTTTCAAATTTGTCATTTGTTAGGAATGCTACCTATATATTCAACACAAGATATTATATTTTAAAAGGACGAAACTCTATCTATTTGATTTTGTAATACATACTTGTGAGGTACCGTGGCAGAGAAAATTTGATGAGCTACACAAAAATAAGTTTGTAAATATGTGAAACTTTAAGAGAATAACAAGACACGAATATCAACTGAGCTCAATAAAATAACATTTTTGTTACCTCAAGAAGAAATAAATGGATTGTTTCTGGGCAATGTTAGTAATATAGATAGTTAAATAAGTTAATCTCAGAATATTATTACAAACTAATAATGCTAAATAAAGTATCACTAAACATGTTAATTAATTTATTAAAAATCATATGTATTAACATAAATTTTATAGTAAATGTGCTATTTATGTAATATCTAATTTTGTAAAATACTTAAATACGCATGAAATAAAGAAACTTCAAGAGTAGGATTTGAGGAGCTTGAATTTTCTTAAAATTACTTGGCTGACTTATTTAAGAAAGTGTTTAGTGTGAAGGCATAATAAACATGAAATCATTGAGTAGCTTTATTATACATCAGGCAAATGTGATTAAGCTAACATGCATGCATCAGTGTTAAAATAAAATGAAAAACAAAATTATTGTTTATTGGTTTGATCATTATTGAAATTGTACGGTCCTCCTTAATTTTCGTGTATTTCCTAGTACAAGAAATTAATATTTAGTAAAGAAACTTGTTTTAGGCTAATATGACCGATTGACAATACTACTCTCAAATGACCATTAAAACTGTCATGTGAGTTGAGCATGAATTTGTTATTAAGCAATAGTCTACCTTATGAAAACATAATTGTGTGAGTGTATATTATGCGATAGTAAAATACTAGTTATAGAATGATTACTTGTATAAATTTGGTCTAGGTACATGCTAGTTTGATTCTAGGTGAGGCGAATCGAATTTGTAATTAAGGCTAGGTTAGTTGATGTGGTATGACTAATCAAACTTAACTTCTGGCAAGTGAAGGGGAAGTGTGATCTTTAAAGGTGAGTTTGACCAAGCGAAGTTAAATCTATCTGGACTCAGTTGGAATTTTGTGGGTGTAAAATGCTAAACTCAAGCACGTTGCCTGCTACTCTTACATTGCTTTTGTGAAGAATTTGCATAGAAGATTCTTCTCTTTTATGAAATAGCACATTATTTCTTTAGAAATAAAGGGACTTTTTTGTGATGCCAGAAAGAACGATAAAAAGTGAGAAGGAAAGAGTATGAGAGAGAAGAAACTTTTATTTCCTCTTGGGTTTCATTTAGCATGTTCTTAATTGAGATTAATAGGGGTGAGGATCAGAGGATTGATTTTTGTGATGCTCTCAAGCTTTGCTCCTTTATATATTCATGAATTAAGACTTTTTGGGAAACTTTATTATCAAGTCATTATTAAAGCAACATGGCGGATAGACTTTTTTTTGGAAGAATGAAACTCTTAGTTTAAGAAATTTAAAAATGTGCTGAAACTGTTGCATTTTTCATAGCCATTTTTAAAATATAAACATCAGATTTTTTAGGGCCATCCAAGGAATGTCATGCCTAATAATTGTTACACATGTTGATTAAATCTAAATAAAGGAATTAGTCCAAGGAATGCTATGTGATTGCTTTTGTCTACTCGCTGTTGTCGTGAGCCCACTGCAATGTTATTGCTTCATACATAATGATCTTAATAATGATTAAAGCATGATTTAAAGTTAAATCTTTCAGTTTTTCCAAGTACAAGTACACCTACTTCCTTTAAATAATCTATCATATAGTTCCTTTAAGGTTTGTTTTGAGTCTGTTTAGTGTGATACAAAACTTTATGAAAATTGAAGATGATTTAATCATGCATCATGCAAACAAAAGTAGCAATTTAACTGATGATTTGATTTAGTCAATGTATTAAATTAATTTATTAATTTATTGTTTAGAATCACTTAAATTAAATTGAGGTTTATTGAGCATATATAAACATATATTTAGAATAATTCCAGCATTTTTTGTTTTATTAAATTACCGAAATGCATTATTGGCAAGTTGCATTAAGTTGGCATTACTAGTTATCTGTATTTTCATCAAGTTTGATCAAATTATTTTTATATAGTACATCAAGTTCAGCAATATTGATCTTGCATTTGAAGGAAGTAATATTGTAGAAAAAAATCATGTGGATAATAAATTAGTTTACATAAAAGGTTAATAGTCTCTTTAAACACACATACATATGCATGAGTTTGTGTGTGCTGTGCACATTCTTCACAGGAACCACTCTTAACCAATGTTGATCTAGTTTGATGCATTTAACTTGATTAAGTGCACGAGTAAGCTATGCTTACTCTTTTAAACTGTGAGAATTTAACTATAGTGTTCATCATCCAACCTGCAAGCTAGATAAATGATATTATTGTTACAGGCATGAACATTGGTGTTTCTTTAAGGATGACACTATGTTCACACTATTCTCTTTCTTCTTTGAGTGGTGATGCTCATGTTGGCTTCAAGCTCCATCCTAAGGGTTGATATCATAGCAGTTGACTCTTAGCACTTCATATGTTGAAAAAATAGAAAACATAAGTACATGTTGGAATGTCAACACTCTTTTAGATATAAATTTTTTTGTTTGTGGGAAATTTGCGAAATAGTACCAACTATTTAAGTTTGAAAAACTAAGTTTTGAAATATTTAATTTGCCCAAACTGTTCAACATGTTCAATTTAGTACCCAATTATTCATTTTGAGGTAAAGTTTGTTCTATGATATGAAAAACTAGAGTCTAAATTGGCCTTATAATGATTAGTTGTGTCATTAAGCTAGAATATTGAATAACTGGGGACTAAATTGGATAGACCAGATAACTACGAACTAAATTAGTCAATCTAAAATAAAAGTTAATTTTGGAGGCCACCATAGGAGTTATTTAGTAGTGAACCAGTGGCTTAGCATGCATTTACGTCGGCACTGCTGTCGAACATAGTAAATTCAAATACTCATGCTAAGCGCTAAACTCCACAAGCAAACCTTTTTAAGGTTGTGATTTATGTTTACATAAGCAAGTGTCAAAATCTTGGTTACAAGCTTTCCCTCACAACAATGAACTTTATATATAACATTCTTTTAAGCCCATGTGGAGCGCAACTTGTTGGTCCATGTGAACTATCAAAAATATTAAACAATTATCTTAAGTAGATTCTGGGCTCATGCTCTATGTTTAAATTTTTCTTGCAATTATTGAATAATTTTTGGATTTTAAAATTTATATATTAGACCTAAAATATATCACCAAATTTTTATATTATAATTACACAATTTAAAAATTAATTTTAAATTAGTAAATTTAAAAACACGAATTTCTTTGATTAAGTTTTTTCTTATTATAATTAATATAATAAATTAAAATTATTTATTAATAGTTTATTTTATAACTTGTTAATAAATAGTGTAAATGATTTGTTATCTTACAAAAAATTAGATAAAACTTTGTTCTGTGTTCCAAACCAATAATTCTTCAATTAAAATTAGCTTAAGCTTAGTTCATCTTTTTAAATAACAAAATTGTTTAGCAAGTTTAGTAGGCTTATCATTTGAATTATCTTAATTTCTTAGCCTTAAACTACCTTAAGCCCATTTTGGGCTCACCTTTGCTTGCTTAGTTTAGTTATTCCCAAACTGTTTAGTAGCTTAGCTTATCCAACTTTTTTAACTTATCTTCCTTAAAGTCAATAAAAAAATAACTAGAGGGTCATTTGGTAGCTGCTTAGTTTTACATTTTATCAGCTTACTCCCAAATAATTTTAGCAATTTAGCTTAGTTTATTGGTTTTTTTAGTTTAAAAAAACAACTTAAAATTAAAATTAAAAAATTACTCTGATTAATTTAGCAATTTAGCTTGAAGTTACTTATGTAATCCCTTAATTCTATTATTCCAAAAGTTAAGCTGTTATCAAACGTTCTCAAAAAGTTAAATAATTAAATCAAAGAGTTTTATTTGCAAAGTTGTGTTTATTTAAGCCAAATTAATTCATAATCCATTTAATCCTAAAGTATGAAACGAATAGCCCCAAATTAAGACTTTTCATCCTAAAAATTAGTGTTCTTGCCGTTCCTCTAGGTCAATGTTTGTCAAGCCCAACACCTTTAAACTACTACAAATAATGCTACATCTCTTTAAACCACCTAGTAATTATTGTATAGTAAACCCTCTTCCAACAAAATTTATCTAAGCTTCATGATAAAATGCTGTCTCCCTTAAAATGCTACTGTCCTTATTCTTTGAGGATCACTTTTATAAGGTAACTATCCCTTGATGCTGTAGTTCACACATTCATAAGTATATGCAAAAAGAATTCCATATATATGTATGCATAGAAATATATTTATAATTTAGATAAATTAAACCGAACCTAATGCAGTTGGCTATTAGTCATCCTTGAGTCCTTTAGCAAACTTGTTGAGAGAAGTGTCTTCAAGGTTAGGTTACTGAGTTGACTTATGGCCTACCAAGGAACTGAGTGATTCTTTTTTATTAGTACAAAACCTGTGAACTTGTAAATGAAAGCATGGTATATAGATAATATTTTTTTGTTCATTGCTAACTAGTGAGAAGTAGGCTGTATATTATATGAGAAGCATTAAATAGTGGCTTTCATTACATAGAATTTGAAGTTATGCAACTCTAAGTAGCACTTATTTATATTAGATATGTATAAATATATGTTTCTTGCTATTAAAAAAAAATGTTTCTTGCTATTACTTGAATTCACCAGGCTTGATTTCACTTTTAAGTTTGCTAGCTGGCCATGAACTAATTTGAAATGTTCTTAAACCGCAACAATTTTCTTAGCAATCTTTTGTGTTTTTGTAGATTCCTTGTGAGCATGCTTTTTGTTTAGCCTGTTCAAGAAGTGATCCTAGCTGTTATCTGTAAGTCCCTTTTTGCTATTTTCTTCTTATACACTTAAAACCTGTATCTGGTTTTGCATGATCATTTTAGATAACTGAGAAGCTTTTTTGTTGCTGATTTCATTACTTAACAAATTAATTGTATTGGGGTTTTTATTGTTATTATTCATTTGTACAATGCCTTATTTTATTTATTGCAGCTAGTTATCAATTAAGGACTGAATAATTTATTGTATGTGAATATTCATATTATGTTGTAAATTAAGTAGTTTTGTAATATCCCACATATTAAATGATTTGTCCAACCTGGTCAAGATATCTAATTTAGTGTTTAATATTCAATACCAATTTAGTTTTTAATTTTTTTATTTCTTAAAATTTAAAACTAAATTGGGGATTAAATTGGATAAATTGAATATGCTGCAATAAATTGGACAACTAGAAGATAGCCCGTTGACAATTAAAAAATTACTTTTAATATTTTTCTGGCTTATTCTTTACAATCCTCAGTGTAAATATCTTGTAATATGAATTGATTATGGTTTTGTGAAAACCGTTTATAAACTTTGAAATGTACCAAGTTGGACAACGAAATATGTTAAATTTGAATTGTAGTTGGCACTTTAAAATTTAGGAGGCAAGAAGTTTCATTGTTAATCCCTTATAGCAGAAGGTTGCAAAAACACCTTTCAGGGTTACAATCAGAAGTGAGGAACCTGAGTCTGGAGGCAGCACTTTGGATGATCAGGACTGATTGCATAAATTTCTAGCTTAATTTTTTATTTGAAATAAATGAAAATAAAGCATGTTAATATTAGATCCAGGGTGTCTGTGGTTGATGTGCCACAGCATTAGCATGAACCCCCTAAAATTTGTACTATTTGGGGTCATATTCTATGAAGTCTGCCATTTTCACTAGACTAAGAAATTGAAACTGACCCTATTGCAGTGTACATGTGATTTTATCATCAAGCTAAATTAGGTTGCTAATAAATTTTTTTATTGTACCCAATATGAAATATCTTTAGTCGCTACCTAGTTTAGCAACTAATCATCATATGAACATCAAACAAGCGTTCATATACAAAAATATCAAAGGATACCATAGGGAATTTATAAATATATCAACCCTAAAAAATTATATTTACCTCATAAGATAACGTTTCTCTCAGGCTTTATTTGCATTATTTTTTATGCTCTTAATCAACAAATAATATATGAGCTGTATCAAAAAGATGTTGCACCTTTCATTGATGTAAGATGAAAGTATAATGCATATAAGATAAATTTTGAATTTAAATGCAAGCTTTAAAGATTTATACATATAAGATCTTCTCAAGAAATTCTATCATCTGACTATCCTTCTCTCGCTCTCACCCTCTCACTTGATTGGCTGAAGATAAAAGAAAACGAGCAAGAGTTCGTACCTTGTACTCCCGGTTGAACGCACAGAAGGGTCGGCGCAGAGGGTCAAGCGGAGAAGAATTGAGAGTTGCGCGGAAGAAGAAATCGAGTGGAGGAAGCCACACACTACTCGTCTCTCGGGCGTAAGGGTTACGCGGAAGGAGGGGTCGATCCTTCCTTCTCGGTTGGCCACCTGGTATGCTTACTGCCGCGTTTTACGGGAGAGAGTCGAGCGACTGAGAGGGAGAGAAGGCTTGTTCGAGTGGTGAGAATCGTTCGGTCCTTTGCGATTAAATAGGGCGTGCGTATGTAACACACGTCCGTTTTATTCGGACTAATTCGCCGGTGAGTTACGGGTAATTAGCTCTATTATTCTCTGCATACCTTCCTAATAGAGCCGAATATTTAATTGCTTAACAGTTTCTAAAAGGGCAGCCGATTCTTGTCTTGAATATGAGTCTTAATGAGGTAATTTATGCTTTACTAATTTAAGTATGCGTTAATGATGGGTTTTAATTTCTATTTCAGCTTTAAACGAATTTGAAAACGTTCTAAATTAAGGATTGTAACTGAAAAATCAAAATTTAGCGGGAGTTTAACGGAAAACTGAAATTTGCGGGAGAATTAATGAAATTCAAATATTGTGGAACATTAATATTTTTCTTATAAATGACCTAGGGTCATTACAGACATTGTGAAGCTTATTTTTTGAGCTGGATAGCTCGAGAGAGGTTTGAGAATTGGAGACATTTTCCCAAGATTGTCCAGACCTCAGTAGATGAGTTGGCATCAAGGATCGAAGGAAGAATGGATGGTGAAATGGTGGAATATTGGGAAGCTATGAGGTTTCGGTCTGTAGACATCCAAAATGAGGAATTGGGGTGGTCGGCTGGAGGAGTAGGCTCGATTTCATCAAGATGCCCATATGGGTTATTGGCTTTGAATAGATGTATTACTTGAGCATGCCAAATGGGGTAGTTATTATAGGTAAGGGGTGTGTTGATGAGATTCTTGATGTTGGACATAAAATTTTTTAGGTTCTTTGCATCAAATGAACTGGTAGAACTGCTGTGACGAGAACTGGAATTGTCGCTGGGATGAGAATACATATTAGTGGATTCCATGGAAGGATAATTGACATGAATGTAAAGTTCTTGATGTTCTTGAAGGGAAGCTGGGGGCTTCTTGAGAACTGTGAGCAGAATGAGGCATTGTGATTCTTGAGAGGTAGGAGGGTGATTTGGAAGAGAGTTAAGGTGAGAAGGTTGTGGAGTGGTTCTAGCTATGGGTTGATTTCTGCTAAGATGGAAATGTGGGGAGTTGAGGTGAGAAGGCTGTGGAGTGGTTCCGGCAATGTGTTGATTTTTGCTGAGATGGAAATGTGGGGGGGTAACTGAGGGTTTTTTGAATCCAACTCTTTTTTGTTCTCACTACAAAAAAAATTGTCATGAAAGTGCTACGTGCTATACGTGCTATAAGTTTCATCCGCATCTAAAAACACTTACTTTTTCATCGATCCAAGCCAGATCCAAAGCGAAGAAGGTTCAACAAATGTACGTCCCTAAAGCTAACAGGGCCGGGGTTTCCTCCCCGGCAGCTGTGGTGCTGCCTAGTATGGGCGAGATTTGTGCGGATTCATCTAAAGCCGTTGGGTTCGCTTATGGTGGTACATTTAATTCCTTTGGGGATTTTTTGTGAACTGAACTACTATTAGAACCATTCTAAGGGATTATGGCAAGTTATGGGATGACCTAGTGGAATTGGAAGAACTAATGGATGATGATGGTATTTGTCTTAGTGAAATTGTTGTAATCACCGATTCAGTCGAACTAGTTGAATGTGAAGCAGTGGTAGATTTTGAGGATAATGTGGATGACTGTGAGGATCCGAATGCCGGTTCGGTAGAAACCGTTCTGGCATAGGGTAACTGCTCACTGCAGGATCATATCAAGCAATTTGAGAGAAAAAGAATGCGCATATAAAAGTGAATGATATTTTTCATTTATCAAAAGTTCTTACTACAAGTTCCATCATTGAAAAAAAAAAGAAACAAAATAAGCATTTCAGCGCCGTCGTTGATCCTTTTGAAAGTTAAGGTTCTTATTTAACCTCTTCCAGGAGCACCTGACCTGGTATTGTACAACAAATAATATCGGGATTGGAATTCCCAGTAATTAAAGAATACTCTAAGTACAGCAGTATATAATAATAAATTATTTTACGAAAATGCGTTTAGCAGAGATAAAAACGCAGGATAGGTAAGGCAATTGTGTAAAATAAGCGAGTAACTTCCTGCAACAAGTATTTATCACAAAATAACGGTTACTGATGTTATTTTTCAGCAACCAACCCCGAATGTTATTGATGTCATTTTTCCAGTAACAACTCCGAATGTTATTGATGTCATTTTCCAATAACAATCCTGAATGTTGCTGATGTCATTTTTCCAGCAACAACCCCGAATGTTACTGATGTCATTTTCCAGTAACAACCCCGAATGATACCGATGTCATTTTCCGGTAACAACCCCGAATGATATTACGTTGGTTCCGGACAACCAACCAAGCTTCAAAACGAAATTCGGCTCAAAGCAAATATGCGAAGCGAAGCAGTAATAGAAAAATTGCAATATGTAATGCAAGTCATATACTGGGTACCTTTAGTCTTTTAGTTCAGAAGTTCAACAGCTCATATGAGTGACAGTTCGCTCAATCTGCATTTTAAGTTCCCGATATTTTTAAGTTAGCTTTTATTCTTTTATTCTGTTTGTCTTCTTCTGCTTTTGAAGTTCATTTAAATTAAGCTGCTGTTAAAGCAGTTGTTAATGTGTCTTTATGATTATCATACTAATGTATGACGAAAAAGTCAGAATAATCGACGGAATTGACAAATAGAAATTAGTAGTCATTTATAACACATTGAATCGTTCTCATTATTAATTAATGAGGATAATTCTATTGTGTATGACTAGCTATAAATTTGATAGTGAGAATAATTAGATTAAGAGAAAGCGAATGAGTTCTTTCAAATTTCTTTCCCTTACCTTAGATTTAGGATCGCCGGCACACGAAAGGAAGCTGGAACGGGTTGGCTGAAGGGTGGCCGAGGGTTGCTGGAGCCGCTGCGGGGGCTGCCGGGCTGCCGGAAGGTGCTGCCGGGCTGCTGGAAGGTGGCTGGAAGGGTTGCCGGGCTGCCGGAAGGAGGAGGGTTGGCTGAATTGAAGAGGGGAGAGGGGAAGAGACCGCTGGAATGTGTGGGGAGAAGAGGGGAGGGAATGGGGGCTTTATAGGCGCACGCAGTGGCGCCAAACCTGCGCCAAAACGGCGCCATAAGGGCGCCTGGTCGGTGCCTGGCACACGCCAGGAAGCCTCTGGCGCGGAAGCTTCTCCCGCCGGAAGGCGGGAGTGGGGTCAGGGGGAGTGGTCGGCCCTATGGGCCGACAGCCTGCGCCAAAAACGGCGCCGGCAGGCGCCGAACGTGCGTCAGGCTTCCGCCTGGCGCGGAAGCTTCTCCCGCCTGGCGCGGGAGAAAAGATCGCATGCGCGATCAAAAAAACAGAGGGGGGCATATGAAGAAAACAGAGGAAGAAGAAAAAAAATAAATAAAAAAAAAAACTTAAATTTAAAATCTACTCAAACTTTCGTTGTTAGCCATCCGAATACAACGAAACTTGACACCGAGGTGTGTTACAACATGATGAACACCCTCGCGCCAAAAATTTTCGATTCGGAGCAAAATTTTATTTTATTTTAATTTTAGGGGTTTAAAACTTCGAAAATTTGCCACGATCATATCGATGCTCAGATTTTGATGAAAACTTCTCGAGCAATTTTTAAATAATATACTTAACATGTCGACACTGAAAACGATGAATTCGGACACGTATTTCAATGTTTTTGATTTTCAGAAATTAAAAAAAAAATTCGAAGATAGAACGGGAGCTTCCGTCTTTCGGATTTCTCCTGAATTAGGGCTCTTTAATCCTTAAAGTTGTTTCTATCTATTGGTAGTTTTGTTTGCCCTAAAATGAAATTCCCCGGGATCCTGATTCCTAAGGCGGAATTCTGACCTAATTTGCAAAACGACTTTGGGTCGTTACAATGACTCACTTTATAACTTGGAGATCGTGGTGGCTGGGATTGGTTACCAGATTTGGACAGCAAGATAGCAAGTTCAAATGAAGTTGATTCTCCTTGCAAAGAGGCGGATGAGGTGATAGAAGACTATCTGGGTACCCCGTTGGTGGAACCGGTTTGTGAAGACATTTGGGGTGAGCTAGCGGGATTTGAGTCGTATTCATCAAATAAACTCCGGATCACATTATCGGAGGCTACCGAAATTCTAAAGGGTCGAGCTGAGGGGATGATTGACATGAATCTTGGTGATAAGGGGCTGATGGGTGCTCCTTTAGATTGGCTCTAGCACTACGTTGGTGAAATTCCATAATTATTCGGAGGTGAGCTTTGGAGATATCGCCCCTTTATCTGAGCTTTATCTTACGAACTTCATTGACGACTTCGGAGGGTGAGGTTCATCAAAACCTCAATTCTTTTGCTAAAGAGTTCTACCGACCTGGTTTGGAAAGTCTCAACCTATATCTTCTTAGGGCGACAACAGTGATTATGATGGGAACCTAAGTTGAATTCTAAAGAAGATTCCAAGGAGGATTCGGAGAGTGACTTTGATAATATTGGCATCCTAATGAGGAACATAAGGAAAAAAAAGAACCATAAAAAATCAAAGTATTCAATCCAAATACATATTCAAGACATAAGAGACGCGGTGGCAAACTATATATATATATGTGTGTGTGTAAATAGCATGTAAGGCAAATTCTTCCTAACTTGAGAAAATATCCATACTTTTTTCTGACACTTCAATTTCCTTAACCTTGTTATACTGCCACTAGTGGTGATTCCGTGATTATGTTGAGGATATATGAACTTTCAATAAATAAATGTGCTTAAATATTATTATCTATCCAGTCATATCAAATAGATCTAACACAATCAACTATAATCAAACAATATCATTCTTTAAGAACATACATCTAGAAGAATTGTCTACGATAATAATGCATAAAAATATTTAAAGTGTTGCCGAAATAAGATATCAATCTAAATGCATCTAAATACCTTTCTACCCTAATATCTCAATAAACTAGCAAACCTAAACCAATAAACTAAACAGCATAGAACTACAACTTACCGAAAGTAAACAGTAAAAATGAAAGTAAGGAGATTCACTAATAATCCTTTATATTTGTATTGACAGCTGAAAAAATCCTTGATGCGGCATCTATCAATTTTATCGTTTAACTCATAAATGCAAATTATTTGTTTTAAAGGATTTGCAATTAGCTAATTTATCAGAAAATCAATTTCTTAAACCGATTTAAAGCAAATTATTTTCTTGACAACGAGTAGTAAAGCAAGCAATAGGTCTAATAATGTTCAATAAAGTGAGCAATACGGTGCAGTAAGATAAACAATAATGATATTATATAGCAGTACAGTACAGTAATGGATGATGTAATAGTTAACTGTATTGTCATTTAATTTTTTGAAGTTGAGCCTTATAAAACAAAAATGTGGCTGGTGGGATTTTAAACCCTTGACTTATCAAACTGAAGAGCTCAACTACTAAGCCACACTAAGTCACAACACCATTCATTATACTGTCTATTTTTGTATCTTTCGTTTCAATTTAAATGTTGGACATCACCAGCAAAACAACTATATTAACTTGCCTATTAAATTAATATTAGTATCAATATCGAACGCAGATGAACATGAACATGCACAAAATTTTTCATATACTCAAATTTGCTTATAAGAATTGAAGATATCAGCCTCAACAATTGATCTTCAAAACAAAATGATAAAGCAAGATGATATTAATTTCCATATCTGTTTAAATGTGTTGACGCATAGTGAAGCGGGAAACCATTGCACGAATGTATGTGTTTCCTATATACAGCTATGGTATTTGTAGTTATAGAAGTAGAGAATATATGGTACATGTGCTGTTGTTCATGACATAGTGGAGAATGGGTTGTTGTAGATGGAAGGTGGAGATTTGTGGAGGTTGTTGCTGGCTAGTGATTGTATCATAATAATTTCATGTTGTAATGTGCCCCCTCAAGTGATGCGAAGGTGGACCATAGACGAGCTTGCTAATGAGTAGTTCGTGTCGAGGGGGGCGAAAACGGTTTCGTAAGCACGTCTGCAAATTGGTTGGTGGTAGGCATGCAGAGCACTTGTATTTGTTCGGATGATGTGAGATCACACGCGAAGTGGTATTCAATCCCCAACATGCTTCATTCTTGTGTAAAAGACCAGATTGTGAGCTAGAGAAGTTGTGCCGAGGTTGTCGCACCACAATGTAGGTGTAATGTCGGAAGGAATCCCCAATTCTTTCAGCAATGCTTTTAGTCACATCAGTTCGCTAGCAGTGTTGACAACTACTTTGCACTCAGCCTCAGTACTCAAATGAGCAACGGTGGGTTGTTCCTTGTAAGACCAAATGATAGGATTGCTAACAAGGAAGACAACATTAACCGGTGGCAGACTTTATATCATCAATACAATTCGCTCAATTGGCATCGCAATATTCTTGAATATGCAGTTTTTGTTGAGGGCACAAATAGATATTGTGGTGTGTACATTTGAGGTAACGCAGGTGTTTCATAACTGCCCAATGTACTGTACTCGGCCGATGCATGAATTGACTTAATTTATTCACCGTAAAGGCGATATTCGGGTGAGTAATGAGAAGGTACTGAAGACTGCCGATAAGCTGACGGTAAATTGTGGCATCCTGCAATGGTTTTCCCATGAGAACCGACATTTTGATACAAACTTGTATAGGAGTATGACGGTTTGGATTCAAGCATTCTGGCATTAGATGGATATCACCAATTAGGTGGTTTGAGATAAATGGAGACCAGCGTCAAAGCGGACAACGCAGATGCGAAGGAAATTATGTCGTGGATCAAGATGTTTAAGCGAAAACAGCATGGAAAGCTAGCCGATGGTGGTTTGTATGAGCTTCAGATCATCACCTTTAATAAGGACATCATCCACATATATAAGAAGATACATGGTGTGATCATTTGAGGAGTAATGGAAAGAGATTGGTCCAAAGTGCTATGTTGAAAGCCGAATTTGACAATGGTGGTGATGAGAGTTTGATACCAATCTTGAGGTGATTGCTTAAGACCATAGATGATTTTTTTGAGTTTGCAAACAAATGTGGGATAATCCGGATCAATGAAACCGGGTGGGGCTGCACCATGTAGATAGTTTTTTGTGAAGTTCGCCATTTAAGAAAACATTATCGAAGTCTAGCTGTTGAATATACCAATTGCGAGAGATAACAATGGTGAGAATGATTCTGATGGTGGTGGGTTTAACAATTGGTCTTAAAGTAGTTGTGTAATCCAAATGCCTGATTGTTGGGATAATCCGCTAGCTTCTAGGCGAATCTTGCAGTGGGCGATAGAACCATCAGGGCTATGTTTAGTTGAATGACAATTTGCACGAGACAGCGTTGTAAGAAGAATGAGAAGTAATAAGTTGCCAAGTGTTGTTTTGAATGAGAGCATTTATTTCCTCATGCATTGCTTGGGTCTAATTGGGTTTAGTTTTAGCCTGACTAAGTAATTGGATACATCTGTGGATGAATTTGAGCAAAAGCAGGTAAGTATTGGGTGTTTGATAGTAAATGCATTTGGTTTAAGTTTACAGTTTGACTTCGTGTTATCATCTTGTGAGTTTTCGAGGTTGCTGGATGAACGTGTTACTGAATTTCTGGTGCATGTGCAGGAAAGGATGCAGGCAGAGCAGAATTTTGAGACTGAATTGAGTTGGAAGTAGTAGGCTGAATGTTATTATCTGCAGAAGGGATGATTTCAGTAGCTGGAACCGTAAGCTGGGAGCTGGGAATAGTTATTACAGTAGATAGTTAGATGATTTTTAGTGAAGAAAGATGCTGGAATGTTGCATGAGGAAATGTTATCTCATAAACAAACAACACATGACAGGAAATTTACGCTTTATTTTGTTCAAGATCATAGCAAATGTACGCATGGTGTTTGCTACTACAGCCAAAGAAAACACAAGGCTTTGATTCCGGTTGTAGTTTAGATGAAATGTATGGTTTTAACCAAGGCAAGCACAAACAACTGAATACTTTTAGCAATTAAAATTTGGAAGCGTTTGGTAAAGTAATGGTATGGAGAATTAGATTTGCAATAGTTTTGTGGGCATACGATTAATGAGATATACTGCTGTTTGAAATGCATATACCCAACATGAGGAAGGGTGATGGGCTTGGCCGAGTAAGGCACGTCTGGTTTCGACAATATGCCGATGTTTTCGTTCGGCAGTGTCATTTTTTGCGGGAGTATATGGAGCGGTGACCGGTGATGTGTACCAAATTCAGCAAGTGCTGAAGAAAAATTTCGATACTCACCACCACTATTAGATTGGAAATTTTGAATAGGCAAACTAAACCACTTTTTCACTCATTTCTTAAAGGAAAGAAATACATGAATAGCTTCCGATTTAGAATGTAAAGGAAAGACTCGTGTAAATTTAGTGTAAGCATCAACAAAACTATGTAATAGCGATGCCCAGATAGAGCTATGGTAGGAGCCGCTCCCCAAATGTCTGAGTAAATGAGTTGGAGTGATAGGGATCAACAACAATGTGCCCATAGCTGTTGCTAAGTTGACATTGAACAGAGTTGCCACGTCCCCGGCCACGTGAATGGCCACGGCCACGGAAGTGCCCCCTGAATGAATAAGTGAGGCCATTTGAAGCCATTGGAATAGGAGGCAAGCCTTGTGGATTTGCAACTGATGGAGAACCATATGCATCCATGATGTTTGGAGCAGCAACATTTGCTGAAGGCGTGATAGTTGCAGCAAAGGCAATCAAACCTGGAGTGGTTGGCTCGGTATCATGTATAATAACTCATGATTTAATAGAAGACCAATAAAATCATCCAACGGAATCGGTTCTAGTCGAGCAGTGATTGAAGTCACAAGTGCTGAGTATTCTGAACCCAGTAAGGTTAGGTGACGAGGCACCATTTGTTGATCCGATAAAGGGGTTCCAGCAACAGCAAGATATGAGCCAAGGACGTTGCACCATGTCAGACATAGACAAAGATCCTTTCTTTAAGGTTCTTAACTGATACTCTATTTGGGAAGACGAAGCATAGATGTTAGCTAAAACTTTCTACATACCATGAGCCGTTACATGATGACGAACACGGGCAAGAGTGGATTTCATGAGAGAAGAGATGATCCTGCTTGGTATAAACTGATCTTATTGAAACCACGTAGCATAGGCTGGATTCGGCGCATTTGTCGGATGAAGGAGAGGAGGATCTTTGAATGATCCATCAACATGGTCCAAAAGACCATGGCTTTGAAGATCAGAATGAACTGAGATTTGCACACTGATAGTTGGACTTATCTAATTTTATGTTTAGGAGATGATGGACGCCAGCAAGGGACAGAAGAACAGCAGCGATTGGCGTCAAGGGGAAGAAATCAGAGGTTGAGGAGGAGTCTTCCATTGATTTATCAGAAGATTGAAGGAGAACGGTACTAGGCTTGTGGTGGGAGATCAAAATCGCGAGCAAGGGTTTTGCTCTAATACTATGTTAAAGCACAGTGAAGTGGGAAACCATTGTAGAATGTATGTGTTTTCTATGAACAGCAGTGTTGTAGATATAGAGGTAGAGAAAACATGGTACATGTGCTATTATACGGTACATGTGCTGCTGTTAATCACATAATGGCGAATTGGTTGTTGTAGATGTATGATGGAGATTTGTGGAGGTTGTTGCTCTATAGTAGTGGTATCATTAATAATTTTATGCTGTAATAAAATGTACTATACTTCGACACCGGAGAATGTATCTCATCAGCTTCATAACAGTTTGAAAAGATGCAATTTCTATAAATAATTTTTCTTGCAATTTCTTAAAATCTTCAGATTATTCATTAAATCCATTAAAATGTATAAATATATTATTCATTAAAATTTCTATAAATATTTTTTGCGTTGCAGCTGCGATGAACGTGTGCAGAAGATCCAAACCATTAAAATGCTGGAGGGCATCTTCATCTGCGCTGCTCCCCACTGCCTGAAATCATTCCTCAAGAAAGCTGAGTTTGAATCTCACGTTCAAACCGCCCACGCCGATCTTCTTCTTCAGCCAAACCCGGAGAAGGACGGAGGCAGCGAGACCAACAATTTGAACATTGCGAGACCCCCGTCTTCTGCTGATCTACAGAAGCAGTCCTCCCTGCCGGAATCTTCGACCGCCAGAGCACCCCATTCCAGATCAGCCTTCTCTCCCAGCTCAAATTCTCTGCCGCCGGATCGTGAAGAGAGACTGCCGCATCGCCTTCCATCACGAGATCAGCCATACCTTAGGCCGCCTCCACAGCTGAGGGCCCTGCCATTCCCTTCTTCCCAGCCGGCAGAAGGCTCCGATCGGCTGTACAGCTGGTTCCCTTCGCCCCAGCAAGACTCCTCCGACCAGTTTCCTTTGGACAAGAGTGTAGGGGCGCCTCCTCCCCCAGAATCCATATTCCCTCTTCACCAACCAAACTTCCCAGTATTTTCCAATCCCAATCAGCCCCTACTCACTGCCCCATATAACTTCTTTGGAGTTCCATTTGATATGCCACGCCCTGATTCTGCTGCTCTTTTGGAGGTCGGGGCTGAGCAAGGATCGGTGTTGGGGATGCCACCTTTGATTCCTGCAGCAGGCTTTAGGGAGAAGTTTCCACGGCCCTGGGGTATGGATCCAATGGGCATGCCCTTTCAGCCCGTCATTCCTGTAGGCCAAGGAATTTCCGACGGCTTTGCGAACTCTTCAGCGGAGTCTCAGGTTGGGACGGGATTCTTCCAAGGTGATTTCGGTCAAGGTTTTCCACCGAACTCTCTTCTGGCGAAGGAGTCAGAGCCTCAACAAAATGGCGGGCAAATACAGGGCTCTCTTCCACCGCCGCCACCTCCACCCCTGCCATTGTCGTCCCTGAAGTTCAGTATGGTTAGGTTCCCAAATGACAAGGGAAGGTTTGGGAATTGGACTGATTAATTAGTCTGTTTTTTTTTTTCTTGATTTTTGTTTGTGCTCTCTTTAAACTGAAAGCGATGTTTTGGTTTCTTGTAAATTTGTGACCTTCAGGTTTTGCTGCCCGTTTGTTTTGCTTCGTCAATGCCCGAATTTTAATATTTATTTAATATATAAGCATGCGTTCAGTATTGATTTCAATTATATTTTGGGGTTAGTTGTTTGCTGTATTTAAGGAGTGAAGTAAATTTTTTTTGTATAGATATTGTGAAGATATTGGAATTCAATTTGAAGTATTTTGGGTGCAAGTAAAATTTTCCGGTTTTTGCTGACCCTTTGAAACCCATTTTCTGTGTTAGATCGGCCTAATTGAGCCTTGCAATTAAAGCATTGATCATTTCAAGTTTAACTTGGTTTAGGGGTACTAGTAATGTTATGTTAACATTAAAATATTCAACATAATTAACTAATTAATAATAATATTATCTTTTGATCAGTGTTATTAAAGGAATTATGTAGGTGTTGTATTTTATGCAATGTAGTGTATTTATTTATTTAATATAATTAATTAGAATAATTAATGCAATTAGTCTAATATATGCGTCTAAGCGTGAGATAAGTTCAGCCCGCAATGTAGATTGTACACCATGATATGTGTGCCCAGAAGTGCTTAGACTTGAGCCCAGAGGCCAGTTTTCATGAGGGGTCTAAGAATACTTTAGCTTTTAGCATTATAAAAGGAGCTCAGTTCTGAGCACAAAGAATGTTATTTTTTAAATCTTGAATATCTTTTTTTTGCCATAAAGATAATGATGCACGCATTAAAAATATCACATATTAGCGTGTGTATTGTATCATATTAGAGTGAGAAATATTGAATCATTAATGCAAGCATCTTCTATCTTTATTATTGCTTATATGTACGAGCATTATCTGTACACATGTGTAAAGATTATTATCTCTTATATTATTCTTTTGAAAGGTTGTGTGGCATCATTATGGCTTTGTATATGATGTTGTTATTCGAGCTCTCTTTGACGTATATACAAACAACTCCATCAGCATTGAATCAATAAAGAGGGTCATGTACTCTCTAGTAATGACACTGACCTATAAAGGATATGACTCACTGTATTATGAGAGCTCTCTGATATGTGCTGGAAAACCCTACTTAAAAAATTGATGAATTGTGTATAAATTCTCAAAAAGATGTTAAGGTGAAAAGAGCCTACGAAGACATGCATATATGTATGAATTCCCAAAAAAAAATTGGTAGGGTATAAAGTCTCTATGTTGGATGGATCTACACAAGAAAATAATTTATAAATTTTTTATTATATAATTGGCTATTGTAAGTTAACATTCAAACATGATAATTTTATAGATTTGATTGTTATAGTATCCATACTAGTACAAATACAGTTTTTGTTAACATTTAAACATAGAAATTGATGTGGGCAAGAAACACATTAAATGCAATAAATATTAGAAGAGCATATAAATAAAAATATTAGAAGAGCATATCATTGTTGCACTTTTTGATATTAGAGTATTTTAAGACCTACTTTTGAAAAATAATTCCTAAAAAAAATAAATATGCAAATTTAAAATAAAGCATAATCTTAATTGAAGACTTCAAATATTCTTAATTCCTTGGCTTAAATAGCATCGAATATTATACAGGCAGAGCAGATCTTGCACTATTTTTGCTGTCTGCTCCTCTCCATTTCTTGGTTTCTCTTTCCTTGAATGGGCAAATCCCCTCCTGACTCCGACATTAGATGATGATCCGAACGTATTCGAGAAGAACCCGCTGCGATTCCCGGAATTTCTCCGAAACCTCCATCCTTGATTCCGATGGCGGTGGATCTGACGATTCTGGTCACCGCGATTTCCTTCACTCGCAGGACAGCTATGAAGATCGTCGCCATGGGCTTGCCGTCGCATTTTCCTCCCAGGAGTCATCGCCTTGGTCCCTCGACCATGATCTCTTTCCACCATCTTTCCGTAAGCCCGAAGACCCCTTTGATGACGAGGAGTTGGTACGGGGGACCGACAAGAAGGGGCGGAATCTGAAGCGGGGCGGCACCAATGGTTTAAAGAGATCAGATACCGCTGTTTCTGTCTCGGAAACGTCGACCCTGATGGAGACGCAGGAGTTTGGGGAGATGATGGAGTATGTGGATGAGGTGAATTTTGCACTAGACGGTCTCCAGCCCTGGCAGCCTGTTCGAATTCGCCGGGCCAGTTTGCTGTCTCTGCTTATTGTTTGCAGCGTGGCTCAACGGCGTCGGCTTCTTAGAGCTCGGGGGTCAGTTTACTGGAACTTTTATCACATTATTTTCTACGAAACCTGATTGTTGTAATTTCTGCTGTCTAGGTCATTCCTTCAGGCCAGGGCTATACTTTAGGTTAGACTGAAAACATCGTTCTCATTTGATGGGTATTTGCTGTGGTGAACCATGTAGTGGTTGTAGATTCTGTTAAATTATTTTGTTTTAAATTAAATCAGTATTTTTTGGGGAAATGCAAGTACTTGAAAGTTGCATGTTTACATAATGAACACTCACAACCATTTTCAACAAATTTCACTCATTTTATAAAGCATGAAAAAGCTCCAATATGCATGTGCTTGATTTTTGTAAAATACAGTGTTTGATTGCAACAGCTGTATATGCACTGGGTCGGTAATTCATTTTTTAGGCGATGCTATTCTAATAATATGCAAGTTTAAGCATTTTGTATATAATTACCCCTTAATTTTATTATCAAGTTTATGTTGCAATTGAACTTTATATTACATTAACTACATGCAAATTTTTAATGATTTATCAAAGTATTTTTATCAATAATAATAATTTTATATGCAATTCTCTTTAAAAGAAATAATATTAACAACAACAGCAACAATAATAATAATAATAAAATAATAATAATAATAATAATAATACTTCACTTAGTATTATTTTTAATATTTTTAAAAAAATTAATATTAAACTATTAGTTTATTGGATTGTTTATTTTCTATTATTAAATTTGGATAATGTTATAAATTAGATTTTTAACTCTCCCTTTTTTAATATAATTAGTAATCTTTTTAATATAGGTAAACATAAATTATGTTAACTTTATATACATAATAATTAAGCAAAAATTTTTGACTTGTATTTTTATAGAAATGGTTTTTGAAAAAACATAAAATGTATAAAATTTAATATAGTTATCTATTAAGTTACAAAGAAAAATTTAAAAATATCATTAATAAATTAACTCTATTGGGCTCAAAACTAGATGTTTGTTACACAAGATATGACTTTGTACATATACATAATTTAATAAAATAATGATGCGCTTTAAATAAATTAATTTTTGAGCTTTAAATGAGCTATTTCCGAGCCTTATATGATAGCATTTGTGATAACATATTGTTCAAAAATTGTTTCGTTTAGACTTGTTATTTATGAGTTAGGTTTTGATAAAATTGTTTAAATATGTTTAGTATTTAATCAAAAGATCATAAATGAACTTTAAAGGAGCTGTCTTTAATATCTTGTCAAGCATATTTTGTATTTTTCTCCCTTTTTCTAAACTCTTTTGATTGTATGTTCCATATAAAAATGGAGTTTGCCTCTGTGAGAATGCAAGATATACAAGCTATCTGAGCTTGTTTGATTCAAATATTTACTTACAACCAATTGGTAACAAGAAAGCATAATTGACTATAAAATATTGTGAAAAGCAATTCATTCACTATGATAAATTGAATGTAAATATTTGAGATTATGCAAAGAAACATAACAAATTAATAATTCATTCACAAAATGAAATTATAAGTACATGTTAACTTTCTTAATTTGATTTTATTTGAAGTTAGTAATTAAATTAATATGAAAAGAGGAGACAGAATTTCACTAGAATAAGGTCATTACATATCAAATGTTCTTAAAGATGATGTGGTCTTCTTTGATTATTTTATTTAATAGACCAATCGTGATGCCCATAAAAGCTCCATATATTATAGGAGGATAAATGATTAAATTTACTTTTTAAAATTTTTAGAAACAAGATTAAAATTTTCATCTTTGAACATAGTTTCAGTGTAATGGTAATTGTATTGGATGAAAGGTTGCAACAAGTCACATGATAGCCCCTTCATGAGTTTCACTAACCTTTAAACTTATGACCATAAGTTATGGAAACCGAAGGTAGGAAAGTTATTAGCTCTTAGCTTAGATCTATTATAAGATATATTTCATTCAACATGCCATATGTTCACTCACCAAATGATAATGAGGAACAGCTTCAAACATTTAGATATTATTTATCATTTGATTAGCAAAATTTTCTATGATTAACTTAAACATAAAGCATGAGTAGTTGAGAATCTGACATATAACACCAACTCTAGTAAAGACTAAGGGCTCAAACATATACTCCAATTTGCTGGTATATAAAAGATTAACACAAATTGCCAAGTTGTTATGTTCATTACAAGCTTTATTTTTCATTTTGAAGACTCGTGGATGCCTCATTAGGCAATATAACTATTAAGTTTATTCTGTACTTGTTGTTGCCAAAATTTTCTTACGCGCCTAGATAAACGAAAGATAAAACAATTGTTATCCCCACAGTAGAAAATAAATTTTTTATCACATAGGCATTAAACTTTGCAAGAACATTTACCAAGGATTGGTCTTGTTAGATCGTAAACACTTGTTGCTTTTGCCTATTTGAATCTGATACATATATGTGTGTGCTCACTATAATAAATTTAAAGTCATTATAATTTTTTTATTTGATATATCGAACCCATTTTTTAGATTGCCTTGCTAAAATGTCCTTCAAGTTGATTGTCAAAACTACACAGAAAAGGAGTCTGGTTTGACTTGTGGGGGAAAAACAAACTTGTTGAAGGCTTATCTACAAAACATTCGAGGGCATGAGAGATTATACTTTTTCATAAACTATAATAAATTTGGAGTCACAATAATCTTTATAATTAATTTATCGAACCCAATTTACAAGGTATATTGCTTTGCTGAAATGCGTTTCAATTTGATTGTCAAGACTACTGCATAGGACTGGAAGCTGGCTTGGGTTATTGGGGCAAGCTAGCTAGGGAGGGTAAATTTAAAATTATTATAGGCTTATATGTTCAAAATATTTGAGGATATTCATAAGAAAAATTAAAAGTTAGCAGCATGTTATTTAACTTCTATGATAATTTTTTTTAATTAGCTGAATTGAAACTGGTTTATGATACACAATTTTGGTTGGGGTGACATTTATAATTTAAATTAATTACTAGAAAATTAAATGATTGAATGTTTCTTATAAAAAACATAGGCTATAAATTGGGATGTAACTTTTAAATATATAGGTGGGTGATTGAAATGATGAATAATCTCATAAGTATTGTGCAAAGTCAGAGATTTACACACATGCACACACACACATATATATATATATATATATATTATAAAACTTGTTGCATTGTATGATTCTAGTTATTGTTTAAAACAAGTCATTAATGTATTAATTGGGCATGATAACATTTGTATCATAAGGATATATTTAAGAATCCGTTATATCAACGTAATGACATGAGCAAGAGTTATTGAAGCCGTGGTAGTAGATAGTAGATTAGAGTAGCTTAACAAAGTGTATGAATATGCCGCCATAAAGCGTGTAGATAAAATTTAAATATATATGGTAATTCTAATATAGTGGATAGAAGTTTTGAAAAAAGATTTTTGTTGAATACATTTAATGCTTTATGCATTAGTTAATATGAATAAATAGGGAATGATTATATTAACCATTGATTAATTAGTTAGCATGGCTTTTGATGTTGGTGAATTAACATTTGATGATTGTAAAGGGTGAATGTGGCCAATGGATTGTTGGACAATATGGGATGTAGATGCTGTGTACAGATTGTGATAGTTTTTTTCCTTCATTTTATTCAAGGTGAAATTAGAATTTAGGTGAGTGTATATTTTTGCCAAGAAAGTGACCTTATTTGATTTCATATTGACTGTTAACTAGGCTATGTTTGTATTATGCATTGAATAAGTGGTTGAAATCATATACTGTTATTATTCTTATTCTTTATAGTTTCATGTGCAGTACATATTTATATGTTCTGATGTACATTCATTAATTTTTCACCAATATTATTATACATGATGAATTTTAGAATATGAATTGAAGCAAAATAGTTGGAAGAAGAGTCTCTGATGTTATGCTCCTTTGTAATTATTTTTTAAAGTGCAATGTTTAAAAATGCTATGCATATTGTAGGCAATATATTATAAATGAATTGCTTTTGCTGGAAAAAACGTTTTTAATGGTTTCATTTAGTTAACCATTCAAGGAGGATTTATTTTTGTAATGCTTTTATTTTTTTCAATTTGATGACCGCATATGTCTTTTATTTCAGTTTGATTTCTTTATTCTTTTTTTCTGTCACTAAGCTGTTTTTATCGTTTCAAAATGGCATCTTTACATGTAATTTTATCGATTCAAAATATATGCAATGGTTTCATGTTATTTATTTACAAAGATATGTTAACGACTGTCCTAGCTGAGCCTATTGCACTGGGAACTGCAATCGACAACATGGGAAGAGTACCAAAAGTAATGAAGGTAATATCTTGGATACGGAAGACTGATATGTTGATAGGAGTATTACATGAATTAAATGTGAAATGGAAGCTTTGAAACTATAACAAGTGTAACTCAAGTTTAGATTTAATTGAAAATTTTGGTTAGATGTAGATCAAATTGAGCGCATACAACTTGTTCTTTGTGATCAAATTTTTTTTAGCATAATGTGGCCGTTTCGTTGCTACTTTCTGCACTCTTAAGCGGTTGGAATGTGTTTGTAATTGTTGCTTCTAGTAAGGAGGTAAAAAGAGGTAGAGGGAACTCCATATGAGATGATTGATTCAGATATGTACAACTGCTGTTTTATTTAGGCACATAGCAATAATAAAGTTTCCTAACAATTTTGAATGAACTAAGGTGTATGATACAACATAAGTAACTTAGCTTTGCTAAATACTTGGGAGAGATTTTGTCATATCATGGTACTAACATAGGTCATGTGCAGCTTTCAATAGGGAACAATAGAGGTATGATGAGGTTGGCCCATGTGTTGAGTTAATCCCCTTCAAATTTCTTTAGCTACTTGTTCTTTTTAGGTTTTTGATGAAGCACTATTGTAGCACTAACTTGAATATAAAACATTGCATCTCCACTTAGCAGTTCAAGAGAGAAAGATAGATAGGACAACACATTTTAATGAAATTAGTCAAGTAACGAGCTTACTAATAGGTGAATGATGACATGATTTAATAATATGCTTACATCTATATATATATATGGTAGTGGTAATGTAAAATATATTTGAATTGTATCTCTAGATATATCATGAATGTTACCTACATGCACATGAGATTCCTTCTTTCAAGAGGATCAAACTCCAGCAATTTATAGCATGCATAATTAATATAATCTAGTAGTTGTCTGTGTCCTTAGAGAAATTTGAAGAACTCGCAAACATTCAAGATAGTCCTGGCCTTTAAGTATAGTTATGGATATTTAATTCTTTTACTCAGCCTTTGTAGTGAAGGTGGGAGGAGTGTGCTTCTGAAAGCCAGTCTCAGCTCTTCTTAAGTGCCCAAATGAATTTCTTGGAGATTTGTAGAACTATCTCAAGTTTCTTTGGCTCTTTTTCTCATATATTAAAAGCTCCTCCATGTCTTCCTCACAGACAGATGATGTCTATGTTCGTGATTCTAAAGCAGGTTTACAAACTACTCTTTGGACGAGCAGTGGATTGATCATAACCAAGGCCCCGAGTGGTTCACTGGTTAGCCATTTGAGCGTTGTCTCCACTCCATAGATTTCTAATGAGCTCGTCTTTGACTTTGCCATGAGGGATATGCTTTTCAAGCATTCTCGTGAAAGTCAAGTTCTATAACTTGAGTTGATCCAATTTGGGTCTAGATCGAAGCATATTCTCAATAATCATGCCAAAAAGGGTTAACTTGTATCAACATGGTTTAGGTAGGTTGAGCTAGGGTTGGTGTCTTTGGCCCATATAATTAATGGGTCAGGTTGATCTGTATTGGGTCGATCAATTCAGGACAAACCTGTAAAGACCCATTTAAGTAGTGTTAAGTGAAATTCTTTAATACCAAGGCGCTTTTTCAGATAATGGCCTGATAAGAATTCCAAAGTTAAGCGTGTTTAGGTGGGAGCACTCTCAGTATGGGTGACCTGCTAAGAAATTATCCTTTGAGGACAAAATTGTGAGACTTTTTGATGCTTTAGAGTTTGAGCTATTACAAATAGTATCAAAGCAGGCTATAAGGTGTCAGATAGGAGCAAAGTGTCATATAGGACAAAATATCATTCGATGGGAGTGACCTCTTGAACCCATGATGGGTTAATGTGCTACATGGTTGGGGGTACCTCTTGAACCCATGATGGGTTAATGTGCTACATGGTTGGGGGTACCTCTTGTGCCTCTAGGGGTGACCTCTAGTCCTATCTACCAAATGGATGGTCTTTGGATCTGTGTTAGGTTATTGACGAGGACATCAGTTACTTAAGTTGGGAGATTGTAAAGACCAACTTAAGTAGTATTATGTGAAACTTTTAAATATTAAGATGTCTTTTCAGATAAAGTGAAGTTCCTAATAAGAACTCCAAAGTTAAGCGTGTTCAAGTAGTATCACTTCCAGGATGGGTGACCTGCTGCGAAGTTATCTTCTGAGGACAATTGTGAGGCTTTTCAAGCCAAAGAGGACAATACCTTTCTTTTTTTGTGAAGGACTTGTTTTTACTTTAGGTACAACACAATTATATCAAAAGTCATCTTTTTTATAAAGTTTAGATATTGATGAAGGCTTCCATATTTTATTTTAAACTTAAAGTATTACTATTTTAAATTTATGTGGGAATAATTATGCCTTAAACATATATAATATATGTAGGCAAATTTGTTTATTTTTAAGGAAAATTGTAGGCCTATATAGTGTAAACTTGCCATAAAAATTATGAGCGCCCTTTAAAAAAATGCAATATATGCAAAATTGCTTATTTTTGCTTAAATCTGTGAATTTATTTATCAAGTGTTTGATACATGCTCTAGATTTTATAAGATCTAAAATAGATGAGGATGATCTTTGGGGAATGATATTCTGAATGGTATGTGTAGCTTTCCTTTAATGATGGTGAGATATTGTTTTATGCATTCACCGATACTAACCTTTTGAAAAATTTTCAGGATGACTGACAAAATAATTAATGCAATTTTGGGCTTGAACTTTGAAGATTCTGTGAGCACTATTGGCGCTGCAGCTCTTTTTTTCATTATGGCCAGTGATGTAAGTTCCATTCACAAGCTGATTTTCTAGGTTTGTTTTCCATGTTTTTTGAATATTCCCTCCTGTTTATTTATTCTGATTTGCTCAAATGCAATTTATTATTTTGATGTAAACTGTTCACTCATGCTCAGTAATTCATATTTGCATGAAACATTGAGTCTATAGTCGCACCATTTTATTGTTCAGTTGGAAGTTTTATTGTAGACTTCTATTTAATAGAAGATCAAGAAAGAAATTGGAATGGGAATTCTATGTTACACAAGCCTTAACAAAACTCTCATACTCATAGTGATTGTATTGTAGACTTGTCAAAATTTGAAAGGACATGTATTTTTACCCGAACGAACTAGAAAAGTCTGACTTGAGTACGGTACCGGATCTGGTTTGGGCCAACTTGTATGACTTGGAGGTGATCTGATAAGCCACAGATAACACGGGCTTGTAAGCTTTTTTGGGTTTTCCATTAGATTTTTGGGGCTGCTAGAATCGGTTGGGTCAAACCGAGTTGGGTTGTTATGAGTCAGACATTGAAATGCTTTTAAAATGGGTTAATTCAAGTCGAGTTCGGGTCAACTTGAACACAAATGGGTCGTATTCGGATTGAGAGTTGGGACCAATTGCAACAAGCGTAGGAGTAATGTTTCTTTTGAAACAACTGAACCTCACTTTTGTTGACTTGCTTTAATTTTGGGCAAGACTCGAACCTGACCAGAGCCAATAATACGAATTGAATGATCTATTATTTTTTATGATGTTTTAACCATTTTTGTAATGAGGATTCTTTGGAGAGACTTGGGAGAGTAATATTTTATCTAAAACAATTGCTCTCACTTAAGATTGAGTAGGTACAATGGATTAGGATAAACAATAAATATATAACACTTTACAATATATTTGAAACATAATGAATTGGCTTATTGCTTAGGCAATTATGAATTGGTATTATCTTATGAACAACTAAAATGTGGCTTTTCATGCTGTATTTTATATGACTACCTTATAATTTCTAATGGCTCTAGACTCTTGGCGAGTTGAATCATAATCTATTTTAAGTATTTTTGACTTTTGTACATGTGGCGTCTACAATCATAACACACATTTATTAAAATCATAATCACAAATAATCTTTTATATTTGACGCATATTATAACAAAAATTCGCAAGCATTATTCTTTTCTTGATGTGTGTTTAGTAGACTTTGGATGAGTTATTATTGAGTTTGCCTTGTAAATTGAGATGTGTAAGACATCTAATCGATTATTGCTATCATGTTTTAATGAGTATTTTGTTAATTAACTAAACCTTTTAGAATTTCCCAATTTAGTTTTTAAACTTTTTGAAGTGTTTGAAAGGTTTGACACTTCTATGATTTGTTCTAAAAAGTTTCAAGCTTATTTTTTATTTATTATTTTCAAACTTCCATAGTTAAAATAAAATGATCATATGGGAAATATAGCTGAGGTGTATTTGGGTAATTTCTTAGCCATAAAAATTGAGGTTATTTTGGAGTAAATATGAAAAATTGAGTTCTTTAAAGTTTGAATATATTGATGATTTCAAATAGCTGAAAAAATTTTCTTAACAAAACTTTCTATTCACGGTATATATAATGATCTAAACAATGCTTGATAATGTTCCCTATGAATTTTAATGACTTTTAAACTCTAACTTTACTCATAATAAATTGAATTTTGATAACAGTATACTATGAAATCAACAATTTGTAGTAATACGATGGATAAATTTTGCTCAGTATTAATGCACCTTTTTGTTTGTAATTGAATTTGACTGTGCAGTAGTTACAATTTTTTCTCAAGCATAAGTTCCATGCTATTCTTTATTAGATTTATGCCCTCTTAAAATATTTTACCAAATTAGTTGTTCATGTTATGTATTTCAATAACTTTATTTATTCTTAAATTAATTAAATGATAATAGGAAAGCAAATCATCCACTTCGTTTGTTATCCTAAAAATTTTCTTTGATCATATCTTCTATGGAGATCGGTATCATTGACTAATTCGTGCATTTATATTAGTATGATTTTTTGTTTAGAGTCATAACTTAATGTATACTATTGAGATTTGTATCATTGATTAACATTAAAAATAACTTTTGCTTTAACACATTTTTCTAAGGGCGTCGAATGAATAGATTAGCCATTTATTTTTAAAGGCTTGAATGTGGTGAGCTAATTTGTACTTGGTTTAAATGGGCTACTCCAATAATCCTCAAGGTTACTCATTTTTATATTTTATCAAATTTATTTTCATTACTTATGAAGATGTTAAAGAGTGCTCTTCTTATGATTAAGCTTGATCCATCTTTATCTAATATGTTGTATATAGTGAGAGGTGTGATGGCTGTTAAACAAAGTTAAATGGGTTGTCTGTTGAATCACTAATAAGTCCAAGTAAATTCAAATATATTTTGAATTTTATATTGAAAATTTGAATGAGATTATATGCCAACGATTCAATTAACATCTCTTCTAACGTTGCTCCAAATTATTTTAAAAATTTCGTTTTTAATAGCGAAGGGAAAGAATAATTTTAAATATTTTCTTTTGATAGCAAGTGAAAAAAACTTGAGAGTTCATATACACAACTTGGAGAAATCCACAACTTGGAAAAAATTGAGAGTTCATGATTGAGCACTAATAATACAATAATTTTTTTTTATTCAATCAATTTTCAATAAATAATTGCATGGGTCTAAATCATGAATCCTTATCTATACCAATAAATTTATTAAGGCTGAACTTTTTTAAATTAAAACTAGACTTATTAAATGTTGGGAGATTGTAATGTAAAAGAATAATAATGGTTAGTTCAATTTAATAAAATAATTTTTTTAATTATCTAAAAAAATAGATTAATATAAAATGCAGTCTTAAATATATAAAGAATGTTTTGTTCAGCTTTATTTTGTTTTGGATCCATTTTCTTAGCCAAGTAGCAAGAACTTGCACTTTTGTGGGCTGATTTACTTGCATAAGCGTTCAACATTATTGAATTGTGTTATATTCCTGTAGCCATTTTTGTATTTAAGTTTTAAGATAATTACTAGTCTTGATTTTCTATAGTTCATGTTTTGATGTCAAGGATTTTATAAATCTTTACATCACAAAATTATATCATATTATTAAAATAAAGGTGATGTGTAGTGCCATGCTACTATAGGAACTAAATTATGTAGCTAAATTTTAAGAGAAAATCATCAAAATGGTCCTGTTACTCTTGTTAAATGTTCAATTTAGTCATTGACTCTTGTAAATAATTTGTTTGGTCTCTGAACTTATATTTAAGTGATTTGTTTTGTCCTGCAGCTGTTTTGCTATTGCTAGCCATTGTTTGCATTAAAAAAATTAAGAGTTAATGCAGTAATTCAAGCGGGCAAATGAACCTGCCATTGTGATTTTTTCCACACCTTTTTCATCCACTGGTGCTACTGTGTTATAACAGTGAGACGATAGTATCACAATCAACGAAGAAGTTGATGGTGATCTCATTGAGATGGCTAACAAGCAGAGAGACACAAAGGAACCATAACAGAGCGGTACCCATTGACGAATAAGTTGAGGCTCGCCGATTGCAGAGAGACACAGAGAGACGAAGATATATTGAGGAAAAATCTGGTTGATTACATTTTTGTATCTCTACGTATCTTTGCCTCTCTTCATATCTGGACGAAGATATGTTGAGGAAGAAATCTAGTCGATTGCGTCTTCGTCTCTAACGTATAAAAGAGCAGCACCAGTTGACCAAAAAGTTGCGGAAGAAATCACAATGGCGGCTTTGGTCGTCCGATGGAATTATTGCATCTACACTTGATTTTCGATTGTAAACGAAGGTTGGGGAACGACAAATGAACGACATGACCAAATTATCAATTAAATAAAATTCTAGAGACTTAAAAAATTATTTATAAGAGTCAATGAAGAATTGAACATTTAGCAAGAATCAATAGATTATTTTGATAATTTTCTCCAAATTTTAATTTCTTGTGAGAAAGTGATTGATCCATAGCTTATGATAAGATATTTGGGTTTCACTGATTTAATTTTTTTTTATGCAAGGTAGATTGATTTTGGAGGCCAAAAATTTATGGAGAAATTTGATAAAAAAATTTAGAGAGAAAAGCATATCTCCATTTTATTTTTATCTAATTAATTAGGTATATGATAAAGTACTAGGAAAAGTTCTTTGGAGAGTAATGGAAAGGAAATGGAATTATGTTGCACATATTGAAGTAATTTAAAACATGCATATGGTGCAGTTACATGTATTTAACATAAACACTTTTCTAATTTTTTTTTTCTTTCAATTAGGTTGGGCAGCTCTAAGTTTATTTTTTGTATTAATTATAAATGTTCTTAATTATTCAAGAGGGGGTTCCTTAGTGCATATGATTTGCAGATGTTATTTCTTTTTAATGATAATACTAGAGTTCGGATATTCTTATATATAATGGTGCAATTTTGTGTGTTTGAACATAAGGTGTGTTGTCAAATGATTTCTCGTTTCAATTGATTATGGTGTGTTGTCAATTGATTTCTTGCTTCAAGGATCTGCTCTAAGTTATTAATTTTTTGCCTTAGTTATGATTGTTCTTAATGTATACATTCAAGAGCAGATGCCTTGGTGCATGTTGTTTACCGATGATATTGCTCTTATTGATAAGACTAGAGATAAGCTTAATGTAAAACTCAAGCTACGGAGAACTAACCTAGAATTTTAAAACAATAGTGTTTACCGATGATATTGCTCTTATTGATAAGACTAGAGATAAGCTTAATGTAAAACTCAAGCTACGGAGAGCTAACCTAGAATTTTAAAACAATAGTTTTAGTAGATCTAAAATGGGTTATATAGAGTATGTAATCATAATGCTAGTTAAAATATCAAGGTTTTACAATCAGAGTTCATATTATCAACAAGAGTGCCCTATTTATTTGCATTTGTTTGCTTGTACAAAATAATGTTAAAATAAATGATGAGGTGAATAATAGGATTTAGCCAGGTTGAATTTAGTAGACTAATGCTTTCAAGGCATTGTGCGATAAAAAAATCTTAAATGCAAATTTTATAGTTTAGTTGTAGTTGTAGTTGTAAGGACATCAACATAGTATGGGGAAGTATGTTGACTTGGATATTGAAAGTATATTAATAAAGCAAAGTGCTGTGGAAATGTGGATGTTGGTAGATTAGTGTGTATGCACGAAAGTATATGGTGAGAAATGAGTACATTCATGATATGGTTAGATGTAGCTCCAATCAAGGATAAGATTAGAGAAAATCATCTTAGATGGCTCAAAAATGTTAAGCATAGAAAATTAAATGCCCTTAGTAGGAAAGTGCAGTTAATAGATTTTTTCCTTATTAAACGAGTAAGAGGAAGACCAAACTAGGCATGAAAAGAAATTATTATAAATGATTCATATAGTTGGAGTTAAGGGAGGGGTTGCTATTTGATTTAATGAATATTTCATATAGTTTATCCCACTAAGGCTTGATGTTGCTGTAAGGTCTTCATCATTTTCTTATCTTTTTTAATGTTTTTTTTTTATTTAGGGCTAGTTATTTTTTGATTTATGTCTATGTTTTATGTTATATTTTTAGATAAAATTTATTAATACTTTATATTTTTTAGAATTCCCTTAAAATCTCAAATAATGATAAATGACATTAGATTTTTTAAACCAAATCGAACTCACCAATTTGACATGGAACTGGTGCCAGAAGCAGTCCAGTTTAAACTGGATTCATTCTAGCTGCTAAAACTGGTTGAAACTAGCTAAAACGAGTGCAAAATTCATTCTTTCTTGTTTAGTCTTTGCCCACAGTCAACAAACCCTAAAAAATTGTGTAGCTATTTTTTGCGAACCCCATTTTCTATTGTCAACGTTCTTCACCCTCAATGTAACCTTTGCCACCAAGAATTTTGTTGCATTGACGATGGTTGGTGGTAGTTCAGTTAAATCTACTTTTTTCCTCCCTCACTCTCTCAATCTTAAGCGGTAAACCCTAATGTCTAAACCTCGGATTTTCAAATTCACATTTACATAGATGAATGACATACATGAATATCTGATTTCTGCAATATGACACATTGGTTTTTTGTTGACTCAGATGACGGACGAGATGCAAAAAAAGCCATCTCTCACTGATTCTCTTTATTCTCTTAAAAAGTTTAAGCGACATTGCTTTTGTTCTTAAAGTTATATTTGAATCATTAGTTCCATGTATTGGTGTGTCATGAGTTGCTTGAGGAACCGCTATAACCGGAGAGTCTTGTATATAACCTTATTTCCTTTTTCTTATAAATGTCACTTAATTTACCTCCATGTATAAAATGTTTTGCTCTTTAAGTGCATAAATTTAACTAATTGTAGCCTATATATTGATGATGCGACAGATAATCTACATATGTTTCATGAACTCAAGTTATCATAAATTTACTTTGTGATTATGAGCAGATTTCACATTAGCTATTACTTAATTAAGCTTTGTTGTATTTTATTCGTCATTACTAGCAAACAAATTGATTTTAGTGCATACTTCACTAAACTAGTTTGAGCAGTTTAACTAGTCTACCCATGAACCTGTGGCTTGATTGGTTCATTGTCCAGTCTGGTTGAAAGCAATAATATACGGATGAGCCACTCTCTAGATTATTGCTTTGAAGAGGTTCTTTACAAGAGTATGGTCTATATAAAAATAGAATGAATTTTGAGTTATTTTTTATTGTCATGAATTGTATGTTTATTTTCCTTTACATGTTACTTTTATGGTACCAAAAGAACTGGCTGCTTTAGCCTTTGGCACCAAAGCTCATTACTATACTTCATGGATGGGTCCATTTCATGGGGAAGGGTTGTAAGAAAACTATTATTTCAAGTGCTCGAAATATGCTTATATGGTTAAATTTCTAAACTCAAATTCCACATCTTATTTTCAAAAGAATTGCCAAACATGCTAGACTTTTGCAGTCTTTTTGGCATTATAAGATTTTTGCTTAAGCAATATTCTTATATTGAGCTCTTGTAAATGATTAACTGGAAGTGATTCACATGCAAATGATCTTTTTTTGATTCATCCATAACTTTTTGCGTTGATTTCAGGTTGAAGATAACGGTCTTTTAGAGTCTCCAACTTGTCTACGCTTTCTTCTTATGCTATTGAATCCTCCTTTAAGTTATTCTGTTGTAAAGAAGGCACCAAAAGTTCGTTTCAATCTGTTGGATATGCACAAGCCTCAAACACTAAATAGTGCATTGAAAGGAGTTGATTCCAACTCTGAAGCAATCATGTCAAAAGTTAAAGAAATTCTTGTAAGCTGTAATGAGATCAAATTCTGCAGTGAGAAAAATGATGATATGAAGAGGCCAGAGTTCAGCTCAAAATGGATAGCTCTATTGATCATGGAGAAAGCATGCTTATCTACTGTCTCTTTTGAAGGTAGGCTTTGAAATTTTGCTTCCACATGACGTATTGCTGATTAGCATTATTATGATATTGAGAAGGGGCTATTGCAACAGTAGAATCAAATCCTTTACTATTTTTATATTTAGCACTAAATTACTGATTTTATATATCTTGCACCAGTCTTCCAATTTGCATTGATATTTGAATCTCATAAGGACCTTTCCGTTCATCAAAAGAAGATGATATTCTGTGCATGATTAAGGGCACTTGTTTGTTTTGTAAATATTAAAACTTGGGTGTTAAGTATGTAAATAATGAAAACTTTGGTGTACGCTTGATATATTCTCTCTATTGAGAATGCAAAAATGCCCTTGTACTTTGCCTTAAAAAAATTTTAATGAGATAACATGGAGAGAGATAAAAAGAAAGTAAAAGCTATAATTTGTGAACCTTAGATGGCCGTCTATTGCATTTCTTGACATAGGATGAAAACACGTAAAAATTCTTAGGCTTTTTTTTTTAAAATCTTGAGCACAGTATCATTGCTTTCAGATATTATCAATTTGAGTGATTTATTTGTTATTCAAGCATATTGGACACTGCTTGCCACAACTTCTATCAGACTATGTAAAATATATGGGAGTTATCTCTCTCTCTCTTTCTCTCTCTCTCTCTTTATATATGATTAATTGAAAAATCAAATGCCTATTTTGACTAATATGCATATTTTGTTAAATATTTTATTTGATTATAGGCATGCTTCGAGTGAATTAAAAAACCTGTATTTCCTTTGAAATTAAGTTTTATACGAAATAAATATACATCATGTGGGAACCTTTGAAAGCATGTGTAATAATTTTCTATGTTTACTCTCATTAATTTAACCAAACAACTACAGGGAATCAGAAACCCTTGCATCAGATTTCATTGATTTGTAAAGACATGGGGTATGCTGTTGCTTTAATAGCCGAGACTTCTCTTACGTGCTTTGTTTTCTAAAGCTGTTCATTGGTGGCAGAGCCCTTGGTGGTAGAGCGTCATACTTGCACCAAGAAAAATGGTTTAGAGCTCAGTAAAGTGAAGGCAGTCATTTCTTGTTGAAAATACCTGGAAATATCATAAAAGTTTTAATTTATGTATGCTCTTAAGTACATTTATTCATCTTATAATAATTTTACTGTAATTTTTTCATCAAGTCATCATTGTCTTGTTAAACGCTTGGTAATATTCACAAATTGAAAATAAAAGTTTATTTAACTAAGTATAATTCAATTACTGTAAGAATGGAGGCCATGTGAATATATCAAGTGCCACCTGCCATATATTTTTTGAAAACCTGCCATACTGCCATATATATATCAAGCGCCACCTGCTATAGAAAACCTTGTGTGATGCACTGTAAACGTTCACACAAATTTTCATGCATAATATAGTTTTTGATCGTGAAAGCCACAAAAATACCTTTTTGTGTATTAGCAAGACTGCCATGTAAAATGGCTGTAGTTTGGTTGCTCTTTTCTATTATGAATAATTAGGTTATGTGGTTTTATAACTGATGTGCACTGTTAAATGCTATCGTTTTAAATTTTATTGTTATATATTTCCCTCAGATGCAACTGATACAATAAGGAAGGCTGGTGGAAATTTCAAGGAAAGTTTGAGGGACCATAACGGCCTAGATGCAATCTTTGATGTTGTCACTGATTGTCATTCTACACTGGAGGTTAGCGTTGCTACCGTATTTTGTTTGAATGGAAAAATTGACATGGGGGATGTACTTGTTCATTTTTTCATTGTCTAGTTTTCATGTTGATGAAAAATGCACTTTGGTTTCCTCTCTTTCCATATCCAATTGTAATTGTTGAATAAAAAAATTAATGAATCATGTTTAAACTCTGGGAAATGGAGTGATTGTACCTATAATGGTGCTTCAATTAATCTCTTTAGTTGTAGTAGTGGTGCTGTCAAATTGTTTAGTTTCTTTTCTTTTTGGTTATATTGCTTAGTGTATTCATTGTTATCTTCTTAGCGATTCAAGTTAATTTCTCAAGCATCTATCTACATTTATTAGTCTTACATTACCTGAAATCGCTCATCCTCGAACTCTTAATTTTGTTTGATCTATGCTTACTGTGTTTGGAGCAGCAATGATAAACAATGTTTTATTCATTATTACCGTTATTTTAAAGAGCATTTGGAGAACTTTCTAGGTGCTTTCTAACATTTATAGTTTTAGAACAAAAAAAAGTATAACTTAATTACCGTTATTTTGTGTTTGGTGGTTGAAGAACACAGCTCACCGAAAAAATGGTATAATTACTAGTCATAAGCAGCTCTTCTAGATATTATTTATCTCTAGTTCTTAATCTTGCTTGCTTACAAACCATGAAAGCTTGTCGTCAATGAAACTTGACTGATCACCTTGAGCAACTTCAATCCCTGCATCGATGCTGGTGAGCTCTAGCTATTAATTGCAAAACCTCGTAGATGCCCAACCGATTTTACAACTTCAATGATGATTTTATTACTTGGTCTTCCACCTATGATGATTTCAGCACTTTGAGATCCTTACTGGAAATGAATTTGCCTTAGATTTGGGTTCGTAGTTATTGTTATGTTTATTTGTTTATTTAACAATTATAGTATTCATACATTTTTTTATTTTGTGCTGCATTGCTAGAGCTATTTTTTTTGTCAAGATTGCCCATATGACTAAAGTTTCGGATGATGCTTCTCATCCAGCCTTAGATGGATCTTTTTCGATGCAAGATTGATCATGATAAGGCTAGGGTTTATAATGTTCTGACTAAAAGTCAATGATAAAACTATATAAAAGAATTAATAAAAAGGTAAGATGCTACTAAGGTTTGGAAAATTCAGGCCTCAAACAAAGATAAACTATTTTCTGAAAGTTTCATTGCGCCGTACTCAAGAATCCATGTTGATATAGTTATGCTCATAATTTAGAGAAAAACAAATTCCTTAATTATTGAACAACAATCATACAATTTTAAATTGAACCCTATTTTTAGAGTTTAATAGTTTACTATATATGCTCATATACTTTAAAGCATCAAATTGCAATCTAACTGTTACTTTTTTGGGATGAATAGGCATCCACAGAACCTCATGTGCATGTGTCGGCTCATGCGTGGAGGTGTTTATAGTGCCATATCTGTGGAGTGTGGGGGAATGGTTGTGAGTTATGCCACAATTGGGAGTGTGTGGGGAATGGTTGAGTTGCGTCTTTGCTACTTCGCAATTGCTTGGTCCCAATTCCTGGATAAGATAGGAGGGTTGTACTAGATATCAACTATTAACATAAAATTTTGCCAAACATTTTGACCCGGTAAGCGCGGGGAAATGAAGGCTGGATGGCAAAAACATGGATTTAGCATTTATATTTAGTCATTTAACAATTTCATTCAAATAACATGAAGAGACAACTGAGCAATTATAATTTAATTAGATAACATTGATAGTGAAATCTTATTATGCATAGAACGAGTAAGTATACAGCACTGCAAAAAGATAATCCACTATAGCTGAGAAAGAACTAAAAATGCTTGTACTGAATATGGCAATGGGTGTAGGTCAGATTCATGAATTTATCTTCCATTTAATCATGACATGAAAATTTTTAATAAATGATAGATAGAGTGACTAATTGTAATTTATACTTGTTAATTAGCAACGAAGAGATGCGAGTAGGTATGCTCTAACAATTTGAAATGTAGATAAGCTCAAAATAGTAAAAGCTAAAGTAAAAAAGACTAGCTGCTAAAAAATTGGAAGAAATCATATAACATGGAACATATAATTTTAGTCAATGTAAATTAGGTTTTAATTTCACACATTAAGAATTTATTTTCATTTTACTTGTAACATGGATGAAGTATCCTGTAGTAAAGTTGACCGACACACCATCTAAGAATCTGCTGTGAGAAGCCCTTCCAAATTTAGAGAGGATCCTATCCCTAGGGAAGATTTCTCATGGTAATTTGCAGATTGATCTCTGCATGTATACTTATACTAAAGCATGTGCTTTATCGTGTAATTGGCTTTCATATTTTAATGTATTTATTAATATTATATTTGCATTGAACTTTTCTTTGCTTTAATATAATTTAATTTCAATAAACTTAGTAAATCATGTAAGATCATTTAACATATAAAATACGTTATGAGTTGCTTCTTGTAACAAATGTTCAATTATATGTAGGCAATTTTTTGAGAAGATTGTTATCTTCATTTATTCTTATTTTCAATTTATAGAAATTCTGATATGTAATTAGTTAATAGCATGTAAGTTGAGGGATAGGTTTAATCCTACTAAGTTTTAGGCTATAATAAATAAATCTTCCACCACAAACTTAAGTGCTAGGCTAATTATACTAGGCTTTTTCTTAGAGGTGCCTACTTTGAAGGAAACTTTCATTTAAAACTTTTGAAGTGAACCACTAATTATGATCCCAAGAAATAGCCACCAATTGCTTTGGTTTGGATAAAATTTTTGTTATCCAGAGCTCACCTTATAACTCATTTTGTATTTTTTTTCTTGGGATCTTAATTGGGAAACCGTTAGGTTGATACAGCCACAACTAATTTTCTGAGATCTTCAGTTGCTAGGGTTCTTGTTGAGATTCATCTTACTGAATCATATGAATAAGAGATATGAATCGGAGAGGAGGATAATGAATATTTTCAAGAAGTGATCTTTGAAAACTTTCCTCTTTATTGGAAACACTGATATTATTGGACATGTTGCTTCTTCATGTTTTAAATTGCATCCTGAACTTAAAAAGGATGCATCTTCTTTTAGGCATAGTGACAACTGTTACTTTTACTAAGCAAATGTACGTTCCTAAACCTAAAGTGACATTTGATTTACATTTAGAGGCTGAGAAAGTTAATGATGTTTAAATTTCTATTATTGAGGATGGCATGGTTATTGACATTAGTTCTTTGATTGATGTCATCTCTAAAAATATGGCATATAATAAATTTGAAGCAGTGTCTATTATTATCAACGAGTTGGGCTCTAATGATGTGGAACTTTTTTGAATTGGATAAAGAATAGATGAAAATAAATCTTTAGCATCTATTTATATATTGGCTTAGATTGGTTCGTATAATTTCTTTGTAGATTGGTTTATAAACACTACTTTTTATCTTCGACTAGCGAGTGTCTCCAAATCAACCTACTTAAGAAAAGGCCTAACTAGCTCAAGTAAAATCTCTCTGCCGAGACTTCTAGAATCTACCTACCAGTAATCTTAGGGAACCCGTAAACCTCCTTCGTCTATCGGAGAACTATCGAAGTGATTATTCTCACCTAGATAACTCACCTTCACCTTTATGGGCTCTCACCGAACTGCCCTTCAACAAACAATATATGTTACGCCTTATCAGTCGAATCTATTACATAGCCTTCAACTCTCGTCTCACATAGTGTACCGGGTGGCCTTTGTATATTCGACTAGTGTCTCAAATAAAACATTATCATTCTCTTATTTCTTTTCCTCTCTTTGTATAAGCTCACATCCATCTTCTTACGGATCATAATTTAATCTTCTTGAGCCTCTCATTCTTTTCTATAGCAGACACATTACTTTGTATCCTTCAGTAGCCATATTGAGGAGATAAAGGATACTTTGAGACGATAGTCAAATCTTTGGCTACAAAGTGGTTGAATTCAATTCGTTTATGCTTTTGGAGACTTTACTTTCTCTCTCTCTCGAGAAATACTCGGTAAAAATCCGAGGCTCTGAAAGAGAGAGACGCCTATCCATAGCTTTTTCTAAGGGCTAAGGGCTAATATAAGGCCCTAGGCCTAGTTATGTTTGTTATAACACCTGCTCTATGCACACAAACCTATGTCAACCTTTAGCCTAGAGTTGGTAATTCTTGGGGCATAGGGAAACTCAAAAGAACCCTTGGGTTAGCTCGATCTACTCTTGCTCAGGTAATGAATTGATTGGCTATAGGTTTGGTATTTGAACAAGCTATTATTTGCTAGTTACTCACTCCCTCGGGTAAAGGTAGGTAAACAAGCTCTCTCTTTTCTGCCTTGGTATTTGATACCTCTTGGTATTTGAGGCCTTATAGCTCCAAGCTACTGCGCTCAAATCTTTAGCATCTTAACTCAACAACTGAAACTCATTAAAATCTCATCTTCTAGATAAAGCTCCTTCTCTTAAAGCTTCTTTTCTCTATTACCTACTACTACTATTATATAATATATTTATGGAGATTATGATTAAATTGGGTTTAATTCAATTATCTAATTAATAAAAATAACAAAATAAGCAAAATTAACCTTAGGGTTTTAGTAAACTACGAATAAAAAGATGAAGGACATGCTTAACATTAATTACAACATATTTGGAACATATACAATTAGAGTTTTGCGAACGTAATTCTGCTTAAATTAATAAACTTTGATAATTACAAAACTAATTTTCTAAAGGGTCATGGAGGTCATTGTCATGCTTCTAATTTGTAATTGTGGCAGTGTGCGTTGTAGGAGTACAAAATCAGAGACCAATCTCGATAGATTTGAAGGATGGTAAACTAGTAAATTGCAAGTTTTAGGTCAAAATCATACACAGATTATTAATAAGTAAATGCGAGAAGAAAGAAGTGGTGAGATAAAAAAGAGAGGAAAAGCGGCTATTTGGATAGTTATTGGAGGAAAAGTGGGCATGGTCTAATCAGCTAAGGTTCGTCTATAACCTATTCGTGGGTCTGCGTAGAGGATAAGGGGTCAAATCTTGGCTGGCCAAGGTGCAAGGAAGTGCTGATCATGGCTCGTTTGGTGCTTGCGCGGCTGTAGGAGAGTCGATTATGGCTTTTTTAGAGAGGTGATCGAACATTTACACACATATTTCAATAGTTGGAACTGATTCCCTCATGTGATCGGGAGGCTTTTTGTGCGAATTCACTGTGATAAAGGTTGACTGGTTTTGCAGGAAAACCTAAGGGCTATTTTGGCATTATAAAAAATTGAGTTCAAAAATTTGTCAAAAGTTCATTCCAACTTTAATTCAAATAACATTGTGCCAAAAGTCTTTTAATTTCATTTCACAGGTGCTAAAATAAAATTTTATATTTTTGACACAATTTTTATTTCTCAAATAGTCCGTTAGAGGGTAAAATTGACAATTGTTGAAGGTCTTTAGAATTAACTCAAAATTCAAATGAGTGTCTCAAAATCAATTTCAAGCAATTTAAAGGAATTTTTCATTATGATTGTTAATATTTATTAAGAAAATAAACATGTTATCAATTATAAAAATAAGATTTCTAGAACTCACATTTCTTTTAAATAGAAGAGATTATTTATTTTGAAATATTATAAATTATTCTAGGTGATTATTTTATGACCAATACTGATTATTGGTTTTAGATTTGAAATAAAGAAGAATAGTAATACTAAATTCAATGTATGTCATGACTCTTAATGATGAACTCTTAAGATAGCTATATATATTTATATTTATATAGAAAATTTTAAATCAAGTTGTGAACTTTGAGAGTGAAGCTAATTTTATATGCAATTTATTGTACTCGCAGAGTAGCTAAAATGATATTTGGTGAATTGAAAGATAAATTGTCTAATAGTATAGAAGCTTTGTGGTGGAAATAAGAAACCTTGAATTGAATATTTAAGTAAATAAATGTTGTGAAGAATAGTTTTAAATGCAAAACTGATGAGAGTTGAAAGAAATATAAATTGGCCTATCATAAATCTAAAATAGCAGTTCATGTTACTAGTTTTTTATTATTTGATGATTCATATGAAAATTTATAAGCAATTGAGTGAGAGAGAATCATATATAAGTTAGTTAAATTAAGAATCGATGAATTATAAATTTTAACTAGGTAAAATATATCATAGTTGGTGGTCAAAGAAATTTTTTTAGAGTATTAATGGATGCTTTTTTAATAAACTTATAATGAAGATTGTACTAATACTAATAATATGACTGAATTTAAAAATTATAAAAAATTATATTAATGGCACTTTTATTTGTTGGGTTAGTAAAGTTGAGATTTTGAATGTTTTAAAGATAGAGTGGAAAAGTTGAGGGATCGGATGACATTCTTATAGATGTGTGAAATTATTTAGATGAGAAAGGAATATCCTGGCTTATCATGTATTTAAAGACTAAAAATAAGCCTAGTGAGTGAAAGAGTATTGTTGCATCTATTTCCATGAATAGAAGCAGTGCTCAAGAATGAAAGTTATTGAGAAATTATTGAGTTAATTATGAGAAAGTGATTGAATATAGATTATGAAGAAATACCTATATTTCATAAAATTAGTTTAGTTTTATGCTAGATATATCTATAATGGAAGCCATATATTTACTGAGAGGTTTGATGAAGAAATTTAGAAAAAAAATAAGATATTTTTGTAACCTTGAAAAGACTTATGATAAATATAATGAGAGGCTCCTTAGAGAGTTTTAGAAAGTAAAAGAATTTGTGTGGTTTATATCGATGTTATTGAAGATATGTATGATAGGGTTGTAACATGTGTTTGATCACATGATGACCTGCCTTATGATTTTTCTATTATTAATCTTATTCGATTGCATCAAAGTTATGCTCTCAATCCAATTTTTTTTGCTTTAATTATGGTGTTCTTTTTGAACTCATTAGCGTGGAGGTCTCTTGGTGCTTGTTATTTGCGAAAGGCATTCTCTTAATTAGTAAGATTAGGGATGGGCTATAGGAAATGGTTTTGGAGGACTAGTTTAGAATCTAAAAGGTTTTCTCTTAGTGGATATAAAATGGAATATATATAGTACATCTAATATTTATTGAAGCCTATATCTTGAGTACATAAATACTGAGGACCATATGATCAATAAGTGTGAGAGGTTCAAATGTCCTTGATTCAATTATACAAAATAATAGTCAAAATGGTGATGTAGTTAATAACATCCAAACTAGCAGGATGAAATGGGGAACACTTTTGGAATGTTGTGTGATTGGAAAATTAAGGACAAAATTTATACAACAATTATACAGTTAGTTTTGTTATATGGGGCTTAATGTTGACTAACAAAGAACAAATGTAACTGATACAATAAGTGTTAAGGTCATGAGAATGCTAAATAAGTGGCATACTCCAATGGATAGGATGAAAAGTTAGTTCACTTGTAGCATGGTTAGAGTGGCTCCAATAGTGATTATGGCTAGAAAATCCAATCTTTAATGGTTCAAATATATTAAGATTAGACTGCCCAAAGCCTTTGTTTGTAAAATTGAGTGTATATGTTCAAAGAGGTAGGGTAAAACCAAAGATGGCATGGGAAGAAACCATTAGAATGGATCTTCTCTGATAGAAAATTTGGAAGGGGCTTCTATTTGATACTTGCATAATGAGAACAAAGGATTCATCTAGGTAGCCCTACTTAATTGAACTAAAGCTTGGTTTTTTTCACTCTTACAATTGTCTTTACTTGATAGAACAACTATTCTTTTAGAGCTTTTTTTTTACCTTGCTAATTTTATATGGAAGGATTTCTCAAGTTGAATTTCTAATATTTCATGTATCTAGTAGCAATATTTTTATTATTATATATATGTTTACTATAATGTCTGTCTTGTATTTGAGTAATATGATGATGTTGAATACCTCGATATGGGCTGCTACATTATATATATTGTGCGAACTTCACATGTGTTATTAGTAGCAACTTTAAGTTCGTTACCAGAAATTTGATATTTAGTGAATTCATTAGAATTGTTAATTCAAGAAATAATTGAATCCTTGATATAAGTGGGCACTGACGTCCTAGTGCTTTTAAATTATGTTTATAGAGTATTTATGAAATTGGTGAAAAACTCTATCAAATTTCCATTTACTGCAGTTATATAAGGTAACTCCTAGCTCATCCAAACTAATCTGACAACTCATAGCTCAATGAACTTGATTGCCACAGTTCTTGTAATACTTTTTAATCTTCTTGAAATGGAAGGTGCATTGATTATGAGTTAGTCTGCTTTTTTGTGGTAACTTTATGGTACTGTGAAATAGTGATATGCTCTTTGATTGTTTTTGAAGTTTGTGAAATAGTTCATAGTCCTTACCATTGCAAAAGGTGCACATTGGCATCAATCAATGGTTTACTAAGCCTTACATCCATTGTTCGATAATCATTTGCCACATCTAAGCTATTATATCGGTTTCTCCTCTAGCTTGAGGCTGATTTTCTTCACAGTTTTACCCTGCCTTCGTTTCTACTAATTTAAGTACCAAATCTTGAAGTAAGTTGAAACTTGATTGGGCATTGATTTCCAACTTTGATACCGAGAAACTTGCCTTAACACGAGACTGAGAATATGTACTGATTTTTATTTCTCATCCTTAGTATCAAATCAATAAATAATAGTAGTCATGAGGAAAAACATGTAATGATGTTTTTCTAAGGAAAAATCCATAGCATCATCTGTTACTGCCATGTCAACCATTTTAAAAGGAAATCTTGGTCTACTTTTTTATTGTTCAAATCCAATTAGACTTATTTGGTACATTTAGTTGTGTTGGCTCATGTAGGTAACAGTCTTTTGGTTATTTCTAGCACCTTGAGTTCTACTCTATATTTTATTGATTTAAGGGCTTCGGATCCTATGACTTGTTTGTCAAATCTGTGTTTCCTGTACCTCCTGTTTTTATTACGAAACAACGTGCATAGAAGATTTTAATTTTTCTTCTAATGCATGCAAAGTTCTATTCAAAATTCTTGCGAATATATTGTTTTTGTAAATCAACACTTTATATCCTGTATTTGTAACCTTTAATCATGCTATGAATTTTCAAAAGATTGTAATTATCATATTACTGTCGTGTATTCTATCTGTGCCTTTCAAAATTATAGAAGAAAAGTTAATTGGTAGTTCTAGGGAGATAAGTTGACTATGTTTCTTCCATGAGGCATCCTTGGGTAATAAAAAACTTGAGAATTTGGTAGTACTGCTCAAACTCGTTTTCTGAAATTTATATGCTAAGCGTTAATGTTTAAAACAAAAATATCCCAGTCCTTATTTAATTTTTTTCTAAAATTCGTTTAAAGGGGTGTTGATGGGAGAAGATAAAGGGTTAGGGTTTAAGATCATAGTTCGGTGGGAGAGTATGAGGTATTTTGCAAAGAAAAAATTGGTTATGGGGATGTACTAGCTATAGTGGGTTATTATATTGGATAAGTGTTTATAGATTGGTTTCATACTAATAAGGTATAAATATGTATTAATGAGGGGAGGGGAGTGAGGATTAGAAAGTATGGCTCCCTTCTGGCAAAAAACAAAATGCATATTTCCCATTGCCAGAGCGTCACAGCAGTTCATTCGATTTTTTTTTTTGGCATGAAAGTGCATGCTTTTCATGCATTTTGTACCTGTGTTTGGCAGTGTAGTATAGTTTCTTATAGAATTGAACATTATAGACTCATTGTTTTTATTTTTTTTTATTTTTTTATTGTTATTGCTGTTTAAATTCAATTAAAAGAGACATTTGAGTTTCTATTTTGTTGAATTTGATGATTATCTATTCACATTATCTTGCATCATATGAATCTTGTTTCCCTATCATCAGTCATTTGGTGAGCTACCAATACATATTTGTGTGTACTTATATATATATATTACATATAAATATACATATACATATATATGTATATTTTATTTCTTATACATATATATATATATATACATAATCATATAATATACATTCTTATTATATTTTTTATATGAATTGTTTTTGTGTTTCTTAAGTTTGTTATCACATTAAAGATTGTTTGACAAAATGGTATAATGTGTATTGTAGGGTTGGTTTAAAAAAAAATTATCAACTTCATCTTCAAATGATGGCGACACTGCTGCCCTTGATAGTGCTGTCTTTTTCCTTAAGTGCTTAAAAATTATGGAGAATGCAACTTTTCTGAGTAAAAATAATCAGGTTAGAATTTATCAAATGAGTATGCTAACCTTTCAGTTCTATAAATCTTTTTGGTATTTCCGCTGTGTTTCATGATTAATTGTCATTATTGCAACAGAATTACTTGCTCAATATGAAGGCAAAATTGAATTCTAGAGAAACGGACATATCTTTTGTTGGCATTATTATCAGTTGCATCAAATTTTTATCAGGTTCCATAGATGCATATGCTGTTGCTTTGTAGCATTTTTCTCTTCTGGGTTTTATATTTATAGCTTAGTGTTTACTTTCTGCTATTGTTGGGACTTCTTAGGCCTCTCTCTTCTCCAGAGTACTTCCAGCAAGGATGGGAAATTAACTTGTTTGCCCAACGATGTTGCTACTTTTTCTTCTTCTGGAGTTAACTTAAAGGGGAAGAATACAGGTACATGGTCAATACTTTTGGATGGATATGAAATTTTGTTCTCTATTAAATTTCACAAAAGGTTGGAGGACAGCAATGAGCTTCTGACAACAGAGTTGTTGCCTATGCTTATGCCAACGGCCTTGTTTCTAAGCAAACTACTGTGTTTTCTTACCATAGAGTGGTTGTTTTTATTTTTCAATACACTAACTCCAAAATTATCAGATGCCATTTCTCTTATTTTGTACTCTTTGCATTCCTTTCCAAGGTACTCTTCTTCAAAATTATATATTGTTTTCTTTATTTCTCAAGTTCGTCCTCCATATTTGATTATTGTGTTAATTAATAATCAAAACATTATTTCAATGCAACCATCGTTTCAGTTGGCCATCTTGTATCAAGAAAACGTAGTGGCCTTTTCAGGATAAGCATTAAGAAAGTTCGAGTTCTGCTTCATATTATGTTTGCAGAAGAGTTAGGTTATTATATATGCTTTCTGGCTTGCTTATGAATTGCTTGCTGTCATATATATGTGCATACACAAACATACAATCTTACAGAAATACATTTGTTGCCATACTAAAACTTGCATTTTATCATTTGTTTAAATTTCTAATTTTTAAAAATAAGCGTACTACAAAAAACAATCCAGTGCTGTGATAGGGCTTGTTTGTGATCTTAATGTTAATGACTGGATGGATGGGTTTGGGCTGCAGCATATGGGCACGAAGTTAATAAACTATTGGTATGCTGCTGTAGGAGATGCCAACCATGCTATGGGCAGTTTTGAGTCACTTATATTTTCTTATTATAAAGCTGCTTGTGTATGTAGACAATCCAACACTTTAATACTTTCCCCTCTTTTGTAGGATTTGTTAAATGCCTTGCATGTGGCATGCTTATTATTGCTGTTTTTCTTAAACAAGTTAAATAATTTTTCATCTTTCCATCATTTTTAGATGTGCAGGCTTTGTCTTCCAGTTCTTTTTGTGGCAATGCGAATTCTCAAATGAAGAACATTAAAGTATGCCATAAACGTCAAAAGCTGTCAACATCAAACTCAGAAGTAGGCACAGCACATAGTGATACTTTATCTGTGAGGGATAGAGCTGATTGCTCTACATCTACTTCAGATAATTTGTCATCTAACTGTTCAAATGGAGTACCCTGCTCAAGTAGTATTGGTTTAAAAGCTGGGTTGCAACCTAATGGTCCGAAGCTAAATTCTCAAAGTTCAACTGGTTGGATTTCTCTAAGGTCATCTGGCTCAAATGGAATCTCTGATGCCCAATCCAAGAGAACTCAAATGCCCAGCAATGTTAAAGCCAAAGGTTCAAATGAATTGTGCGATCCCTTTGCATTTGATGATCACTTGGGACCTTCAAAGTGGGAACAGTTATCTTCAAAAGAGGGAAAATTTCAAACTTGCAAAGAAAATTTTACTGTTAAAGAAAATGCCAATGGGTCTGAGCTTCCGAGTATGATCATAGATGATGAATCAAGTCAACCAACTAGTGAAACCCTTATCCAGTCTAATGATATCCCTCATCCATCAGTCGATGAAGAGGATCCTAGTCTTCTGGAGAGCTGCCTTCTTTCTTCAGTAAAGGTTATTTTATTATCCTTATGTTTTCTTACTATGTTCTGGGCACTAATTTACAGGTTGTTGCATTTATCTTAGCTCACATTTACACGTTTTTTGGGCACTAATTTATTTTATTATCCTTATGTTTTCTTACTATGTTTGGGCACTAATTTACAGTTTGCTAAAACTGACCTTTGCTTGCCTGATCTCTAGCTCACTTTAGACTGATGCTCTATGAGATGCTTGAGCCTCTGTCGTAGTAGCCTAACTAGTTGGCCTACCTTGTCGAATATCTCAAAAAGCTCACATTGTGTTTTTGTAACCCATTGTTGGTGAACCCCAAATAGTCTTAGACTAGAACTCTTCAAACATTGTCTTGAAATTGGCAAAAGAACTGGCATGGATCTCAGAATCTGCAGTGATGTTTATCTCAAGCTCCTATTGGACAACATGTAGCTCGAGTAGTCAAAACGATATCTCCAGACATAGCAATTCCCACATTTTAAGGTCTCATTGTTAGAGTATTAGTGTTGTGGAAAAACCTAGTTGATGGCCTGTCTGAGCTATGAATTCATGTCCGTAGGTAACCCATGGATATCAAATGACAACCGAATGTGTTGAAGCGCATACTTGACTCCACAGAGGGCACTGATGATAGCTTTTTGTGAAATATGTAAATAAAAGCACATTAGATGTAGACCTAAAAAGCGCATGGGTGGTAAAAATTAGCATATATAAATAAAGTCTTTGATAGGTTTGCCTAAAAATAATTAAGTCGCCAACCCTCTAAAAAGTATTAGGTTCATCTTCCATAAAGACTGGGAAGCCGACAATCCTGGTCTTACCTGAATGATCGAAAACCATGAGTACCATACTACTGGTGTAGGTAGGGCTATTTTATGAACTGAGTGTTGAATTTGCAGCTTGAATGTTGTCCCCTTTGGAATCTCCAATTAATAAGACATACTGGTTAGAGTGTTAAAGTTAAAAATAACCATTTGCACTTTAAATTTAAAAGGCGCCTTTCATATTATGGGGAAACCTAGTTGATTCCTGAGCCAATATAAGATCTTTCCAATGTGAGCATATATAGAAAATCTAAGCCCTCCTATTGCTAAAGCAGGAGAAGACCAATCAAAACCTAATTTTGATATAAATTCCACTGTGTTGATGGAGAAACGAAGAAAAAGAAGGGGAATTAGGCCGATATCCCACCAACTGTGGGGCAAAGCCAATGTCTTTGGGTGGGTAGGACATACAAATCATGAACATATTAACTTTAAAAAATTTGTCAAATTAATAATGAAAATAAAGTAGAAAAAGACTCTAAGAAGTCCTCTTCCTGCAAAGAGGAACCTGCATAGATGTATCTCAAAGGTGGGCTAAGGCATGCAAGGGTGGTTGAGGTACCCTTCTTCGAGTACTCGTCACAGAAAAAAACATGTCTGATCATTAAAGGAGAAATGTCCACAACTTTTAGAAGTGATTCAAGAGCATGAGCTTGTCGTTAACATGTGGGATAAATGCCCATGTCAATGAAACAACCTCTAAGCGGAGTTGAAAAGTGAGAGAAAGAGCTGATTGCTGTAGTCCAGTGAGCCACATCATTTGAGGGAAACCTTTGCTCATGAAATGAGGTAGTTGCTCAGGGTAACTGAAAGACTCACGAATATAGACTTATCCCTATTGGCAATTCTATAAAACCTTGAAATCCTAATGACGCAAGATGGATATAGTATTTGTTTGACTGAGCCCTATATACATTTGAGGTAAAAATGGTGATGCTAACGATATTCTCTCACCATTAAGCTAACCATCAGAAGTGTGGCGGGATTGAGAATCCATTCCTCATAGGGAGGCATCTGCACCTCATACTCGTATGGGAGCATCCCAATAATAAACTTGGGCTCAAATAGCTCCTCAAGAGAACCTATGGCTGAATGTGGCCCAATATTGAAATGGTCCTTTATTCATGCAAATTGAGCCACATGCATTTCTCACAATAGAAAACTTAGAGCCCATGTATGAAACGAAACAATGGTGCAAAAGTCCCTAGTTTTTTTGGTGTTTTTTATAATAATGGTAGTAATGAGTCAACAATCTATAAGGACCCTTTGAATAGACAAACTTTCTTTTTTTTCGACTCAAACATTCAGTGCTGAAATAGCTCCTTGCCTGAGGGAACACACTACGTGCAAGACCATAAATGGGTAGACCGGAGATATACACGATGTTCCATAGGGTGACCGTCATCTTATGGGGACCATTTCAACACCTGTTCAAGCAGTTCCCCCAACTCTCGACTCCTTGGATCCAAGAAAAGGGTAAATATATATAGTTGAATAAAGATGTAGATATTGTGGTAAATCCCAACTATCTAGCGGTGGAATAATGCTCCCTTAGGACATAGCAAGCCCAATATGTATATTCGTTGATGGCTCTAAGAGGGCTTCTTAAAGGCGCATCATGGCTCCACTTGTCCTCTTTGTGATTAAAAAATTTGCTATTGAGAAGTTGAATAACACCTATACCATCGACATTGTTAGTCACTGCATAAAGAATGATTCCAATCCCATTACACATGTTATTAGCAATCCTCTCCAAAACGAAAGGCTCATCAAACCTTAGTTTCGTGTCGGCTATTAGGGGTGTCAAAATTGGTTAATGGGTTGGGCTCAAGTTTAACCCGAAGATGACCCGATGAAAGATACCAACTCAAACCCGACCCATTTGCTAAACCGTGTTAGCTGTGGAATCTAACATGGCACCCCCCAACTCGGGTAACCCGAACCCGACCCGTGTAACTCAAAAAAAATCAATTTAAAACATAAATAAACAAAGCATAATGTTAAAATTTTTTTGAATGAGAATTAACATATCTGATTCATTAATAAAGTACCCAAAATAAAAAATGTATCAAATCTTTTGTTCTAAAGAAGACAATCTTCGATCCTTAGGCATTATTGCACAAAAAGCCGCATTGAAGTAGAGACACATACAAGCAATGTACGTGCCGGACAAAGACGTTCGTCACTAAATCTCCATAGCAATAAATCGTGTGGGGCCGCTAAACTATCCGTCGTCGACTCTGTTAGGCGTGCCCTTGTGCCGTCGTTTGCGTCGAGGATAGAGATGGTTGGCATTTTGGGTCGTCTACAATGGATAATTAGAGACATCGAGCAACGAGTTTGCGAGCTTGGTGGGAAAGAGAGCAAATGGAATACATGAGTTGAAAATTGGGAGAGCTGCAAATGATTTTTTTGTAACTTTTTCATTAGGGTTTTTACCGCTAATTTGCTATGCACTGTATGATTTTAGATCAACGAACATTTAGAACTGCGGTCCCTTGAGAGCGGAGCAATTTAGGGTTGATTTCTAGTTATTTGGGTTGACTCGACATTTAGAATTGCTGTCCTTAGCAAGTTTGTTTCTCGAGCCTGAACTTGAAAAAAGTTAATTTAAGTCGACCGAACTTGGATTTTATCAAGTTGGGTTCATGTTGTGTTACCATGCCAATTCAAATTTTGATTGCTCTATCGACAATACAATTGGCGTTACTCTTACCATATGGAGCTCTAAACTCGAACTCCCCAAGCTTTAAGAGTAAATTAAAAATCTTGTCATAGATATGTCGCCTATTAATATCTATTGATGCCAATCAAGATGGTTTCACACTCGGGGCAACCCATAGGAATCATATCTATTGATCTCCTTCCATATCTCATCCTCAGAGGGTCTAGTTCGTGAAAACTAGTGAGGTTTGCACAACTTAAATATCTTTGCTAGGTGTCTATTCATTTTGGCAAGATTGACATAATCATTATTAGATGACTTATGCAATATGCATATAACACAAAAATATATATAAAATTCAAATTGAACATTTTGCAATCAAATTGAAATATATATATATATATATATATATATATATATATATATATATATATATAGTGTTTGTGCACACTCGGGTGATCAAGAAGTGTGCCAAATTGTGTATCAAAGACATATAAGGAGATGTCACAACCCTTAAAATACATGTGACATTATCAAGATCAAACAATTAAAAAAATAAAATGTACTTGAAAATGTCACAGCCAATTACACGTGTTAGTTCGCTAAAGGCCTAGTTGCGAACACAATCTTGTACCAGATGAGCCTCCACGATCAACCAATCTATGCAAGGGAAACTTCTCGACTTTCCACTTGGCTTGGCTGCCCACAATATAGGTTGAACACTAGTTAGGCTACTTTTGTGCAATGATCTTTAGCTATAAGCCCTCTACCAAACAATGTGTGAGCTCATTGCATATGATCCCTAGCTATTAAATCTAATTGACTGCATGCATAAGTGTGCGCGAACTCAAGCTTTTCTCTCAACTAGTGCATTGCTCATTTACTACTCAGGCACGCCTGCTGTGCCATTTCATGCTCAACCATACGACCTTGCAATTTCAGTGATTGCTGCCCACATATGTGGGCAACATGTCTAGAAGTGCCACCAAAAAGCCGATCAGTAGTAAGCATGATGTAATGTAATGCGGAGGACTTTGTAGGTGAATTTCCTGTGTCGTTGTGATGTCGAATGCGGAGGCTTTTGTTGTCTACACACAATAGAGGAGTGATGCTGATTATTGTGACATCTTAACTAGCTGATCGTTCGATCAACTTTAATCAAATGACAAAAATTGTTCTACTATTTTCGCATAGCTTGAGCCTTTTTTTTTGAACCTCTCTTCTCTTTGCTTTTATAAAAGCCAAAAGCAACTTGCTCACAAAAGACATAATATTAGCTTCCATACGGCCCTAATGGAGGTTCTGCCCAATGCTCGTATAGTTGGCAGGGTAATGTTTCAAAGATCCCATGTGTCGACGCTTTTGGAGCTAACTAGGAAAATTAAACTCTTTGTTAATTTTAGATCCAAGTGAAGCATTTTTACACAATCTCTTAGGGGCATTTTGTTGCTAAAATTGCGGTAACAAACTCCAATAAACTCAAAATAGGCTACGGAAATTTTGATGGAATTTTAAATTAAAAGTTAATATAATTAGTTATTTGATTATTTAGAGAAATTAATTTATTCTATTAATTGTTTGAATATTTAGATGCTTAATTAATTAAAACTATTAGGGTTATTAATATGAATAATTATTTTAATAGCATTTAAACATAACAGTAAGACACTCAAGTGCTAAAATATCCATCATGATACTTGAATTAAGACAATTACAATTTTGGTATTTTTTTATTTAAATCACTTGTTATGAGATTGATAATTGTTCGTAACTCTTCAAGAGTATAAGCATTATGATGTACACTCATATGAGCATTTGCCTGGGCATCTTCTGATTTTAGAGATTGCAAAATATCCATCACTCTCCCGTAAGTTGCAGCCTATACACATAAGAAATGATCAATATATTACATAATAAAAATACACGTGTAAAGGAAGTATACATGAAATAAAAGCATTGAAAATAATGAAATTAAACATCAACATAGTTAACTAAGCATGATTGGCTAAGAGAACCTAAATCATTTGATTTCTAGTAGATTATTTAGCCCTAATTGAAATTATGTAGGTTAAGCAATTCATTTCTTAATTAATTTATGTGACCCTATTTAAATTTAAGTTATATATTTGAGTCTTAGTTGATCTAACTAATACTAGTTGTATTAACGTATGTTAGACAATTTGACTCTTGGTCTAAGAAAGCCCAGCTAAGTCAATTTAAACAAATGTCCGACCCATAATCAACTTAACTAACCTTATGTAAGCTAGACTAAGATTAATAAGTTGATTCTTAATTGATTTAACTAGTTCTAGTTAATCCATTGTATATTAAACAATCTAACTCTTGGTTGATTTAAGTGATCCCAATTGAGTCATCTAAGTTAAATGTCTAATTCCTAGTTGACTTAACTAACCTTAGCTGAGTTAGTGTAAGATTAGCAATCTGGTCACTAGTAGATTGGATTGATCATTAGACAGGTTGGTCTAAGTCAAGTTTTACGATTCCTAGTTGACTTAATGGTCCTAGTCAAGCTGTGTTGAGCTAAGTAAATTGATTCCTAATAGCTCTGATAGATGCTAGTTAAATCAATTGTGATATAATTTTTATGTGATTTGATCAAGCGTAGTTAAACAATATTAAATTACATGATCTAAAAGATTTGAGTTGCATGCAAAAACTCTTGGCTTTCTAAAGGTTGTAAGTCACATCTTAATCTTTAATTTGGGCAACCTTATCTAAACAATTGAGGACATAAGACCCACCATTTGGGTCTTCTAAAGTTTGTAAGTCTCACCGTAGACCTCACGCCCTTGGCTACCTCATTTCAATGGCAAGGCCGTAAGACCTATTATCCTAGGCATTCCAATGTATGTACACCCCTCACATATTTAACGAAACTTTGGACTACTTTGTTTAAGGCAAAAAATTGGGTACCTCGAGCATTTTAGCTGAATTAGCTTCACCACATGCATCAGTCACTTGTTTAAAAAAATAAGGTTGTTAGGTCTGTTACCTCGAGAATTTAGATTAGTGTAAACTCCATAAATAAAAATTTGAGTTTTTCAAATTGGAAGTCCCATCTCAAATTCAATCAAACTGTGGGATACTTAGTCTAAGTAATTAAGGCCATAAGATTCTCCATTCAAGCATTCAAAATTGATATAAGTTTCAATTTAACTTGCATTCGTGACTATCAATTGATCTAAGTCTTGACTTAACTTAATCTCAAGCCAACACCTAAACTCTATGCAGGCCAATTTCACTATTAACAATCCCTCCAACTCCCATTAAAACACCAAATCAATTATAAAGAACATATCTTAGACTTATGTATCAAAATTTAGACAAGACTCTAAATGCATCTATATTTAAGTCTGCCTTTGAGCTTTTAGTGTTCATATCCAAAAGCTTTAAACCATAGTGGTCATGCTTTCTATGTTCTAAATATGTAATACAATGCTACGACCATCTCCTCTTATCTAAGAGATCTAACTCTTTAACAATTTATTCAATCTGCTCTTGTATTTGGGATGACATAATTTTTAGTTGCGAATCAGATGCTTGAGTGCTATGGATAAATTTTCTTCTATTGTTGGCAGATTGGATCATGAGTTGAGTTAAGATGATAGGATCATGGGACCTTGATTAGGTTTACTTCCATCTACTCCCCCACTCCCCTCCAACTATACATTGTTTTATGCTTAACCATTTTAATGCTCCTTAGTCAAGAGGTCTCTCCTACAATTAGGAGAGGTAATTAACTATAGCAGTTTGTGCTCATAAGAAATCTTCAGCTGCATATATAAATAAACCTTAATCTTTCCCTCAGGAAAAGTCCTGTCAAAACTTAAATTAACCTCATTAAAAGGCTTTTTTAAATCTGTATATAGACAGTGGGGATTCAGGCACTTTTTGAACTGATCAACAATAATCAAAGCTTGGTTATGACAATTATTATTAATAAACTTGTCAACCTTTAATGCTAATTCTCATTAATGCTGCTTAATAATATAAATAGAATTTTCTTTGTGCATTATCAAAAAATATTCACTCTAGTCAAGTCATTTTGCTGTTTATTGTTTCTTTAATGTTTAATATGGTAATTCAATCAAGCAATTTATTTGTATTTTTATGTCTTGCCTTTTTATTTTCTTTTTAAAATGAAGTTTACTAGTGTTAGAGAAGTTTACCAATTTTGTTCTTTATTGCTTAATTTGTTCAATTTAGTCTTCAACTATTCAATATACAGGCATTTTAATCCCCCAACTATTTATTTTGAACCATTTTTAACTCCAACATATGATAAGTTGGAAATTGTGCTGAAGTAATTAAATTTGAACTATTAAACAATTGTAGAATAAATTGTGTAGATTGAATAATTTGAGACACTTAATTAATCGACTAGAAATAGTAGAGGAGCTCTTTGGCAGTTTACTTCATATATCATCATTATTTAAATAATATATCTTTGCAGCACACAATCTTTTCTTTAATATTTTATTTTATTTTCTCTCCTATCAGATTGAAACTTGAAACAATAATTTTATCACTCTTTGGCAGGTTCTTATGAATTTAACAAATGACAACCCTGTCGGTTGTCAGCAAATTGGAGCTTGTGGAGGTTTGGACACTTTAGCTTCATTGATATCCACCCATTTTCCATCATTTGATTTGAGCTTTCCTCTTGGCGAAGAGATTAAGACATCCGTCGACAAAAAGAATGAATTTGGGCATTGTAATAATAGAAATTTGTGTGATCATCAATTGGATTTTCTAGTTGCTATTCTGGGATTACTTGTAAACCTTGTCGAGAAAGATAGTCTTAATAGGTTTGCTTTATTTGCTTAACGCCCTCTTTTAAGTATTCAACTTTTTTTTTTCTCAGCTTTTGTCTTGTTTATCTGATAAAGACATGTATTTGAAAATGTGCTTTTAAATCCTGTGAACAGTTCAAATATTATCAAGTTTATTTATCTCAATAGATATTAGTGTGTTGATACTTTGTTATCGTAGAAATAGGTTAAAGATATTGGGAACTCAAAAAATTAATATTTTATTCAGCTAAACATTTTTTCAATCTTGCTCTAGAGGGTCCTCATTTACTAAAAGTTTTTCAAGCAAACAAAATAGCAAAAAATAGGTATAAGTTAAAACCTTGACATAAAGGAAAAAGTATGAAATCAAATAATGAAAAAATTCAATTATCTGTTTAATACAGAATTTACACAGATAAAAAAAAATTACTTAAGACATAATATTTGGATTTGGAGGCTGTTATTTACTCTCTTTGGTGTATTGACTTGTATTGAAGGTACTTATCTTGAAAATTTGATGGCGGATGATCTCACTGTCAAAAACTACTTACTTCAATATAGCAGTAGTACTGAGTTTTGGGTTAGTGGCAAAATTGGTAGTTATGCTACTGAGTTTGCAGGAATTCTATTAATGAAGGTACCTTTGAGACCTTCGGGATGTCTATAAAGTGTATCTTAATCTTTGACATATCGTGTTAATAATAATATTAGTAGATATATGAACAATATAAGAGCTTTGTGAGAGTTTTGTAGTGTTCAAGGTTTGGGCATGAACTTCATTAAAATGTTGAGCATTTATAATCACATCTAAAGGCTGTGTAGTTTCTTATCAGTAGGTTGCTATGTCATGTTATGCTATGATAACATGTAAATAACACAGGTGTTTAGTTTGCTGTTATATTGATCATATATCCAAATTGTTATTAAATGTAGCTTCAGTTGGTTATTAAAATTCAAATATTTTTTGGGCTTTATTAATTCCCAAATTAATAATATAAGCATCTCTTGTTCGCTTTATGAGAATTGTAGGGCTTGGGACTCTGGCATCTGCTGTGATTGATATGAGATTATCTCTGTTTAATCTCAAAGTCCTTTTACATTAAACAAGCTAAAAAATCCTCTACTTTCTGCCTCTCGTGCTGGAGTATGGGTGTGATGGTTTTCGGCTAAAGGTTGGAAAACAAAGATCAAAAAATACTTCAGAAAAATACAGCAAAAATTTACCTTTGTTCGGCATTGATGAGTATGCGCTGAATCATCACTAATACAGTCAAACACTGTTGGACACCATGATCTCACCGTCATGTAGTGGGGGTGAAGTACCACAAAAGAAAATAGCGTGCTACTGAGATGTCGCCCAAATTTAATTATTAAAAACTGGCCAAAGTTGTAGTTAAGTAAATGTGTTTCATGTTATCAGAACTTAACATGACGGCAACCTAATGATAGGCAACTGAACTGCCCTGAAATGTGATTATAAATGCTCAATACAAATGAAGTTCGTACGACATTAATGAGGTGATAATGATCGGTAATGATGAGTTGTGGGTGGTAAATTTTTTAATATTAGAGTTGGGAATTTAGATATGTAAATTGGAATATTTTAAGTGGCATTCATGGAACACCACCTACAAAATAATTAACACCGACTGCAATTTCTCTTAATTTCTTTTAAATTCACTGAGATTGGTCATTCGCTTAGTTTACCTCAACCTCTTCTTTGTCGTTCCTTATTTTCCACAAACTCTACCGCAACCAATAGTGTTGCAGTGTTATCTTTTTTGACATCCTTGAGCTGTTTCTGGTGTTGTCACTCCAGCTCCAGCTGCCTTGCTTTCTTTTCCTAGTTATTTTCATTGTAATGCTGTCAAGTATTTATTTATTGTAGTATTAATCAGAGATATATATATATTCTTAAGAGTGAAATTTAAAGCTTGGACAATGAAATTTTGAGGTGAAACCAATCTTATGCAGAATTCGGTTGCTAGCTGCGCAATCTAGCAAATAGTTTACTTGGTGAATCAAAATGAAGGGTATCTAATATTAAAGATGCATGTGAAAATATGATGTTTAAGTTAAGATTAAAAATATAAAAGCATGCTATAAATATGTTAAAATATAAGATTGAGGAGAATTATAAGAAATATAATAAATCCAAAATAGCAGAGAGTGCAAGATTCAAAAATTTATATAAAAGTTGGACATCTTCGATGGAAACAAACACATTTATTAGCTAGTCAAATTAAAAGATAAAAGAACTAAAGATTTTACTTATGTTAAATATATCAAAGATGATTAAAAAAAATAATTTAAGTTTAAAGATATTCAACATATATGAGTAGATTATTTTACTGAACTTTTTAATGAAGATTGTACCAATACAATTAGCTTAGGTGAGTTTAATGGCTATAAATAGTCTCAATTATATTTTCTTTTGCTATGTTAGTAAAGCTGAGATTTGTAATGCTTTAAAGAGGATGAGCGAAAAATCGATAGGATCGGATGATATCCCTATCGATGTATGGAAATGTATGGGTGAGGAGGAATTATTTGGCTTACCAAATATTTAATGCAATTTTGAAGACTAAAAAAATGCCAAATGAGTAGAGAAAGAGTATTGCTATATTTATTTACAAGAATAAAGGCGATGCTTAAGACTGTGCTATTTATAGACGAATCAAGTTAATGTGTCACACATTTAAACTTTGGGAAAGAGTAATTGAATGTAGATTACAAAAGCATACTTGCATTTCTTAAAATCAAATTGATTTTATGCTATATAAATCTACTATGGAAGCTATACATATAATAAGAGGTTTGGTGGAGAAATTTAGAGAAAGTAAGAAAAAGCTTCATTTAATTTTTATTGACCTTAAAAAGGCTTATGATAGAGTACCAAGAAAAGTTCTTTGGAGAGCTTTGGAAAGAAAAGGGATTTGTGTTGCATATAATGATGTTAGTAAAGATGTGTATAATGGGACTGAAACATGTGTTTGATTGCAAGGTGGCTTATCAAATGATTTATTTCTATTGGATTATATCAAGGCTCGGCTCTCAACTCATATTTTTTTGCTTTAATTATGTATGGTTTTACTGAGCACATTCAAGAGGAGATTCCTTGGTGCACGTTATTTGGTGATGGTATTCTATTAATTGATAAAACTAAGGCTGGAGTTAAAGAAAATTTAATATTTGAAGGATTGCTTTAGAATCTAATATTCTATTAATTTTCTATTAATTTTTTGTCTTAGTAAATCTAATATAGAATACATGGACTGTAAGTTCAATTGTATAAGAAGCCCTAATCTTAAGAATATAACTATTGAGGACCATGTGATCAAGAAAAGTGAGAGGTTCAAGTATTTGGTTCAATTATTTAAAATAATGGTGAAATAGAGAGCAATGTGACTAATAGGATCAAAGCTTGTTGGATGAAATGGAGGATCGCTTCTAAAGTGTTGTGCTATTTAAAAATCCCACTCAAAATTGATGGAAATTTTATGGAACAACTATACTACTGGCTATAAAATGAGTTACATATATGAGGATACTTAGGTGGATTAGTGGGTACACTCGTAAGGACAGAATGAGAAATGAGTTTATCCGTAGCAAGGTTGGAGTGGCTTCAATAGTAGATATTATTAGAGAATGGCACTTTAGATGGTTCGGGCATATTAAGCGTGTAGACTGTGCATCATCACTCTTGTTAGAAAAATTGAGTTTATGAATTTTTCCCATGTTGAAAGAGGAAGAGAAAAATCTAAAAAGATATAGGAAGAAACTATTAGGAAGAATCTTTTCTATTTGAAACTATGGGAGGGGCTTCTTTTTGATTGTGCACAATGAAAACAAATGATTAATATAGCCGGTCCCACCTAGTGGGATTAAGGTTGAATGATATTGTTATTGATCAGAGTTATTCATCATCTGTTGAATAAATTTATAACATAGGAAGGGCACAACACTCTTTTTGACGTTATTTCTTTGCTTTGGTATTTAATGCTTTTGTGTTTTCTTAATTTTCCCTTTTTAATTGGGTGTAAATGCTGATACAATTTGAAAAAATTGTGGACAACAATTTATTAATCCAATTTGCTGCTCACATTCTACTATGTTGCAGATTGCGCCTTGCATCTGCACGTGTTTTGGTGAATCGGATAGGAACATCAGAAGATAAAGAGGCATACAGAGATGTTGTACCGTTGCTGTGCTCCATTTTTATGTCCAGTCAAAGAGATGGGAAGGCTGTTGTTGAGGAAGAAGTTTTAGTACAGGTAAGTGTGATTTAATTTAACATAGTTTTTTCTGAAGGAACTATCTTATCTCATTATTACTTCTAAAGCATGATTATCTTCTATTCTGGTCCCGTATCTTAAACAGCTCTAAAATTCTTTGCCTATTATACCCTAAAATCTTGTGGCAGTTGAATTAAAACACTCTTTTGCTTCTCAATTTTCAATATTGTTAACCTTCAATTTGCAAATATAGATTGTTTTATGTTGATAATGCAACTTCTTAAGGGATTTCACTTACCTAATATTTTGAATAATTTACATATCCAACACCAACATTTCATATTTACTAAGGTAGCACGATTTTGCTCATGCATGGAACCACATCCTCAATTAATGAATTTAAATGCCTAGGGAGGAGTAGTTCTAATATAAATAGGAATTTTTTAGTGTTATTTTTGCAAATGTTGAAATTTTATTGCTTCCTTAAATTTCATACGCTTCATCACAAAATTTGATAGCATTGATTTGTAGGTGGATCCATTTATACGTGTTTGAGATTTACTTTTGCATATCTTACTATATGGGGAACTATGGTATTGCGCTTTTTCTATTAAAAGCTTAGTCTGAAAAATAGTTACTATTTTTTATAAACTAAAAATCTACCATAAATGATGGAAAAACACTTCCGAATATATATATATATATATATATATATATATATATATATAATTGTGTTGCATTTTTTTGTGGATTAAAGCTTAGCTTTAAAATGTAGCTAGCTCAACTAGGTTATAGTTAAATGTAGTTGTAGTATTTAAACGTGATTTATTTATTCGTTATATATTATTATGTGTAATATATTTATTTAATTGTTGACCAAGTGTTGACTTGCTCAAGCACAACCCTGAAGGGCTGAATTATGAATGTTGTGCCCTTCCTACTCATGATCCCAGCTATCTAGAGCAACATTTAGGTTACACATTGGGATTTATATCACCATACATTCACATATTGTACTTGTATATCATCCAAATGTATGGCTTATTCAAAAATACTTTCATTTTATGTATCATTAAAAAGAACAATAAATTTCATGAATATTAATCCTCTTAAATATAATCACTATTTTTGTATTATATCATCATAATTAAAAAAATGTTTCTTTGTCTTATTGTCATTTTAATGGTTAATTTTTAATTATTCTATTTTTAATCACATACTCTATATCCTTCTTTATGAATTTTAAAACAAAAAGTTTGTTATACATTTGTGCATTAATTTTTTTTCTTGAAAGAAAGTGAGCTTCATTAAGAAGTAAATATGTGGTTGGTCGAAATTGAACTCATGACATGTGTCAACTATTTCAAAGCCTCAATTACTAGGCTACAAAATTCTTACGCTAATTTTTTTTGGGCAGTTATCTTTATGTTTTCTTATGATTTTACTGATAGCTTGTCTGAAATACATGCATTAACTGCTCTTCTCATCGGCTTCAATTTTTCAAGGCTTCTCCAAAGGTATCTATCAAAAATTAAGGACTAAGTATGGTCAACTACCAAATTTTATTTTATAAATGTTGACTCAAATTGTTGTAGCAGGTTAATATTGAACTTTTGAACAAAACATACATTTCACCATCATTGATATGGAATGCAAGGCACGAAAAGAATGAAGTCCTCTTTGATAAATTTCATTTATGAAAGCTCCAAATAATGAAATTTTTATATTTGAGTGATACAAGAAATCTTATTCTCTCATCCTCTAGGATGGCAAGCATCTACAAATCAATTTATCAACATTATTGAATGTTAAAACCTGTTTTTAATTTCATATTTGGATCCTTAAAATTAGAATGCCTGTATCATTTCTCAGGCTACATGATCTATGTTTTGCAAGATTGATGGGTATGGTTAGGGCTTCGAGGTATATGTTTGTTTTAATAGCAGCCCATCCAGTCGTCCATACGATTTGTATGGATCTAACGCCTAATATGAATATGCTATGGCTATATATACATGTGTATTATCTTGCTATGACGTATTGAATGAGATCTTATTCTTCCACTAGTTTTGTCTCCTTCGCCTCTTTTTATGGTATCAGGCAACACCTTCCTCCATCTCGATCAGAACCATGATCATCTGTAATTGATCGACATGAGAGCTCACATTAATTGTCTGCAATCGGCACGGAAGCTCGTTGATCTTCAAATCCTTCTACTCTGATTCTTCATACAACCAGTCCTCTTCTTTCAGCTGATCACGTGCCGAAATTAGCCCACCTGCTCTCAGCTTTTGCAAATGTGAGAACTCAAGTTCTTCAGTGAGAACTTTGGATCCCACAATAGCTCCACCATCATCACAAGCTATAAGAACTTAAAATTCATAATGTCCAACATCAAAACCATCATTCACAATCCTCTCGCAGCACACAACTACCTCATTTAGAGAGTTCAAGTTCAACTCTTCAAAGAAAACAACCTACTAAGCCATCTAGACAACCATCGCCGATCAACATTCCATACTATTCCTCTTGAATCTCAGCTAATCAGAATCTAATCATTGCTCTGTACTCAATCATCTCTCCCTCCATCCTTTATATACTTAAAGCCAAATCCTGCAACAATGTGCGGAGTTACAGAGATCTTTTACTCTAAAGAAATCTCTAGGATCAGGGTTTGAATGCTAAGAATCACTGAAGCAAATATGAAAAATATATCAACACAAAACCAAAGAATAATCACAGTACAAATATTCACAAACATGCAAGCATATAAACACAAAGATATACATGAAAAACTCAAAAATGGGAAAAACCACAGAGCCACACCATCACATGAAAAAATATACTATAGAGGAAAGGGCTACAGAGTTACAGAGAATATATCAATCTCTTTGAGGAAGAAGAGATTCCCCACCCCCTAAGCTTTTCTTCTTCTTTTCTTCTAGATTTCTTCTTGTTCTCACTTTAGGGTTTCAAGCTTCCAAACTTTTAAGAGCTCTCACAATCACACAAACCATAACCAACATGTTAGAATTTATATAGAATCCCAAATCAGCCCTCAAAATGCCTTAAACTGTCTTAGGCTCCTTTTTGCTGCCTCTGGGGTGCCTGGTGTCCAGAATTTCTGTCTACTGGACGCGGCTGAGCGCCAATGTCTCTGTCTGCCGAGCGCTCCTGAGCGCCAGACCTTCTGTCTGCTGGGAGCCTGAGTGCCAGTGTCTCTGTCTGGTGGGCGCTTAGGCTCGCCTTAGGGCCAGGGATTCTGTCTGCTGTGCGCCTGAGCGCTAGACCTACTGTTGGCTTCTATAGATCCATTTCAGAATCCGTCGGAACATCGTTTGCTCTTCCTTTGATGATCCAATTAGTCTCCACACCATAACATAGCCAAGCATCTTCAATCAACCAATCTCTCTCGAGTCATTCAACTTTAAAACGAATAGCACAGTGTATCACTAAGAGACAGATCCATGCATGACTATCTCTCTGAAATCAAATCCATCGTGGATAGATTGTCGTTGTCAAATCCAAAGTGGACGACGAATACATTATTCTCTACACATTCAATGGTCTTTCCTTCAGTTATAAAGCCTTCAAAATCGCTATCCGCACAAAATTAGGACCAATAAGTCTGGATGATTTCTATTCCCTTCTCAGCAGCGAGGAGATCAATGTTCTACAAGATACATACCAAGAACTTCAGCTCAACAATCCTTCTTCTACACACCCTTCGAGCCACCTTTCTTTGTTCTCAAAAAGATTCCGCAGCAGCGGGTGGCTCAGCAGGGGTCACGACCCTTCAATGGCACCATTTCGAGGCTCCTTTAATGCACCGTTGACTTCTAGAATGCCTTATATAATGTGCCAACTTTGCGGCAAATTTGGACACTTCCAGAGAATGTTGGCACCGCATGAAACTCAGCTACAGTGTTAAATCGAACCAAACAACAACTCTACTCAGTGTGGTCCTCCAGATTCAACTTGGTATTTCGACCCCGAGGCCTTCACTCATGTTACCAACGACTTCATCAACATGTCCATTGTCGAGTCCTATCAAGGGACCGATGGTGTGCTTAAACCCGTCCAATCTGTATCATCGGAAATGGTACCCTTCCCGCACCTAATCGTAAGTTTCTACTCAAACATCTCCATGTTCCTCATCGCAATTACAATCTTCCTTCCATTCATAAGCTAACCATCGATAATTCTTGTTCCATCTTATTTGATTATAACAGTTTTATCATAACGGATCACAAAACAGACATTCCATTCCTTAGAGGCCTATGCACCAACGGACTCTACACGATACGCTCGTCACCCGAATCTCCACCTCGCCAAACCATTCTTCGATTCTCAACTTCAATCGAAGCACCTCCATGGCATTATGGCTAGGCCAACCTAGATGTGAGGTCCAATAGCTCTTCCACAAGCATTCTCCAAATCTTGGTTTCAGCGACACTCACCATCCTTGCTCAATTTGCATTACCGCCAAACATCATAAACTCCTCTTTCCAAAACACTTATTGATCTTTTAATGTTTGTGAATTCTTGTGTACTGATGGATGGGGCCAAGCTCCAATTTTATTAAATGAAGATTACAAATATTATGTGCTTTTTGTCGATGATTACTCAAAGTTTATTTGGCTCTTCCCTATGAAATAAAAATTTGATATGTGGCAAAAATTTCTTCTCCTTTACAAATTTTCCAATGTGACGGAGGTAGGGAGTCTAAATCAAAATTATTTTTTCATAATATACTCAAAAATCTCGGCATTCACCACCAAATGTCTTTCCCATATACACCACAACAAAATGGCGTCGCCAAATGCAAACATTGGCATGTCCTAGAGACTACTTGTGCTCTCCTCCAAACAACTCACCTTCTTGAACACCTTTGGATCCAAGCAACTCTTATTCCACCTACCTAATAATCACCTACCCTCTTCTAACATCAACAACCTCTCCCCATTCATACTCTACAAAACCACACCCAACTATGATCATCTTAAGATCTTCGAATTCTTGTGCTTTCCGCTTCTTCCACCTACAAAAACCACCAAGTTGGAACCGAAAGCTCTACCATGTGTCTTTCAAGGCTGCTCACCCAACCATACGGGTTACCTTTGCTACAATCATAAAACCTCCATCTCTCTAATCTCTCATCGTGTCAAATTCATCGAAAAAGAATTTCCCTTCTCTTCCCAAAATAAGTCTTCAACCTCTCTCCCTAAATGACAATCATACACCAATCCACTTACTCTCATTGCATCCTCCTCACTATCGGCTTATCACCCTCTTCACATACCACAACGAGAAGATCCCCCCTTATCACCCTCTCGAGCTTCCATCTCTTCGTCCATTTCTCCACCAGAATAAAAAACCAAACTCCCTACACACCCCATGCCTCGCTTAAACATAGGGGCCATTTACCCAAACTATTTTTCAATCTTATCCATGAATCCTTTAACCAAACTCTTCTACAAAACAATAGCCACACACATGCATTGGAGGCTTTCTATTGCAAGAGGATTACAGGGCCCTCATGGATCAACACACATGAATCCTAGTATCTCCACATCCTTAGCAAATGTGCTTGGATGTCGATGGACCTACAGAACAAAGTACAAAGATGACGACACAGTGACACGTCATAAAGCTAAATTTATTGCTCAAGTATTCAAATCAAACTATGGGATTGATTACTTAGATGCTAACCATCTGAACTCTCCTAGTAGTTGCTACTTACCCTATGTGGTTGGTGGTACAATTAGATGTGATGCAGGACAAGTACATGTGAAGAGTAGGTCCATGATTTGAGCCTTTGTATGAAGCTTAGCTATTGGGATTGATTTCTTATTGAGTCATGCTATATATGTTTTTATTTCAGATCATGTTGCAACCTTAGTTGTGCTATATTTGTTTTTTTGTTTCAAGTCGAGTCGTGTTATATTTATTTGTGTTGGTAAGATGTGAACGAAAATCTAATGTATGATGGGGTGCCTCACATCTATATATATCATATGTGTATTACATGGAAGAAGATATATGAATGATATTACAGAATTTTGGCTTGAGCTTGTTTGGTGTGGATAATTAAGGGAAATCCTCTTTGGTGTGCATAACCGAAGGCCTTGAAGGTGTGCATAGATATCTAAAATCCAATGTGTCGATAATCTTAGGGTTATCTTTCTTTTTCTTTTGTTCTTTTTTGTTTGGAATTATAGTATTCTCTGTTAGTTTTCATCTCCATTTTGTTTCGCTGAAATTCGCTTCCATTTTGGCCTTCAAATGTTCCTCCTACGAAACCTATGCGCAATTCGATGTCATCTCATTTTGTTGTCCATAACTTTCCAAAACAACCACCATATCATACAAAACATCTTACAGATTTCTAACATCCACCACAATATCCTCCAAGAGTTTCATATTAATCCAACATCAATTGGTCCACCAAAAGCTTTTCAAAAGTCATCAAAATTATATCTACAAACCTACCACCATAACCCCCGTCATGTTTTGTACAAGAGCTTGGTTTTTTGGCTAAGATTGTAGAGAATTTTTTATTGAAAATGTACATATTTTTTTCGTAATTTTTAGATTTTATTTCACCCTATTTTGGCCCCAAAAACCCCAAAGGGATCATTTTTCATCCACCATCGGTCGTTGCCGTCGTCATCGCGGTTGAACCAACGATTTCGGGGTTGCACCTATTCATGAACCGTCGGCCCGCTGGTTCCAGCTTACTGAACCCGAATCGGCCCAACCCACTTGAACTAGCCAGTCCACGTTCAGTCAACCGCATGCACGCGAGCGCCCACCAGTGCGCACATGTGCCCGCATGTTCGCCAGCCTGCCTAAGTGGCCTTCGATCTCAATGCCATTGGCAATGTTGGAACACTAAAATCATCAACTACACTAAAGTGACATCAAAACTGAAATTTGATCACTCAATGGAGGAAAGCAAAAAGTTGCGACACATGGGCGGTGATTCGTTTGCCGTCACCCGAGGTACTTCGCTAAAATGGAGAGCAGGTTGAGCATAGATTTTGTTGTGATGGAAGAATAGAATTCCATCAAGGATAATTGGTTTTCATACGAGGAGTTCAATGGATCAATTCTACGGAGCAAAGTTTTTTTGGTGGGGGAGAATCTAATATAGGACTGCAAGTACATGCGAAGAGGCCTATGACTCGAGCTTTTGTATGGAGCTTACTACTGGGATTGATTTGTTATTGAGTTATGCTATATTTGATTTTGTTTCGAATCTTGATGTAACTGTAGTCATGTTATATTTATTTTTTTATTTCGAGTTGAGCCTTGCTTTATTTTTATGTGAAAGAATACCTTAATATACGATGGGGTGCCTCATATTTATAAAAATCATATGTATGTCTTGGAAAAAGATAGTTGAATAATATTACAGAATTTTGGCTTAAGTGTTTGCTTGTTGTGCATAACCAAGGGAAATTCTCTTTGGTGTGCATAATCAAACTTTGAAGGTGTACATAGCCTTAGGATAATCTTGGGGTTATCTTTTTTTTTTTTCTTTTGTTATTTTTAGTTTGAAATCATAGTACTCTCTGCTAGCTTTCATCTCTCTACTTTGTTTTGCTTAAATCTGCCTCCGTTTCGACCTTCAAACGTTCCTCCTAGAAACTTATGTGCAATTCGACGTCATCTCACTTCGTTATCCATAACTTTCCCAAATGGCCATCAAATCATACAAAACAACATCCTACAGATTTCTAGAATTCACCACAAAATCTTCCTAATGTTTCTTGTCAATTCAACATCAAATGGTTCACCAAAAGCTTTCCCAAAGTCATCAAAATCATATATATATATATATATATATATATATATATATATATATATATATATATATATATATATATATATATTCCTACCACCATAGCCCCCATCAAGGTGTCTTAAATGCATTTCTCCACGGGATTGAAATGATCAACATTTCTACAGATTTCTAGAATTCACCACAAAATCTTCCTAATGTTATGTGTCAATTCAACATCAAATGGTTCACCAAAAGTTTTCCCAAAGTCATCAAAATCATATATATATATTCCTGCCACCATAGCCCCCTTCAAGATGTCTTAAATGCATTTTCTCCACGGGATTGAAATGAACTATATGCATGAAACAACCCAAAGAGTTCGAGGATCCTAACTTTCCCAATCACTTGCAAGCTCCGCAAATCCATCTACGGACTAAAGTAACCATCTCGCCAATGGTATTCTACACTTAACCAATTTCCTTCATTCTCAAGCGTTTCGAACAGGCTATGTTGATCCCTCTCTACTTATCCTAGATACCCCGCCCCACCCCATCGCATTCACATTCTCATCTATGTAGATGATATACTCATCATCAGTCAACACCAAGATGCTATCAACTCCGTCATCCAAACTCTTACAAACCGCTTCCGCATGAAGTAGCTTGGTACTCTATCTACGTTCCTTGGTATCAAACTCTCCAAAACAGCCACTACTGCCACCCTACGCCAAGCATCATATGCTTTCAGGATCCTCAAAGCAGCTGGAATGGACCCCTGCAACCCGACACTCACTCCTACAACCATGTTCTCCCACTATCTTCTCCTAATCGAAGCTATACAAGGAATTAGCCTGCTTTCTACAATACTTAACTATCACTCAACCAGATCTTAGTCTTTCAATGAACAAAATATGTCAGCACATGCATAGCCCTGCCAGTGCTCACTTCGACCAGCTCAAACACATACTCATGTACGTAAAAGGCTCTATGCACATCAGTATCTCAATTAAACCCGCTAAACTTCTTCTCCATGCCTACGTTGATTCCGATTGGACTGGAGACACGGAAGATCGCAAATCAACCACTGAATATTACATTTTCCTCAAGGATACTTCAATATCTTGGAGTGCAAAGAAGCTAAATACTGCTCTTGATCATAAAGCGAAGCAAAATATCAATTCTTCACTATGGCCACCACAAATATTATTTAGCTCTGCCGCCTTCTGCAAGAATTCAATGCCACTCAAGACAAGCCCACTCTTCTCTTGTGACAAAAAATCAGCTATTGCTCTAGCACACAATCCGGTCTTCACACTAGAGCCAAACATGTGGAATTGAACTACCACTTTATCCGCGACAGCATTTAGAAATCAGAAATTTAGTTTATACATATCCCAATCGAAGATCAGCTAGCGGACAGTCTCATGAAGCCTCTCTCCACAGCATGGTTTCACAAACTGCACTTCAAACTCACCACCAATGTTCCAGATGGCTTGTTTACGGGGGGCTAATCGCAGTCTGGTTCTCATCCAGCTGTCCTTATGATGTATTTGGATCTATTGCCTAATATGAATAAGCTGTAACTGTATATACATGTGTGTTGCCTTACTACGACGTATTGAATGAGATCTTATCTTCTCCTGATTCTCTGCGCTAGTTCTCGTCTCCTCCGCCTTTTTTCATGTTTGTCTTGGTTAGTCTACAAGGTTTTGTGGTGGTGGAGAAACAAAACCTTAGGGGTTCCCAAGTGTAGAGGTATAGGGAATATTATAAAATGTGGGGTATAAAAGAGGGTGGAGGTTGGTTTACCTTTTGGGCATTGTAGAGCTGATGAAGCTTGAGTGGGGTGTAATGTTGGTGGTGCTGGTTTCAATTTGGGAAGGAGTAAAAGTGATGGTAGGGGTGGAATGGATGATGTCATTGTGAATTTGCCAATTTTTGGTTTGGGTGGTGATTTATGGTTTTGAGAAGTTGTGGTGGTGGAGGATAAATAACTCAGTGGCTACGAGTTTTGGAGTGTGCAGGTAGTAATGAAAGTAAATATTTAGGTGATGGTGGGAAGGCTGTGGTGGTGGAGGTAAAGAATGGCAGCTGTTATACAAAAAAATTGCCTGAATATCTTAATCGTATTGTGGAGAATGGTAATGATTGAGGAACTATTAGTCACCTACACTCAACATACACGAAGTGGAATTCCAAGAAAACTGCACAAATGGAGTTGAAAACAAAAGAAAAACAATGTAGAAAGAAAATTGAATTCAGAGATACAAGGTTTATAGTAGTTCTGCTAATAATGAGGTTACCTTTTTCCAAAAAACTGCACATGTGGATTAGAAAAGAAAAGAAAAACAACTCAGAAAGAAAATTGAATTCAGAAATACATGGTTTATAGCAGTTCTGATATTAACGAGTTTACCTTTATTGTAGCATCGGAAAGTTTCTATTAATGTGATAGCAGTATAGTTACAAAGGTTTTGTAGCTGATCTTTTAATGATAGCTTGGGAAAGTTTTGACAAATGCAGTAACACTATAAGTTTCAGAGCTTTGGTAGTTGAGAGTAAAAAGAACTTGCGTGGTGAGAGATGGAAAGAATAAAAAAAAATTTTAAGAAAGGGTAAGAAAGGCCAAGGAGCGCAGTTTAATAGGGCTTCTTGAAGATGCCTTTGAAAATGGCTGAGAAAAACCCCTATAATGACCTAACAAACTTTACATATCATGATTACTATATTAACGATCGAACTATGCTGGTGGTTCATGCAGATTGTAGGTATGGATAATTAGACTAAAAGCTGTCAAGCAGTTGGACAATGATAAAGAGGGTTAACAAAGTAATTTTGTCCACGGAATGCTGCTTTGTAATAGTCGGGTCGTTGTTGATACCAAGTAGAAAAGCCGTTGGGCTGTTCATGATCTCATACAAGATTTAATTCTGTTTGGTCCTACAACTTCTGGGAAATCAAAACACTTTGTTGGGAAATTGATGACACCATTGATATGATATTTTGGGGTGGGCTACCAATGCACCACACAAATGGTCAACATTTTGTCGGATAAAATTATGTTTTTATTTATTACCCCAAACCAATGAAGCACACATTCCTAAAAGCCCTTTGTGCCAAGGATGTGCCGAACATGGATACGACGTCGACATGCCCCGACAATTCCCAACATGCGTCGGACATGCACATTTCGTGCACCGTTTAAAAATAAACAATGGGTGATGTGTACTGATACACGCTGCACACACTACTCTTGTGTTCTGCTTTGCGCGTGTAATTAAGTATAAAAACTGTGAATCCTACATTTTAACATCTCTTATCGTGTCGATTGCTAAAGTCGCAGTTATGATTCGTCGTTGATTTGGATGTCAAAAAAGAATGCTTCTCATGTTCTTAACTATGTTGTCTTTTACTGTAGCATTTTGACACTGCCTTCATTGCCATTGATTTGACAAACCAGCATTGTAGATCAACTCCTTTTGTTCTCCTTGTTCATCGATCGGCCTTCTTCATCAGCCATCTATTGTTGCTGGAGAGCCTGTTTGCAAAAACTTCCATTTTTGTATGTTTACATCCATAGCACCGAAATCAAATAGCATACTCTTCATATGAGTTGTGGATAAGAAGCTAATCCAGGCAAACATAAACATTAAACGCTGTTTGATGTTATTTTTTATTTAATTTTTGTTTCATTTTAATTTAGCTTTGCTGTATAAAAATAATAAACTGGAATTTTTCCTTCATTTTGTTTAATTTTTGTTAAGCCTTGCTTTTTAAAAGATTGAACATTTTGCATCATTTTTGGTTAAACAATCTGGTATCCTTATTAAATCTGTTTGATAACCTGATCTTTATTTTTGTTTAATTAAAAATAATAATTTTTAATCTTAAAATGTTTAATATCGATATGTTTAATATTTTGTTTAATTAACTTGCCATTTATCCCTTAATATTATTTTAATACTACAATGTTTAATATCACATTTAATATTAATTTTTAACCTTTATGTTAAACATAGTTGATAAATTTATGAATGAAATATGAATGGATTAGTGTGCAATCAGATTGTTTAGAATTTTTAAACTTTATGGTGTGTTAGTCTTTCAAAATTTTAATTATACATGTATTTTTTAATGTCCATCACACTTCTATTAATTATTTTATCATTCTAAAAGTTTCATTTTTTTGAAAAATGAATTAAGAGGCAAGCACAAATGTTGAGGATGTTACTTGATGTTACTAGATCTTTATGGAAATATGTCACTAAGTTGGAAAAGTTGGACCAATAGAAGAAGCTCGAGGAAATGTTGAATACCACTTTTTCAACTTGTGTTATAAGGGGGCTTATTATAGAATGAAATCTCATTTATTAAAATTGACAGGCATTGATATTTGAGCATGTAAAAAATGAGGAAATTATCAAAATTCTCTCTTGACTCCTACAAAGGATTCAAAATAGTTATTGATTATTGTAAATGTTTTTTTTTGTCCCTTAAACTTTTGCTCAAGTGATGTTTTGGTCTTGTCATTAAATTCCGTTAACTTCTCGTCAAATGCATTAAAAAAAGGGCAATGGCGTAATTCGAGCGGGCTTCTTCATCTACATTTGCGATTTCTTCTGCTTTGCCTACAAGTTGCAATTTTATTTTATTTTTCCTACAGGCAATTTAATTACATGAACTTCATCTGCTGGATTGCAATTTCTTCCTCAACGTCTCTGTCTTTATCCACGTCTTTCATCAATGCTTAGACGGTCCTTCGTCGACATCAGCGTGCTTCGGATATAAATTGATGGGTGATTCAGATATAAAAAATAGCCCGCTCTTCGTCGGTGTCGGCCGTGCTGCCGATATAAACTAATGGTGCTGCAGATATTAAAAATTGTCTGCTCTTCATTGACTTGGCGAAAGACCATTTGAGCACCTGCAGAGCAATCCTATGTTTGTGTTCGAAAAAAATTAAAGTTGCAACCCGCGCAGAAGTAATCATAATTGTAGATGAAGAAGCCTGCTGGAATTACGTTTGCCCTTTTTTTCGAATGCATTTGTGGGGAAGTTAACGAAATTTAACTTTAAGTATAAAAAAAATCACTTAAATAAAAGTTCAGGGACAAAAAAAAATATTTACAAAATTTAATGACTATTTTGAATATTTTGTAAGATTCAATAGACCATTTTAATAATTTTCTTTGTAAAAAAATGGTTATCAAACAATTTACTGAGCTGCAGAAGGTTAGATTGTGAAGTAGAGCAAACAAATAAAGATACTTTGTCTAAGAAGGTTTTTATCCCATCTTAGGGACACAGTAGTTGTCGCTAGCAATTAAAACTAGATGTTGATAGAATGTACTTTAGAATGGAAGGTTTGATGCAAGAAAAAAGAAAGACTTCTAGATCAACATCTTCTATTGAAAAGAGCATTCAAAGAATGAATTGTAGAAAAAGCTGGAGCGAATGCTGAATGTTACTTTTGCAACTTGAATTATGATGGGGCATACTATAGGGTAAGGTCTCATTTATTGAGATAGATAGGTACTGATATTTGAGCATGTCGAACAATTTGTTGAGCTGTAGAATGTAGACGGTGAAGTAGAGCAAATAAAGAAAGAGACTTTAGAAGGTACTTTAGAATGGCAGGATTTGATGAAAAAAAAAAGGCAAAGACTTCAGGCTCAACACCTATTGAAAGAGCGTTCAATTTCCATCTTGTTTATACTACGTGGGATTCTATGAGAGAAAATGAAAGGGATTATATATAAACACGAATAATAGATGAAGTCACGATGCGTCTATGTTAGTAACCCTCAGCAGCTCATATATCAGATCTATAAATGAAATTGCATGATCTCTATTGTTCCATAATAAGTCATCCAGTATCCTCTCTTTCATGAACTTAGCCTTCTCAACATTGTCTTCACAATGTATACTCCAATTTTCACTGATCACCATTCTTGTAAGTTTTGTTTAAGGGCCTTCACGATATAGTAAGGAGAGCATGTTATTTAAATAAAATGATGCAACGTGTTTAATCTCTTTATAAAGTCAAGTTGAACAAAAATTAAAAAAAAAAATCTTATTTATTATCTTTCTGAAGTAAATTCAACAAAATTAAAGCAAAAATAAGCAAAAAATAGTATATAATAATGGATTAATGTTTATGTTTTTCTCGGTTAGCTTTTTACCCAACTCACGTGAAGTGCATGTTATTTGATTATGGTGTTATGTACCCATAGAAATGAAAAAAAGGAAAACTGTGTTTGCGTGCCTCATCTCCAGCTGCAGTAACTGGCAGATGGAGGTTGGCAGATGAAGGAGAACAGAAGGAATTGATCTATGATGTCGATCTGCTATGGCAGAAGTCAACATCATCAATCATCTAGAACAGGAGAAGCAGGCATTTGCAGCACCCACATCAACAACACAACTCGGTGGTTGATGCATTACAATCGGCATGGGGAGAAATGATAGACAATAGGTTTTCTTACACAACTATTTTGTTTAGCAGTGTATGCAAAGCAGTTCGTGTGATTGTGAGCGTGCCACCATGTGTCCAATATTTTGTGAATAGGACACGAAATTTATGTGTGGGACATGTGTCGGTGTCCTGTCGTGTCTAACATGAACAGGAAGGCTTTTACGTGTGTTCGTGCTTCATAGATGATAAACCTTTAGACAATGAAGGCCACCCTCAAAATTACACTCCAAGTGTAAAAGTCACACTTCAGCCTAGTCCAAAATCTTGGCAGAAGAGATCCGAGAAGGGTTCATCATCAGAAATCCTAAAGGTATGATCAATGTGCTCCACTCCAAGTATAACTTGGGGATTGGAGCATTAGCTGTAGGAGCATCACTCTATACATCCTATGGGTCATCTTCCCAGCAAATTCATTGAGAGATGGTTACTAACTATTAGAAGCCATCTGGAGGATTGTAGAATGAAATTAAAGGCATCAAACGAGGTTTGCATAAAGAGCGAAATCGGTTACAAAACATAACTTAAACTGGATGGATTCTATAGAATCTTGTAGAAATGCAAAAACAGAAAGCTAAAATTGGTCTTTTGTTTGGTTTTGAGTCTAGAGTTGTTTTGATTCCAAGTTTGGGTGTGCCAGATTAACAATCACCATAATGCCGTTATTCTACTTCAGCTCATCTCATCAGATTCTAAACAGTTTATTTAAACTAAAACCTTGGATTTAAGCTGGGTTTAGGGATTCAAATGAGAATAGACCAGAAAGTTAAAATTGTCGTAAGCATCCAGAGTAATTATCTCATAAACAAAACTAAGGAGTATAAAATCTCTTATAATAGTATATGGCAATCCTCAATACAACTAGTCTTTCAAAAGAAAAGTAAAAATGCATCTATAGCCTCATTACTCACGTTGAAATTTAACTACTGTCTTATTTGTCAGTTGATGTATTTTATCTTTCAACAGCATCACCTCTATCTGTACCTACAATTTTCTCACAAATATGGGTGAGTAAAACAGTAAGTTCTAATACTTTACTACAACCCAACTCACAGAACGGACAAGTTATGACGTGCAAGAAACAAGAGTAGAATTTAAACTGCAAAAATAAAAAGGCAATTGAAGTAAAATATTATTGTAGTAGGCTAATAGCAACTGCAGTACTAGTAGAAACGTAAAGTGAACCAAATTTTAAAGTGAACAAAATAAAACTACCAAAATGAAACAAAAGAAATAATGCAACAAAAATGATAATGATATAATCTTAGCTTAGCTATTTGTGTACTAAATACAATGGAAGTCGAAGATATAATCTTTGCTTAGCTATTTTTGTTCTAAGCTTGACACTATTACTTGTACATTATGATGGCAATCAAATTGGTTTTAGAAAAAGATAGTGCAAAACAAAATTATCATAATATTGGTTATAGCTCGATATCATCATAACCGAGCACTTTAGCGCGTCTCGTTGAGGTTTGTAACTAAAAAAATCTGTAGCCCTCGAGCAATGCGGTTCTGGTTTCATGTATTTTTACTCGATATAAATTAGGATAATTTAATGTGTTTACTAAATATTATCCTACAAAGTTTTATTAACTATTATGTCACAACAGAAACACAGCACGAATATGAATCAAATAGAGGGGCAAAATACAATCAATGCCATGCATAAGTTAGAGTTCTGGTTACTATCTATGTCTCTAAATTTTTTGTATACGAACATACTATGTAAATATGAACCTCCTATGTTGGTATCGCTGGAGCTGTTAGAATTGTTTAAAACCGAGCCCTCCAGATTTTGTATATAAGAAATTTCTAAATTCTCTTGTATAGAACCTGAAACCTTATTTTCTTAAATCTAAAGCTTTGGATGTTGGGATTTATATATCAATATATCTCTGATGCGATATCTTTATGTGAAATATACGCAAGGACGATGAGGCATCCTTGTTGCAAAGTCAGCGTGAAGCTGAAATGATGATCATTGAAGCCTATGCAGCTCTTCTGCTTGCATTCCTGTCAACAGAAAGGTCTATTGCATATGTACTGTTATTTGTCATCATCCCAATGTAAGCTTCTGTGCGTGGCTGATTTAATTCCTCCGTATTATTTTTCAGCACCACGGTGAAGGAAACCATTGCGCGATGCCTTCCCGATCAGAGATTGAAAATTCTTGTTCCTGTCCTCGAGAGATTCACGGTACGGCTTCTTTTCAGTTTGGTCTTTTGTAAATGTAGGCAGGCCTATGAAATTCTTGGAGCTTTGCTTCTGCTGCACTTGGATTTTATTAAACTGTTTGTTAATCAGTCATAAATGCTTTTGTTTCCTTTTTTTCTCTTATAAATCTATGACAGGCATTTCATCTGACACTGAATATGATCACGCCCGAAACACATGCAGCAGTTGTTAAGGTTATTGAATCGTGTAAAGAGTCGTGAGAGGGAAGGCAGCGTTTGTGTACAGCTTTTATCTGTGGCTATTGTCCCGGCAAACAGTTTTTTTCATTTGAATTCTCCTATTGTCTCTCTATTAGTCTTATGTGCTATCCTCTTTTCACCCTGCAAATCTTTCTTAATCTAGAGCTTTGAAACCCTCTATGCGGAATATGATTTTTTTCTTTTATTCTTTCTCATATTCCTTGAGCACTTACTGAGCAATGCAATGAAAAGAAATGTATTTGTCAATATGCTTGTTTACGATGCTGTTGTTGCTCCATTCCTATTTTGTAGTTACATTTCTGGAAGCTTTTATCATGGCTTGTGTTCCCCTATTTTATTACTACACTAAAATTACCATCAAAGTTAGCATTTTTTATTTAGAATTCAATATAAAGAAATGCTCACAAGTGGTTGTTAGTTAGATATGATTGATTATATTAATACTAATTATATCATCTATATCTATTTACCTTATATTATAAGCTCAACGATGGTACAGAAAAGGTCAGTAATGCTTGCTGCATGGAGTTTTCCTGTTATTTTGGGAGAAAAAAAATAAAAAATAAAAATTTATTATGAGCAAGAATTGTACGGACTTTGCCACGATGGAAGTTCGTGGCTTCTCATTTTCTCATATTTTAGAAGAATAAAAGAGGGTTACGTTTTCGTAAAGAGATGCTGCGCCTCTAAACGTTTCTGTTTTGTTGGCTTTCACTCTTTAATTGTTGTATGCTGATACTTTGGAAGAATGTAGTGGAGAAGCTCACGTAGAGAAAAGATCTTGTACTAATTTTCGTATAGAGTTTGTTGTTCTTTTATTTTTTAATATTCTCAAAATATATATTTGTTCCTATAATAGTGAGGGAAGATAGTCTTTGCTAGCCTATTGAAAGAGCAGCATTGTGGGACGGCCTGATCTGGTAAACTTTTTCCCAGCCGCATAAAGTCTAGCGAAGCACGATCTACTGCCGGATCAAGGAACTCGTTGTTTCACCATTCCGCTGCTGGGCACGCAGATAAGGATTGGGTGGTGGTGAAGGCAAGCGTGCCGACGAGTCCTATTGTGTTGGAAGAAGAAATTAGGTCGTCATCATCATAGACTGAGGGGATGAGAATGGGTATGCTGCCCATTTTAGCTCCAGAGTATGTATCCTAGCTCCTAATTAATATTAACCAATTAGACAGGAGTATTCTAAGTTCTTGTATGTTATTTAAATGCATCTAATCAACAAGTAGTAAAATTATGTATATCTCAAGCAATAGTTAAAGAGCTATAAACAATGTATGTAACAATACAAGAGTAAGGCTTAAAGTTGTAAATAAAAAGAGCCTATCTATCACTGGTACTAACTATCAAGTAATAGGACTTCTACTCGATATCTCAGTGGGAAAGCATCTATTGTGGCATTTAATTATCTATTGATAGTTGCTAGTCTGATACGCATGCACCTAGGTACACACACAATGTAAAATCCTAAGATTTTGAAAATAAAATTATTGATTATTATCTTAGTTAATTTGATTAAATCAATTAGTTATTTTTGCAAAAGGAAAATAATATGTTGTTAAGAATATATTAGAGAATTTTGAAAAATTTTTGGGAATTTTTTTTTGAGTTGAGTTTTTCTAGATTATTTTATGATACATTTAAATTAAAATAATTATAGAAATTTTGAATTTTTGATTACTACACTATCAAATTAGCTAGCAACAAAATTTTCATAAATTTGAAATAAAAATGGATGAGTTATTTTACAAATACATTTGGAATTAAACTAATTGAATTATTTTAATTCAAAATAATTAAAAAAAATTGCTAGCAAACGATGTTGTGTAATGTCTAACGTCGTTTATGACTGTCTGACGGCACAAGTCGTGCCAGCGATCTAACCACATAAACGGCGCCTGCGCACCACTCGATTTTGGCCAACTTTCAAATACAAATTCTGGCTCAACTACTTTGTCAAATTGAACAATTTTGGTGTTTATGGATTCTTCTCACTGAGATTTACATTTTAGAAACTTCAATTTGAAATATGGTGGTATATTTTTAATTAATTTTGAGAAAAACTAAAATTTGATTTTAGCCAATTAGGTAAAAGTTAGGGCATACTTTTTGGGGCTTTTGCATTTAAATCAATTTGAAAAACATTTGTCAAATCTCCTACGATTTCTTCTTGTCCACATCTCCAAACCCTAGGGACTTCATCCCTAAGCAAATCCCAAGGTAAAGAGAAGATCTTGGAAGCTTTAAATCATATAAAGAATGAGATCGAAGATGAACTATTTCTCAAGCCTTATCAAAATTCCTTTGCTTCAAGATAATCTCTTCCTTTTGTTTCTTTCATTCTTTCATCATTTACCAAATATCTTTCATATTTTAATATATATAATGATCAAATAAATGATTATTGTAATATTAGTAGATTTTAGACACATCCATAATGATATTTTAGATTGTATAATTTGTATGTATAGATTCATAGAATTGTAAAAAAAAAAATTTATAGATTTATTCAAATATTTTATAATTTTTAATCTCAACTTGGTGTTATCATTATTCTTATTTTACTCAAAATTAGTTGCTATAATTTTGCACACATATTCTGCTATGTATTGTTAACAAATCATTAGAAGATACAACACCTTAGTTTTGGCTTTAAGATATTCAAAAATCACTCCAAATTTAACCAACAAACATTAAATTTTTATTTAAATATTTTCAAGAAATTTTTGCGTTTTGTCAACTTTGAAGAGTTGCAACTTTTTAACAACTAGGATCTTAGTGATGTAACTTTGCATGTTTAGTCTCATATATTTTGTGAAAAATTTCATAGAAAATCTTACTTGTTCATTTAAACTCTAAGATCACATTTTAAAAACTCAAACTTTAATAAACACATTGAAATTTAAAAAATAATTTTTGACATATTTTTAAATTTTAATATAATCATTGGATTTAGCTAATTTTTGGTATCGATACTCTTTGTTACATTAGAAACAATTTTACTGTTGAACTGTAGCACCTCACTATTAGATTAAATATAAAAATCTAACGACGGGTGTTACGGTGGTATTTAATATTGAGTTGGTGAATACTAACCTAATATTAAGTACTACCTTATATTATATGGATTTATTGGTGGAAGGAAATTCGATTATTCTAACTCAAATACTCATTATTCATAATATGAAATTACAAACAACATAAGAAAATAGTTTACATACATCACAAAATATTTAATTTACATGTTTTTGAGAATATAATCTCTCATTCTGACATACTACAATAAAAGTAAACTAGCTTCTTCCAGTTATTGCTTAGGTTCTTCTTTAAATGCAGGTCCTGATTCACCATTCTGATCTACCGTATTTTGGTTTTTAAATACGGTAAGGCACAGTAAGAAAAAAAGATTGTTAGACTTCAAAAGTCTAAGTACATTTTAAAAGTAGGTTAAACATATTATTAAGCGGATATCACATTAGTCATTTATAATTTAAAATATAAATGATGCAATAAGTATGAAAATAGAAAGGAGAGTAAGTAAGAAAATTTTCTTACAGTGCTAAAGTATTTTTACAAATCTTGCAACAAAAAGGTTAGCATAGCATTTGAAATTTTTACAATTAAGGGAAAATACGAATATGTTGAGATGATTTTGTATGCTAAATAAGAAAAACAGTGTAAGAAATAAAATTACATTTTTGTATGAAACTTTATAATGTATAAATAATTCTGAAGGACTTAAAACAAAGCAGTAAAGTAAGTAATTTCAATCTAAAGACTGAATATATATATATATATATATATATATATATATATATATATATATATATATATATATATATATATATATATTTAAGATTTAACCATTCACAATCAATAAGATTGTGAGAAAATGCAAATTTATAATTTATTTATCTTGTATTTTGTTTTGTGGGCGCAGAATAAGTGAGGAGTTAAGTACGTCTATTCAACTTATCTGAAGTGGGGTTAACTGTAAACACACATATTTCCCCTCAAAAGAATTATGTGGTCTCCGATTATACCAATAGCCCGCCCATGCTTAATGACAGCTATACTAAAATCTTTCATATAAGCCCCTCTGAAATATTTTATTAAAATGTTTATTATATCCACATAATCTTAATGTATGAATCAATATTTAGGTTCAATGCGCTGCAGCACAATAATTTTATCAAAGTATTGTAAGCCATGTGTTATTCATTATTTTCTATTTTTAGTTATATATCCTAAAGATTTAGGGCTAATAAGATCTATAATTAACTTAGGAAATATATATTAAACTCAAGTTAATAAGTTTAATATTAAAAGTAGGGATTTGAATGATTTCTATACTATAAATTATTCATTTAGTAATTTACTAGGAAACTCAAGATAAGTACTTTATTTTATCTTATAGAAAAATTATTATTCATTTTGTAAGATTCGATTTATGTAGCAAATAACAGGCGCTATTCATTTATTGTTCATTCTCCTAAAAAAGAAATAAATCATTCAAAATTGCAATAATCATCTTTTTTTTCCATCTCTAAAAAATATAATTCATAATTTATGGAAACTAGAGTCGGTTGCATAACTTTGTCTAAGAAATTTAAAAGTTATACTTTCCTTATACTATATTTCAAGATTTCTAAATAGGTTTTATGTTCTTAATAATAATGCCAAAAATAAGAAAAAAATTAACAAAAAGTTTATAATTTGAATAATTAATGGTAGATTTTCTAGAGTATCCTTGAGAAAGCATGTGATTCAATCATCAACTTTATTTAGATAATCACTTAATGAAAATTATGGGACTAATGACAATAATACACTATTCTTTTAAATGCAGTGGAATACTGCCTTTTCGACTCAAGAATTTACTACACAATAGTGTGATAAATAATCTCAAAGCTTCTAGTATTTTATGACTCCAAAATAAAGAAAGCAAATTGAAATCTTGATTATTATTAAGATCAAAAAGACAGAATAATAAAATTTGGTCATTTATAAACTAACACTCAATCTTTGCAAATTTAAACTAATAGTTAATCATAGAATTTAATTTACTTGCAATAATTAAAAAAAGAAAAGGGAGTGACAATTTTGATAAAAAATAAGAATTTGATCCGTAATTTTGTACAATAAAATTTTAGTGCTAGATATATAAATAAGAAAAACTTTGTGAAATGATATTTAATCCTCAAAGTTGATCCGTGTCCACATCATTATAAAGCATAAATTGAGGGAAACAAGTACGCAACTTACATCATCCATGAGACATGACATACCAGCATACATTATTTGATATTAAATCATATAATCTCTTCCAATTACATTTGTATCTCATAATTATTATAACATTCGTAAAATTGTTTATTTTAAAGCAAGTCGAATTCAGATTACAGCAGTATGTAAATATACAATTTACTAAACAATATATATTTAAATTATGTTTCAAAAAATGCCAATAATATGCTTATACTTTATGGCATTTTCATGATTGGTAAGATTAGAGATGATGTTTAAGCAAAACTCATAATGTAGAAGGCAAGGAAATATAAAAAAATAGAGTGCCATTTAATCATAGTGAAAATTATAATAACATCAAGGACATAATTATTTAAGATCATGAATTTTTTTGTAGAGTAAGAATTTCAATTAATAATAATGAAGAACAGAATATTTATCATTCATATAGCACCAAAGAACATTATATTGGCAAATGGCTGCAGATATGATATGAAATAAGATTTGAAACAATTAAACAAATAATAGCTTAAATTCTCATATGTCAATCTTTAACTAGAATAAAAATATTTTACATCAAATGCATAACTGTAATGGGTGAACTTGTTGTGAATAATCAAACGTGCTTGTGTTTTTATATCATGTTATTTATATATTTTAATTGAAATCAAATATCAATGCTCTCTTTTACTTAAGAACATAATTATAAATTATCATATTTAAGAGATATTGCTTATCTGGGTAACTGTGCTTTTGTGGTTTTGTGTGGTTAACAAAATTTATGCAAGATGGATGAAATAATGGTGCTCTTCTGAAGTGTTGTGCAATCAAAAAGCTTAACTAATAAGAAATTTTGAATAACTTAATTAAAGCATATGAATATCTTTCTCTTCTTAATCACATGTCCTCATTAACTATTTTGAGATTGCACAAGAAAATAATACAACATAAGATAAATAAATATCAAAGTAAACATAAGAAAGAAATTTGCAAGCTGCTACATAATACAAGTTCATATAAACTTGAAAAGAACGAAAATAAAAAAGAAGATAAAAGAGAAGGTTAAAGTACTTGTTTAAATGTATATGTACTAAAACAATTAAAGTCATGTTTGTGTTTTTGCACCATGTTATTTATCTGTTTTTGTTGAAATCAAATATCAATGTTGATGAAGAAAAGCATCAAAACTCTAGCTTAATTAAAGGATTAGAAAAAGTTCAAAAATAAAAAAAAAAACTAGAAAAATATTGCTATCCAATATATGTTAACATGCACAATTATGCACAAGCTCACCACGATACGCACAAGAAAATCCACGTCTAGCATTTAAACAAACATACAGTAAATGCTATACGGTAGACAAAATATCTAAAATGATTATAATTACAATATCAATTTATCAAACATCTTTTCTCAATGAAAGTAACCAAAATATTTTTTTTGTTTTTAATTGCAGAATAGAAGTGCAATAGAGTTAGAGATGCTCAACCATCACAACAAACTACCAAACTAGTGTTTGAACCCATTTGAAAACAAAAGTCATTTAAGAGTAGAATGCTGAGACTTGAAAATAATGAACTCCCAAAAAAATGGTTCCAACAAATGAATGATGAGAAGAAAGCAACCTAAGAACTACTGGAACATCTACGATCAACATCCAGAAGAATTAAGTTGCACAACTACCTATATAAGATTTTGGATCTACTAAAATAAAACCCTTAAACTAAATCACCTTATCAATAAGAGCAATATCATATGCAAAGAATAAGCAACAAGGCACCTTATATTGAGTGCATTCAATAAAAAGGTACATAACTAATTGGAAGATGAGCTTAGAGCTAATATTTGATGAACTGCAACTGAAACAATAAAAGATGCTTTGCATATATAACACTAAATATCCTTTTATTGCATATCCAACCCAATCTGTCATATTAACAAAGAAAAAATATTTTTTCTTACTTCCCAATTCCTAAAGCGTAAGATAATTCTATTAATGATTAAGAGAAATTCTAAAAATATGTAAAATGATAGTGCATTATTTCTAATTATCAAAAAATTAGACGTTGAACATTCATATAGAATATATATATATATATAGTTTTCCGAGGGTTTAGATACACATAGGATTGCATAAACTTGATTCTTATAGAATCTGGTTTGAGTTTAAATAAATCCTAAAGAGTTATTTTACATCTTAAAGCCCTAGGCTATCAATAGATGATACTAAAGGGTGGTTTCTGTAGGCTCTTGGAGATGCCAGAGTGAGTCGTATGCTTAGAAGGATCGACCAACGGGAAATGTGAGCCGTTAGGCGAAGATATATGTGAGCCCCTAGGGGAGAACGGTAGGTAGAGAACTAGACCGGTAGGTCGATAAGTAAGCAAACAACTTGTACTATTGAAATACTCTCTTTCTCTTAGCGGGTAAGAAGCGATCTCTCTCTCTAAGAAGGGAAAATTGAGTGAGGTACCTTGTTTGAGTTGGTGAGTAGCTGCTAGGGTTCTTGAGTTTGCAAGTGTGTTTTCCCAAAATCGCTTAATGGACTCGGAATCCCCCTTTTTAAGAACATGAGAAGCATGGTCGTGGATGACGATCTGATCGCCACTAAGCTTCCTATTGGCGTATAGTTGCGGCGTGAGCCACGCGTCGTCGACTCTCGTCTCGATCGAGTGGTGTCATTCCCACGATCCATGCGCCGCTCGAAGGATAAGGATGGGGGTTTCGGTCGTGTGCAAGGAATTAGGGCAGAGGGTTATTTAATGAAATGAAATTATGCATATATATATATATATATATATATATATATATATTCTATTATTTGATTAATTAAATTGAAAATTTCATTTAATTAGAATTATACGATTATATGCTTTTGGAAAAATTTTGAAAATTTATTTTTTAACTAAATTGGGGATGACGAGTTCAAAAGTGTAGTCGAAATTTCAATCGGAGATTGTCTTAATTATTTCATTTTTCAGGATATCAAAAATGCAATAAATATTAGAAAATTTTTGACGATTTCCAAAATTCACCAAATTTTCACTCATAGCTATTTTTGGAGTGAGGAATGCAACGGTGAAGTCCGATTTTTAATCTGAGGTAAAAATAATTTTCTTATTTTCTTAATTTAAATAATTACCTAAAATTAGGGTTTTGCTTGTTTGATTTTTAAACTGAACTAAAACTTCAGAACTTACTTTTAATGACTTGGTAAAATTGTTAGAAGAGATTTTATGTTAATTGAATTGTTATATAGTGATTAACAACCTTGGGTTGTTACATGAACATAGAATATAATTTTTTCATTTAAAACCCCATATTTAGGTCCAAAGCTTAGAAAATAATATTAGTATTCTTAGAAAATTTCAGTAAGAGTCAAAATTTTCCCAAACTTTGCATCTTCATAATATTTAAAATAATTTGAATCAGTAGTTGAAATTTGACAGGATTAATTTTCTATCAATTAGGAACAACTTTCATTTAGACATCAGTAGCTGAAAATGTCATTTGGTGCTTTATTTAAGCGTCCAAAGTTCACTAAAAACCCGAATCAGACTACCTAACCAATTTTAATATTTTCACTAAAATTTATAATATTGACACAAAATCTTTATATTATTTTTTCATAGGTTTATAAATAGCAGGTTAATGTATATAATTTAACTTTTAATATATTTATATCTCATTATGATGGTAAGTTAAATTGTATTTTGCTTTCCATAAATGTTTGTGATAAATATATATAGTGGGAGTCTTTAGAGGTAGAATAAAACTGAACAAGAACAATTAGGGTTTACTACAACTCAAGAAGAAATAAGGAGGGATCTAGTGCACTAGTAAGGGGCAAAAAGTTCAAGGGAATTACTCACCAAAATAATAATTATTTGAACAATTATCGACGAGTAATTGTATACATTTCTAAAATAACTTTGATGTTAATATTTGGGTCTTCTAGTGAAGCCTGGGGGGTCCTAGGCCCAAAATGATACATTTATGTCATATAGTAATTTATGCTAAGTTATTTATATTCATGTCAATTTATATTTTTGCTTTGAAATTATTTGAGTTGCTTAAGTATCACAAATTATTTACTGTTGAAATTAGCATAACTCTCAAATTATAATGATAATGTTTCTTTCACACTTTATTGTATTGATTTTATAATATATATAGAATACTAGAAATTCATTCTTTTAGATGCTCTCTGTACTCCTGCTTAATTAGAAATATTAATAATTAATACATTTGAAAATTAGAAGCAGAAACCAAATTAATTTCAAGAAATTGAAATGATCCTATTATCAAGAATAAGATGGATACTTAATATTTTAAAATTTAAATTTTTTTATATTTTTAATTTAAATTTCTAGATATGAGATGTATGAATATTATTTTATATAGTAATTTTTATTATGACTATTTATTCTTGAATTATTACTTGAAATTTCTCAACCCCGATCTTCAAGTTATTCCACACACACACACACACAGATATATATATATATATATATGGAGAATTAAGATAAAAGTTGAGCTGTAAGCCCCATCATAATGGACACAACCTCTCCAATTTCATTCTTTATGTGCTCGCAGCACTATCTGTACAATTTTAATAATATATATCATTATATTTGGATCTCTCCAAACATTATTGATCACAAGCATTTTTTTATGACTTCTACTATAAAAATACTATGAAAGCTAAAGCATTATAAATTATTGTAGGAAGCAATACTTATGCCCAAATGACTATAAATTGAAAAGAAATGCTAAATAAATAAAATACTAAATTTTATGTACTTTGAATCTTACCAAAACAAAAAATATGCTATAGTTGTCTCACAATTCTTTGAATTGAAATTTAATACAACTTTGAGAATTTTTATTAATATTCAATTTTATAAAATTATTTTTTTAATTAAGATGTCATTTATTTATATTTTTAATTGTTAAGATGTACAAATTTATATTGTTTATATAGTTTGATAAAACACTCTTTTTTAGTAATTTAACATTATGTAATTATTATCTTAAATATACCTCATAAGATCTTAAAATTTAAACGTCTAATTCATCTAAGTAGAGTTTAGGTTTGAGATTTTATAAGCTCATTATCCTAATCATACAGAATTTGAGGTTGGCATTCATTTTTAGGAATTAAGCATCTAAGGCTAAAATCTTCTAATCTCTTAGGTTCAAGGACTAACCCATTCTGAGACCTCATTAGACCACAAAAGCATCATCTAATATTCATGAGAGCTCTTCATAGGGTTTAGACCAAACTTTAGACGAACATAAGGGATATGCAACGTTTTAAAGATTACATGTGAGGTATAGCGTAAGTATGCAACAATGGATGATTTTTAATACTTAAAACCCATCCTATGATTAAACCAAGTCTTAAAACTTATAATAAGATAAGTTCTTAAACACCAAACTAAATATTTAAGAATTTATTCAAAGCATTGGGAAGATCATTGCATTCATTTTGTATTTAGGGATTAGCTCTTCCTTAAGATTGAGAATGAAAAAAGTTTATTTATTTATAGCTATTTATGATGATGAGTCTTCTCTCTCTCTCTCTCTCTCTCTCTCTCTCTCTCTCTCTCTCAAGCTTTTAGATTATTGGGAATTCCATTTGTAGTATTATGTTCATTAGGGCTAGTTTGACTAACCATCTTCTTTAAATAAGCTTATTATTTTTAAGGTTAAACTTTCTATGATTTAAGCTTAAAACTTATTTTATCATATTATCACTATAGTAGTTATACCAATAGTCTAAGCAAGATATCTTTATCTAATTATTAATTAACTAAATCTTATAATGGATTTACTTGATTTTAAGATTCTATTGAGTTTACACTCAATCAACCCTTCGTAGATGTAAGGTATGGATGATCATTCCAATCCAAGTCTTTTTTATTAGCTTTATCTCTATAGAAGCTCTAGTATTAATGCTTAATTTAATGTAGAGCCCAAATTTCACATACTAATTGAAGAAGGCACGTACCAATATATAGAATTAGCCTTCCCAATTTAGATGCCCATTGATTGATGGTTATAAGAATATCATATTTGAACATAAGAATTAACCTTGAAATACTCTATGCCTTACACATATTCATATGCATGTATATATGTATGTTTACAAAATTTTGCTGGAGAATTTATAGATAGGTGTGTGAGAATATATATAATATAAATAATAACTCTACCAAGATCATGAATTAGCTTGTAGCATACATAAACTTGTACTTGAAAACTTATATGGAATACATTAGTGTGAAAATCACATGTAATTATAGACCTTACTTCCTTAAAAAAATTTATTGATGTATTAAGTAGACATATTATATACATTATTGGCTTTATTACTAAGAAAAACTTAATTGTTTGTGAGTATTATAATTTTATTTCAATAATTTCATTTGCACATAAAGTATCATAAATTGTTGAGCTCATAAATTAATCAATTTTTAGTAAACTATATCTATAGTAGTTGTATGCTTCTCAAATATGTGAACCTATGCTCCTACTATAATACATGTGCTAAGATAAAAATCTATATTATTACACTATGTTTTCAAACGAATAAATTAAATAAAGACTCATATTTGGTACATGTGTCATAGTACATAATAACATGTACTTTTACGATATATATATTGGAAATGAATCTATTATTGAAAATCAGGTAGTTCTATGGTACACATATCATGATATGCAAAAAAAAAGTGTATGGACATCTTCGAATATATGTTAAATTCTTTATTGAAAAACATAGTAAAATAGAAACTTTTTGTTGTAATCTACTTTATTTTCATAATTTTATTTGAATAAAATTATTTATATAAACTTTAGTTTGTTGAATTTATTTTATGCAATAGTTATTTCATTTTGAATTTATGTTTTTTACACTCAATAAATTATTTTATAATATTTATGTACTTAGTTTATCATTAATGAGAATCAAAACCTTGGAACCTTACATGTACCATTTTAGAAAATTAAGAGCATTATGAAAAGCTTGGCATTTGGACTCTTATAGAGATGCACATGGATATTTATTATTTTTCTGCTTTTTTTTATTTAATGTTGTAATAATAAAAAGTTATATATATATATATATATAGAGTACTGTAATTTTTTATTTTAAATTTTGTAGTAGAAATTTAATGTATTGAATTGAATTTTTTTTTAAATTATTCTTAATATGATCGTACAACTATCATGTTGATGTATGTCTAACTCTCTCAAAAACAAAATGGCATTTAATTTTTTGAGATCTATATCTAATGTTTACCCAATCAACATGTTCTTATTGATGATATTGTGACTTTTTTGGTATATAATTTTTTATTACTATTAATGTTGACAATTATACTTTAGGTTTATTTCGCATTTCAATGACGGAGCATGTATTGTTGCTTCTTTACCTGTGAAGGAGATACTTGGTGCCTTAAAAATTATTAACCATATTTGCCTCCCCTTGCTAGATGGATTTTCTTATTATTTCTTTCATTCTAAGTTGTCTCATGATGGTGGATAAGTTATATATGGTGCTAGCACTTTCATGTAGTTGGATTTCTGTATGCAAATATTACTCCTTTGTTACCCTAATCCCTAAAAATGAGCATGTTAAGAAAATTGAAGATTTATATTTTCCTCTTATTGTGATACCTTCTATAAGTTTATTGCTAAGTTACTTGTAGGGCATCTTAAACATATTGATTCAGGTTAGTAAACAAGTAGTTCTTGATTGCTAGCAACTTTAGAGAAAAACATCCTAAGCTTATTTAAGTTTTGCTCAAGCTTTGAGCATTTCTGAAAAATTTTTAAGGCATTATTCATGCTCATAAAATTTTCTTCACTAGCAACATCAATGCAGAAAAGCTCGTCTACAAATAATAAGTGAGATTCTATGAAAAGGCTGAGAAAAATGTAGGAAATGACTTAAAGGCCGCAGGCTTAATAAAATAGAAGCGAGTCAATCCATAAACAAAGTAATTAAAGAGAAAGATGATATCCCGAGCTCAAACCACTACGAGGATCAAAGTAGTTAAGAAAAATATCATTATAATAACAAAGAATTTAACTTTGAAATTACAAGACTTAATGCAACTAATAAAAGAGACAGGCAGCTTTTGACTTTAAGCATAGAAATAAAATTCTTGTTATCTACAAAGCCATTTTGAGTATCAAGTTTTACACTATAATTTTATATTAGATGAGGAAGCGTTTCAATATTTTAGATGTATGCAAAATGTTGTCAGAAATCAACAAACATAAAAAATAAAAATAATTTAAGGACTTCCTATTGTTAATTTGTCAATCATTTATGTGGGTATTCCCATGTCTACATCTAGTGCCTTGGCATCTCATTATGATCCACTTACTAAGAAGAATTATAAATGACTTAGTAGTTAAGCTTGAATCTTAATGCTTTTCTTTTATATGCACCATTGTTGGTAATGATTTTTTTGGAGTTTTTAATTACATGTCATGAATTTCTTTTTGTTTTATAAATTTAATACAACTTTTTCAAATATATCATATACCCCACAAAATTTTTAATATATAACAAAAAATCTTATTTTAAGACATTGCAGTGCATGCTAGGGAAATGGTTTTCGAAGGCAAATGCAGTAGTGATAGGGAAGCCAGCCGAAAAAAAGGGAAAATGATGTGCGAAGAATCGGAGAGGGAGAGGGCGAGGGACTAGGAGAAGTGTTTATATATGAAGGACGAGAAAATGGAAGGAAGCAAAGATGAGGTTGAGTTTGGAAGCTTGAAGTAGCATACCAGCCCGCTTCTAATCAGAGCACAGATTATGTAAGATTATTTTCTACCCAATCCCTCGCCCTCTCCCCTCCGATTCTTCCCCTCCCCTACCATTCTTCCTACCTCCTTATCCCTCTTAAGATTTGATTTTTTGTTATATTAAAATAGTTTGTGTGTGTATGCTATATTTAAAATAATTGTGCAGATTTATAAAATAAAAAAAATTGTGATAGTTATGCAAGAACTTTTTTTAAACAATTATTAGATACAACACAAAAAGAATTTGCAAACTAGTTCAATCCAAATGCCCAAATTATCTTTGGATTAGGTTTAATGCTTGACTTTTAGCATTTTTCTTCTCAGTTATTTAACATCTGATTAAAAAGTGAGTGATTGTGCAAAGCTTTGTTGCCACAGAATTTTGGCAATGTATTTAGTTCTTTTCCATCAACAGTTATAATAGCATTATCTTCAACTATGTGATGATACCTTTATTAACACCTAATGTCGGATCAGACTGCACTGCTTTCATCATCTTCCTCCTTTGATGCTTGGCGACTAAGCTATTAGTTAGGCCTTATCATGGCAGTTAAATTATGCTTAATATGCCCTAATTTGTGGGAATGGCGTCAAAGGCAATAGATGATTGCTCGATTGATTCGCAGGGAGCATTTTTCCGCCCTCACCTCTTTCAAAAACCCCATCATGAAGATAACGGTATCACATCACAGATTTTCATGTTCAGCAGAATCAGCAGCACCTGTTCGCCGAGACATATTTTGGTGGAACTCGGCCATCACGCGTTGCTTCAGGAATGGCGAAGTTGAGAATGCTTGCAAGCTGTTCGACGATATGCCTCACAGGAATCTGGTGACATGGAATTGCATGATCACCGGGTATGTGCAGAACTTTAGGTTGGCTGATGCGCAGCATATTTTTGATTTGATGCCGCATAGGAATGTTGTATCCTGGACTGCTTTGATGACTGGCTATCTGCAAGACCGTCAAGTAAAGGAGGCACGGAAGCTGTTTGATAAAATCCCACAAAGAAATGTTGTCTGCTGGAATTCAATGATTTCTGGGTGCATCCGCAATGGGATGATTGGAGAAGCTAGGGAGCTGTTTGACGGGATGCCAACAAAGAACAGTGCCTCCTGGTCCACAATCATTTCAGGCTACATTCGTCTAAAAAGTTTTGATGAAGCTTTGAATTTATTCAAGCAATCACCCTATCATAGTGCTTCTCCTTGTAATGCGATTCTTTCGGGGTTCATTGAGCTTGGATGCATTAATGAAGCAGAGGATTTGTTTGCATCAATGGAATCTAGAGATGCCATATCTTGGAATTTGATGATCACATGCTATTTGCGTGGCGGAAAGCTGGAACAGGCTCAACAGTTGTTCGATGAAATGCCAGTGAAAGATGTTATTTCATGGACAACGATAATCCGAGGGTATTTACAATGTGGAAACGTCGAGCGCGCATCTGCGTTGTTTCGAGAGATACCTGATCGTGATGTCATGGCTTGGAACACAATGATGGGTGGATTTATCCAGAATGGCATGTTCAATGAAGCTCTGAATTTGTTCAATACGATGCCTGGCTGGGATATCGTGTCTTGGAATACTATTTTGCAAGGTTTTGTTCAAGAAAGCGATATGTTAAATGCCAGGAGATGGTTTGAAAACATGCCACAAAGGAGCGAAACCTCATGGAACACATTGATTTACGGATATCAAAATGAAGAGGCCCTTGCTTTATTTTGTGAAATGGTGAAGGAAGGGTTCAAGCCTGACCGAGCGACACTTGTGGTAGTACTTCCAATATGTGCCTTTCTAGTTGCCCTTGGATGGGGGAGAATGCTTCATCTGTATGTTGTTAAAAGTGGTTATGAATTTGACACATTAGTAGCAAGTTCATTGATTTCCATGTACTCAAAGTGCGGTTCCATCGGAGATTCTATTGAAATTTTTTATTATATGTCAAAGCGTGACACAATTGCTTGGAATGCTATGATGTCAACCTATGCTTATTATGGATTCGCTAAGGAAGCCCTTCAGCTATATAAAATGATGATTCAGAGTAACTTTTTCCCAGACCATGCAACATTTTTGAACTTATTGTTGGCTTGCTCTCACAAGGGATTAATTGATGAAGGATGCAAGTGCTTTAAGGACATGCAAGAGGAATGGAACCTGGTTCCCCGTGCGGAACATTATTCATGTCTTGTGGATCTACTTGGTCGATCTGGATTTGTTCTCCAGGCTTATAAAGTATTGGAGAAAGTGCCAGAAGATCTTCAAACAAATGCATGGGAAACTTTATTAAGTGCATGCCAAGTTCATGGATGTCTTGAAGTTGGAGAGCTCAGTGCAAAAAGAGTTTTTGATGGAAGGAATCCTGATGGAGGAATGCATGTATTGTTATCGAATATTTATGCTTCCAAAGGGAGGTGGAGTGAAGCATCACAGATAAGGGCATTGATGAAAGAACATGGATTGAAGAAAGAAACTGGGTGCAGTTGGATTGAGGTGAAAGGAAAATATTTTACTTTTTTGTCCAATGATAAGTCTAATCCTCAAGCTGAAGAAATATGCAGGGAATTGGACACTATTTTCCTCATGTTGGAGGGGACATACTGATGTGACTACCAAAACAGGCAATTATGATCACCTTTTCTTCTGTGCTTTAAAGGCATGCTTTAAAAGTTTGTGAAGCCACACTGGCATTGTGGTTCACTTGATTATGAAGTACAAGCAAGCACAGGAAACATCACATTTCACATGGGTGGGGTTGTTGAACTCCATGCTCAGTCCTAGCTCTCAACAGAATTTCATTCAGATTTTGCAGCTCAGTTCAAAAATGTTCGTTTTTCCTGACAAGTTCTTATAGTTTTTATCTCAGTACTCATCAGTTCTTGGTTTTCTCTCACTAGAGCAAGTCGTTTCTTGATGGTTTAAAGTGATTATCTAATGTGGTGTGAATATTGTTAGTTCAAGTTAGTATTGAACATCTAAATGTTCTAGTGGAAGCAAGATTAGAAGCAAAAGAGAGTAATTCCCAAATGGTGCTCAGTTTTTGGCCAAACCGTTAAACAAAATTAATGTGGACCATCGGATTTAAATATCAACCGCAGGTTTAGTCTCATTTTCCAGTCGTTTGATCTGCCTGCTAATAATTGGGTTGCTTATGCGACCATATCTCATTGTTACAGAGTATCGTTGGATCCGTGCAGTTTCATCTTGTTCGTCGATTTTAGGACTAATATCCCACCGTCAGATCGCATAGCATGCAATTTGTCAGTGCGTGGTTAATCAAGAAACATGATTTAAAATTTTATTAGTTATTTAATTGAAAGTACAAATTAAATTAAATGTTTTTTCACTCATTTATATTTCAAAAATTAAATATTTTTGGTGCATGTTACTCAAAATATGATGGATCTAAAAATATATTTATTTTTCAATTTAACCAATAAATACTTTTTATAATTTTCTAAAGTTTGAAACTTTAAGAATTCATTAAAATAAATCATGGCTAGAAAATAGCAAAAATTTAATAGAAAACATCTCAAATTATATTCTTTGTTTTAGTATAATTTTTATATCAAATAGCTTATGGCTTTCAAATTATTTGATCTAATTTAGTATTCCCAAATTTTATATTATGTTTCATAGTATATATAAATTTAACTTATAAATTTGGCAATGTGATACTTAATTAAATTCTTAGTATAATTCAGCTTAACTTATTAATTATCAATCTGTTAACTTATCAAAGTTGGCTAGTGAGCATGTTAACTTATGAATTATCACACATAAATCTCAATTAGTTAGAGATAAACAAGCATATTTAAGTTTGATTGCAAGAGAATAGATGGCTTAAGCTCATGATTTGATTACAGTGGGTTTGTCTTGAGGGATCAAGTATCATTGTATAAACATTTACAATAGAGTGGAAGGGCAATATCTATAGATTATCATGATACAATGAGAAAGCACAAATCCTATATACTACTGAATGCAAACCAACAGCTTTACTTTCTCTTGAGACATTTTCAAGTCAAGAATGCCCCCTTTATTGCAAATAAAGTTTTAAATTTCATATATCTAGTGTACTTGCAATCACATTTCCCTTTATTGTATATGAAATACTTTATATATTTCTTGAATAATTTGGCCAAAGCCCATGAATTCCAGACCAAAAATCATCATTTACCAAACCGAGTCTGTGAAACAAGTTTAAGACAAATGATCCATATATTTTGTCTACATAGACCATAACAAGGATACAATCTCATCCTAAAGAGTAATGAAGACAAACACCCCAAAAATAAGTTGGTGGTAATCAAGTCAACGGCCTGGGTTTTGTTTGTAGTAGAAGTGTATAACATATCAAAAGTAAAATATTGACAGATTATTTTGGAATATTTTTAAAGTGAATGTGATTTGATTCAGATCCGAGGAGGACAATTTTTAGTGTACCTAATTCAACTAGAATGCAAACCACAATAGGTAAATTGTGCTCTTTATCTCTTCATCAATCTTCAAAGTTTCCAAATTCTATGTCAAGAGATCAAAAGGTGGAATCACTATAAAAAGATAATCCTAAGCTTAGAAAATGCCATGTCGAGGGCGTGTATGCTCATGTAGAGGGGTGTCATGATTATTTATTCTTTTTGTCAACTCAAGCTGCATGAGAAATTATTTGATAGATGATTAGGATTTAGTAGTAATCAACTTTACATTAAATATATAGAAACATAACATATATGGTGCATGTTCAAAATCTTTACATACCAAAAAACTCCTATGTAAATCTTTTCCTATTAGTTTAGTATTTGTCAACACTAGTTGTTAAGTCTAATTAAAAACTTTAGCTTAACAATTTAACTGACATTAGTATTCACAAGTGTTCCTTTTATACTCTTAAACTATGGATACTCTTCTGCTCAAAGACTTCAAATTTTGGAGCCTAAAGTCCTTTCATATTATAAGGCTTCTGCTTTGTGCTACAGTGCTTCTACTCAATCTTCTCTTTGGGATATAATTGTTTATGCCTAATTTTGTGATTCAGAGTATTCTTCTTTAGTGTATTTTGTCAGTTTTAGTGTCCTTTCAAATCTCCAGGTCAATGAATTTGGGCCCAATTTCGAGGCAACTGATTGTGGGTTCCATATAGTGATGATCTTTGCTAGATGATTCAATGTTAGTTTATTGTTTTGGGTATACTCTTCATCTTGAGTTCCCAATAAGGTGTTATGATCTTTGCATAACATTATGGTAAATGAATATATAGATTGCTAAATATATGTCTCGGTACGCAGCTTGTCAGCAAGTAAACGTTAAGCAGCATAAACTTTTGTAGTTTCTCCCCATTACAAAGTGCAAGTGGAAGAGATATCAAAGTATTTTATGAATATCTACACATGCGTGCTCCGTGTTCAAGATGCAATTTGAGTAATCATATATCAATTGACAAAGTCAATATCCTTCTTATCAATCAATGTCAAACGATGAGCAAAAACTTGGTTGGTTGCACGTTTGTGAGATACTCCAAAAGTTATTATTTCTTAAAACAACATCGTGAATTACTTATGTATTCTAGAGAGTAATTCAACATAACCTCAATACCCATCTCATTTTACTCATAGAAAATGGTCAACCGAACTATCAAATTAATTTTCGCAGGGTATTTTGTGTTTCTGCACTTTAACTTTGGTTTATACGATGATCACTTCTTTCTGATCTGGTTTGACTACAACATCAATTTATAAGTGAGCATCAGAATAATTTTGTGTGAGTCTCTTTGAGAACAAAGAAGTTGTACTCCTATGGCTTGGGATAAGTTGGAGAGTGACCGGTATTTAGCTCAGATCTAGTAAATGATGCCACTGCAAAGTTTCAACTAGTGTTGGACTAAACAAGCGCAACTTTGAATCATTAGACGTTATGATTTGCCTAGAAGCGTCATCCAATAGAGTTTTCTATCATTGATTTTATGTTGTTGTGCATAAGACTTATGTTGGGTGCACGCCATTTTAAATGAGAGGGCAAGATTAGTCTCGCTACATTAGACCATACAAGGTATCACACTGCATCAAACCTTTAGTATACCATAAAATTCTGCCTTCATAATTGGGAGATTGTGCGTCTTCCATGAATCTCAACTTTGTCAATATCTTTCTAATCATTTTGCGAGAATTTTTGAAGCGGTAATGATGGTTTAGCAGGATTTCACTTTTGTTGAAGAACCTACTCATATTCTAGCATATGACATTCACAAGTTGCATAGAAAAATTATTCCAAAGGTGTGCTTTTAGTAGAGGCATGGCACAGTGTCTAATGCAACTAGGAGGTCAAGGTACTATTTGTAATAGATATCCATATATGTTCATGTGGGATTCTGTATTCTAAATTTTATAATATGAATTTTTCACCATTCAAAATTATTATAATACTTTTCTTTGGGTTTGTAATGTGGATTATCGAAAGGCTCGAAAGGCTCGAGGGTCCATATAATCCTTTGCAATTTTGAATATGTAAAATCCTAGAATGGTTGCATATTTAAAAAAAGGGTACAATCATAAGTGTGATTCCTTCAAGATCATGAATGAGAGTTGGGCTACAAATACGAGTCTTCCCTACCTCTATCTTGTGTTTTTGTTGGAAAATTTTGAGATGGTTAATTTTTGGATCCTATTTCAACAATCTTTCATTAATTATGCAACTGTTCTGTTATGGGTGATGCAATTCTTCATCCACTCTTTGTATTGTATTTTTGAAGACAATATTACTTTGAAGGAGAGTAGTAACAACTTAGTGTTATGAGGCTATATTTTCTTGGAAATAACTATTGCTTACACCAATGGAACCTATTTTTCAGATAAAAAATGTGTATGTATTATTATCAAAGAGAACCTTATGGATTGGGCTAATTTTTTCTTGCTCATGGTGCTAGACCAAGGAACATGTAATGTGTCGATCAATGGGCATGGATAAACATATCACTGTGTATCCTAGGCAATCTAGATTGCCATTTTCTGCTTTATTTTTTCTTTTGCTTCTAATTATGGCTTCTAGCTTTTGTTCTTATTATTGGTTTTTCAAACTATTCAATTCTAGTCTATTTAAACTTAAAATATCTATTTTTTTACGAGCTCCAAATACAAGTGATATTTTAATTATTATTTTTTGTGAGAAAAATTTTATATTTTTTTAGAACTACTAGAGTTTTATTTTGAAGTAATATAGTTGAACTCTTTTTTTATTTCAGCATAGCATTGCATGATTTAACAGTTCATCATATTATGTCAGTTTGCCTTTGTCAAAAATCATAATATCCATCAAGTAAAATGAGAAATGCTTCATGAACTCGCTTATGTGTAACCCAATAAAAATCCGCCTACGACGTTGACATGGCAATACACGTGGCTCTCTCTAAGAATCTAAGAAATAATTTTTATTCCTTAAATTCTTCCTCCCTCCACTGTTCATCTTCTCCATCATCTTCCTTCCCCAATGCATTTCCTAGAACACCACTCTGCTTGAGGAAATTTCCATTAATCCATTTATTCACTTTACCAACAGTTGATTGATGAGCTTTTTTGATAACCAGGCACTCAGGTGCGCCCAGTAGCCAAACAAGCAGAGACCTGGGCGCTCAAGCGCCCGCTGTTTTCAGGACCAGATTTCGGGGGCCCAATTAATGCGAAAACAACAGGCTATGGTTAATACTTTTATCGTTTTTCACGGTTCCCATCCTCGATCTTAAATAGGGTTAAGGATTTGATACTTGTGGAAGAAGAATGCTAGAAACTCATTTGATATTCCCTTGAACATATGTATTTATACCGAACCACATAAATCGTGTGTTGTGCTGCAATTTATTATGAATTTTATGTTATTGCATGTTTGTGTTGTGGTGAATGTTTGAGAATATTTTGGTTTGATTCATAGAACAGTTCCTAACAATCGATATCAGAGTAAGATTTAGGATTTTGTGATTTCAAAATTGTTTTTATTATTCTTGGAGCATCTAGTGACTTGCAAGAAGCCATGGAAGAGAGAGTTGGATGAGAAGTTTCTAGTTCTTCATTATCAGGGGTGGTTTAAAGATCTTTCTACCAAGTTGTGACAGATCCAACGATGATCGATGTTGTTAAGTTTGATGGCAATAACAACTTCGGAATGTGGAGATGCGAAGTCACGGATGCTCTTTGCGCGTTGAACCTGGAGGGCGTTCTTGATGGAGAAGAAAAATCGGAGGAGATGTCGGAGAGGGATTGGGTCAAATGAACTGCAACATATGTGAGCTAATCCGAAATTATTTGACCCAAAAAATCATGTATGCGGTGATGATGGAAACGTCAGCATGGAAGTTGTGGAAATTTCTTGAGAGCAAGTATTGACAAAGAGCGTGAAGAATCATCTCCACATAAAGCGGCGTTTGTACAAATTTCAGATGTGACGAAAAATCTCCATTGATGAACACATAAATGAGTTCACCAAGTTACTGACAGATTTTTTTAATTTGGATGAAAATATGAAGAATAAAAACAATGTGCTTCTTCTATTGAACTCGCTCTCTGATGAGTATGAAAACTTCACCATGATGCTTATTCATATGAAGGAGGCATTGTGTATGATGAAGTGATGATGACATTGTTTAATAATGAACTTTGATGAAGAGATAAGGAGTCTTCGAAGTCAGAGACAATGAGTACTTATCCTCCAACACGGAAGATCTGACAAGAAGAATGGTGGTGGTAGTCATAGGAGGGACAAGTCCATATGTCGAAATCTTTGGCGCAATCAGTGTGCCTTTTGTTTGGAGAGTGGTCATTGAAAGAGGGATTGTACGAAATTGAAGAACAAGGGGAAAGATTCATCAGATGCAGTAGCAAACATTACACAGACGGACTCCAATGCTGATGACTCAGATATTTCTTTAACGATGGTATCTCTGTGCTTTTACACAGAAGACTATGTTGGATTATAGACACGTGTGCTACCTATCATATTTGTTCACGGCGCAATTGGTTCCATTCTCTTAAAGTGTTGGAGAGTGGTATTGTGACGATGGAAACAATCATGCATGTCGTACTATTGGGATAGGGAGTATTTTTGTGCCCTCCCATAATGGTATGGTTAGAGAATCGAAGGATTTGCGACATGTTCCAGATTTCTGTAAGAATCTTTTGTCAGTTGGATCTCTTGAAGCTGAGGGTTTCAGAGTTGTTATTGAGGTATCAATTTTAGAATCAGTCGGGGAGCTATGACGTACATGAGAGAAGATCGATAACATAACTTGTATTTACTTTAGGGAAGTACATTAGAAGGTGGAGTCATTACAGTTGATGAACCTGTTGATGCTACTATTTTGTGGCATATGAGGCTAGCACTTGTTAGGGAACCATCACTTAGTACCTCGAAGAAGCAATGCTTGATTGAATGAGCTGATCCTTATAAGATCAAATTGTGTGAGAACTATGTGTTTGGTAAGAAGACACGTATATCCTTTGGAAATGCCATCCACAATACCTATGGGATACTTGATTATGTGCACACAAAGGTTAATGGTCTGACAAAGACGTAATTTGGTGGACGACGATATTTTGTCACTTTTGTTGACGACTATTCCAGAATTGTACGAGTGTATACCATGAAGTGCAAAGGCAAATTGCAGGAAAAGTTCATGACGTGGAAGAAATGGGTGGAGAATCCGACTACAAGAATGCGAAGAAAATAAGATCAGATGACGGGGGCGAGTATTCTTCACATGAGTTATTACAAGCGTGCTAAAAAGCTGAGATTGAGCGCGACTTCACAGTGATAGAGACGCCAAAACATAACGAAGTGGAAGAGCAGATGAATTGAACTTTGTTGGACAAAGTTCAGTGTATATTATCAAATGGTGGGATGGAGAGTCTTTTGGGCAGAGGCCCTTGACTATGCATGTCACATTGTCAATCGTTTGTCTTCTGCGGATATTGAAAATAAGACTCCTATAGAGGTATGGTCAGGTATATCTACTACTGATTATCATGATTTGAAATTCTTTGGATGTCTTGCTTATTATAATGTTAAGAATGAAGCCATAAGGGCTATATTTATTGGGTATAGAAGAGGAGCTAAATATTTCAAATTTTATGATATGGAGGATAGGAAAGTTGTGATATGCAAGGATGTGACCTTTGGAAAGGAGTTTCTATGTGGTCTAGGAGCTCAGAGCAAGCATAGCATCTATAGAAGCCATTGAAAAATTGCAGAAGGTGGAGCTTATAACAATTCCATTTGCTCCACAGTCTCTCACTTCCTTAAAGCTTGTTACTGAGTAGGCTAACTCAGATGATGTTCAGAGTTTTAATGGGGAGAAGTTGACAGTATGAGAGACTCCAGTTTGGGAGTCTATTGCTACCGATAAGATCGAGAGGGTAAATGTTACAAAGCCTGGACGACTAAGGGATGACTCTGGATTTGCTCTGGCAATTTCGAAATTAGATATTCCATGTCATTATAAGGAAGATATGGTTAGTCCTGAGAGTGAACACTGGAAGATGATGATGGATGAAGAGATGAATTCTCTTCATAAAATTGCAACCTATAGTTTGGTGAAGCTTCCTTCGTGGAGAACAACTATTTGATGCAATTTGGTGCGTGCCAAAAGGAAAGGATCTCTAAGAGCTGCTGATGCGCGCGCCCAAGCACCCGCTGTTTTCAGGACTAGATTTTAGGAGTACTATAAATGTGAAAACAGAAAGCTATGGTTAATAATTTTGTTGTTTTTCCAATCCCATCCGAAATTTAAAATAGGGTTAGAGATTTGATGCTTATGAAATAAGAAAAATACCAGAAACTCAATTGTATGCCTCATGGGTGAAGGATTGTGATTCTAAAAGTTGTACTCTCTTTGATATAGTGAAATTTTTTCTTCTCCATGTGGACCTAAGTGTTAAAACCGAATCACATAAATCTTGTGTTGTGCTGCGATTTGATGTGTTTTTTGTTCTTGCATGTTTGTATTGTGATGAATATTTGAGAATATTTTAGTTTGATTCATAAAACAATTCCTAACACTAATATCCTCAGCTTTAATGATTCACTCAATTAAATAAATAATCACAAAAACAGCTAAATTGGATGCCTAATGCTCTTCAGTACCTCGATTAAATCATGTTCATGCAAAATACGACTCAATCGCTCAATCAAGAATGATGGATTAATACGAAGGCATGCCCATTATGATTCATGAGATCGCTATTCATTTAGCAATCGCTGCCCATTATGATTATAAAGGAGCTGAGTGTTTCACTCCTAATACATATCAACTTGTGAATACACTTCCAAACATCTGTTTCATTAATAATTCAGATTTTTAAGTTTGACTTCATCGCTTAACCATACTTCAAATTTGAAGATGATTGTTGTGCAGGACTCCATAATCTTCTGCTAACAAGTTATCTTATCTCTAAGCCAAAACCATATAATATTATATCAACATATTCAAGCCGTCTATTTATTATACTTGTATATTATACATTTGTGTACAATTTGCACAGTTATAATCAATGAGAATAAAATTAGTTGTCATGATTTCCTATATTGTACATCTAGGGCATGCAATTATGTTACTTACACATTGTTGGGTTCTACACAAACTGAGCTTGAATTGCAATTTGAGCTCAAGTTATTTAAAAGCACAAGCTCAAGCTTTAGTTGGCGCAATGTATCAACTCATCAAGAGAGGTAGTTTTTATAAGAAAGCATCATAATTATATAGATAATAATTATAATTTCAAAATAAATTCTGGTATAAATTCCAACCCACTAACTTAAGAAGCTACTCAAACAAAAACATGAGCTCAATAAGAGAAAAATGATCATCAAGCTCAAGCTTGGTCAGAAATACTCCCCTAATCTAGTCTCAATGACTCAATATTCGCAAATAAAGCAACACTTTTGCTTGCTTGAAAAGTTGCATTCAAGCTCATATGGCCATCTTGATCTGAAGGACAAAAAACCAAAAAACCGAAAGGAGCTTATATGCGTAAGAGAAATTTAGTGCGCACAACTTTATACATTTTAACCTTTCAGCTGTCAATAATTTGAATCTCCTCCAAGAGTCCTAAGAGCTCTAATGAATTATCGTGTCAATGTTTGCAACGGTAACAATTTTTTCTTTTTCAACAATAACATATATGCAATACAAGAATTGAAGCCGTAATCAATGTCTGTAAATGGCAACTCATCAACACATTTCAACTGCTACAATTTTAAGAAATGATTAATTATAAACTATCCTTTTTTAAACAGCTAACAGCTTAACATACAAAGGCATGATTTTATAAATGAATGTCAACCTTGGTCCACAAAAAACATTCAATCCTCTTTTGATGATTGAAGAGGCACTAGCATTGATATAAACACTGATTTGTTCATGTGAATAGAAACCTTTGGGTCTTAGACAAGTAAATTTGGATGATTTAGGTGACATGAATAAAAGTTTTATTAACATGGGCGGTGCTGGATGGATGCTCTCTTGGGTTTAACTTGAGACAGGAACTTGTACAGTGAATGCATACAGCAGACCTGAAGAAACAAAGTCTCGCTCTCTCCATGCCGCACGCGGTGCCTGCTGATTCTTATTCTGCAAGTGAATTTCAGTTACAGCATGTTGGAAAGTAGCATATACACCGTGGAAAAGAATCATATATTCCCCTCAAAATATCAACAGGAAGCTGGCATCCATAAATTTCATTCTGAATCTACAAAAATCTGCAAGATGGAATCATAATTATTAACTAAATAAATTGAATGCGGAATAAATTTGGTTCACTAAATTTGATCTTGTGGTCCCCACAAAATACCTTGAAGTGGTCAGCCCAAATTTGTGAGAACAATCACATTGGATCACTATAAATTTCCCTACTCTCCATCTCTTTTGGGGTTTGTTTGGGACAATTTTCTAGCTATTTTTCTATGAGGGAAATCTTGGTACTACAAGTCATCTTTATACAAGACTCATTTGGTTAAATTTTGGTATGCTATTTAGGTCTAAAGTTGCTTTTTGGGCACCACATCTAGAATTCAATTTTTGTACCCCCAAAAACCATTACTTTATGAAAGTGAAGGTAGGCTGAAAAATATTTAGTTGAAACTAGAATGATATTTAAAGGCAAAACTAAGCAGGTCATTGAGAAAAGCAATATCAATTTTTAGTATGATCGTTGGCATGACATTGGGTGATTTTATGTTGTATTTACTATTTCTAGTCTTAAGCAATGTGTAAATGTAACGTGTTGACTGTTTCTAATATTAGGCTTTGTGTAAAGACTTTTATCATGTAAGGTGCCTGAAATGTTTAAGCTGATGATGTTCAATCCAATTATTTTCAAGTTTGTAATGTTATCATGGAAGTGTCTGTGGCAGTTGGTGATCCAGAAAATCCCATCTATTCTGTTGTGCTCAGAGTGGGGAAATGGATGAATCGGTGTTGTTTAGCCCACAAGGGTTCCTTACTGATCATCTCCCTTTTGGAATATATATGCTCCTCTTATTACCAATTTCATTTGGGAATGTTGGCATAGTCTTGTGTAGGTGGGTGAAATCATTCATATCTTCATTAACCCTAATGTCATGCTTTTGATATTAACTACGTGAATTTATCAAATTTCATGCTTCTCCAAAACTTAATTGCTAGTTGGGTTGCTAGTTCTTTTTCGGGTGTGCATATTTGCACACTATTATTCTATCTTATATTTTATGCCATATTTGGTGAAGCTATGACTTGTCTAATATAGCAATATAAATATGTCAGCAGCTGAACTTACTAAAGGGCACTACACATTGGGCTTCTTATTAAAGCTTTAGCTCGGCAAAAACTTCAATAACTAATATTTTTTGGCATCCTAGCACAATACAGTACATGCTATAGTAATGTTACTCGGATATTCAAGGTATTGCTATGGGCTATCGTTGTATGATTGTGCTTAGTTTGCCAAAATTTGGGTGACCTCCTTTATTATTCATTTTTATTAATTTCCTACAAGGAAATTTTATATTATTAGTGCGTTGCTAAGCTGCAACTTAATTGTTGGACCTTCCAGCTCCCAGATTTTGAGCAGTTGCTATGCTTGGCTGGCTGTTACTTTTAGTGGCCTTCAGCTTTTTATATGGAGGTTAGGCATTAACTATTCAATCTATTTTCTTATGATATAACTCTTTAGAAATATTTTCTCTATGCTTGTTTGAAAAGGCAATGACTTGGAAGACAAGTTAATCTTAGGCTGATGCAGATTCTCGGGCAAAAAGAGGCTTGAGAGGTACAATTGATTGTTACGTCACTATTTCACTATTTTATCATTTTCTTAAGGATGATAAGAGGAAGGGAGTGAAAAAAAATTTAGTGCAAAATATACACACCAAGGAATCAAGTATCTGGATATTCCTAACCACCATAAAAGTGAAGATAAGAGTCATTTGTGGATCCTTCAAGCATTTTACAAACCAATTGTTTTTTGCTTTAGTATCATTTTAGCTTAACATTAATTTTCTAGCTTTTTTTGTTCATTTTTTATTTCCAAACCCAATGATGATACCTAAAACATTGTTGTCTTTTGATTCCTTTTGTGCACGCTTGGTACCTTAAGTTATTTTATGTATTCTTCTCAACATTAATATTATTTAGCTTTGATTCAATACATAATAGAGTAACATTTATAGTGAATTAGCTTTTTAATACAGTATGATACTTTTTTCTAAAGAACATTACTCAAATTATATTAACTGCTATAGCCACGGATGTTTTAAATAGCTAATTTTAGCAATAATACCTCCAGAGTTGACTATTCATATAGCAACACTTATCTTTAGACGAACAACCATAACACCACCACAAGACTTTATAAGAGCAACGTGGCATTTGTTTGTTTATAATAAAATTGTCACAGCATATGATAAAAGAAATATATTAACTAACCTCAACATCTGGTAATGGATCATACATTCTAGCTTCTCCCACGTCATAAATTGTGATTCCTAAGATCTTCTGGATACCTAGTTTAATGGCAATCAAGTTCTGCATGAATAAATGGCAAAGTGACATGTTAAGTTAAAATAACTTAAAAGCAATTTAAAGGACAACTACAGCATTTTAGTTAAAATTTTAACAGATAAAATTCTAGTCACCTTTTCACATCATAGGACGAATGGCCAGTGGCAGTGCATTAGTTAAACAAAAAATATAGAAGTAATTGGAATAACACAAAGGATCACTAGCATTCACTTGCATAGAGGTTATGAAAAGGTAAAATGAAAAATATACTTATAAAAAAGAGCATATAGCTCACCAGACTAAACTCTGTAGAACTGTAAGCCTCCAATGGCTGAAGTACCTGCACAAATTGTAAATAATATCAAAAAAGATATGCTTGAAATAATTCAACAAAACCAAGAAAATTAGCTTCCTTTATAGGATATGGTAACATGATCGAGGTTGATCACCATATTTTGAGTCCATTTGAGCACTTGTTCTCATGAAATTTAATACCACTATCTGTAAAACTCCAGAGAACTCTAGGAACAAACAAGAACCAAGGCTTCAAGTGCCACTGCCATCAGTCATTACCAATCGACCTCGACCACATGTTTTCTCCATGAACCTAAGAGTTGACTATATCCATCATCGACTGTCGATATCATTGCTGCAGTTCTATCCGTCTAAAAAGTAATCCTTTGGTACTCTCCATAACAAATGGTATTAGTGTCAATGATTCAAGGCGGTTCATGAGTTTTCTGGCTCCCATGAATTTTAGAAACAGCTATATCAAAATTAGGTCAAGTGGGGAGCAAAAAACTACTGCATTGCAGATGTGCTTGAGTAGGTTCTTAGTTCAAAATTCTTTGCAGTTTAAAATTTCACTTTAAGAGGAGTGATGGCTGATAAAAAGCTCTCTCATATTAAAATATTGTCAATTTCTACTACAGGTTTAATCCAACATCATGTAACATTAAAAGAAAATTGGTGCAGCCTAAGGAAAGATTGGTCCCAACTTGACTAGTATAACCTTGTGAGTTAAAAGTAATTTAACTATTTGTCATATCTAGCCCAATGTTAAATACTTATTTAACTTTCCAAGCAAAATAAAATAAGAATAAACTATCACATAAACTTGTGCATGCATAGAGACATCATGATTAGTTTTTTAGATACGGATTCGACTAGTGTATTGCAATGATTATTTATTTACACCTAATTTAATTATTTTTAATAGGATATGTGGTTGTGCATTTGCATGTTCAAGGAAAACTAAAGTAATATCCATAAGAAATTCTAATCATGAACTTTTAAAGCTAATACAAAAAATACCTATGTAATTTTTTAAGTATTTCTCTATACTTCAATCTATTTACTTATTATGTCTTTTAAAAGTGAGTGTAATATTTGTAAGAGGGTGTACTTGAATGTATCAATATACAAAATGAAAGAAATTTCCATATGGCTTGAAGCAATCTTTAAATGCCACAAAGAGAATTTCAAATTCAATAATTAGATAGTAACATTATCATGGAAGGGCGAAGACCAACTTAATTAGGCCACACATGGCAACATATTTATAGCTTAAACAATTATTACAAGAAGACAGTTTATGCATTATCCTAAGTCAATAATTTTTGACAAATATTTTTGGTAACAAATTGTTTTCAAGAGGAGAAATATGCATGTTGAAGCCAACAGTAATGAAAATTACGCTATAGTATGAATGATAAAAGAATCACATCTAGCAATTGTGCAATTATTAAAATTACATTGGGGCAGTGACCAACTTAGCGAAGTGAGCTACAAAAAAGAAAGGAGCTACAAAAAACAGCGAAAATAAATAGACAAAGGAATCCATGAAGTAATATGGATCAAAATATTCCTTGAAGAACAATAGATCCCCGCACCAATTATTCTCTCTATTTATTGAGATAATAGAGAAGTTAAGCCAGTTGTTCGTAACCTAATTTTACTTCACAGGACAAAGCATGCAAGAGAAGCTATACAGTGAATTGATATTCATGCCCTAAGAATATGAATAAGGCTACATATCTGAATGATTTACTGAGAATTAAGGAATTACACTCAAATATGCCAGCTATTCATGTGGTTCATGAACATCATTCAGACAACATTTTAGATTTGGGATTGTAGAGAAGTTTGTTAATGGTTAGCAGAGATGTGTGCCAAATTGTGTGATAATTAAAATAAGAGATTGTAATCTGCATAGCACCTAAGCCTATTTATTAAATTATTATGCAACATTATCAGAATATAGAATCTCATCCCAAATAATGATTAAAATAATCTAAGTATATTTGCTTGGAAATAAATAATGAAATGAGTATTTTATTTAGAGATATTAAATTAGGTGCAACGCATGTAAATTATAAAATTCAGAGTAATACACAAGTAAATCACCAAATTAAATTGATATCATAGCACACAATTTTACACCTGTTTATTAGCCTAACATGTGAAAATTAAGGCGCTTTAAATTAATTATTTTATAGATAGTGAAAGATCCTTTACCTCTACATGAGCTGGTGGTCAAGCATGTTCTCCTATCTACTTCCATGATCAAATGATATTTTGAATTTACACAAGCTAAATTCACTATATTACCTTGAATTATATAGTGCAGGTTTTGAACACACTATACTAGCCATTATAATGCAAAAATAACAATTATGTGTTCTATTCATGCACCTGAATACACAAACCATGTGAGAGGCACCACACTACTCTATCTGCTATAACATGTTCTTACAAATGTAACAACATGCCAAATCCTAGTTCCACAAAGTAGAGTTATCTGCATTAATGCTTTGCCTTCAATGTGCTCAACTAAAAAGCAGTACCTCTCGAAGCTCCAAATATGTGAGATCATTCTTAAGAGCTTCTTGCTACACCTTACTTGGACTTCCTCTTCTTCTTTTAACATGGTCAAATTTTGATACTCAGCATTCCCACCATGTACAATAATAAGAAAAAATATGTTTTATTACAATTGACTTTACAGAGGCAATGATGTAAGAAAACAAAAGGTGTTATAAAATTATATGTGATGAAGCAATAACTCATTCAAAATAGTAATGAAATAACTAGGAATTTTTCAAAGAGTATAATTAAATGAAGGATTTACATTAAATTTGTTTTGCTGTGGAAACGATCACAAAAGAAATTCAAGATAAGAGGCATTGATTTGTGTTTTATGAAAATGGATGAGTTTATAAGTAATACATCATCAAAGTATAAAAAACATGACAGTTTTTAGTGCATATAGATTCTGAATTAGGAAAATGAAGGTTCATTATTATCCAATAATATTGGAAGACCAATTAAATGATAATATATTTATAAGATTCTTCGCATAAAGTAAAGGAATTGCAAAAAAAATAATGGTTAAAAAGGAAATGTAACATGCAATATGAGAATAGCACTCAATGAACCAAGATCAAGTAACCCAACTCATACTTCAAAACAAAAAAGTCTATGCAATTTGCACATTGTCTATAAGAAATCATGCACTGACAATTCAATTCAAAAAGCTAAGAAGAGTTTATATAAGATAAATTTTTTGTGTGCAAAATCAAGATAGTAACATGAAATCAAATAAAATGTTTTCATATCATGTAAGACACAAAATAAAGGTATTTCCTAGAACATTTGTATAGAATTGCCACATAATTCCTCCAATAGCAAAAGTGAAAAAAAAATTCCTAAGCATATAGGATAAACATTAATGTCCTTTTAAATTCACCTTTTTCTCACAAATCATATACCAACCATCAAGATTTTGAATGGCTATTATTCAAAATAGAAAAAGAAGATAAAACACTAACAATTCGCACACCCTGAGAGTGGAGGAATTAAGCAATTGTTGACTTCAAACCATGGTCAATTTCAACTTACGAGTCCAGTGAATACCAACATACCTACCTTATAGATGCCTACCTACCCAATTGATACACCTACATACCTATCAAATCAATGACATGAGAACCTTGTAGGCAATGGTCATAACCATCCATAACTATACTTTTGCAACCACTGCTTAATGATTTTTTAAAATGTATGGTATGATATAATGAAACTATTATTTTAACAATTTGAATAGCATTCTGGTTTGCAACAAGAGTTTTGAAAGATCTTCATTGGGATTCCTTTTACATAATTTTGCAAACTATTATAGACTTAATTAATCCTAGAAAACATGATTGGGCTTAGCATTTATATCAAGCTCTGAGAACCTAAAATTTAATAATAATTTGATGTGCCCCATTAAACGATAATACTAGTTCACTTATACTTGAACAATACCATTTTAACTTAGCATGCCATAGGTATTCATGCAACGCACATTAATTATGATGTTAAACAAAAAAACATTGATTCAAAATTACTTGTTCATCTTCAAAGCACTAATTGTCAGAAGTCATTCAATACCGAAAAATTGTTGTTAAATGAGTCACAAATTTGTTAAACGCTAGATTATTATATGTTTGTTCAATGACCACTAATCAGCACGTAAATGAACAAGTTAAGAAACAAAGACTCTTTAGACACTTTACATTTTGCTCTCATCTTGAGATTTTTTATTTTTCAAAATTCAAAATCAGATCTACAAAATTTTATCTTGGGGATTTCATTTCAAGACCTGAGATTAAAAGTTCTTTCTTCACTTCATTACCACTATCTTGCAGATAGTGAAAGAGGTTTTTTATAGAAGCTCTATTGGGAAAACACTTTGAAAAGGGCTCTTTGTTAGCAGCTCCGCCTCCCAAATTTGCAAAAGAAAGTTTGTATGGGCTACTTCATTTTGGGTACAAATAAGTGTTCATATTCCTTTGTAGTAGTTTCCAATGATCACATTATCGAAGAGTGGACGAATGATCAAAGAAATTCAAATCAGTATGCATAAGATTCCATTATTTTATTTTAGTATTTTCATTTATTTATTGTGATTGTTATGTGCTTGTGAATATTCTCTATCATTTTAAAGGCAATCAAATTTTTTAACCCAAATTTTTATGAAAATCATAACATAATTCGCCTCTTAGGGTTATTCCATAGGCTAAAGCTATCTTCCGAACCCAATAGTGAATACTTACATACCTAGTGCATACATGCCAAACTAACAAAAAATGCTTACATGCCTAGAGAGTAGATACTTACCAAATGAATACTAACCTTATGAATACCTAAAAGAAATTCACATATCTACTTACTTCGTGGATATTACTTTCAAATCTAATGGTTACCCCCCTATTTACCTATTAAATAACAAATACCTAATGGATACTTGCCTACCTAAAGATTACTTACCAATCAAGATGAGATTATACATGCTTACCTACCTACATTTTTATATATTGGATACTTACCAATATCGTAGGTATCTAACTACAAATCTACTTACTTGCTTACATAATGAATACCTAAAGTGAATATCAACATATTTAGCAACTTTTAAAGAGATACACACCTATCTATAAATGGAATACCTATACAACCAATGCATAGCTACCTAACTTATGAATATCCATATGCCTAGCTAGTGGATACCTACCAAGTGAGTACTAATCTTATGAATATCTAATGGATATCTACTTATCTAATGCTTACCTAAGGAACACTACTTGCAATCTAATGGCTACCCACCAATTAATGGATTCCTACCTACCTAGAGAATGCCTACCAACCATACCTACCTACTTGATTATCTAGTAGATACCTACTAACTAGTAGATACCTAGCTAACAATCCTACTACATGCTTAAATAGTGAATACATACCCATATAATGAAAACCTAATGATAACAACTATAAATCTAGTAAATGTTTTCTTACATACTTGGATAACTAACTACTTGCATATCTACTAAATAAAAATTCACATATTGTAGCCTACATATCCACCTATAAACCTACCAAATGAAGAATTATGAATGTATCAATGGATACTTACCTATTGCCTAGTTAATACATATCTAAGATCCCAAGTGGAAATTTACAACCTACTAAGCTAGTGGATACATACATAATGAACTTGTGAGTGTTCACCTACATATGTACTTAGCGATAACCTACAAATTTTTTAGTGGACTTACCAGCCTATCGAATTGTAACGACCCAAAGTCGTTACTTTGCAAATTAGGTCCAATCCCGCCTTAGAAATCAAAATCCCGAGGAATTTCGAATTAGGGCAAACAATAATATCATAGGTAAGAATAATTTTAAAGATCAAAGAACCATAGTTTGGGAGAAATCCAAATAACGGAAGCTCCCATTTTATTTCCTGAATTATTTAAATTCTAAAAATCTTGAACATTGAAATACGTGCCTGAATTCATCATTTTCAATGTCGTTATGTTCAGTATTATGATTAAAAACTGCTCGAGAAGTTTTATCAAATTCTAAGCGCCGGTTTGATCGTGGTTAATTTTTGAAGTTTTTAAATTCAAAAATTAATATAAATCAAAATATTATTCTGAATCGAAAATTTTCGGCGCGAGAGTGTTCTTAATATCATAACACACCTCAGTGTCAAGTTTCATTGTATTTGGACGCCAAACGGCGAAAAAATGCGATTAATTTAAGTTTAAGTAGATTTCCTTTTAAATTCTCTCTCTCCCCCCACCCCCAAGTTCCGAATTTTTATAAAAACTTCTGCAAAAAATGCGGCCCTTACGGCAGTTAGTGCCTTAAATGGCACCAATTAATATCTCTTATCCCATCCCTCCTCCTCTATTTAAAACCTCCTCCCTTCCCTCATTCTCCTCCCCACACAGCCTTCTCCTCCTCTCCCAACTGCCAACAGCTGCAGCTCCCAGCTCCTCCTCAGCCCCACAGCCTCACAGCAGCAACAAGCTGCCAGCCCTCCTCCTCCTCCCTAAGCCTCACAGCAGCAGCAAGCTGCCAGCCCTCCTCCTCCTCAGCCCCACAGCCAGCAGCCCATAGCCAGCCCTCTTCTTCCCACTTTTCCCTCCCAGCCAGCACACAGCAGCAGTCCCTCTCCCCATTCCCAACCAGCAGCCCCTCCTCAGCCCATAGCCAGCCCTCTTCTCCCCACTTTTCCCTCCCAGCCAGCGCACAGCAGAAGTCCCTCTCCCCATTCCCATCCAGCAGCCCCTTCTCAGCCCATAGCCAGCCCTCTTCTCCCCACTTTTCCCTCCCAGCCAGCACACAGCAGCAGTCCCTCTCCCCATTCCCAGCCAGCAGCCCCTCCTCAGCCCATAGCCAGCCCTCTTCTCCCCACTTTTCCCTCCCAGCCAGCACACAGCAGCAGTCCCTCTCCCCATTCCCAGCCAGCAGCCCCTTCTCAGCCCATAGCCAGCCCTCTTCTCCACTCTTTTCCCTCCCAGCCAGCACACAGCAGCAGTCCCTCTCCCCATTCCCAGCCAGCAGCCCCTCCTCAGCCCATAGCAAGCCCTCTTCTCCCCACTTTTTCCTCCCAGCCAGCACACAGCAGCAGTCCCTCTCCCCATTCCCAGCCAGCAGCCCCTCCTCAGCCCTGCCAGCCCTCCTCCTTCAGCACACAGCAGCCGGCCAGCAGCCCCAACAGCCAACAAGCTGCCAGCCAGCTCCCCTACCACAGCCAGCAGCTCCTCCTCCTCCCATTCCAGCCCCTACCAGCATTTCTACCAATCCCCACAGCAACTCCTCCCTCAACCCATAGCAGCCAGCAAGTTGCTAGCTTCCTCCTTAGCCCCTACGCTGCCCCCACAGCCCTCCTCCAGCCTCTGGCCTTTCTTCATTTTCCAAGTAATCCTAATCTAAGGTAAGAAATGAAATTTTTCCTTTTGTGCTTAATCATTAATAATGGTCTTAACATCTCAAAAACATCGTTCACGTTATCATAATGGATAAAATTGAAAATGTAATGAAGATATTTATTATTGCTAATCAATCAATTTATTTTTATCATTATTCTTCATAACATTAATATGATAAATATTATATGAAATGACTAAATAAAGACTTATATCATTATAAAAATGTGAAAGAATAAAGACAAGAAAAATCATTGGCTAAAATATCGGGAACTTTAAATGCAGATTGAGCGAATTGTCACTCATCCGAATCTAAAAGGCAAAAAGTACTCAGTATATGACAAGTATTACATTTTGTATTATTACTACCGCTTAACTTTTAATTGCATTCAGCCAAAATTTTAATTTGAAGCTTGGTTGGCTGTTCGGAACCAACGTAACAATATTCGTAGCTAGTTACTGGAAAAATAACATCAATAACAGTATTCGTGGCTAATTACTGGAAAGAAGGCATCAGTAATAGCATTCATGGCCAGTTACTGGAAAAATGACATCAGTAACAGCATTTGTGGCTAATTACCAGAAAAATGACATCGATAATAGTATTTGTGGGTTGTTACTGGAAAAAGAACATCAGTAACAACATTCGTAGTGGGTTACTAGAAAAACGACATCAGTAACCTACATTTTTGTGCTAATATCTTTTGTAGAAAATTAATTATTTCATTTGCGCTTTTACCTTAATATTTTTCATGCGTCTCTTGTGCAAATCGCATCTCTGTTATTATAAAATGTAATACTGCATTGATTACTGTGGCACTTAGAGTACTCTATAATTACTGAGAATTCCAATCCCGATATTGTTTGTTGTACAATACCAGGTCAGATACTTCTGGAAGAGCTTAAACAAGAACCCTAATGCTTAAAATTTTCAATCTGCCAATGAATCTACGACGGCGCTGTTTTTTTTTATTTTTCACTTTTGTGCGAGGAGTACGATGTCAGATCTTGTAATATGAAGTTTGAAATAAATGAGAAATGTCTTATATTTTTATGTCTCTTTTCTTTCATTACTCAATATGATCCAAGTGAACACCCAATGTCGGAACGGTTTACGCTAAACCGGCATCGGGCTATCACACGAAAACCTACCGACCTAATTGATATCACCCAACTTAGTGAATACATAGTAGTGGATATTTACCTATGGGATGCTTACCAACCTTTATAATGGATACCTATCTAGCAAATTCCTAACATCCTAGCAAAAACCTATTCTAGTGGATAACTACCAAACCAATGGCTACCTACCTCCTTACCTTATATACCTACCTATTGAAAACCCACCTACCTAACCAATATAAGCCAAAACACAATTGAAAGTCTACTAGTGAATATCTACTATTCAAGTGGTTACCAAGCTACCTACATAATGATACTTGCTTAGCTTGAGGATGCAACTGCTTAGTAAATACCCTATCCATCTACATCTATGTTGATATAGAAATGTCACAATATAGCTTAACTCACACATTACATATAATATGAGCCCATATTATCTAATGTCTTCAAAGCATTCCTTTAAGTTTCTAAATAGTTATTCCATTATAATCATTTTCTATTTAATGGATCAAGGTCAATTCTAATTTTGTAATTTATTAGTTACAAAATTTTGAAACAAACATAAGAATAGTATAAGAGTTCGAAGACATGCATACATGTACAAATACATGTGTTTAACAATATGAAATGGTAAGAACAAAAAATATCATCAACCAAATTTCTAAGCTGTCACAAGAGAACTATCGTATAACTTTTCAAACGCTTATATCATCAAAGGCCACAAAATAGATATATAATGCTTTCATGGAATTTCTGCATATTGAATCATTATAAAATAAGCTCTTAAGCTTTAATTTCACATGAGATTTGAACTTAGTCAAGCAAATTCATCTTTGAAACATCAAAATCCATTCCCTAGAAATAAAATACATCTGTATATATCAACACAACTTTTAATCATTTACATTTCAATTCAATACTTGTAGGGCCATTTTTGCACATGATAATGTGAGCCCATCAGCCAATGCTAACAAGGATCAATTCATAGTTAGCTCCTTTAATTTTTTTGCCAAGTAGTTAGATCAGTACATTCAGTCATTTCAGTTTTTCACATTCGCTCGTTAAAAATGCATAATTTTAACATATTTTTTATATAACTTTGACACAAAAAATTTGTTGAGAGATTGAACAATGAGATTCATGAATTATAATTTATATCACAATAATATTTACTTGCAATGGTTTGATACATAAAGACAATCAAGTAAATGCTCAAACAAAAATTAAACAAATATATATATATATACATATATATATATATATATATATTATGAGCAAGATACAATAGATATGTAGCTTGGTAACCTCCAACAAACAAAAAATAAAAAAGAAAACAAAATAAATGGAGAAATATAAGAAAAAATAGAAGGTCACAAAAAATTCTCAAAGGAGAGAGAACCTCCCAAAAGAGAGTCTCAATAAATGAAAATACAAAAGTGGATAGACGAGAAATCTCGAAGGTGATAAATTAGCGACTACTTTTTCTAAGATTGTAGCATGACCTCTTTGAGTTGGATCATTTCTTTTTTTTATTTTTTCCTTTAAGAAATATCCAGGATCATCATGGATATTTTCGCAACTAAACTATTCAAATCGCAATTTCCCCCGAGTCACCCCCGTCAGTCGAAGAAGGGAACGATATTCGAGTCTCCAACATAGCTCGCTTATCCAGAACTATAGGGATATCATATTAATATTTTTTTGAGTAAATCCGTAGAACAAATCATCAAGCACCAGATATTATGAGAGATCCTCAGAATAAACTCCCTCATTACGAAACCCCAAAACTTTGCGGGTGGCCGAGATCGCACTTCAAAGTTGAGATGACAAGGAAGCTTCATAGTAAGAAAATTCCACCTCTTTATCGCCTGACAACACCAAAACATCAGCCTCTTGGACATGCCAAACTTCAACCGCAAGGCTATCATCTAAACCCCGAACTATATCCAAAGACTGATCAACCACTGTTCGATCTCCAGGTGCATTTTGCCTCTCTAATGTAACCGCTTCACTACCTGCACGAGCTAGAGTTGAGGCCCGAGCTCTGGAATGCAATGTGTCAAAACCAACCGGATGGAATTCCATCGCTAAAGGGTTGAGATCTTATTCATGTACCTCACATATTGGGACACACTCCTCACTTCGTCAAACTTTGCCAAATTCATCCAATCTTTCACTATATTCCATGAAGACTTGAAGTTCCTCTATCGACGGAGAATCCACAGTGACCAATAAAAAATCAAACCCAAACCACAACTGGTCACAGCTCCTAAAAAAACATTGAATTGTCGACCAATCTACAAAGTAATCCCCGAAGAAATGTCACCCAAGATTGATCTTTCGACACACGGATCAGCCACTTGGCTGCATAACACAGCCGGCAACACAGGCAGTGAAACCACGCCCAAGTCTGAACCCATAATCAGCTAATTAGACTGTTAAATATCGGTGGCATCCAAACGGATATGTTCAATCAGTATATCCTCGACAAGTGTAACCAAATCATCAGTAACTTGTATTGTGATGCCCAATTCCAAATCCAGCGGCCGAATACCCAAAACGAACATATTTCTCTTTGTAACATAAACAAGTTTTTGTATTTTATATTTTCCCCCAACGCTTTGGAAGAGGAACGCTCTCCCTTGATATATAATTTTGTTGAGGATGAAGCTTGAAGAAATTTGAGATTTATGTCCAATGGTAGAGCAATGAGAGCAAAAAGAATACATGTTTTCCAAAATATATTATTGGAGACCCTTTCTCTTCATCCCCAATCTAGATTGCAAATTCAAAATTTTCAATTAAATTTACTTCGACCAAGACTTGAGCAACCGATGGGCAAAAAAGATTGGTAGTTGCATAATCAACTTTCAGTAGCTTGTAGAAGAACAATCCCAAAGAAATTAAGATAGAGTGCTAGATCAACTGAACCTTAAATAATGGGAAGTTTATCCGCACCACAGCACGAAGGGGCATTCACTTCTCATGTCAAAATCTGTAGACCATTTTACTACTTTTATAAGACAGCTTTCAATGAAATAGAACCCCTAGCAAAAATTTGAGTGTTATCTCCTTCATTGAAGAGCTTGATCAAACATGACGAAAATCAATTAAACTTGCAGTATAGTCCTCCGATAAACCTAGACTATTGATGAACTTTTGGATGGCCTATTGGCATATAGGTGGTTTCCCATTGAGAAAATTTCCCACAAGAGCAAATTTGAATGGTTTTGCAAAAATTAGTATTTCATCATTTGAGAGTAGAAGGGCTGATTTACTTCTTAAGACGATCGTTATTCCAACCAAATCGATTGATAAAGCTATGTTTGCAAAAGCATTAGGAAAGGACGTTGGTACTAACCTGATTTGTGATCGATGAAGAAGATCGATAAGCTCCGGACCCTCCATCAAAAGTCGGAACAGCACTTCGTCCGACGATAGTAACCGCAGGAGACAGCGAAGGACCAATCATGAATCTACACTCATGAGGAGTCGAGGCCTCCCTAAAGCACCAAAGCCGGTGCAAGGCGGCGGCGAAGACACCATCGTCCTTTCTTGAAGTATATTATATTAAAGAAATAGGTGAGAAAACTTTGAAGGCTTAAGAGCACGTGGTTGGAAAATTGCGAAAAGAGAATTTCGTTTTCCTTCGTCTTATAGATTTCTCATCTCCTACAACGTCTCTTACTCTCCCCTTCTCCCCAGCCAATTCCTCTTCTCATCTCCTCATGTGGATTTAATTCTGTATTTTTAAAAGGTTTCATTAAAATCAACTTCTTCATTCCATCTTCTTTGCTCTTCAACTTTTGTTTTGCAAGCCTTTTCTATGTTTTTTCTCAGATTTCGCCCAACGAATTAAGGTTCTTCACGATCAGCGCCGATTTCCTCTTCGTTTCCCAGGTCAGACTCTAAGTCTTTCATGTTTGTTACCTCTCAAGTTCTTAATTTCTTAACCCTAAATTTCATTTCCCATATTTGCATAGATTTTTCCTTCTTATGTGATGCCGATTTTCTATTCTTCCATTTCCGCTTTTTTTAGAAAGTGTTGAAAAGGAGCCATATCTCCTCATGTAGATTTTTTTTGTGCATTCCGTCTTTTCTAGAAATGAAGGACCCCTCTTGCCACGCCTATATTAAAAGAATAGGTACAAGAAGGTGTTGCATAGATAGTCGAGTTTCTACTCTTCTACTCTCAAGCTACTCTCATCTTTTCTCTGCTTCCTATGGATATGCCAAAGTTCATTTATTGAAATATTAAGCATTTTTATTTTATGTACTATGCATTTTTCATTTATTGAAATATTAAGCATTTTTATTTTATGTAGTATGCATTTTGGTGTTCTTTTGGAACAGCTGAATTATTCATTGAATTTTATTATGAACTGCAGTAGAAGAAAAGAAAAAATCCAAAGTGAAGTTCAAAACTACTATACACATTTGCAACAAGCATTAGGTAAATGGTACATTGCAGTTCCTTAATTTTTCTTCACTCTTTTTATGAGCTCTTACAACAATTAATTTTAATTTTCTCTTCTAGGTTAAACTTATTGATCCACTGACTTCAGTGGGGACGTAATTTTATATTTGTAAATCTATATCTAACGTATATATTAAGCGAAGGTGTTTTATGTTTTACAAGTTCAATTAAAACTTTTTTGTAAATTTTCATGTGTAGGTGATACCTCTTAATTGTCTAACAAACTCTCTCTTGCTTGAGAATTCTGCTATTTGAAAATTATGAGTATTTAATTTGTTATTTATAAGTGTTCATTTAAAGATGCAATAGGTGCAGAATCATGTAAATATTTTTATGATTATAATATCTCATATTTAATTGTACACATTTATAGAAAATTATATCTTCAGAGAAAGAAGAGTGACCTGCAATATAATTTGTCCCATTAGAGTATAAGTGGTTATTTGATAGCTTAATCATATCAAAAAAGTTATATAAAAGTGCGCAAGTCTGAATAGATATTTTATTACGCAGTCAAAAAGAATGATTCCAACAATGATAGATATGTCATTAATTTATAATCTAAAAAAATTCAAGTCAATCTACGTGAAAAAAGTACTTCAAAGTGATGCCGATGAAATTCGAGATTCATCTTGTAATTGTAAGGGTAAAACAGACATGGAAGATAGTATTTGTTGCTTTAATGTAAATTGTATAACATGTAAGGGTAAGACATACATGGAAGATAGTTCCCAATACATGTCTTACACAGACTTATGACCCATTGTTAGTTGAAGGCGCATCATAAGGGTTTTTGATGTTGGAGAATAAAGCTGATAAAAATGCTTGCCTAACTTTGCATTTAAGAATGACAAATCAAATGTGGCTCTAGGTAGTATTGAAGTTGGAGAATGTAGACAACAAAAATACATGTCTAACTTTGCATTTTATAATGAACAATTAAATGTGACACTTGGTACTATTGATCATTAAATTTTAAAATTAATGAATACAAACAATGACTGGAAACTTGATAAACAAAAATTATATGCAGGTTGTTTTTTTTGGAAACTTGATAAACAAAAATTTTCATATTGTGCACGAGAGTTTTATTAAAAAAATTCATATTTAAAAGGCCAAAAGTTCAATGTCTGTTTTGTGGTGCGGAGATAGAAGCAACGGATCTAAATGTAATCTGACATTCAAATTATGTTGTTGTGAAGGATTAATTGCATTATCATCGTCAATAGCAACCCCAATTGTTCTTGAAAGACTTTTACTTTGTGAATACCTAATCTTCCAAGTTCAAAGAAATTATAAAAAATTATAATTCAATATTTGCTTTCAATCTATGGATGGCAATATTGACCATTCTGTTACCGATTGGCACAAATCATTTCGTTATCATATCAATGGTTCAAATTATCATTGGATAGTTGACTTCAAAATGATGGAGAAAATTGTCGATTTGCCTAAATGTACATATATATGATACAAACATGAGAATGAGAACAAATTATAATGATTTCATGGTAATATGAAACGCTTAAATAAAGATGTAGTTGAGATGATTAAGAGTAAGCATAATGAGATTAATCTATATGATAGTACTTTTAGGTCAGCACAAAATTTTCAAAATATAATAACAAATTGACCTAAAACTAAAAATTATTCATTCAAGAAAAACTAAAGTAAATTAGACCAACATCTAATGAGATCGCAGCTCAAAAGATTGAAGATGACTCGGATGAAGTCAGGTGTAGTGACATTATTTTATATCATAAATGTGATCCTTTACATCATATTGATGAAATTGAACCGAGCTAAATGTATCTTCAATATTCATTGTTTGGGTGAGCAACAAGCATCAAATATAATTCATTCATGAGAACTACATATCAAGCAAAGTATGTGATGATGAGAGAAATTTATTATTTTTGTATTCAATGTTGAATACTTTATTATTCATAAGTCGCTTGTTCCAGTAATATATCGTAAACTCATTTGCAGTCATTGAAGAAAATAGATTACAATACATGAAAAAACCAGCCAAAATTTTATACAGAGTTATAATAAGATCTAAAAGAGGCCATTGTTTCTAATGAGAATTATGCAATGAATATTAGGAGATGTGTTCTCTCTTCTTTTCGTGGCACACATCATATGTTTCAAAATTATCATGATGCAATGGTTGTTTTCCGCAATATGTGCCCTCTATATGTTTTCATTACTTTCAGTTGTAATCCTAATTGGAGTGAAATTCAAGATGCTTTACCTTCAAATTCTTGGACAAAAGGTTTAGGATCGATAAGATATTGTAACTAAAATCTTTAAAGAAAAACAATTCATGAGGATGTGCAACGAATATTTCGAAAGATCGTTGTTGGTATGTAAGTTTCTTAATTGTCAAATAAATATATGCATTTAAAACTTATTAAAATTCTAATATTTTTTTCTATTTTCATATAGATTTGCACATTGTTGAGTTTCAAAAAATGGCTGCTTGCATAGACAATTATTGATAAATACTGCAAAATCATAGAAATGTAAGTCAATAGAAGAGAGTGACTCTTTAATAATGATTGAGTTACCAGACTTTAAAATCACATTTACAAGAATCAATTCTTATATGATTCACAGCTCTTACTGTATAAACTCCTACTTTCTATGCATGATGAATGAGAAATGTACGAAGAAGTATCCTAAAAAATTTGTAGCTTCGGCAATACATGATTTTGTTACATACAAACAAAGGGATAATGAGATAACGACTTTAAAAAATAGATAGAAAGTTATCAATCATTGGGTGGTTCCATATAAACAAAATCTTTTGATAAGACATGAAGCTCAAATAAATATAAAAATTATAGCAATGTCCAAAATTATTAAATATCTTTATAAATATGTAAACAAAGGACCTGGCAAAATGGTAATCTTAATGCAAAATTTGAAAGCTAAGAATGGTAGCAGCTTCACCCTAAATAATAGAAATTCATATGAGATTAAACAATATCGTGAATATCGATATTTCTCAATAAAAGCATGTTGGAGAATATATTCTCATTTAAAATACATGTTCAACATCCAATGAGAATGAATTTATTATTATATTTAATGACATTAATGCTTTTCCAGATGTTGTCCCTAGACCTATAATATTGAGAAAACATAACTTCTGCAATAGTTTGCAGTTAATCAAAGATATCAAGATACACACAATTTCACTTATTGAGTTTCCATAATATTGGATTTGTAATAATACAACAAGATGATAGTAACACAGGAATTCTAAATGTTAAATAGGACATATATATCATGTACATCCTGGTTCTGGTGAAACATTTTATCTCTGCATGCTTTATCATGTTGTTAAAGGAGCTCAATGTTTTGACAACTTAAAATAGGTAAATACTGTTGTATACTTAACATTCTGAGCTGCGTGTTCTGCATTGGGGTTAGTTGGTGAAGATAGTGAATTGAATGAGACTTTAACTTGGGCTTCAACATAAACAACTACAGCTCAATTAAGAAATATTTTTGCAAATACTTTTTTAACTAGGAGAATTTGCCTAAAACCTCCATAGAGGGCCGATCTTTCCACCAAATACTTAATATTCAAAATTTTGTGTTTAAAATTTCATAAGATTTCTCAAAGTACGATCTAATCTTGAAAAGCAAAATGATGCATCTGCTTAGGGATGGCAATTTTATCGACTCAAACCCTATTTCGAGTCAAGTTCAAACTACGCACGACTCGACTCGAATAGGTCAAGTTCACGAAATATATAAAATTATAAAACGTACTCTAGCTTCAAAGATTCTTACATGGCTGAGTGGTTGAGGTGTCATAATTATCTTGGTTGAGGTTCCGGTTTCCAAACTCCATAATGCCAAAATATTGTGTTTTTATTTAAAAATGAGCTTTTTATTTAAAAAAAACACAAATATGGTCCCGGTTGGAATCAAACTCAGAACCTATTTGTGTAAAATCCATGCATAACCACAGTGCCAAAGCATTACTTGAATTACTAGAATAAGTTTATTTATTTTATACAGTCCGAGTCCAACTTGAATCTTATTCGAGTCAGCTCGAGGTCAAACTCAAACTTTTTCTACTCGATTCCAAATCGATCAAGTTCGAATCGAGTTCCAGACGAACTTAACTCGAAAACTTGAGTTCGAGTCTAAGTTGACTCACTAGAACTTGACTCAAAGTCAGCCCTATAGATGTTTCAATCCATATTATCAAATTTGCAAACTATAATAGCTCTAAAGTCTCTGATTGTTGTGATGTAGCAAAGGTTGACAATTCTGTGAGACATAAAAGAATTTTAAACCTTGAATGTGGTGTACGTCTGCCAGGTAATAATAAAAATGCAATTCCAAATTATGCAACTGTTATAACAATATTTCACTCAAAACTATAATCATCTTCCAAAGAAAAGTCTTTCATGTTCCACCACTGTTATACATAAAGAATAGCCCACTCTATTTGAGGTGCATGATTCAATAATAACTTCATATGTATGACATTGTTCAAAATTCAATTGTTGGTGATATTTTTGAAATTATTCATACAAGAAATTGGCATCAAAATCAAATTCCTCTAAGACCAATCGATTATGCAAATTCACAAAATATGAAGGCTAGTTAAAGGCATTGACTAAAAATAAAAATAAAAACTTTCCATTAATATTTGAACTCCTTTCAATTTGTTATCCTACATAATTTACTTATCAAATCAGTGGTAGCATAATTGCCACAAAGGATGTCTATGAATGAAATAATCAATACCTTCAACTAAATTGTCAAAGTGTTTATATCATAATTCATCAAGATAGTTAGCCAATACATAAGAATAGTTGCAAATATATTTTTTAATTGAGTTGTAGTTGCCCAAATTGAAGCCTCGGTTAAAGCATCATCTCGTTCATTATCCTCACCAATTAACCCCAGTGCAAAGCACACAACTCGGAATGTTGAGTACCAACACCATTTATACGTTTTAAGTCGTCTATCTCTAATAAAAACATTGAGCATATTTAACAATATGCAAAAGCATGCAGAGATAAAATCTCTCATCAGACCAACGATGTGCATGATACAAGCGTCTTATTGAGCATTTAGACTTCCTGGGTAACCATCCTTTTGTTGTATAATTCCAAACCCAAGATAATAAAAACTCAACATAAGTGAAATTGATATCTTTGATTAGTAGCAAACTATTGCGGAAGTTTTTTTTCTCAATATTAGGTTGAGATAATATCTTACAAAGTATTGTTGTCATAAAATAAAATAATCTCTTCATTCTCAAGATGGAATGATAAGCATTCAATAGACGGATGTTGAGCCTGTATTTTAAATAAAATATTCTCAAACATGTTTCTATTGGTGAGATATATTGACAATCAAGATATTGTTTAATCACATCGGAATTTCTATTATTTAGAGTGAAGTTACCACCATATTTAGATTTGAATTTGTAATAAGATCATCATTATGTCAAGGTCCTTATTTACATATTTATAAAAATACTTAATAACTTTGAACCTTGCTACAATTTCCACATATATATGAGCTTTATATCTTAACAAAAGATCTCGATTACACAAGACCACCCATCGATTATCAACATTATGTCCATCATTAAAACTATTATCCCATTATCCCTCCGTTTGTGTGTAATAAAATAATTTGAATCATACATTGTTGAAGATGTAGATTTTTTAGGATGCCTTTTCATACATTTCACATCCATCATGCCTAGAGAGTTGGAGTTTACACAAGAAGGACAGTCAATCATATAAGTAAAAACTAATTCATGTAAATACGATTCTAAAGTCTCGTTCCATAACTCTGTCATCTTTAAAGAAGTAATCTTTCTGTTGTCTTATATTTGAACTCTATTGCAACAGTTATCAATAGATGTATAAGCAATAGGCCATGTTTTTGATACTTCGTGCAAATATGTATGAAAAAATAGAAAAAAATATATAAATTTTAAATAAATTTTAAATGCATATAATTATTTGACAATTAAAAATTTACATACCAGCAACAATCTTCACAAATATTCATTGCACACCCTTCAAGAATTTTAGTTGTTTAATATTAAAGATTTTAGCTACAATATCTAATCAATCCTCAATCTTGTCTAGGAATTTGAATCAAAGCATCTTAAATTTCACTCTAAATAAGATTCAAGTGAGAGTAACGAAAAAATATGGAGGGCCCACATGATGGAAAATAGCCTATTGTATCCTGATATTTTGAAACATAGATGTGAGTCACCATGAAATGAAGAAGGGAGAACACATCTCCTTCCAATAGTCATTTTGATCATTTTCACCAAAATCAATGGCATCTATTAGGCCTTATTAGTATAACTCTGCACAAAATTTTGATTACTTTTTCTTATGTATTGCAATCTATTTTCTTCAATGGCTACAAATGACTCTACGACAAGTTGCTGGAACAAACGGCCAGCATACATTAAAGTGTTTCCATATCTTTATCGAAATAAGATAAAAATAATAAAATACTATCATTATCACATACTTAGCTTGATATGTAGTTCCCATGAATAAATTATATCTGATGTTTGTTGCCCATCCATCTTCACCATAAGAAAAAAGTATCTGATACTGAAGAGGCATATAGCACAATTCAATTTCATCAATACGCTACAAAAGACCATATTTAGGATATAAAATTATATCACGACGTCTGACTTCATCTAAGCCATCTCCAATAATTTAAGTTGCGTCCTCATAAGATGTTGGTTTAATATATTGTCTCCCTTTTCATGAATGAATAATTTTTTAGGTCAATATTTTCATTATTTTTTAAGAAAACTTGTGCTAACCTAAAAGTACTAGCAAATAAGTTAATCTCATCATGCATACTATTAATCATCTCAACTATAGCACTAATAGTGTCTCAGATTAGCCTAAAATTATTATAATCTATTCTCATTCTCATGATTGTATCATATATGTACCTTTGAGCAATCAAAATTTTTCTCCATCATTTGGAAAAGTGAGCTATCATATGATAAGTTTGAACCTTTGATACAAAAAGAAAATGATTCACACCAATCAATTTAGGATGGTCAATCTTGCCACCCATAGATGTTAAAGTAAATATTGAATTATAAATATTTTTATTTTCTCTGAACTTGGAAAATGATGTATCAAATCCACTGAGTTAATCTTTCAAGCACAGCTGGAGTTGGTAATGATGATGGCAATGCAATCAATCATTCACGATAACATCATTTGAATGTCGGATTACATTTAGATTTGTTGCTGCTTTTTTTGCACTACATCTTAGTACCACAAAATAGACATTGAACTCTTTGCCCATTAATTTTGAAAATTTTATTAAGACTTACTCATGATAATATTAAAAAAAAATTATTTAGTTTCCAGAAAAAGATTGCATATAACAAATAGAAATTAAAATGAATCCAATCTTTATATGTATTCATTAATTATAAAATTAAATAATCAATAGTACCAAAAGCCACGATTGATTTTTTCATTCTGAAATGCAGTCAGGCATCCATTTTGTCGGCTACATTCTCCAACTTCAATACTATCAACAGCCACATTTGATCTATCATTCTCAAATGCAAGGTTGTGCATGCATTTTTGTCGGCTACACTTTTCAACTTCAAAAGATCGTATGGATGCTTCTTTAACTAACATTGGACCATAATTCTGTGAAAGACATGTACTAGGAACTACATATTTCATGACTGTCTTACCCATGTTACATAATTAACATTAGAGCAATAAATACAAATTACATTATAAGATGAATCTCGAACTTCACCAACATCACATTGAAGTACATTTTTCACAAAAATTGGTATGATTTTTTTAGATTATAAATTAATGACCTATCTACCATTGTTGGTATCATTCTATTTGACTGCATGATAAAATGTCTTCAAATGTGCACATTTTGTATAATTTTCCTATATGTATATGATTGCAAGCCACTATTCCTTTTCTAAGGATATTATTTTCTATTAATGCGGGCAATCGAATGCATAATATTATAATCTTCAAAATATTTACATGATTCTACACCCATTGCTCCTTTAATTGAGAACCCATTAAATATATATTTCTTAAATGTGCATTGTTTCAAATAGCAAAGTTCTCAAGAAACAGAGGAGTTTGCTAGATAATTAAAAGCTATCACCTAAACATGACAATTTTAAGAAAAAGTTTTAATTTAGCTTATATAAAATAAAATACCTTTTAATGTATACGTAGATATAGATTTACAAAATATATAAATTACGTCCCCACCAAATTCAACGGATCAATAAGTTCCCCTCATAATATTAGTGAACGTAGAAGAGCAAATTAAAACTTAAATTAAGCAATGAGAGCTCAAAAAAGGAGTAAAGAAAAAATTAAGCTACAATGTACATCTTACCTAATGCTTGTTGCAAACTTCTCCACCTAGGTGTATAGTGGTTTTAAACTTTGATGAGCCCCATAATTATAGTCATTTTCTTATTTATGATGTGAGTTTTTAGTAACTTTAGTTGCTATTTTAGTTTGCTTTAATGTTGTTACAGCGCGCCGCAGTTCGCAAGGAACCCACCGCAGCACGCCATAGCGCTAGATTGTTCGAGGCCAATGCGCCGCAGCGCCAAACAGTTCGAGGCCAATGCGCCGCGGCGCCAAACAGTTCGAGGCCAATGCACCGCGGCGCCAAACTGATCAAGGCCATTGCGTCGCATCGCCACTATTCGAGGCCAATGCGTCGCAGCATGCCGCAGCTCCATATTGCTCAAGGCCAATGCGTCGTAGCGCGCCGCAACACCAAACTGCTCGAGGGCATTGCGCCACATCGCTAGAAGGCTCGAAACCAATGCGCCACAGCGCAACGTAGCTCGCGCTGAAATTTTCGCCTTGAAACTTGAATTAAACAGGGAATTTGAAGGGATCCAAACACTAAATTGCACCATCTCCCAACACAAAAAGTAAATGAAGAAGTAAATTCCTCAGTTTTCAATGAGGAATAAAGTGACAATTAAAGCAAAAGGATTTACTGAATCCAACTTTCAAGAAAACTACCCAAGGAAGAGCTAATGGCAAAATTAAAAAGAAGATGGCTGGGGGAGATTATTTAAAGCAAAACAAAAGACTAAGAAGAGGTTCTTTAATTAGTAAGAAAAGCTCTATCAAAAGGGGAGAACCCTAATTCCATACACTATCCAAAAGGGTTCTAGAGGAAGGAGGCTGCAGCCAAGGGAAGAGGAAGCACAATAGGAAAGAGAAAGAGCACGGCATTTAGAGAGACGAGGATAAAGAGAACGCTAATAGCGGTTCCAGCTAATCATCCTCTACTTAGCTTTGTATTTTCATTTCTTGTGCTCGATAAGCAGATTGTCTTAGAACCTGCTTAATGTGAATATCATTTAAGCTATATATATTTACATCTTTTTTTTAATATTATTTTTTATAAATATAACCAGAATTGTGTACAACATAAAGGGATGTGATGATATCAAAATATAAAAGCAAGAAGATAAAAAAACAAATATAAAAGAACAAAAAGAGAAATGGTCGTCGAAATCCACGGGATCAAAGTCCCGACAAAAGCAGAAATATACACCTATACGCTAGAGAGGCATTATCGAGTGCATCGTTGCTTCCGATAGGGGTTGGAGTTTTTCTTATATTTACGTTTTTTTCTTTTTATCTTTATACCTAATAAGGAATCGTGAAAAAGCTCCAAATCCGAAAAGTTATCCTTAGATTCCTTGAAAGTCAACTTTTGTTTGCAAGTTCATCATTATCTGGCACAGATATAGCAAGCCCGACCGGATGAAACTCCATTGCGATTGGACTCAGGATCAAAGAAATGTACATTCGACGTAAACGAGATTTCATCCATAAACGCAATAGGATGATTTGAAGGGACATCAACGTCCTCATCACAGACCCCCTCATCTCTTTTTCTTATTACCGTAGAGGATTTCAGTAGAACCTCCTATAGTTGTGATGAGTGGGAGTTCGCGTATTGCGCAAGCACTCCACCAGCCTCGAAAGGGTCAATACACTGACCCACCAAAACTCCCTCTAATTCCCCTACCAACATCTGACAAGAAGTATCATTAGAAAGTCTGAGTGAATCAACACATCCAATTCTTTCCAAACTGATCTCTTCTACTCTAACATTTGTAGCTTGAACCTAAAGAGTTGTACCACCAACAATCCTCATGTTAAAGATATTATTGATAACATTCTCAGCCAAATCATCCACTGCAACCCCAGACACGCATCCTTCCTCTCTTATGAAGGATGGCACAATTTCCAGAGGGGTCAATCAGCTTCCGGTGGGGAAGAACGGTTGTCCATTGGGACATATTTGTGCTTAGTTGCGTTAGGTTTGTATGCATATTACTTTGATCTTCCTTGAGGTGAGGGTTGAGCTTGAAGTTGTTCGATTCATCATGCCCAACTATCAAACAGTGGGAGCAATAGATCAAAAGGTTTTCAATTATGCATTCCTAAAAATACCCTGAGTCTTCGCCATTGATCCAAATTTTAGATAAATTTCTGTCAGATCCATCTCCACTAAAACACTTGCAATAGTCGGTCTGGTTATATTTGCTGTAGCGAAATCTGTTTTCATTGATGTACCATAGAATGACCCCAATGCGAAAAGTACCGAATGAGTAATAAAGTGGACCTTGAGGAGCGAAAAGTTTAGCCATCCAGAAACAATTGGAGGTTTACAAGATGGATCGAAAGAGGGAATAAATTTAGGAACTTTCATTGGACGGCTATCAATGTAACAGAGTCCCCTAGAAAAGATTCGTGCATAGTCCGCTTCATTTAAAAGTTTTATGAGAACATGCCTAACATCAATCAGCACAAAGTGTGCCTCTTGATGTAATCCCAAATCATTAAGAAAATTTCTAATGGTGATCATATTAGGTCTACCATTAGAAAATTTTCCCGCGACAGTGTACTAATAAAGTTTAGCTAAAGTATTCATCTAATCATCCGAGAGAATAAGCGTAGGTTTACTTCGAAGAAAAACAATTAGTTTGATGCAGATCCAATCCACGGTTGAGGAGTTTGTCAAAGCCTCTAGAAATGATTTGGGGGGCCCCAACCTCCTCCCTTGCCGGAGGGGTTACCGGTGATGTCGGACAGGCAAAAAGGTTTCTCCCCAGGAGCTGTCGTTCCCAAGGCGGCGTCTGGTGAGCCACTAGACAGCCGTGCAGTTGGCGCCAATCGCGTCGCTCCGCTCTGCTCTACACCATGTATTTCCGTCAGACGCATTGCTAAGCGTTGCTCCACATCACGTCGCTCCACTCCACACTTCTCTGCATCGTGTCGTTCCGCCGTCGCTGGGGTTCCGCATTGCGCCACTCGGCATCACGGGTTCCGTATTCGTTATATATATGTGTGTACACATACTTCAATGCACCGAGATATCTACAATTTAAATCTGAAATTTGTTGAAGCTTTTTTTATGATGCAGAAAAAAAAGGAATCTAAATAAGAAATACTTAAATCCCATATTCCCGGCATAAAATCGGTTGAAGTTTAGCTTCCTAGTGCGAGAAAGAAGATGTTGTATGGATATCTTTGAAACACTATGGCTGCATTAAGCCATTGATATTGAACTTCGTCAAACAAAAACTTATTCATAGCTTTAAATCATTTTACTTTCATTATATAGCTGCATAATGTAGCGCATGCAAATAAACAAAGTAGAAACATACCAGTTTTTGAATGCCATAAATCATAACAACCTTTGGTAAACTAGAACTTCCTTGCGATAATGTAACTTCAAAAGGGCCTGCTGTTCTTTCTGAATGGTTTGTAAGTTTTAAGCTTACCTGCATAAATATAAGCAATTAATTCTGGTGTCAAAGTATATGCAATGATCATCAAATGCAGAGGCAAGGAAACTTGAGTAGTATATAGACATAAATTAAAAAAGACAAGTTATCATCAATTTATCCTTCAAGAACAACTAGGGCAGCTGTTTGGTTTTTACCTAGTATTTAACTTTTGCTAGTTTGGTTTGAAAAGATCTTTTACAGAAATAACACCTGAATCAAGAAAAATCCTTCTGCAACTTGTTTACAATAAAGAAAAAAAATGAAGAACAAAATCCTCATCAGACCTTCACTGACCAAGTCAACTCTTGTTGCTTCGCATAGGTCATCTCCATGTCCAATGCAAGCAAATCCAACCATTGATGATGGTGGGGTATGTGCTAAAATGAAGCTTCAATAGCTCTCAAACAACCCTTAATCAAGCTCTGCTGAGCTTCGTTGGATTCATCAGACATTGCCCAGCCATAGTCGAACCCAAAAGGCATTCAGAGGGCCTGGCCAGCATGTACGTCGCCGCAGTTGTGCCAGCCCTCACCAAATGTCAATGGTTATTTATTTTTATTTTTTTTTTTATTTATAATGCACCCTAACAAACTTCAAAAACTAATTGCACTGAAAAGTTCCAAGCACTTACAAAATTATATAATACAACTACTTTAGATGAAAATGCTTTTTACACTTTAATTGCTTTGCTACGGAATTTCTTTTACCTCAAACCAAGAGAATCCTAAAATGAAAATGCAGTAGACTAACAAAAATAATAATAATGCCACAGCTGAAACGATACTAGAAATAGGAACTATTTTGATATTACCCAAAATTGTAATACTGCTCACACCAAATGAAAACACAACAATTTCAACCCTAATTCTATAAGAGAGAAATTTGACAAAATTGTCGCTCATTTATTTCAAGTTTATCAATTTAGTCCTAATCTAGTCAATATACCTAATTTGATCCCAACTATTCAATGTGGGCACACTAGTAAACAGTTGTTCAATTGATCCGAATTTAAGAAAATTTTGGATCGAATTCATAAATATGATTAAAATGAATCATATATAATATGTGGCTAAATCAATAAATATGAAATAGCCAAAAGACTATTTTGGCAAACTTCCATTTTACAAGTGAACGAAATAATTCTCTTTTGTTTAAAAGAAATTTTAAATCATTCGAACATTAAGTGCTTCATCGGCATGAGCTTCTCTGGATTTTTTTAAAGTATAGCATTTGTATAATTAATTTGAAGAAAATCTAGCAACAGTTCTTAAGAATCAGAGAAAACATACTTTCAAGCATAAAATTTCATAACAAAATAAAAATTCATATTTGGGTCTGATCAAAGACATCTAATTAGTTATTTTGGATATGATCAAAAACATCTGATCCGTTATACAATCAAATAGACTTTCTTTAGAGCATGCCTTGAAACTAATGTTAAATCAATGACTAGATGAAAAAATTCAGAGATGGATAAAGTGTTGCAAGTCAAATAAATTCAATTAAACAGCGTAACAGAGGTCCAAGCTCATTTCAACTCCGCAGTTTTGGGTACCCAGTTTAAGAGAGAATTTTAACTTAAAAAACTAAGGAGATAAAAACATGAGGCCTGACCAAGACAAAAAAGCTCCACCAATAGTACGAATAACATACAAGCGTTGTTTTCCTTGTAGCAATCAAAAGGACATACTATATAGTGGTAACTGATGAAGTCAGAGACATTCTATGCACACTAACAATTGGTGTGAATCGATACAATAAATTGATCCCTTGTGAGAGATTGGACAAATAACAATACATTGATACTTCCAAGTTCATTATACCGATATGATGAAATGTCGAGAATTTTAGTGAGGTGCCTACTACATACATCAAATAAAAGTACAGCAAAGTGGTGACAGTTTGAGTTATTAACAGCAAATGCAAAAGGAACTATCGCCAATGTTGTGGCATCACATTTATAATCAAGCTCCGCTTCATCGTGAATAAGCGGTACCTTGCCAACATGAAGTAATAACGTGAGTGAATGAGCAACAGCCCATCCTTAAAGAATGTCAGGAACTGGTAAGAAAAGGCCCATCACTAATTCCAAACCTCCTGAAATTGCAAGATTTACAACCACGAACAGAATTTGGATACTTTAGAGGCTAGAGGAAATGTAATTTAATTGAAACTAGATCAAAATTCCATCACTGTTTGAAATGAACAAAATAGATTTCAGCCATATAGAGAATTGTAAATATTAACTAACACCGACCATAACTGGGCTACCCTAAACAAGTGGATCCAATCAAACCCAAATTAATTATACAGCCAATAATGACAGTTGTCAACACATCTGATCAAAGATTCATACCGATTATTGGAAATAGTGCTGTGATCGGTGATGATAAATCCATGTTTCATTGAGTAGAGTGACAAAAATCAAGATCTTGTTACCTCCCATTCAGATCTGATGAGAGCAAACGTCAATGGAGGCACAAGTTACTATGAATTGTTTCCCTTCCCAATTGGAACATTTAGAGACAGCATCCCACAAGAAAGCATATTTTAGAAGGCACAAAACTTTTAATTGGATTTGAACCTTTGAAATGATTTGCAATCAAATTTAAATTTTCAACAAAGCGAGAAAACAAAGTATTCAAAACCTGAATAGCTTAAAAAAGCATGGAATTGCATAAGCTTGGCAAACCTTAATTTACAATGTATAAAGTAATCCAAATGTATATCAAAAGTATATCAAATAACATGATCAGCCACAAAATTAAGTCTTCACCCAAATATTTTCTAGAATTCGATCTTGCTGTGTTTTAGCTCTTCATTCCTGTAAAGCAATACAAAATTCAATTTTACTAATTCACTGAAAAACAATTGATTTCATTTCTATATTTACTAAAGGAATTTAAATATAGATCTTCACAAAAAAGTTTAATAAAATAATTTAGCCATTTATATTGAATGTCTTCAATCCTACAAAAAAAAAATTATTATAATCTTTTAATATGTTTTACTTAAGTCAAATTTTTATTTCTTTTATCCATAATTTAGCTAACTTATAAAAGTGTCTCTCTACTTTTGCAATTTCCAACTTTGCACATAAAATCATTAAAAGTTAGTCATAGAATCACAAGTACTATTTTAGACTACAAGCTAATTTATAAATTCTTTCAATTTCTATCATTCCTGCAATTAAATAATTATTTATAGCAAAATTTATTCTTTAATCTTCATTTAAAGATCTTTTTAACCACCTAACATCTACGCTACTAGGTGCTTACTCTTTTGATTGACTAAATATTCTTTAAGCATTCTTACAAATACAACCAGCAATAAGGTTTTACATTGGCTCGACCTTAAAAATTCAACTGTCTAACTTTTAAACTTCACTCCTAAGAATATCTATCTTAATCTACTTAACTCCACCATCAGTCATTGGACATTTTTTTTATTTAAATTGCTTTTAATACTTCTATTTTCATATCTAAAACTGATAATTAATGTTGGTTGTAAAATAATCATATAGAATAATCTTATAATATAAATGATCTCTTAAAATTTATTATTAATCATAATCTTTGAAGATATTATTCTATGTCTTATCCTTTTTAACTTCCACTATATCTAAAATATAAGATAATACTCATGCCACTTTTATAGAAATTCTTACCAAAAGTAAGAGTTTAAAGCCTAAATTGTCCATTTTCCCACACATTTTACTTCTTGAAGACAACATTTATCATTTTATTAAACAGAACATCCACCAACTCAAAAAGCTTTATAGTGGAGGTGCCAATATTCCAACTTCCTATTCAAAAATATATAAATATTAATTGCATGTTTAAGTGTTGCTCATTATTACAAGAAGCAGAACTACTATGCATTCACGCAAATCACACTAAGATTATGCATTTCAAGTTATACACCCATACCTCCAAGCCCCAAATGACATAGAATTAAAATTAAACTTTTTAATTTGAACATGCGGCAGCCTAAGCTGCATTTTATGATTTAATATGCATAAACTTCATTGAACTTTAGTGCATTACCTGAAATGACCTTTGCAAAATGATGGGAGATGGCACTGCAACAACTTGTAAGTTAATGTCCTTCTGAACAAAGGGCTGCAAAAAAGAAAATGATTTCACAGATAATTCTAAATTATCTTCAATTAAAAGGCACTATTTTTAGCAATCAAAACGTTTTAACATACGTAAAATCAGTGATAAATACACACATGCACGCATATACATATACATGTGCACATTCACACATACACATATATGAGTTAAACTTCGTACATATTGCACCATTCATTTTAAATTTTATGCGGTTGAAGCTTAAAATAACATAGCATTCTACATTTTCTTCAATTAAGTGCGTGTGCCTTTTTTTTGCTTTATAGAGGACAGTTGCGTATCAGTCTATGAAAATAAATATAAATTTGAAACAACATTGTATTAAAAAAATTATGTAAATAACAATAATAACAATTAATATCATGATATTCAATATATAAATTTCCACTAAAATTAAAATTTATATTTAAAATTAAAGTTCAAATTCAGAAGAAAGATATTATCACCAATAGTTATTATTAACAATAAAACATTTAATGCTGCTGTATATTTGAAACAACAACATTCCCAAGAAAATATAAATTTAAATAGAAATAAAAAATAGATTTTAAGTTAAACTATTGGAGAAAAGTATTACTGGCGAGTATTAAATGTCATCAATAAAACAATGACTGGATTAAACTTGAAAATCTCTACTGATCAAGACTTTATTAGATCTTGATTAAATTTTCTTTATACTAACGCCCTTCACAATAATTTGAATATAAATGCTTTAAACGAGGGAACATCATAAACAGCCGTGATGTAAGAGTTTTAACGAATTAAGATAAGAATGATATTGATGTAATTTGTCAATGTGCTTCTCTCCCCCCCCCCCCCCTCCTGTTCCACATCTCTTTCTTCTTTCCACTCCATTTTTCTCTCTTGGATATTCATTCTCTCCTCCTCAAGGATTCAGCAGACCCTTCCCCTCTTCTCTATTCATCATATGCTATGTTTACTGCCTCACCAATTCCCCAATCAATCACCCATCTCCACAGAACAGCCAGAACAGCCACCAAATCGATCTTTTTTATACATCATTTGCTGTTTTTTTTTTCATTCTTGTAAGACTGCAACCAAAACCTTTCTATTCATCCTTCTTAGACTTTGGAAGCACCTCACCTACAATCAATCATGTGTCATCTTACCATATTCTCATATTCAATTTATCAATTATCCTCTCAATAATAGAAAATCTAAACTCAACAATCCCAGTAAATCCCTACAAATGAGAATCAACAACAACTGACTTACATTATTTAAATCCAAACTCATGTCACCAGACGCAAACTCACCTATTCAGTCCTTTTCTCTCATGATCAATTGGTTCAGAGCAATTAAAAGAAGGCTTTCCAAGTTCTTTTGCACAAATTAGAGTACACTACCACAACTACTAAAACGAGAATCAAAATAGTTCTTGTTTAAATCCATTTCCTTAAATCTATAAAAGAGACAACTGGTAGAAAAATCACTTCTACAGGCAACTATTAGATGTTTTTACCATAGCTATTACCATATGCACCAGCATATTATCACACCACCTCATACTAAATTCCTTCCACAACTAAAAGGATGGTAGCCACTCCATTTACCTCAATGGCATCCCACACTTCAAAGTCACTGATGATCAAGGAAATGTCTACACATTATTAAAAAGGCATGGATGATTACTCTAGATTTACAATGGTTAAAAGTAAGTTAGATATGAAATCAAAATAGTATTCGTATTATTGTCAACACATAGCAAAAATTCTGTAAAACAAACCCCTTGTAATTTCAAATGCAAAAGATGGTCATCTCTTTGCCCAATGCATGCCAACTCTCATGAGCCTCATCGTCCACCATAATACCCCTCCTAAAAGATACTACCAAACACCACCTTACCCACTCACCTAATGCAAATGCATCAACCACTATCTCCTAGGTACTCCAAGGCATCATTTACTTTAATCAAATGCATCCCTAAACCTTCAACATTAAAATCACTACCTACATCATCCATAAGTTTCATGAATCTAAATTTGAATGTTGTAAATGAGAGAATAATATATATTGATAATGTCATAGATTTATATAGATTTGAGATTGAAATGAAATTGTGGTTCACCTTTGGTGCTCATCTCTCTCCGCAACTCTCCCTAGGGCAAATTGCTTTCTTTTCTCCTACGTCTCCATCTTCACTCATCACATCCTTTTTTCTATATCTATTTCACTCTTCTCTCTTTCCTAATAGATTTGACAGCCCTTCCTGTGATGACCCATGTTAGGTTGGTAACAACCAATCGAACATCGGATGCATCTTTCCGCGGGATCATATTGGCAGGTTAGGTAAAATAGCAGTTAAACGCATTCAGAGCCATTTAAGTATAAGAAATAACATTCATTTAATTTAAAGTAAACAATATCCATAATTTATTACATAACTTTCATTATACAGCAAATAATTATCCCTTGAAGGGGTAGTTAGAATTCGTTAATTTCCCGCATCATGACTTTAAACTATATCAGCCTCCACCAACTGTATCGAATCTGGCATTATAAAAATAATGCCTTAGTACACATTCTAAACACAAAGAATATTAAAAATATATTTTAAGCAAAAGAGGAAGGCAAAAATGATAATAATTGTAGGGAAATATAATTTATAGCAAAAATATAATCATAACTCCTGCAAAATAAATATTCTTGCCATATGCCAAATTTTCAAATGAAAAAGCAATGATAACATAAAAATTCATATTTATGTTTATGACTTGATATTATGAAGCAATGTCAGCAATTTTGATGGGCAAAGCCAGAAGCATGAGGCTGAGTTCATAAAAATGCAGTTAAGCATGACCTTCACCTGAGCCGCCTTAAAGGCTCCAGATGGCACCTTCACCTGGGCCTCTTTCAAGGCTCCATATGGCAACCTTCACGTGGGCCCCCTTTAAAGGTTCGATATGACATCATATATGCATTTAAGCATAACCTTCACTTGGGCCCCCTCTAAAGCTCCATATGGCACCCTTATAACTCTTGATGTATTAGCCCCATCCCTAACTTAATTCAACCTCCGTTTCGAAACCCCTTTCAACATTCACAAGATACATAAATATCATTTTGCCTCTCTTACATGATTAGCAGTAAGAGTAAAGCATTAAATAATAATATAAAACAGGTTCAAAGTGATGCTTAAGCAGCAAAAAGATAAAAAGAATAAAATTATTATCCAGTGTACCTTTTGTATTTTGACTTAACAAGACGATTCACTCGCAACCTTGATGTATCTGCAAAAGTTATAATTGGAACTCGATTAAATTTTGAAAGTCCTTGCTTGCTCTATGAACGCTTAATATTTTTATTCATAAACTTTTGGTTAATTACGAACCTTGTGGTTCTTTGTTCTCCTTAACTTATGATGCATATAAGTTATCTTGGGTTAAGAGATTATGAGTTAATTTGGAATAACATGGAAGAAATCAGTATTAAAATTCGTGTATTCTTTACCCTAAGTCAATTTTCTCTATAGGTTTGAAATGCAACATAGGTTATTCTAAAGTGTTTAATAGCATTGAAATCTTTATTTTCCAAATTGCACACATAATGCAAATTGATTTCAAATGGAGAATTCCTCGATTTCATAATTAATAACTGAGTACAAATTTAATGAAATTATGTCAATTATAAATCTCTAGTTTACAAATTTTGGTTCTATGCTAAAACACTTGCATCTTATTATTGATCAAGTTTTGACTCAATTCAGTTAGTCTTTCGATCTTCTAACTATTAAAAACTCCAAGATTACATCAACATACTAAGTTAACTGCAATTAGATCTTAAATCACAATAATACTAATATGAAAGATTGACTAAATTCACGAATAGCTCTCCATAATACTCAAACTAAGAAGTGAAATTTATCACAATATTCAAAAATAAATTTCATTTTAATTCTTAAAAAATTTAACCCACTATAAAATATTTTGATATAACAAATAAATAAGCGACAAAGTGAAATTATATACCTAAACAAATCCCTAGCTATTTGATTTAAATTATTATTGTTATTATTATTATTGTTATATATATATATATATATATTACCCTTTTAAAAGAATCGAACAGAGAGTTCTTACCTTATGTTAGTCGAGCGCACAGAGAAATTGGCACAGAGGAATGAGCGATCAGGCGTGGAATCGAGCGAAAGAGGTCGGCGCAGAGCCGAGCGGAGGAGGCAATCGCACGGAAGCAGAGGTCGTGCGCTATGAGCCTCTGACTTCCGTCTCCCAGTGCATGGAACTACAAGCGGAAGGAGGATCGAGCGCAGGGGGGAGATGATCGACTCTTGCTGCTGGTCGTCAGCTCAGGCGCGCTCCTACGGCTTAAGCGGAAGAGAAAAGGAAAGAATTGAGAGAAGGCAATGAGGAATCGAGCAGTATGCGCTCGAATAAATAGGGTGTGCGTGCGTAACGCACACCCGTTTCCTTCGGCTGCTTTGCATGAATCACGGTAATCAGCGAAACCTTTATAAAATCTTGACAAAACAGATTTTAGCGGGAGATGCAACCAAAAACTGAGATTTGCGGGAAAACAACAGAATTTGAATTTAGCGGGATTTTAATGTCCTTCTCAAATGACCTAGGCTCATTACACTTCCTCCCTTCTTCCATGTCTCTTCCTCACCTCTCCTTTATGCTCCCTCATCAATTTCTCAACCGACTACCAATGTTTTCAAAACATAAGGTGCAATATGAAGTGTAATAGGAAAGCACAATGGTCTTTTTCATTTTAATACACAACTCACAAAGCAAAACACACTTTAGTGAACCAAGCCTCACAACCAGTTTTTAGTCTTGATCTTACTCTAAAAATCTAATAAATTATTTTACTGAAGAGAATTTCTTTAAGCTTTCACATTGACAACACTTAAACATTATAAATTTACAAATATAATAGATCACAAGACATTATCTTTATTGAGAGCTTGAGGTTCATTCGAAAAGCAAGGCACATTGCTTTTCGACTACCCTAACCCCCAGCGCAAAACAGAGAGAAGGGAATGGGTTTATATGTCTAAGAGTTGCAAGGACACTTAGCAAAATATCTGCTTCTTCAAATACGACTCGTTGAATCATCATTACACTTCAAGAGCAAAGTGAAGCATACCATTAACAGAACTAAGGACCACCCATCTGTATATTGCACCAAAACAATGACCATCCTCTTCTTTACATCACTTGCCATTTTTTTCCTTGTGTAAAACATCTGAGTAAAATCCCTCCTATACTTTCTTTTTACATATTTATAATGCCTCAACTCAAACAGCTTTCCCATATAATCAGCCTCACGTCCTAGTACCCTGTTTCTTTTCCAAACTACCTGTTATTTTTAAGAACATATAAAACTTGAGACCAAATCGCTCTAGCTCTCTTTAAATCAAAACCAACAACAATTCACATCCATCGTCAAGAACAAAATTCATATCACTAGATATTCAGTCCTTTCTCTTTACATCAATATGTACAATTAAAGGCTCTCAGCGATATATAGATTCTGGAATAGTTTTAGCAATTGACAACAAGCTACAAGCTATGATAGTGCAAAGAAGACAGTAATCTATCTTTTACTTTCCATAACAAATGAATTAGCGAATCTAGTCAAAAGTATTTATGCAAAAAAAGCTTTAGGTAATAAGGATGCTTAAATCAAGCAGAGTTATGTTGATAAGAGGGTACGAGGTAGTAAAGTGAACTAATAAATAAAAGATATAGTATACAGTATACAAAGGATGATAAATAGTGGATTGACAAATGGATACATAATCAAAGCAATTAAGGTTCTCCTTAAGCGATTACATCTCTTACTGCATACATTCGACTTCTGTTTTTTTCCTTAACAGAGACATGTTCTGTGGGGACACGATGCCGAGTTAGCAAGTGCTAAGCCAATATCATGAGTAATCCTCAAGTTGCATGCTTATATTGAGTAATTTAAAAGAGACAACATATAATCACTAAACTTAATTCATTCATAGAATAAAAAATACATCCAAAATAGCATTTTGATCACAATATCTTAAATATTACTAACTCAAAATAAATAAGAGAAAAAGCATGAAAATAGCAAAGTATGAGAAACAACATTATTCATTGGCTATAAGACCTTCATTTTAGAATTTTAACGAGCTTCAGATCTGTGCAGTTTCAAAAGTGTGGGCTTTCAAATACCAATTAGTTATCAAACTAAGCATCGTATATTATCAAAATTTAAAGCTGCTCGAGCAAAAGTACTTTTGACAGAAAAATAAAGGGCTTTGCAGTTTATTTATGAAAATTTTGTTTCAAATTGCAATGAAGCTTAAACATTTTGTCATAAAATAAATTATTATAACAAAAATAAATATAGAATTTAGGGGGCTTTTGGGCACAAGGTAATATGAGAAATTTGAGTGTAAAATAACCCGATGATAGTGAAATATTGTGTTTTCAGTAAATTGGGTGGTAAAATTATCCCCTAGAAAAATTTTATATTTTTTTTGAGTTTCGCTGATATGAAGGGAACGAAAAGTTCGTTCGAACCAATCGTTCGTTCGATTCGATTGAATAAAGGATTCAAAGGTATCGTTCACCGAAAAAGACAGACAAACGAAATCGTTTGCCGGAATCGATTGCCGGATGCAACAATCGTTCATTCGAAAGAACGAAATCTTTCGTTTGAATGATCAAACGAATGCCCCTCCTCTCGGGCGTAATTCTACTACCCCATTTCAAAATATATTAACGCAAAGTTGAATTACAATGTAAAAGTTTTTGACTATTTTTACTTGATGTCAAACATCAGTAATCTCACTTTACCTGAATAAATTTTTTACTCTACACCTGTTTTACCTCAATCCAAACAGCCCCTAAATATAAAAATGATTTCCACGCTGCTCTTTTAGGCCTATCAGATTTCAGTCATGTCAACTAAGTTGATAAAGATTAGTTAAAGCTTAGAACAGCTTCAGTATCACTACCAAATTCATTCATATCGTTTCCATTAAAATCTTCAAAAGCACCAACACCAACCCATGCTAGCACACAAGATCCAGATCATGTGGCAGGTTGACAAAAATGAGCCCAAAAAAGCATTCAAGTGCAAAATTGCTACTTCTATTAAAAAGAAACAAAATAAGCAATTATTTTTATTCCAGAATAAACTTAACTGCAAAACAGAACTATTTACTTACTGTGCCAATAATTTGCTGTGTCTGCAAGCGTCCTGGCTCACCCAAATTTGTGTGCCATGTGATCTGAAGTTTACCAAGTATATTGCTTCCACCAACTTTAACTTGTCCACTCCCTTGAGATGATTGCTTTAACTGGTAGAGATAATTATATATTCCTCCAGCTCTTAAAAGAAGAGGTGACCTGAAAATTTTGCTGCCAAACAAATTAAATGAGTTAACAGCTTGCTTTTATGGAGGCCATCAACTAATAATATATTTTGTTTATAACTACCTAGCCTGAACACCGTTGTCAGAAATGCAATCATCAGCTTTCAAAATTGAAGCACTCCAATGTTGTGCTGGCTGAAATTCAACTTGATCCATATAAAGGTTTGACTTTGTATGGTTCTCAATGCATGCTTCTAAGAAAGTACTCTCCTGAGAAATGAAAGAAAACCTCTTAATCAATCAACGGAACATGGATTTTCTAGCTAAGGAGAAGAAATTCCAGTGAGCAGGATTTCCCTAACTATGTCGTGAAGTTTCATCCATAAACTCTTGCTGTCAGGTATCTGCTTCACCAGATTAGCTGCAGCTCACAATGGTTCTTAGTTATTTGGTTCACTATAAATGAGTCAAACTATATTTACGTTGGCTCAATCCAATCACTCTACTGAGTGTTGCAAAGTTCACAAATTTCATCCAAACTTAATCTAAGTAAACATATATTCAATTTAGCATCTTTTTTATTGTGTATGACAAATTCTTAATACATGCCATAAAATGTGCATCCAAAAATCTAAATCATATATATATTCATAAATTAGTATAGACAAGAATAAAGGTATGATTCAGTAAATGACTACATGACATGCATAAATTATGATTGGATCATAACCTTTGACTCAAAACTAGTTCAAATCAAGCTTAAATTGAAGCAGACCTAGTGCATCAGTCAGTATGTCCACTTTGAACAAATGCACAATCCAAAGCCAAAAGCACATCCACTTTGAACAAACGCACAATATAAAGCAATGTTCGAATAAAATTAACTGTCAACTCAAATAAAAAAAACAATAAAAAACTAAAAAGACTAGCAAAGATTATGGTTTCGCCATTGGGCATGATTAGAAATTTTAAGAAATCAAATAAATCATTTCCTTATTTTAAACAGCCTCCTTGATCAAATTCTGCCTATTTTTTAGATAAAATACAATCTCAGCAACTTCAGCAAATTCTGGACAATTCTGGAATATTTTTGCAAATTTTGGAAGGAAACCGCTGCAGCATGCCAAAGCTACTTGCCTACAGAAAACATTTAACAAGGACATTTCTGATTTCTGGAGTGTTTTCGCTATGGCGCACTGCAGCGGGTGCGCTTGCGGAACTCAACTGCTACAGCGCGCCGCAGTGGGTGAGCTTGTGGGACTCAACCGCTACAGCACGCCACAGCGGGAGAGTTTGCGGGACTCAACCGCTACAGCGCGCTACAGCACGCCACAGCGAGAGAGCTTGCGGGACTCAACCGCTACAGCGCGCCACAGCGAGAGAGCTTGCGGGACTCAACCGCTACAACGCGCCACAGCGGGAGAGCTTGCGGAACTCAACCGCTACAGCGCGCTGCAGCGGGCAGGTTACATGACTTAAAACCGCCACAATGCGCTGCAGCAAATGAGTTGCGGGACTCGATCGCTACAGCGCGCTGCAGCGGCGCGCCGAATTTCTGTCTGTTCAGGGCATTTATTGCGGCTGGCACAAGACCCCCAACCTGCTACTTGTCTCCCTACCATCATTTCTTCTACAGCAAAATAGTTTTTAAAAGGAAAATTAAATTTTTGAAGTGATGTGGAGATTAAAGAATGCAAAAGAGATTGTCTTATCATGCCTCAAGCGGGATAGGCACTCATTGCTGCAGAATTTTGGAGGGAAGATGCAGAATTTGAAGGACAATGAAGAGGATTGACCCATCTATAAATGCAGCACTTCTTTACTTAAGAGGGGTTCCCAATTTTCATCCAAAAAATTTAGTTTTTAGGGGGCTGCATAGAGGAAGAAGGATACCTATCCAAGGGAAGTGGAAAGAACCATTGCTAGAGGAGAAAGAAACGGAAGCTGCACTGGGGAGCTAAAGGAGAGGAGAAGAGGAAGAAGAAGAGAGATCCAGAGAACCACTTTTAGGGTTGTTCCTAGTAAACTCTAATCTTGTTTTTACTTTCTTTTAGTGGATCATGAAAGGGTCTTCATCCTTGTATGTTATTCTTCTTTTCTCCGCTGTAATGGAAAGCTAAACTCCCTTGGGGAGGGTTGGGCTAAGCCCATTGTATAATGTAAAGGACTAATGAATGATGTAGAACTTCCTCAAGCATTGATCTAAAAAAAATCTATTTTTGAATGACTCAATGAAATCGTCTTAAGAACAAGTTGTGAACAAATGAAAATCTTATGTTATGAAAATATAACTATAAATTCAAAATAAACAAAATGAAAGTTTTGTGCTCTATGGCTCATTGCTTAGTTAAGAGCGGGGTATGAGTGAAAGAAGAGCTTAGAACTAGGTGAGAAGTTCTTGAGCCTTCTTACACGATACTTTACGCTCAACTAAGAAGTCGAAGCGTGTGAGCCAAAACCCATTAATTGAAACTCCGTTGCTCAGCATACGTGAAAGGAGAGAGTGGATTCTTTGAGAGCTCATGAACGATATGACATAGTCATAGAGCCCAATGAAATCACTTATCTGAACTGCACATGACACGCGTGAAGCTCATTAGTGGAATCAATGCTCTTGAGATCGGCTAATTAAAACTGTCAATTTTGGCAACCTAGACGTAGGAAAGCTAAAGTGCTTTTCTTGCGATCTCACGGGAATCTTTGTGCAGAAATTGAACCCTAGTGTGTTCATCTCTCGCACAAGATTTGCACTTGAAAGAATTAGAGGATAACTCTAAGGAATACAATGTACACTTGAATAATTAGCTTAATAAAAGAAATGAAACGTGCTAGAGAAGTAATACAATTTGAGGTCCACGTCATTTAACATGGAGTAAGCACAACTCTCCTCTCTACTTTAATAAGTTTCTTAACATCTGAATTATTGCTTTGACAACGGAACCAAATCAAGCCAAATTCGTACCGTTTAAACATTATTGAAATTAGATATACCTTAGTAACAAAATACCCAATTCCCTGAGGGCGATAAATCTCGGAACTCACCTTCCAAATTATTACTTCATACCACGTACACTTGCGTGCAAGCGCAGAAGTGTATTTAACAGTCTGTCAAAGACCATCCCTTTTTCACCACCCAATCAAATAGGTAAGAAATGAACTCACAAGGTATAAAAGAAAAATAGGTGACACCCCAATCAGCAGTCAAAAGCAAATGAGAAAAGATGGATTCTACCCATTGGCCACAACTGATCAATTAAAAAAACCATCGGCAAACCCAATATAGTGCAAGAAGATGACCCTCGCTACAACAAGTTTCAACTAAAAATATAATTAAAAAATCTAAAGCAACACAAATGGAAAATTCAAACTCAATGATACTTGGTGATGAAGTAATGGCTTATATTCCATCAAAATGTTGATTTGCATTATGACATGCAGCCTTTAGAGAAAATTTTTTTGTTGTTAGTTAAATATTGTTAAAGTTGTTGTCAAATTGTTTAAGAGGTGTATTGGTTGATTAAAATTTGTTACAGTATAGATATGAGTTGATTAGATGACTGAAATTATTATGGATTTAACGTAATTATAATTAGAATTCTAAATCTTAACCAGCACGTAATTAACTAAAAGATTGATAAGATAAGAAAACCAAATATAAAAAATAGATTTTAAAACAAACTCACAAGTTAAGAAAACTAGGTTTGACAACACACCCAGTTTAGACCTTTTATTAGATTATATTTTAACCTATAAAGCAAAACTGAGTTGTAAAAAGTCATGACAACTGAACATTGTCATCACCCAAAAGCAAAAACACAAAACAACAATTCTTTCTCCTGCATTACCCAGTGGATTCGTTATCATCTGCCCACATGTTATTGTGATCTGTAAAGTTTCTTGATTAAAACCCATAATAGGTCATTGGTTTAGAACATTTGACATGGTACAAAAATTAAGGATGTGTCCTCATTAGCATCCTCAGATTGCTTGTGTGCTAAAACACTTGCTACAAATAAAAGTTAACTTACCCCCACAAAAAAATTAAATGTATACATATGCAAGTCAGATCATATGTAAACAACACTTGCATTTTCCAGATTTCACACTAGCCACCCAATGTGTAATATCCCCACCATCCTATCTTTAAAGAAATATAGTTAAAAAAAAAAATTAACTTTAACTCTAATTAATTATTAAATGGGGATAATTAGGAAATTTTAGGAATAGCTGTGATTCGGTATAAATTAGAAAACATTCTGGCATATAAATTGATATATGTGATATTATACACAAAATATTAACAAATTAAGAAAATAAATAAATAATTACTTAAATTGAAAACAAGAGAAGAACGAAGAAGAGAATAATAGGAGTAATAGGGCTTGAAGTTTGAAGTTTGACCCAGGGTTTTCCGATGTCGCCATCAACGGCACAAGGCTGGTGCAACCTTTATCTCCCGTCAAACAAAGATTTTGAGAATTTCGTTGGGTTTGTAAAGTTTTTCCTGAATTGAGAATAATATTTATACCATCATTTAAAACACAATTAAAATTTGATGAGATTTTGTAAGATAGATTAGATTTTATTTCAGTCCAAACTAAAAGTCATTTTAAAAAACAAATTTAAACATAACCTCAATAAATATTAATAAAAAGCCTATAAAGAGAACAAAAATACTATAAATTTTAAAGATAATTTAAGAAGAAAAAAATAATATCAATTGATTATCTTTAGCCTAATAAATGACAAAACCAACAACTCCACCACCAAACCTTAGTCCAGCTAAGTAGGATTGAGCACATATTGTGCACGATCAAACAAAAGCACCTCCTTAAGTTCCAAATAAAAAATATCATTTCGAATAATTTCTTTTGATGCCTTTTTTAGTATTCCTCTTTCATTTAACATGAGCAAAATTAAAGCACTTAATTTTGATAACAAGAGCATCGTATAGCCTACTCCTAATATATCTAAACCATCTAACTCGTCCAACCTTGCTACAAATAAATTGCTTTTCATCATAACCGTCAAGTATACACATGAGAGGTGTGCATTATTTGGCTAAAACTAAATAATTGAACTAAACCAAATAGGTCATATTTGGTCAGTTAAGAGGTTAGTAAAGTGTCGGTTCAATTTTTAGATCAAAATTTAAGCTATATTGATTTTCATTTTTTTGCTTCGATTTAAGTTTGGATAACAATCCAATAAACTAATTTTTGAAAGCCATCTATTTGAATTGTTATTAAAAAAACTAAATAAATGTATTAAACCAAATTAACCAAACAAAAACTGAATCAAATTAATCAACAAAACCAAATTTTTCCTTAGTTTTTAATTCACAATTTAATTGAAATTGAAACAAACCAAATTGAATCAAATTAAAAAATTTAATTTTTATGCTTCAGTTTGTCTTTCCTACTTAAGGTTGAAACCAATTGGTTATCAGTATCCAGTTCAATATGCCACCAAACAATCAAAAGCACACCCTCTAATCATGCAACACTCTAAAGCACTCTTCATTTTCATCTTATCAATTCAGTTTCTATTCATCACATTATCTTCTATTTCAGCTTTTGTTTTGTAAAATTATATGAAAGTATTTGAACATCTAACTCTTATTGATCACATGATCCTCAATGACAATGTCCTCAAGAGTAAGGCTCCTATTATTATTAAACCACAATCCGTATAAGCCATTTTAGATAAACTAAAGATAAAACCCATTAAAGAGAAATCCTCCATAATTTGAGTTCCTCTTAATCATGCAACACTCTAAAGCACTCTTCATATTTATTTAAGTTTGAGTGGATATTCTAATCATGCAACACTCTAAAAAAGCACTCTTCATAATTTGAGTTCCTATTAATCATGCAACACTCTAATGCACTCTTCATAATTTGAATTCCTATTAATCATGCAACAACACTCTAAAGCACTCCTCATTTTTATTTAAGTTTAAGCGGATATTCTAATCATGCAACACTCTAAAGTTCTCCATAATTTTAGTTCCAATTAATCATGCAACACTCTAAATTTTTATTTAAGTTTGAATGGATATTCTAATCATGCAACACTCTAAAGCACTCTTCATTTTCATCTAACCAATTCGGTTCCTATTAATCACACTATCTTCTATTTCACCTTTTATTTTGTAAAATTAAATGAAAGTATTTGAACCATTAACTCTTATTGATAGCATGATCCTCAATGATAATGTCCACACTCCGTATAATCCATTTTAGATATACTAAAGATAAAACCCATTAAAGAGAAGGCCTCCATAATTTGAGTTTTGCTTTTACTACATTCCCATTCATATCAATTTGAATCATAGACCAAGGAAAAGCATAAAACATATCTTTAATAGCATCAATAGAAGTCACAATTATTTTTCTCTCCAAAGCTCTCAAAAGAACTTCTTGTACTACTAGTTCATAGTTCTTTCAAGATCAATAAAGATTATCTGTAGACTTTATCTTTCTCTTAATTTCTCAGTCAAACCTATTAGTAAACGTAGAACCTCTAAGGTAGATCTACATGTATTAAACCAAACTGATTAAATGTACTACCTCTAAGGTGAGATATATAATGGCGTTTGTAAAAAAAATTAATAACGGAATAAAAGAAAATTTGTGGCATGATTTGGTGTTGGTTCAAGAAACACCCAAAAATGAGATGCTATGTATAAGAAGAGATTTAAATGGGTATATTAAAAAGGTGACAAAATAATATAATAGTATTCATGGTGATTTGATTTTGAATAGAGTTAAGGATAAAATCAAGTCATGAAGGAATACTTTGGAATCTAAATTTTTTTGTCCTAAGAGATCTAAAACACAATATATGGAGAGAGTTTAATCTAATTAAAGTTCTAATCTCAAGACCAAACTATTAAAGACCAAGTAATCATGAAGAGAGGTTCAAATATTGTGATTCAATTAATAAATCCAACCCGGTTAGATGAAATGGAGATGCGCTCTAGCGGTTTGTAAAATCAAAAAATCTCACTCAAAATTAAGAGAAATTTTAATAGTGCAACTATACAACTGGCTATGTTATGTAGGGCTAAATATTAATATTGATAAATGAAGTGTTACAAAGATGAGAATGCTAAGATGGATGTATGATTATACTAGAAAAAACAGAATAAAGAATGAGTTCATCGTAGCAAGGTTGGAATGGCTCCAATAGTGGTTAAAATTAGAGAATGTAACTTGAATGGATCAGGCATATTAAGCGTATATTGTTCAATGCCCCTCTTAGAAAAATTGAGTTTATGAATTTTGCTCATGTTAAAAGAAGAAGAGGAAGACCAAAACAAATACATGGGAAGTTACCAGAAAAAATCTTCTCTATTTGAAACTTAGAGAAGTTTCTATCAGATTGTGCATAATGGAAACAAAGGATTCATGTAGCCGCAGTCCCAACTAGCTGTATCAAGGCTTGGTGTTGTTGTTGTAGCAGAAAAATGATTTTAAAATTTGTTTTAGCTTATAATCTTATGACTTAAATTTACTTAATGAAAAAAAAGAAACATATTAACACTTATAAGAATGAGCTTCTAATTGATTATTGACTCTTAAAAAAATTGTTAACACGGCAAGGACTGTAAAATTATTTCAGACAATTGTTTGATAATAGCATTATAAGGCATTAACTTCTACAAAAATTGTGTCTTTTATGTTTAAGCTAAATTAAATTCAAAAACTCTCATTTATTTTTATTATTTAATATCAGATTATATATAAACTTAACATATGTTCAACTATCTTTTAAAGTATATATTATTATTTACAAATACAGTTGAGTCTCAACCCTTTTATTCTTTTTCAAAAAAAGCAAATTAGGAATTGAATGCAGTGGGAATTAATATATATCAATGGAAAAGATTAGAATCTTAATATATTCAATATTGATAAGTATATAAATTTATAAAACTCAATTTCTGGTACAAATGTAAATAAAAGAAAAGAGTGAAAGAAAGATACCTATCCTTTGTTTTTAAGCATATACATAAAATAAAAACTCCTCTAATGACTTAAGTAAATTTTCCTGTATGAAGAAATAAATAATACTATGATTCGCTCTACAATTTATCTTTTGTGGTTGATTGAATGGATGTACCAAACCAGATTTAGTGGCCTCTTCCTGATATTAAGTTCGTTGAGCAATAGGTACTCACATTTGAGAATTAAACCATTCATTTAATCTGGTTGCTTCAAAAATTATACTTTCACTCGATGAATAAAGCTATAGATCGCTAAGCAATCTACAAAAGAAAAAATCATTTAACTATTATTTTAGCTTAGCTCTCTATACCATTTAAGTTTGAAAATATTAATTATATTTCTTAATGTACATATAAGAATTAAAACATAAAATACAATTAATTGACTGTATTTTGATGATAGTGATTTTTCAAAGCTTTATTGTATTATTATTATATTTTTTATATTGATTATGTGCTTGTAAAATCACTAAAAAATTAATATTCATATTTTTTTTGTGTTTGCGGTCGTTAAAATTCATTAATAATCTCACGAGGTAATTAAAAATATTACTAAAAATACCACATAAATTTTAAAAATACAATTACGGTAGACCATGCAAATACTAACATCTTAACAGCAATAAATCCTAATAAACATAAAATGTTCACTAAACAAACAGCCCTAAATCTCAACTAGAAATAATAATTGAAATAATTAAATGAAAGGTGAACAATAATGTGTTTCTATTGCTCTAAAAAAAGATAGTTTGTTAGTCCACATGTACTATATTTTTCAAGAATGTGTCCAGTACTAGTGTCACATCTTGTACACAGATCTATCTTCATGAATCATAGGCCAAAAATGATGCAAGCAAGACACCAAAAAGAGTTTATCATCCCATGTTACCACATCTTGTTTAAGCAAGAAGGATTTAATCAATCAAACAAGCAAGATTATCAAAAGCTAACATAAAAACAGAGAGTAACAACAATGCAAACTTAACGTGGTGTTGTACAGCTTTCTTAATTTACAAAAACACTCAATAAAAATTAGTAAAATATATTATATATAGAAATACGTACAAAATGAAAAAAAGGTATAAAGACATTCTTGTCATCTTCCTAAGATTCTCCAGTTACAATATGGTACATTTTAAAGATAGAATTAAATCTACTAATTCGAGAATATTTCACCAATCTCAAAATTCAATAGTTTAATAATGGTGAATCTACTACTATTAGATGACAGATCTTTTCAATATATATATATATATATATATATTGAATAGTGTTGTAACCCAGTGGTTGAGGCTCAGGATTTGTTATCCCAGGTCATGGGTTCAAATCCCACCGACCACACATAAGAAAAAAAAAAAAAAAAATATACATATATATATATATATATATATATATATATATAATTAAAAAGAGAGCCATTATTGTAAACAGGCGACTTCTGTTTGCCTGAAAAAAAAATTCATTATATACTATAAGACAACTTTAAGCAAACAAAACATGTTAAATAAGTATAACATCATTAAGATAAATGACTTGTATTACATCTCTTTTCTAGCTGACCAACTAAGGTTAAGTATACAGCTATATGAAATGCATATTATCAGATGTCTAGTTTATAACTTCCATAAAATTTTAAACCATAATGCAAATGAAGAAAAGAAACGATAAATAAAAGAGTTAACGGCATCCCTAAGTTTTAAACACCAAGATGCTGGTAAGTTAATATTTAAATTCCCCTCACTAAAATTTTGAGCATATCATAAAATTACTCACAATAAGTGGCATGGCTCAAAGTAAAGCATACCTTCACAGTGCGAACCTGCAGAAAAATATTGGAGCTATCAAGTTGAAAATTCATACAGCAATCTAATAACATGTGGATGACTGTGCCATAATCATAAATATACGCATCATAATTCATAATTGCCGAAACAAAGGATTCATATACCCAGCCCCAGCTAGTGGGACTAAGACTCAGTATTGTTGTTGTTGTTGAAAACTTTTAATTATGATACTAAAAAATTAGATTTGATTATGATAATTATATCACTTATATATGTTTCTCACATCACACAACTAAAGATTACCTTTGTTCGAACTGAAAAGGGATTTGCAACATTAAACTTGAAATATTGTGGAAGATATTTACGATCCCCATCACCATCATTGTAGTGTGCAGTGCAAACAAGCCTACGAATTAAACAAGTATGTATATGCTTATCAAGGTTAGAGTAGAAAAGAAATTTTGTTACATAAGCAAAGGTACGTACGTATGAGGTCCTAATTCTTTGACATCATGCTCCACGATGAAATCATATCTTCCACCGGACCTTATAGATTCAACTGGTGACTTAGATGTATCCAACAGTGATATTCTTTGTCGTTCTGTCTGAATTTCAGCCTGTACTTGATTAGAGTAATAAAACAACGTAAGCCAACAGTGATATACTTTGTTTTTTCTTCAAAAAAGTAAACAAAAAGCCAAGAAAAATAACCTTCTCACTAAACACAAAACTTAATAAGTAGTGCTCTGCGAGCAACAACCATTTATAACAAGGTTGATTTTCAAGTGAATACCCTCTAAAACCATTTCTAAAAAAAAATCAAGCAATATCACAGTTTTTCTAGGATTCAAAAAAAAAACTTTATTTGTCCATGCAAATTGGCCTTTTATTATACAAAAGAAACATTTTAATTTTAACGATATTAATATGATGTTAATTAACAACATCAAACTTAGTCCCACCATTTAGGGTCAGCTACATGAATGACATTAAAATAATGATGCTTGTAGAAATTATATATATCAATTCCTAGAGTAATATCAAACCTACATGGCAGAGCCTCCTCAAGGATTCATAAAAAATGTGGAGAGAACCGTATATGCAAATTTTACATCCAGTAGAAGGCTTGGAGTGAATTGAAAGTAAGGAAAATGAAATAAAAATTCAATTTGACAAGAGATTATGAATTTACTAGCATTAATTTGAACTTTTTATTTTTTTATTTTGTTTTACTCAAATGCCAAGCAATCCAGCATATAGATAAGAAACATTAAAATTCTGTGATATTAAAAGAAAGTTATTTAGTTCCGTGCGCTCAGTATATCAATTTACAATGCAAGTTCATAAATGCATCACCTTAATGAAGTAATATAGGTGTCGACAAAAAAAATTGAAGTTTTTGATGCAACCAAAATTTATTATAGGGGATTTTTGGTAAATATTTGAGAAGGTTTGGATTGGCTTAGAAATATCTATGAATATTGCGAGTATAGGAAACCTATTATTAACTTAAATAAGAAGGCCCCATTTTATTAAAGCTCGGCCAACTCCAATGCTTCCCCACACAGAGAAACATGCCCTATTCCAGCTGCTTGAGTGCTCTCAGATGCAGGTTATCCTATTCTAGCTGTCCCATCCCCACACTCTCTTTCTCAGTCTCACGAGCCTCACTTACCTCCATTGCCTCCATTCCCTTATGCCCTCTCACCCTCTCTCCAATGGCAGCGCCTCTTTTCACACCTCTTCTTGTTATTTCTTTCCTCTCTCATCTTCTTGCAACACTTCAAACCCTAGCCACCCTTCACCTCCATCATCTTTTTCTTCTTTCATCTTTTTCCTATTCACCATCCATTATCCTAAACGTTTTATTAATTTCAGAAATCTTTTTTATAATAGAAGAAAATTCAATGGGTTTAACACCATTTAGAATAATAATCGACTCGGAACCTCATCGTTTTCATTAAAATGAGAATTACAATAATTTCAGTTTTCTTTCTTTTAATCAAAATTTAAAACCTAATTTTTTTCACTTTCATCTATGATTCACAACACCAAATTTGGTCAAGAACATTCCTTATACAAACAGCATCAATCCTAAGGTACTAACTTTGTAAGTTCTTTTTTTTTTTTTGAATAGTGACTATAAATATTGAGCATATTTGTTCCGACTTGAGTTATTGTGACGTTGCAATGATCATCTCAGTCTCCGACAATCTAAACATCAAATTTAAGGTAAGAACATATCATCTAGACCTCTTTTCAATTATTTCCTATACGTCTAACATGCGTCATGGCAAGATTCGACCTCCCTTTCCAATTTGATTTCAAACTAGAAGTTTCAAAAATGAGGAAGAGGACCAAGACCTGGTATAGATGCACTGAATCTTTATAACAATTTTAGCCTTCTAATTAAGGTTATAATCACCAACAAAAACCCTAGATGCACGTACACTTCACCCAAAGCATTCAAGATATCAAGTCTTTTAACTTTTTTTTTGTTTGATTAGCATATATATAGAATAAATTTAACTACAAACCTTCAAATATAGGATTAAACTCTCATTAAAAGGCAATTAAAAGGTGACTCCTTAAAAATTTAATCAGAAAGGTTTAAGATGACCTAAACTTTAAAAGTGGGTAATAATTATTTAATTAATATTTATTATTTCTTTTGTTATTTAATGCAGCACTATAACCTTTTAGTAGTTTAGCATAGATGAACTAAACTTACAATCCTGTTAGAAAATTTAAATCCCAAGAATCAGCTTACCAACATTAACAAGAGTAGAATAACCTTATCCTACACACAAGAGTTTAGAGCTAAAGAATTTAGAGCTATCATAACGACAAAAAATAACTAGCTCAACTAATAACATTCATATTACATAATGATGCATAGCCTACTCTTTAATGTTTAATGATCATTGACTTGTTATTTTACCAATCCCATGAACTTGACTAATCTAGAGAAAAAATATATAAGGAATCAATGCTATTCTTAGGAATACACAAAAAATTAGATACACAAATTCTGTGTTGTATATTTGTAATATTATAAGTGTAAGTGCCAAAGACACATGCAGCTTAATTCTTTTGAAATAAACTTCACAGGATATGAATCAAAAGAAGCTCACACCACGGGTCCTTTGGTAACAAGTTCGTTAAGGTTTCAAGCTACATCTAATGAGGATAAGTGAAATAAAATACAATAACCAAGCTTGAATCCATCCCACATTAGACTTGCAGCTTTGTTCACTATGTTTATTGAATTTTTCAGTATTATTTTGATGAACTTTCAACTTCTTATCTTTACTAGATTGCTACTTAATAGTATTCTTGCTACAATTTTTGAGCCAAGAAGAAATGGTGTTGCTTGACACATCAACTTCGTGCTAAAAGGAAGCGTTGCTAAGGTCTATGCCTGAAAAAGTTCAATTGAGTCCCTATCACCTCCATTGCATAGAAAGAGCTCCGTACTATCTTCTAAACTAGGTATGTAATGCCTACTGCTTAACACTGGATGCAAAAATCCAGTTCATAAATCTTATCCAAGCAGATAGCATTATCTCCCAATACGTGGAAGAGTACACCTAAATTTCAAGGTACGCATTACATATTATTCCACTACACCCAAAAAGCGAAGCAGATTTCTAGATGGGCCAAGAGACGTCATCAAGTAGCCTAAGTATCTCGAGAAATAAGACTTCTATTTGATTGAAAAATATCATGTTAATGGAAACAGATTTCCAGGTCAAAAGATGCCAAAATGCCCATAAGAGAAAGGTTGAAGGCCCCAATACCCAAACCCAACGTCAACCTCAAAAAGAAAATTTTGGGGGGAAAAAGCCATGTCTTCCCATCACAGTACAACAACAACATTTATAAAATATTAATTAATGGCACACTATTGTGACATAAACCTTCAAGAAGAATGCATAGATTAAGAGAAAATTATCAGAATGGTCACTTGATTCTTGCAAACTGATAAAAATAATCCTCAACTCTTATAAATATTTTTTTTGGTCCCATGACTCTTATTTAAGTGGTTTTTTTAGTCCTTGTCATTAGTTGACCCTAACGCCCAATTCCTTTCTTCATAATTCCACATAGTACTTTTTCGTCTCCACAATTCCAGCGGCAAGCACCGGATTCTGGCTGCAAGCGACCAATTCCAGGCCCGCATACCGGCTAGAAGCGGCAGATTCCGGTCAGCAACAACAAATTCCAAAAACGCATATAGCAGTCGAACTCTTATGGTAACTTCTTCCGATTCCAGCGGCCAATTCCAACATTGCAACTAGGATAGGTCGTTGTAGCCAGAATCCGCCACTTGTAGCCGAAATCCACTACTTACAACAAGTCTGCCGCTTGCAGCTGGAATCGGGGAGACGACGAAGTGTTCCTCTTAAATTATGAATAGAATGAATCGGACGTTAGGGGAAACTAAAGGCAGGCACCAAAAAAATTACTTAACTAAGTAAGAGTCAAGAGACCAAAAAAAATATTTACAATATAATCAAGGGCTATTTTGAACACTTTGCAAGAATCAAGAGGCCATTTTGATAATTTTCTCGTTAAGGAATGCTTAAAATGTCGTCAACCGGGACATATGATATCTCACTACCACATTTACAAGACCTCGGATCTCAAAGGCAAGGGACTCGCACACAGGGTGGTGCCCAACAATGATTAAGAAGCAAACCGACAAATCGAGACCAGAGCTAAATGCTTTCGATTAGTCTCGATGCAATTTTGAGTTTATGTTATAACCCATGAAGCCAAAACTCCAACAATGTAATATTAAATGTCAATTTTATTAATGGCAGGAACATGAATATTTTTTTGAAATGAGTGCTTTCTAAGTCCAAATTTATTCAACATATAACTACATTTGGGAAACCTCTACGCCCAACATTGTCAATAAGACTACCCAAGTGATCTCACATTCAAATCAATCCAAATTGAACAAACAAATTGTTAATTGGTGTTAAAAAGTCGATGCAGAATTAATAATCATGTTGCTTTCAAGTTTGATATAATATTAGGCATAATATTATCTTTCATCTAAAAAATTGAACACCTTATAGCCATTACAGAACAGATTAGCTCATCAATACTAGACAAAAATTTCTATCATTAATATTATAGTTATTAATGAATTGCAACGGCTAAGCTAACCCAAACATATAAAGAGCATTCCATGTAAGAAAAAAAAAATCTTAGCAAAGTAGAGAGCAGAATTACCTTTGATTCTATTACCAACTATGAAGCTTTTTTCATTCGATCTTCCTTCAATGACTAAGAAATAAAAGTTCTCGTATATTAAAATGGCTTAACTCCAAATTGGGCAGCTCGATGGAGATTTTTTTGATCTACTTATAGTTATTCTCGAGCTCCACACTTGAACTTCTTTCATCATCTTATAGCACTTTCCTTAGAGATTATGACATCACCAAAAAGAGTAACATTTATTTTTTTAGGAACTTCACCATAGGATGCCTAGTAAACAACTGCATTAAAACCAGTAAGCATCGATCATCCCATGATGCCAATATATCAAGTGGTCAAAAGCTCTAATAGCTATGAACTCCTACTCTCTAAATTTATAATCTCTATCATTCCCTTAGTAACTTTAAAAACACTTCTCCCATAAGTGCCCAAACCTCATGACTAAATCTAGCCAAGTGCCCCATAATGAGATGCATAATTTGTATAAACTTAATAGTCTATATAGTCCTTCAATGTTGCGCAATTAAATTTTTTAACCTTACCGTTAAATTTTGTTAACTTCACGTCAAATGCTTGGAAGGTCATGTTGCATAGAATGGATTAATAAACATGGATAGTTTAAAATAACATATATCTCATAGGTGAGCTAAGCAAAATTTTCTTGTCATAATTTTTTAATACTTATTCATCCTGCAGTGCTCCCAGATAATACAAATGCTTCTTCAACATTCTTGAACGTATCTTCTAACATGTCCTCCAACTCAGCCTGATTTAAAGAATGGCATACACTATACTTGCATTTTCAAGCCTCAAATCATCAAAACGCTCCTCATAATAGAACGCATCTCATGGAAAAGTTCTTATATTTTCATTAATCGATGCTCTTTAAAAGTTATTTAAGCATCCTTTAGTATGGTTGTCTCCCCAAATCTCTAGCGGTCAAACAACTATTTTTGCAATCGTAATCACAATTCCTTCAAACTATCTAGATAAGTTTGTTGGTGATATCAACATATGTCATGATTCTTTTAAAAATTAAAAACACAATGCAATTTGGCCACAAATTGTTGGTTTTGTGCATATATCATCTCTATAAAGTTACAAAGTAATTTGCCAAATCCTAATTTCTCTCCCATCGATAGAAGATTATGCCAATGGTGGAATCGCAGTTAAAGGTGGTTGATCTACCACAAATGTCATTATGATCAAAGTAGTAGCATTAAGCATACAATGTTATGCATTCTCCGTCATATGCCATAGCTTTAAAAAATTAACTTTACCTTGACAAGATTTTTTTTTCAAATTGCCTCTCAAGAAAATATTGGTCTATGTTAATTTGTTAATCGTATGATTACTATTAAGGTGAATTCAATTTAAGTGTCTTCAAGGATAGGTTATGCCTCTTTGAAATTAAAGGTTAAGCAATGATAAATATTAAGGTAGTAAAAAACATAAAATATGCACTAAACCATAGTCTCACTAGATGGGGTCAGCTACAAGAATCCAGTGTATCTATTGTGCACGATCAAACAAAAATCCCTCCCTAAGTTCCAAACAAATAAGATCCTTTCTAATGGTTTCTTTTCACATCTTATTCGGTCTTTCTTTTTTAATATGGGCAAAACTCAAACAATCAATTTTTCTAACAGGGGTATCAAAAGGTATGACTTAATATGCTCAAAAATCTAATACACATTTTCTAATATTAACTACTATTAGAGCAACTCCAAGCTTGCTATGTCAATCTCATTTCTCGTTCTATCATTTCAAGTATATACACTCAACTACCTAAGCATCCTCATCTCTATAACACTTATTTTATTGATATAATCCTATTTCCCAACCTCTTAACTTACATTACTACATTATCTATTAAATTCTTATCGAGGATGACACCAACATCATTTCTACAACGATTCTTACTCAATTTACCAAAGTATTCCTTTTGCTTTCTCTCACACCCAATTAGTTTCTTGAAGACATGTTATCCTTCTAATATTCATAATATCCACAAACTCAAAAAACTTGCATATGAGCGCGCCAATATTCCATCTACCTAGTCTTGTATTAATATCATGGACTAGCTTCATTATCAGCATTCGTCCATAACGTGGGAACCCTAGTATAGTTGGCGCTACACCTGAGTGTCAGTGTAGTAGTCTTTGCGCACTTTTGCTACAATCAAACAATTCAATGCATCCCTTTAGGGGACTCCCTAGCTCTAGTACAGTTTTTAATGGATTTATGTCATAAGAAAATTTGACAAGATTTTAAATTGGCTTCAACTACCGACACACTTTCTCATCCGGCCACAAGGCTGGACAACGGCAGAGTAATATGCACAAAAGAAGCAAAACGCAAAAAATACAAAAAATAATTATTGATTTGGCTCTATGCCCAACATTCTATATCGAGTTGTAGTGAGAATTAACAATTTGCAAGTATCAAATTACAATTTGACGAAGGCAATTTTAATTTTTTATATTTTATATATTACAAGTAGCCAAAAAAATTCAGTTGTCCTTCCCCTCAAATAAATCCCTTTTCATTGTGACGAGGAGAAGTTTGCAGTGTAAAAGTCAATATATTGGTTAGATACTAAAACAAATTTGGCTTCTAGAAATTGGAAGTTAAAAAGACACTTCAATTGAGTTTATGAGTTGTCTATTATTTCATATTATATGCTGTCTGAAAAGAAAAGATCTAAAATTATTAGGCAAGGAACCTTGACAAGGAAGCAACTTTGATAGGTTGGTAACCTTGATTAAGGCTGAAGGACCAAGCCATAGATCGACAAGATAACTTTACTTGAAGGTTAGGAATAAGTCTGACTTTTATTGAATTATTTCCGAGCTTCGCAGAATAAATTTACCATGTGAAAGTTAAACTGGCTTGCTAACGGGACCTGTATGGATGAGATTGGCATGCAAAAATTATATATAGCAATTATGATAGTATATACCATCATAAGCTACTTAGATGAGACTCTAGCATGCGTGTTTCTCCTCTCCAAGTACTCGGCTCCATAAATGCCTTTATAAAGTCATAATTTACAATAAAAGTATCACAAATTTGAAACCTCCAATCCAACAAATTCACTTCTTCATTTCCACCAATTTTTATTGGTCAACAACAAGATACCTGAAGTCACATTTAAGGGGCCACATATAAAAAGAATGACAACTCATAATTTCTGGCAAATCTTGTTCATTTTGAATCCGTTCCTAATGGGAAGAAGAAAAAAATACAATTATGCGCATGTAGAAAAACAGATCATATGAAGTTATAATCTGATAAAGGGACGACATATTTTAGGATTCAGAGTGTTCTTGGGGTATAAATTGTTTAGCACGCCAACTGACTCACTACAAATATCCATTGACAAGCTCCCCCGAAGACTTGCACTTCGCATCGGAGCTGCATAATGAAAATAACAGTCAGAAAAGAGTGTAACCTTAATAATTATATCCCTTGCCTCGAAACTGGAGCTGTTGTTTATGCTAATGTAGCTGCAGAAGGTTTCTCCCAGATATATCGAACTGCATACAAAAAAAATTAACGCAGATAATCTACAAAAGTTTGAAGAGAAAGCAATGGAAGGTAAAGCAATCAAACCCAAATGACTGGGGAAGAATAAGGAATCCGGGAAGAGCTATAGCATCACTAGATTTCTGGAGCAGGAATCGGCCACGGAAGCTAAAATCGTCTCCTCCTTCCCCAGAAGTGGATGAAGGTTGAGTTCCGATGGCTTGGTCGACGATGGCAGAGGAAACGTTGCAGTTTTTGAAAAGATCCTCACCGGCGAGAAGATCCAAGGGGTCGATGCGCAAAATACTTTCCTCGGTCTGGAATGATGGCCGGCAAAGCCTCATCACACGGAAGGCGAGCGATTGGTTGGAAGGTGAGCTTCCGGCGCTGTGATCCGACATCGCCGGTGATCGCAATGATAGTTAAGCAGAAGGTCGATAAGGCTTCTTGAAGTCAGAGGCTAACTGAAAAGGTTTTTATACGAGAGCTACTCAAATATATAAATATATATATATATATATATATCTATATATATATATATATATATATATCTATATATATATATATCTATATATATATATATATATATATATATTTTTTTTTTTTGTGAAATTAATATTTAATTTATAAAAATTAAGATTTATTAGTTAAAATTATAATTAAAATTTTATTAAAGATGAATAATCAAAGGATATGATGTATTTTTGAAGTATTGAAATAAAAAACTTTCTTTAGTATCTTTTCTGTAAGCAATCTAATTATTACTTTACAATATTAACTTAACAATATAAAAAAAAATTATTATCAAAAAAAAAGTATTTGAAATTTTAATATTTACAAATAAAATTTTGAATTTTAATATTTACAAAAAAAAAAAAAAAGGAAAAGAGGATGCAGCAGAAGAGGATATCGTGATAACAGAAGAAGTGAACTTACTGTTATTCATCACCAACAGCCCCTAATCGCAGCAGAGGTCAGCGCTTTATTCTGCACTCCCCAATATCAGCGATGGACCTCAATTATGCTTCTCTCGCTTACCCTGTGGCGCATGCATTGGATGTTTAAATTAAATAATTATATCATATTTATTAGTATAATAGTGATATTATTATTACTATTTATTATTAATATTATTATTCTTATTATGATATATAACACTAATACTATTATAATTGTTATTATAGTTTATTGTATATTATTTTTTTAGCATATTAAAAACAACTTTATCAAATAAAAAAACATTCTCTCTCCTCCTTCTCTCTTGCCTAATGGGTAGGGTGGAAACCGCCGATACTGAAGCTCGGCTGAGCTTCGCCGGAGATGCAGCGGCGGTTAGCTAAGGCCAGCGGAGAATGAGAAGGGGTTGGCCGGCGTCGGCTGACGTCAGCCACGCCAAGCGGCGCCTGTTCGAACTCCGCTCGTGGCTGACAGCAGCCATTCGTGTGCGTACAGGAAGAGGCGTGCGAAGGAAGCTTGCGTGTGTCGCGTATAATAAGAAAATAAGAGTTTTATTTAGATAAATAATTGCATATCTCCCGAATCTTTTAGATAAATAAGAGTTTTATTTAAAATGTAAATTTTTTAACGAGTTCCAAACATAAAATAAATTTATTTTTATTTTTTTTTTGAGAAAAAGGATTTTATATTTATTAAGAGATAATTAGGAGATAAATGTGAGCATAATGTTTGAACCCTTTTATAATGTATACACTAACATTATCATTATATTTGTGCTATGAATATATGCATAATTAACTTGAAGCAAAGATTCATGATGAATGTATGAAAATTATAAGAGATATAATGCTAAAACAAACATTTATTTTGCTTGCTTTTTAGTGAAGCTCTTTAGGCACCGAGCGGGAACTGAATAGGTATTAATATTATTTAATTCATTTTTATGAATTAAATGAAGTTTAATATTTTTTATAGAAATAATAGTGGAAATGAGATTTTTTTCTTACTTTACTGAATACTTTTGAATGCAATTACTTAAAATAGTAGTATTTAATACTACGGTCGGGTGCCCCAACAATTTTTGATAGAAAAATATTATTTGGCTTTCAAATATATCCTAAAATATATGTATAACTAAAATTTAAAATTTAAAATATATAATTTTATAAATAAAAGTAAATTTAATAATTATTTTTTATTACATTTAACTCTATAAATTCTAATCATCCATACTTTTTGAAAGATATAAAAAAACTATGTAGCAAAATTATTTTTATTAATGCAGCAAAATTCATAATTTTGATTTTTGGATTTCAATTATTATCTAAATTTATATGTATTAATTGTGTTATTAAGACACTAGTGGGTCCACTACTAAAATAATCTTAGCTTTGCATTCCACTGTTTGACTTTATAGATTATAGAATTAAGAAATTGTGAGATTAACCTTAAACATAAATTAATAAGTAATAGCTTGATTTTGTGACATTTAGTTATTTTTTTTAATATTAAGTTCAGTAGGTCGGATAAGCAAATAAGCAAACTACTAAAGGTGTTCAGGAGTTAAACTGCCAAGCTGCTAAGCTAAGAAATTTTCAAAATAAGAAGATTGTACCTCCTTTTGCATTATTCTTTTTCAAAACCTTGATTCCCAAAAGAATTGATGGTCCCTTGATAATCATATAAACTGGCAATAATAATATTAGCCAAAAATATCTTAATCAGCATAAAATGCAAACTCATACTTCTATTATTTCATGGAACTCCATTCATTCTCTCAACAAAGTTATTTTGTTTGTGTATTCCAGGAACCATTTTCAACATACAAATATCCATACTATGAGCAATATTCTATACATGTTTTGCTCTCATATTTCGCTCAATCATAAGACATTAGGTATTCCTACTTTCAAATCATTCTGATTCTCCTTCCTAGTTTCCAAGATTTAATTAAACAAATATGTCAAATAATTTTTTTTTAAAATAAACTCATATCTTCCATGTGATTTCCACTTATAACATGACATAGTAATGCAAGTCTCCAAGGGAAAATTATATGACTAAGCCCTAAGCACTTAAATGTAGCATTTCAAGATTCCTTAATTAGGTCAAACCCTTCAAAATTGTCTTTGCTTTGCTATAAAGTTATTATAATCCTCACACAAGTCAAGTTAAATAACTTAAATCTAGAAAATTTTCTTATAACGTGCTATTTTTATTCCATTTTAACTCATGCGGCTTAATTTATTTATGAATTCAAAACTCCTAGCTATCTATATGTGCCACAATATCTTTGTCAATTATCTCAAATCCTACAAAATCCACTCCACCTTTTCTCAAAATATCAAAAGCAATTCTTCATCAATTAGATGAAAATTATCATATTTTTTCAATAAATTTGTATAATTATTCTCTATAATGTGTAAATGGAAAGTTGCAATCGAATTCAAGTTCAATACTTTACCGGACTTCAGCGCAGCACACCACAACATCAATTGACTCTTTATCACTCAGGAAGAAAAAGCCTTAAAAAGAATACTTGAGGAAATGAAATTCACAACCAATTAATCCCCTATTTTAGGAACCATTCTTGGAAGTTGAGCAAAATAAAGAAATTTCTTTAAAACTTCATTAAAGTTAAGATTCATTTAAATGTGTATGAATTTCATAATATTCTCCTCGACAAGAATGAGAATTTTATATTAGCAAAGCACAATCATTATTGGTGTCAAAATGAGCCAAAGACCCACTCACATTGATGAAAATAATTCTAAAAAGTGAGTATTCTTAACACCCTCATAACATGACACCATATTTACAGGACTCAAAAAAAAAAAAAAGAGCATGAAATCAAAGTAAATAACAAAACTCTTTAGTTATATATTGAAGGAACAGTTAATTGAAGGAACAGAGGAATTATAGATTTTCTTTCCACACAAAACATTCTGTTTTCTTGGTAATCATAACTTGTGCCTGACGCACATTTTTAATCCCATTTAATTAGAATGTGCCTTTAATACTGTTAGTTCCAATATTGAAATGAAAGAAAATGAATTATAACAAGCATGCCTGACCTTTCACCATGAATGCCAATTTTTTAATATTCAAATTAGAACTGCCTTATCCGTCCAGTAAGAAGGCAAAGAACGGAGGAACGTGCATCAGCAACCAGTAAGGTAGCAAAACCTGCAGTTTTACTGCTCAGAATGCAGAGCTAGTTCATGATGGTGTAACCATAACCAGTGAAAAATCGAATAGAGACTACGAAAGCAGCAGCGACATAAGCTATGCACCAGACAGTAATAGCCAGCAAGAGTTTCACGAAGATTGAGTTGGACATGATGAAAAGATGAGTAGATCCTGTGGCTAGTAAACAAACAGTTCTTAATGGAAGAAGCATTTTATATCAATCCATTAAATAATTCTGAAAAGCTCAACATCCAATTTGGATTAAACAAAAAGAAAAACATCTTGCATGTGTATCGAAAGAGAAAAAAATTCAAATAAATTTTAAATGAAGATTATATAAATGAAGCAAAAGTGCGTTAATAGATATCCCATTCAGCCCAAACAATGCTGAAGGCTTATTATCCCCAGAAACTAAAGACCACGCTTACAAATCCCCTCAGTTTTCTAAAAAGTCAAATATCTATTAAAACTCAGTTAAAGCCCCTTTTGACAGTACTATATATAAGTTTTTGGTGCGTACGTAATATTTTAAAACTCTGTCAAATATGAGAATTAAAAAGTTAGTGCAATGCATGGAACAACCCCAGATTTACCGAAAATAAAAAATTTTTTAGCTAAATATGAACTTAAAAAGGACCATCTCATTTTCATTCCTGAATTCAAGAAATAGCTGGCCTTGAGCGCCAGCCTCCGAAGCCAGCAACTCCGATGGCCAACTCACAGAAGACAGCAGCCAGCAACATCAAGCTATGTGGCAAAGGTGCACCAGCCTCCGAAGCCGACCTCAATGGAAGAGGTGAACTTCCCAAAGATTTGTTGAGATATTTAAACGATATATTTCACAATCAGCTTGTGATATTTTCTGGCTATTGATAATAGTGGAGTACAATGATCAATATTTGGCAATGAACATTAACAATAAGATTTAAGTTGTAACGACCCAATATCATTATTTTACAAATTATGTCAGATTCCTCCTTAAAAATCAGGATCCTGGGAAAATTTCAAATTATGGCAAACAAAACTTTCATTAGATAGAAAAAAAATTTAGATCAAAATGCCTTAATTTAGAAAAATTCAGATAACGAAAACTCCGGCTTTATTTTTTCTGAATTATTTAAATTTAATAAATTGAGAAAATTAAATGTCTAAATTCATCGATTTATGTGTCATTATGTTAAATATATTATTTAAAAGCTGCTCAAAAAATTGTCTAAATTCATCGATTCAACATCAATTAATTTTTTAAATTTAAAACTTCAGAAATTAATATAAAATAAAATATTTGTCCGAACTGAAAATTTTTAGCGCGATGGTGTTCGTTAAATGATAACACACATCGATGTCAAGTTTCGTTATTTTTAGACTTCGAACGGCAAAAAAAATGCGAAAAATTTAATTTTAAGTAATTTTCTAAATTTTTCCTTCACATTTTCCTTCCACCCCGTTCCTGCGATCGAATCGCAGACCATGTCACGCCTGCAAGCACGGACGCTTCCGCGCCGGAGCCCCTTCCTGCGCCATTTTGGCGCAAGATTCGTCAACCCAGCCCCCTCCTCCTTCCCTCACTCCTCTCTATAAATCCCCCCTCATCCCTTCCTTCTCCTCCCAAAACAGCAGCTGCCCTCCTCCCTCTCCCCACAGCCCATCCAGCCCTCCTCCAGCCGGCCAGCCACCGGCCACCCCCTTCGATCCCTTCAGCCACGTCCGACTCCCGGCAACCCTAACCATAGGTTAAAGGAGAAAGAAAAATGGGAATAAACGAGGAAAAATTTTGCTATTTTCTTTATTTCTACGTTCTTATATTTTTATTTTTATTTATTTACATATACTTAATAATCATTATTATGAAGATAATAATGATAAAAATATGAGTCATTCACATTATTATTGTTCTCATTAATTAATAATAAGAACATTACAAATGTTATTAAATGATTATTATTTTCATTCTGTCAAATTTCAATTCAAGCATTTTCATTTTTACATCATATAATTATTATTTCATTCCGCACATTTGTACAGTTATTTCCATTTTATTTTTCCTTCATACATATATTAGTATTATCACTGAATAATGATAATAATAATATCATATCAAATATAATTGCTATCCACAGTGACTTAAAAATATTGTCTTCTATCAAGAGAAAGAATGAACGAAAGATAAAATAGAAAAGAATTAAGTAAAAAAAAATCCCTAAAAAGATCATATCACTTTCATGTTGGCTATAAGGCTAATTTAAAATATTAAAAATCTAAATACAGATTCGACTAAATTATTGAACTTTTGAACTTAAAAGAACAATGTACCAGATGTCATTTATTACTCTTGTTTAAATATATTTTTCTGCTCGGCATCGCACAAATTGACAAAAGTGCTTTTAAAAGTCACATAAAATGATATATAAAAATGTTTGGATAATTGAGTAGCAATGGTTCCATGTTGATATACTTTTAGTTTGATAATACAACTACTAGGACGGGACTGTCCGACATCAGGAGTCATAAGAAACCTATACTGATAAGCCTTGAGGGGGCAAGTATAGAGGGAAGTTGAGATACAAATGATGAACCCCTTTTCCTCAATTTTGTACTTGCCCAACAAAATTATGTTTTAAGCCAGATAACAAACGCTAAAATTCTATATTTATTTTTGTGACTGCAATTATTTTTAAGCTAAAGTTTCAAAGCAACTGAAATAAGTTTGCAGAGATACTTTTATACAACTTTTATTTTCTGTCAAATTATTGCTTATTTTGCTTATTATTTAATAATTGTATAGTTTACATCTATCAGTACTTAGTTTCACAACTAACTGGTATTCAAAAGCCCACACTTTTGAAATGTGCCCAGATCAGAAGTTCGTCCTAGAGGAAGGGTGCTAAGAACCAAGCAATGCTGATGCTACTTCCTACTGATTTATCGCTCATTTTGACTCTTTTTAAAGTTTGTAACTTTTGTTTTATTTTGATCATTTGTAATCAAAACTTATGAATTAATGAATAAATGAGTTATGTTTGATGTCTATATATTAATTTTTTTTAATCACTCAATATGATCCTACGACTAGAGGACTTGTTACCCCCAAAACCGGTGCTGGATAAGCTCCCGCTGACCCGGCATCGAGTCCTCACATAGGTGGTATATGAACAACCTCTCAATAGTTGTGTATTGTGATAAAAATAAACACTACATGATGTCAATTTCATACTTCTATTTCCAATAGATGGTGAACGAGGGAAACTGAACAACTGAAATAAATCATTCCACTATGCATAATTGAAAAGATCACGTTTCTTTACGTCGCATCCTCATTTTAATAGAATTTTTCAGTTTCTATACTTTTTCTCATATAATTGAAGTGCAATTCCCGTGCAACCACAATGAAGGCCCTTTTGACAGTAACTAACAGGGTTTAATCAATCATGGTTTGTTTCTCTTGCTGAAGATTTGTATAAAATAAACTCATATTAGATATATACAATCAAGTAAAACTTTCAGCTCAATTAGGAAAGATACATTTTTTCTGTTTTAGAAATGAGAGTTATTCAATTAACGGATTCCTTAAAGCATTACTTTTTTTGCTAAATAGCCAAAAATCAAAGAGCGAAGCTTCAAATTTAATCTAACATACTCATCAATTAAATTTCAAAGTTACAAAAAGAGCCTAAGTGGGACAAACAGGGCCTAAGAGGGATGCTATATAGACTGGACATCCTTCATAAGTTGTATAATTGACATTAAAAAATATGCATAAAAAATAAAAACAAAAATTAGAAATTTTAAGAGATTATATGCTTACTATATTTAATCCTTAAAACTCCATGCCTTGAATCTCAGACTAACGAATTAACCTAAGAAGTTGCATTAAGACAGCCAATACCATCGCTCCAAGAAAATATCCAGCAATCACATAGCATTAATGCGGAACAAGATCCATATTAATATCTATGTCAACGGAGTAAGGAAATAAATAAAAACAAAAATCATATTCATATTTACAAAACAAATCATCAAAATCAAGAGAAAAAATTAAGTTAAATAAGTAAGAAGGATGAAGAGACTACCTTCTCCAAGATAACTAAACCAGAAAGAGATCAAGAGTGAAAATAGATGTGGAAAGTGATCGACAGAAGGATCTCTTTTCCTTTGGCCCTCGTCTAATTTCTTCAATTTCGATTTCCCTTAGAGCGACAGGTGAATAGATCGTATTGCATAGAAAGAGCCATAGCTGGAGGAAGTAAAAACGGCATACAATCGGGAGATGATGATGAGACTGGTCAAAGGAATGATTTTACTCTGATTAAATGTTAAATAAATGATGACCCAAGCATGCTTGAGAACGAGCTATATGCTCAAATTTGTCTAGTCTCAATTTTGATCTATTGTTTGGAAAGATTGTGCTCATATTTAATTAGAACAAAAGGCATTTGTTGAACTTAAAATTATAATTTGCCAAAAGCTCAAAATTGTCTGGCTATATGCTTGTATTAATTAAGTCTAATATATTTGAGCATTTATAAGTCAAACACATTCAAAAAATACTCTAATTTGTTTAGCTCATTAAGGAGTGGTTCAAATACTGGTTCAACGCCAGCATATTTTTTATAGAACTGGCCCAATACAATCATTTTAATAGGCTGAACTCAAGCTACTCATAAACAACAATCTTTTTTATAGCCGTGACCGCAAGTGACATCATTCACTATTTCACAAAAGTAAGCCTAGATTGCAAATAGATTAAGTAGCATTTAAATTTTTATGATGTACACATATTTAGTGCTCATTTTTTGTATTTTACAAAAGAATCTTATTTCACATTTTTATATATAAGAAATCTCGAATGTATTTATAATTAAAAAATTACAATAAACATAAAAATAATAATAATAATCATATGGAATTAATAATATATATATATATATAACATTTAAAATAAATGATTTTAATTTTATGGTATTTAAAACTATTATGTTTATATATGATATAATATGTTAAAAAATTATGTATGAGATATATAGAAATCTGTTAATTTTATGTGTTATAAATATTAATATATAGATTATTAAATGTTATAAATAAAAATATTTGCATCTTAAGTGGCATATGTAAAAATTATATATATTAACATACAAAAGTTTTATTTATGTAAGCTATACATAATTTCTCTCAAATCATAAAGGTTCAAGTTCTCACAATAAAAATAAATGATACCCCAAAAATATTATGCATGCATATATCATTAATAGTAGTTGAGAGTTTTGATACATCTCCGCTGATAATAATTATAATAGCAATAACAATAATAATAATAATAATAATAGCTTATATATTATTTTAAAATGTATTTTTCTCGTACTTATGTTGTATTTGGGTATGTATCTATCTTGTACTTAAAGTAGAGTGTGTATTAAAACTCAAGCAGCAATACACAATAAATTTTATGTAAATATAAATTATGATGTATAGAAAAAGGTGAAACAAAAATAGATAACATATAGATACGTGCCATGTTGTATGTTCCCATATTAACCATGCAATATAACCATGCTATTGTTGTACGTAAGACCATTATATTATTAAGCTTTTAATTTTGCTATTTAGGTGAACTTTAAATGCAAGACGCGCCACTAATATATTTTGGAATTTAACTTGCATTACGCCCTTCACCACCATTATCTAGCTCCGAGATTCAAGTTATAAGGAGAGAAGGAAAGCAATAAATAATCCACAATTGTACAATTTCTTTAATTGAAATAATAAATATAAAGTTATGTCAGGATGAAGCTGTCCATAGAAGCAACATAATACATCGATTGAAATAAAGTATTAAATGTGCAAAGGACATTACATTGTTGTTTGGGTGCAATATCAAGTGGGTAATGGTTCCCACATCATGTAGAGATAGGCATAAAATGCTAGTTCAAGCCTATAACACAGTACTTTGATGGGAAGGTCACTGGTTATGCGTGGGTTATGAACCTCATATGATTAATTAGAAATGGATTAGCAACCTTATCATCTAATAAGAGAAAGAGTAGCGGAATCATGAAATATGAAACTAAATTTTGAATAAACTATAGCTATTTGATTATATAAGAGAGAGCAAGTGAGTCGTTAATTGGTTTTCTAAAGAAGAAATAAGTAGCTTGGGCTAGACTAGACATGGGTCCAGAAATTCAATTCGATACTAAAAGTGTATTAAGAAAAATTAGAATGCTAGATTAACCCAGAAATTATATAGGCATGATAACTAACCACTTAAAAGAAAGAAAATAACTCCAAAAAAAAACTCTTATAGTATTAACAATAGTACAATTCATAAAACAAATATAAGACAGAAGAAAGAAAGAATGGTAACACAGGTTGACACATCTTGACTAGTTGAAGCTATGCACACCTAAAATTCTTGATGGTATGCTTACCATCAAAGAATAATTGTTAGAAGAAATCTCAATATTTCTTACAAAAATAACATTTGAACTCATAACTTAAAATATTAAGTTTACATGGGTATATATAATTGGAGAAAAATGCCTCATATATCTTAGATCCTCCCACCAAAAATATTTTTAGAAATGTCCAACCTCCAATTTCCAACTTAAATGTACTCTCCATACTTCTTTTGTCAATCATATTGAAAACATATGATTTGAATGTGTCAAATGGATTGTTATACCATACTTATGGTACCAAAAAATTTCAGTACTTGCTCCCAAATTTACTTTATAATTTTATCATAATTTATTGTATTTTGAGTCTACAATAAGACACTCTAATTCTCACTGCAAATCCAACCGACTCTTCTAAGCTCCATCTAGGCTAGATCTAGGCATGGATACTCAAGCCAAGTCATATCAAGCCAAAGGGCATTATTTCACGATCTAGGCCCAACTTGACCTGACAAATGGGCCAATTTTTATGGCTTGTGCCTGGAGTGCCTCGGGCTTGGGCTCATGCTGGATCGGCCTATCTAATTGTTTTAATCTGCATAGAGAAAAGCAATGTTGCTCATGCCGGCCCGACCTGTCTAATCGTCCTAATCAGCATAAAAGAAAGTAGTGCTGCAATAAAAAGACAAAGAAGCAATGTTCTTGCGAGGCAAAGCTATTTATCACTGCCATATTTGGATGAAAGCTAGCATACTGGATCCAACAATAAAATAATAAAAATAAGAAATTAGACAAATCCATTGATCTAAAGGAAGTGATTTTTCTTAATTTGAACTAGAAAAGCACTGTTGCAATAGAGAAATAGAGAGGTAAAAGTCATGTGGGGCAATCGTCACAAAAGGAACGATAAAAACGTATTTGACTAGATAATAGCATACCTAATTCATCAATAAAGTAGCAAAGATAAAAAAAGTAAATCAAATCCTTAGATCTAAACAAAACAACCCTCTAATCTGCACAAAAAATCAATGATTTAGTAGAAAGATGAAAATGCAATGTTCGTGTGGGGTGAAGATGTTCAACACATGAGAAATGAAAAAAAAAAATGATTAAAACTAGTATATGTGATCCGTCAATGTAGTAACAAAGATAAAAAAAATGAATCAAATATAAACTTTAAAATAAAAAAATATTCTTCACACTCAATCAAGTCAAGCCAAGCCAAGCTGAGCTAGGCCTAAAGCAACAAAAAACATACTAGACACATAAAGGAGCTCTGGTTAGACTGGGTCAAGATGATTATTATTCAAAGAGAAAAATTAAATACAAGCCCAAGGTCGATACGATCGATCAAGGCCAAAGCCTATGCCCAAGCCTAGTTCAAGTAACACCATTATAGTCAACTCTCTCACACCTTAGCCAATAAAATTGTATCTGGTTGAGACTTTCACAAGGTGATGTCACTCGGACACAATCAAAATTGTGATCAACCATCCATGGGCAGAAATCAAACTTCAAGTATTATCTTCCTCATTGTTTCTCTATCAAAAATCAAATAAATCCATCATTAGCACATCAAAGGCATTATCAACTATTTTTGACTATTCAAATCCTCAACATACTTCCTATTTAACTCCTTTACACAGAAAAATAGAGAAAATAGATCATAAATTTTACCAAACAAGCTCATTTAATTTCCATTTTAACTATCTTTGTACAAGGAAATATTGTTGTATTTAGTACTTTTAAGAAATCCTGTAATCAAAACCATGGATATCTTTCAAATTGTAATATTTTGTAATTGAAATAATGTAGAACCCAAGAAAAGAACTCCCAAAAATTGAGTAGGTCTACACCAAGACAAAATTATTATAAATATTGTGCTTCTTTTATTTTCAAGCCTTTTCTTTTATTGTTTCGATACCATTTCAAAGTACCTAATAATTGTCTCTCTCTAGAGAAAGGCTTCATCACGCGGACTTCGCCCGAACACTTCAACCAGATATTCGACCAGACTCAGTTGAACCTCAAATTGAAAAACTCGGATCAACAAGACTAGGTCATCAAATAAACTAAAATAAATTAATGGATCCCAAATATATACAAACTCCTAATTAAAATATATTTGACTCGTATGTTAAAGAAAAATAATCAAAACAAATAAATATTCAATTATTTTTTATTTGAATATATTATTTCTTTGTTTAAGATTTTGTGAGAGGTCCCTGTATAGCATTAGCAAAGTATCTAGTTTAAGGTCGTGTAAGTGGCATGCATGGCCTTGAATCAAATCAAGGAGATCAAAATCTAAGGCTTATAATTATGCTTTAATTAGCCATGTATTCTCAGAATATGACCTAACTTTTCACATGATTAAATAAACATGCTCAGCATTATCTCCAACAATAATATCATCAAAAGTAATGACATTTATCTCATATTAATTATGTTTATCTGGCAAAGAAAAATTGTTCTCTCTTTGTCTAATATCAGGAGGTAGCTCATTTACACAAGTAAATTTACCTAGAAAATAGAATAGATCTACAATATTAAAATAAGACCTAAAACACATATCCGAAGAAAAATCAACAAGACATGCATTTGAACCAAGTTTGCTAGGAACCTTAAATAATTGAGAGGTTCTAGCATATAATTTTTTTAATTTAGTGGTGGCATATCTCTCCAGGAGAATATGAATTTAGAAAATCACTTTTAGCAAAAAAAACTACTAGATCTAAACGAGTAAATTAAATAGACATAAAAACTATTAAACAACTCATTTTTTGGGGTACATCATGATGAAATGTATGTAAATCTTTTGCAAAAGTGCAACACAATTCAAAAGATGCATGAATTCGGAAAGCAATCAAATCAGGTGGTTTCTTGGGATTAAAATCATATACAATTTCAAAAATTAATTTCTTGGTTAGTGAGACTAGGCTATTATATGTAAACTCAATAGTCAGGAGTTGCAAGTTCTAATTTTTTTAGACTATCTTTTGCTAAAGTGCATAGTATATATTCCATGATCCAATTAACCATCTCAATTTGACAATCAATCTATGGGTGAAAGGCAAATGAAACTTTAGAGATGTTCGTAATAACTTTCATAATCTTTTCCAAAAGCAGTGAACTTGACATCTTGATTAAAAATACAATAAAAAGCAATCCACGTAATTAGACTATTTTTCTAAAGAAGAGTTTTGCAATATGTGATGCTTTTTGTGTTAGCATAGCATACAAAGTTAGCCATTTAAGGGAATTTGTTGATTGTTATAAGACTAATATCATGATATCAAATAGTTCTAGAGAGACCAAGCATAAAATTCATTCACAGATCTTCCTAAGGAAGACATGAAATAGAAAGAGTCACATACTTGTTGAATTTTTATTTAATTGTATTGACATGCTTGCAAGTTAAAAGTGATACAAAATTGCTAACATCTTGGAATAATAAATGTTAACAAATTTGGATACTAGCAAGTGCATTGCCTTACCATGACCAATATGGCCTACAAGACCTTGAGCATATAACTTACAAATCAATAGTAAGTGAAAAGACGGTCAGGGAATGCATAATAAGCAAACTAGAAAGAAGAAGACATCAACACTGTGAAATGAAGAAGGGCAAGATAAGTCATGTCCTTCGAACTCATCAAATATTTTGTAAAAGATAAAATGAGAGATGATCATCCCTGAGTCGATCGAACCATGGTATCTGAATAGATAAAAAGCTAATAACTAATGCAAGTTTTGAGACTTCAATAATAGATTATTCCAATAACAAGTTTATGCTTAAGAACAAAAGTGAATTCTGCAAATATCCATTTGGGATGGTGGTAGTTTTTTGAGTATTAATAATCTTAAGGGGATGATGATTAGCATGCAAAATAAACTCCCTATAGAAAAAATAATGCCTGCAATGGTGATGATACTAAATGATGGCATAAAACAATTTGTCAATGGTAGAATATCATTGTTTAGACTCGTTGAGTTTTCCACTAAAGAAAGTCATCAAATGGCTAACTTAAGAAAGAACATCACCAATATCGATACCAGAGGTGTCACAAGTCAACTCAAAAATCTTAGCAAAGTTCAGTAGTGTAACAGCCTCCTTAAGCATTAGTTAATTAAGCCTTTAAAGAGAGTAATTAAGCTTTAAAGAGAGTAATTAAGTTTAAATCCATCGGTTAACTTATTACCCACGTACGCTCCACTTCGCACGATCGCGGCTGCCAGAGAAGGACCGTCCGGCTCTCCAGCTGGCCTCCCAGTGGCGTTATCCCCCTCTAATACTTTCCTAAGAGGCTTTTGGGGGTATTTGCCAAAAACTTGTTGAGCTGTTGTGTCCGAAGCGCTGCGGGAGCTCCTTCGTAGGGTCGCGACTCCTTTCGAGGCGATTGACGCGTGCGGAAGAGAAGAAGTAAGAAGAAGCTTTGCGTACCTTAAGCCTCCGTCGATGAGCCGTTCGGTGCGAGATCTTCAGGTACGTCCGTCTTCATCTTCTTCCATTTTACGCGTATATCAAGCGTTACTTTCCGGAATAATCTGTCGACACCTCCCCCATTCCTGTCGGCATCCCTGTCGGTGTCCCCCTTATAGAAGGCGAAGGAGACGACGCTTCGTCCCGGCCAGTCGATCCTCCACCCGCTCGTCTGTGACGACTCGCGTCGACGACGCTTCCTCATGGCCAGTTAATCCTCCATCCGCCGCTCGCTGTGACGACTCGCGTCTCTCGCGATTTACGGGACGGCTGATGCGATTGTCTGCAACTGCGATCTTCTTTGTTTTATTCTTCACAGTGATGTGTTTTTTTTTTCTTCACAGTAATTGTAATAATGAAATAATTAGAATAGTAACTAAGAGAATTTAATTTTTGTAATTATCATTTATAAACCTTTATATCCCAATTAATTTTGCTTTCTAATAAATGTTGTGTATTATTAATTATTGAATCAGACCTAATTTAATAATTTATTTAGGCTATTGGTTAATGTATAAATAAATCAATATTCTTAATAATTATATAAATTGTTTAAATCATAACTTTAAAAAAAATACAACTCCAATTAATACAAATTCATATACTATTTTGATCATAAAATTTTGAGGATCAATAATATTAAATTTAATTTCAGTTTTGATAAATATTTTATTAAGTCAATATTTAGGATTAATTAATAGAAATTAAAATTTTATTAATCTTTCTTATGACTTAATTTGATCAATTGATTTTCAAATCAAAAGGTCAAATAATCCATTTGACTCACAAAAATGTGAGGATCAATAATATGGAATACAATCCAATATTTAAAATCTAATTTTCTTAATCACTTTTTAACCTAATTAAGAGACATTAAAACCCTAACTTTCTAAAGTTGTCCAAAATTGACAAACTTAGTGTCAATCTTCTCCTTATGAAATAAGGAATTCATTTAATTGTAAAACATTTCAATTGGACAATAAATTATGATTTTAGGTTTTTGACTCTCACTTAGTGTTATTGTGATTAACCTAAATTCATAGGTAGCTTACTATAAGTCTTATAAACCCTAGGATAGCTAACTTGTCGCAATTATTATCTCCTTTAGCTCTTAGATAATATTTTTATGAGCTTAGTTCTCAATTCCCTAGTCATGCGAATTAATTGCCAAGTGCATAATTCACTTGTCAACCCTAAGGTAGAAACCCTAGGATTTGAATTGTAATTGATCTATAGTTGAATCCTAAGTCTATTAGTTGAAACCATTAAGAATAAATAATCTTAATGAATTAATAATTGTAGGATTGTTAACCAAATAGATCTAGTTTTAGTGATTAGTTCAATACTTAGCTTATTCATCCTAATTCCTAAAACCCAATTTGTTAAATTAAGATATAGTAATAGGTATCCTTAACTTACTTAGATTAGTTTAGGAAACCTATTGAATTCTTTAAACATACATTAATAGTAAACATAGAACTTGTGGTTCTTAGGTCTAGTAAGTACTTATCCTAAACTTTACTATTACTTGTATCTTAGCTAGATTATTATGTTTGATTAAAACATTCAAACTATAACCTAGCTAAAAAACCATAATGATTAGTAGTAGAATTTCATTAGTTTCAAATTTCTTAAGTTAGATCTTATAGTTTAAGAAGAGGTTAGGAGTTAGTCTCTAACAACAATCATTATATTTACAAATTATTTTATCACATCATATTAAATGAGTTGAATCTATAAATTTTCAAAATCCTAATTACTATTATATTACAATTAACTTGAGATCATTAAATCAAAGTTAATTGGGAGCTTAATTAGCTCCAATCATTAAGTAGATCATTAAAATTAGATAACTTTGGATATCACTTAGTTGCAAATATTGAATTTCCCTTGTTGGCTTGCTTAGCTTTGAGCCTTATTCATTGAATCATTCATAAAAATATTGTGCATGAACAAAACTTTCACCTAAAATTATTAGGGGTTCTATATAGGTGGACCAGTCTAGGGCAGACTGAAATGGAGTAATAAGAAGATATCGCATTCTTAGAGGGAGAATGTGAGTGTTTTAGGTATGAACCCCGTTTTCTTTAGATGTTAAACAGACGTGTTTAACTCCTCATCTCATTCTGAATATGCCCACAGAATGAGTACAGATTAAAATAACTTCAATTAATAAACATGTGAGATCTTCAATCTAATAGATTGTCAAGATTCACCATAGCTTTTAACTATCCTACTTTACATAGTCCTAGGCTATGTGTATCTTAAATTTAAATCTAAGATTATTCCTTCAATTTCTTCACTATGCATTTTCTATGATTTAGGACTGTACTTTACTTGTTTACAGTTTATTTAGATTACAGTGAATGTTGTATAATTCCATTTAATTACTTCACTGTTTATTTTTCCTTACTAAGCATAAATTCATTTGAACATATCATGCTTCATTTCATTTAATTGCATATGCACACTAGTTCATTCTAGCCTATTTAGGATACTTCACCCTTGTATTGATTGTAGGCTAGGATATTTGATTAAGTGAGCAATTCTACCTCACTTGTTTTTCCTTCACTTATTTGTATGCTTATCATATTGCACCTATGCTTGTGCCTGCATTGTAACTAGAGCTGTGATATCCAATTATAACAATAGCATATTTAGCCAATCTTAAATTGTGCTTAGACTGTTTAATCTAACCAGGTTTTTTATTTTTCTTGGCTTTGCCCTATCACATTTAAATGTCAAAATGTGATAGATCAGGTGCACTTGGATGCTAGTGGAGCTGGACCAAGCGCTAAAAACTAAAATTTGCTTTCGCCTATCATATATTATAAATTATAGCTTATTTAGAATTCCAAGTGAGCTGTAAATTTTCTTTTCTTATTCAGTTTACTGTTGTTTTGTAATAATATCATTTACTTTAATTTACTATACTTGTTGGAACTTAGGTTATACTTAAATGCTTGTGATGAATGAATGTATGAGTAAATGAATGGATGAATGGGAATTAAATGTATAAAATTTGTATATTAATTAAGTCTTTGCATATTTTCCTATGAATATTTAATGTCTTGATGAAATAAATCATAGTTTAGACAATTGTTACACATGTACTTCTCTCCCTTTCTCTATTTAGAATTGGAAATGAGCAATCCCATAAAAAGGATTGAACTCTATTTAGAATTGGAAATGAGCAATCCCATAAAAAGGATTGAACTCTATATTAGAATTGGAGTTTAAATGGATTGAATGTATGAAAGATTAGAATGTCTTTTCTTTTAAATTATAACTCTCATTGGAATGGGAGTATTGCATGTACTTCTGCAGGTGTTTCCTTAACCATTTACAAAGGAGACTCTGCCGAAATTTTTAAGAAAATTTAGACTTAGAATAATTGGGGACAAATTACAAACCCATAAGTCACATGTTAATTTCCCCATAAATAATTAGAATTCCATGTCTAAGATTAAATGTAATTAGTTCATTTGTTTTAGATTACATTTGCATGTACATTAGTCTTCTTTCATAAATAGTATGTTCAATTCTACCATCTTTCATTCTTGAAACCCATTTGTTGCATCTTTATTTACAAACTTCTAAATACCATTCATAACTTCCCTTCTATCTTAACTTAAGACCCTCTTCTAAATCCTTGGTCAAACACAATACTTGATGATTTGGATTAGCTTTCTTCTAATCTAGTATTAGGTATTGTGGTGACGTATCAATATTGAGTTAAGTGATTTTCAATATTGGGGTCGTCACAAGTAGTATAAGGGCAAGTGAAAAAATCACGATGACCTTAATTGGGTAAAAGATCTTTTTAGCAATTTAGTCAAGGAAAGCATATCTTCTTTAAAATCTCAACAAAAGAAGCCATTATAGTACTGAACTATTAATGAAATCTATGATAAAATATAACAAAAACATAGAAGTTTCTAGCATCAAAAGAATTTTTAGGAATATGCTAATCTAAGATAGGATGGATCCTAGAGGGGAATAGCTCAAATTTGAAGAAGAACAACGAAACCTAAGAAGGAAACTTCAATCTGTATAAAAAAGCAGTTTTCTTATTTATGAATACTCTTTCAGCATGATGTTTTTCTAGCACTAGTCAAAGATGATCTAAGTACTTAATCTCATCAAAACTAAATTAATGTATCTTATTCAAGTGAAAAAAAAAATTACCCAAAAAAGAAGTTCAACTACAGGAAGAAAGCTCCAGCCGGCAGCCCTGCCAGGGGTGGCAAAGAAAGCGGCTGGACGTTCGATGAAGCGAGGTGGCAGCGGTCTAGGCTTTGGACAGCAACTGCGACTGTGCAGACGGTAGCAATTGATGGTTGTACAACAGGGCTCAGCCCTGCCTTAGATGGCCAAGGAGGTGAGGATCAACGCCGATGTCGGTAAGAGTGCATGATGGCAACGGGAGTAGCAATCGAGAGGAGAGAGAGAGAGAGAGAGAGACTGAGAGGCCTCGGCTTAGGGCTTGAAATTCGTCTTGTTTCAGAGAGAGGCCAATAGGCCCGGTGAGTGGAGAGAGATGCGACACAGGAAGAGGGACGGCAGCTATTACCGGTTCGGCTTAGGAAGAAAAACGATGGAGAAAATAAAAATGTTATATTTACAAAATAATATATATCAAAAATTATTAAAGATTAATAGAAAAAAAAATTATTTTTAATTTTTATATATAAATTTATAAAAAAGTGTATTCAACCAATCATCTATTTATATATTAAATTGACATTATCTATATATTTTGGTATATACTATCATTTAAGTGTAATAGTACCCATAAGATAATATTTAATTTTTTTTAAATAATAATAAATGTTTAAAATAAAAAAATTAGATATTAGTATTTTAGCTAATTCAAATACTATATTTAATAAAATAAAATACTATAATTATACCAAAATATACACACACAAATTTCATAACCAATATACTTTTTTATTTATTCATATATAGGTCTAAGCAAAAATTATATTGTAAAAAAGATTTGCTAATATATGGAATTATTACTTTATCTAATTTTTAAAGTATAAATGTAGCAAAATTATTTCACAAAATTGAGAAAATTTAAAAATTTTCTTTAAATACTTTAATAAGTCTTTGAGAGGAATAAGCTAATAAAAAAAATAATCTATTTTTGAAAAAATTTGAATCTTTAAGATACCAAATTCAAAATCTTAATCAATATATTAATTTATATCAAATTAAGATATATATTATGTGTATTTAATATTTAATAATTAAAATAAGGGTTACTAATTTTGTTTTAATCCTACTATTTTCAAATTAAGAAAAATAAAAATAAAATAGTATACATTAAATAAATTTTATTTTTGATATAATTAAGTTTGATATTTGTTTATTTTTAAATGTTTGAAATAAAATTTTTATTAAAAATTAAATTTACTATTAAAAAATCTTTAAATTTTCATAGAAAATCAATGAAGAAGATTTCAAATGCCCTAAAATTTAATGAAATTTAAAATTTGTTTACTTATTTTTCTTAAAACTAAATATTCCAAAATTCTTTCAAAATAAAGCAAAGATTTTAAACCAATTGTTATAATATCATGTTCAACATTAGACAGAAGATTAATAAAAAGTAGGGTTCAATTGTAGCAAAATATTATGCAACTTAAATAATTATAAAATAATTTGGTACCATTTTATGCATACACTAATAACATAGGTGAAATATCCCAAAAATTTTATGTTTGGATTTATTTGTATTATCATTATTATTGTTATTAAAAATACTTACGATGGGTTTAGCGCCCAGAATTAGGCACCTAAATGCGACTTTGCATGGTTGAGTTTATTTTTATTTGCTCTATATTATTCCTATGCCAATTAAGCATCATGGCCTGCCCAAATGCATTCGGAAAGCCTATAAATGTTTCATTTTGCTAGAAAATTTTTTGAGTATTCCAAAAAATGCATTGTTATGTTACTAGAGTACTAATGCTTAGTGGGAACTATAAATTCATGGTAGCTAGTGAGGAGGTATATAGAAAGCTTTCAAAGCTCTATTCATTCTTTCTTACAATTTGTTAGGTACAAAGAGATTTTCATTATGAATATTTATTCTATATTTATGTTATTAATTGTTAGCATTATGCTGCTTAATCATTTGATTTCATTACATTGGTATTATTTGTTTTGTATAAATATAATCTCAATGAATTGTTAGCCTCTCAATTATGCTAATGGTTATTGGTGTTGAGTTCCAATATTTTTTTAGTTCATCGTTGATATTGAATTACAAATTATAATTGATAACTTAATTTGTTTAATCTCAATAAATTGAAACTCAATGAGATTGTTAATTCCTTGTTGTCACAATTGATTATTAAGCGCTATTGTTATATGTTTCATTATGATGTAGTTCAATTCTCGAAATGAAAATCATTAAAGTTGATTAAAGTTGAGATATTGACAATCATTAATGGAAATTTGTAATAAAATATTATTAATGAAATATAAATATAAGAAAGAAGAGCATGTCACTTCCCTACTATTTAAGGAGGCAAAAAAAGACCACATCTCAATATGTAATAATCTTAGATTGTTATTTGGTCCAACCATAGCTTAATTGCATCATAATTATCATTCAATTAGATTCATCTAGTTATCAGAATCAGTCCCTGAATATTTAGAGCAATTCGGAACTCAATCAAATATTTGGATTATTTTAATAATATTTAACTAATTAGAAAATTTGGATATTTAATTTGACCTTGAAATTGAAATTCAACTTTCTCGTCACCCCCAAATTAACTAGGGTTAATGTTTTAAAAGTGTTTAAAAGTCGTTGGATTTTCTTGAAAATTTTAATATATTTAAATACCCCAAAGATTATGATTGTTAAATTGATCTCCAAGTTAAAATATAATTTCATCGTTGAGTTTCTCACCCTCAAATTAGCTATGAGTGAACTTTTGCGACATTTCAAACATCATCTATCAATCTGATTTTTATTAATTAAAATGCATTAATTTAAAATATTATAAAATAATAATTAAGTAAATTAGTTTTTTTTTTTCATTTTTCCTTCTCCTCTTTTTCCTACACCTTCTTCCCCACTTCCTGCACAAGGAAGCTTCCTTCCCATGCTGTTGATGAGAGAGGACTTGTTGCTCCATGAATGTTGCATTGCCATCCCCTCTCCCTGTCTACACCTCATCCTCCTTTAAATTTAGATCCTCATTTCCCCTCTCTATTTTTTATCTACTGAAGCTCCTTCTCCTCCCTAAACTTCTGAAGAAAACTCAACTCTCCAATCTCCCCATTTGCTAAGTAACTGAAGAAGAAGAAGTAACTTCCTCTCCCAAGCTCTTGAAGAGAACCAAGAAGGAACCTCCATTCTTGTAAGCTAAGGTACCCTTATGTACTTTTTCCGTATACATCTTCTTGTACCTCTTTGGTACTTATATTCTCAATACTTCAGTTCAAATGTTCTATGTTAATTCATTGTGTATCGTTAGGATTGATTGTCGAGCCTCAATCAAACTTGAATGAGTCCGATCAAAGATGTATCTATTTATTTGAAAACTCTGTCAAACAATAAAAAAAATTTCTACATAGGTAGCTAATGTGTCATTGTTTGTGGCATTGGAGTACTCTTTTCATGCCGATTTTGATATCAATGGAAATGTATTGGAAAGACCTTTCCATCGGTATATGGCACCGCACTTGAAGTGCCCCAAATCGAGAGTATTTGGGTGAAAAAGGAGACATGTTTCATTTTTTGCCCAGGCAAAATAATCGTCGAGCGCTACAGCACGCTGAGCCCTTGGAGAGGATGGGCTACAATGCGCTGTAGCTCTTGCGCCTCGAGAAAAATGACACCATAGTTTCTGGCTCTCAGCCATGGAGCGCTCTAGCGCGCCGCAGCGCCCACGCATCGGGAAAAGTGGCGTCGTAGCGCCTGTCTCTCGGCCAGGCAGCGCTCCAGCGTGCCGCAGCGCCTACGTGTGGTGCCCTGTACTAACAACAAGGAAGTACGGTGCTCCAGCTGTGGCAAACCCGTAACTTAAGTAAAGTTAGGTAAACACAACCTATCTTAAGCCAAGGACTTGTCACCAAGTACTATAACATTCATCAATATATATATGTAAATATCAAAGTGACGGAAGCAATATGCGAGTAGTAACTTCCACAAGTATACATAGTAGAAATAGGGAAAATAATATAGTAACTCATTGAAATCCAAAAATAAAATATATCCAGAATTAATTATTACAAACTGAATTTTAAATAGAATGAAAATATCTCTCAATCTCACTGAAATAAAATGCAAGATCTATCTAAACAGCAGCAGCACGATTCTCCTCCTGAACCTGCTCCTCTTTTGCGACTGCCAACGAACACATCCGAATCTAACATTTGTCAGTATCACAAATGTCAGGGTCCCAGCCAACAAAACAAAAATGTTACAGTTAGACAATTGTCTAAGCACATTTTAGGCTATTTTAATGAACTGAATATTTTAAAGATATCACATTTAAATTAGCTAAACATGCAGGCAGTAATAGGTGCAACAAGCTATAGAGAAATAGTAACTATAAACTATCTATTTATAGCCAGCAACTAGTATGAAGAATGACATACAATGCAAAATAAGTAAGGTGAGGCTAAAAGCTAAAAAGAAACAGCAACTACAATACAATTCTGAACCTAACATACTTATGATCATATTAACACATGCTGGGTATATAAAAGAAATACAAGTACTGAAAACATACAATTCTAGCATCCTAAATATGCCAATATATATAAGTAAACCATGTGAGTATACATACATTATGCTAATTAAGAAAAAGGAAAAGAAAAGCTACTGAGACATGTGGCAAAAGCAAAGCAATCTATGTAAAGCCACTAAGACATATGGCAAGCGAGCAAGTATTGAAAATAAGGCCACTGAGATATGTGGCAAAAGCAAAGTAATCTATGTAAAGCCACTAAGACATGTGGCAAGCGAGCAAGTACTGAAAATAAGGCCACTGAAGTATGTGGCAAAGCAAAATAGAAAATAATACTAAATAATCCAGCTAAAGTAGCAATAAGCCTAAGACATTGTACTGTCATACCAGGCAATAGGCCATACAGGGCCTCCAATATCAATCAATCAATCCCCAGCCTAGCCATCCAAATATGCTATGTCTGAATTCAATCTAAATAATACTACTACTGAAGAGACAGACTAAGCTAGGATATATTCTACTACCTATAAACAAGGCAAAACTGAAAATAATATTGAATAATCCAGCTAAAGTAGTAATAAGCGTAAGACATAGTACTTCCATACCAGCCAATAGGCCATACAAGGCCTCCAATATCAATCAATCAATCCCCATCCTAGCCATCCAAATATGCTAGGTCTGAGTCTAGTCTATACAATACTACTACTGAAGAGGCAGACTAAGCTATGACATATTCTACCAACTGCAAACAAGGCAAAACTGAAAACAATACTGAATAATCCAGCTAAAGTAATAATAAGCCTCCATCTTGCCTTCAACATGTGGCAAAGCAAAATAGAAAACAATATTGAATAATCTAGCTAAAGTAGTAATAAGCCTAAGACATAGTACTGTCATACCAGCCAATATGCCATACAGGGCCTCCATTATCAATCAATCAATCCCCAGCCTAGCCATCCAAATATGCTAGGTCTGAGTTCAGTCTATATAATACTACTACTAAAGAAGCAGACTAAGCTAGGACATATTCTACCAACTACAAACAAGGCAAAACTGAATGATATGCAATTCAAATAATAATTTAGGATGTATCATCCATATTTCAAGTTCTCTTATTATGCTCAAGGAATAAGGCTCAATAACCAAGGTATGCAAAGCAATTCAAATCAAAGTAAGTAAGGGACTCAATCTAAACTTATGTTATATATGTTGTTGTCTATTTATCCAATCTAACTATTATGAGAAGGTACAAGTTTAGGATCTCCGATATCCAGCTATCGAGTAGAATATCAGATTTATGTATTTAAAGTTAATAATAGAACTTAACAAGTTCTAATCCAAAAATCATATGACGATTATATAGTTTAAGTAAATAAATCAACGACCTAATTTATTAATATTTTACTCTCTTACCCAAATCTTGATCAGGTAAATCAAGATTTAAGGATTCAGGACTTAAACTCTACTTTGGTGTTCAAAAACTAAATCCAAGGGGGGTGTCCTAATAAGATCTAGGGTTCACACTCTATTCCAAAGTTAAGAATAAAGGATCTGATAAGCTGAAAGATCCAAGAACTACGAACTTAGTGAAGGGTTATTCTACTGATTATAGGATAAAATAATCAAAGAAGAATTTGAGAATCTAAGATATATATTCAATCTTTAAGATAATCTTATTATTTTTAGAGATTGAATCATCCTATACCCACATGGAAGGTTTCAAAGGGTTAAACAATCAATCATTTAAAGAATTTCAATTGGAGATGGTTTAATTCAAATTGAAGATCTAAGTCTAAGATTTAAGATCTAAGAATCTGATGTTTGATCACTTTAAACTTTGAACTAGATTTTAACTTAGGAATTTCCATTTGTATTTCTTTTAGAATTTAGGTTTATAATCTAACTATATTGAACTCATTAAGGTGATAATTGACAATCTTAGATATTTGGGTTAAGCATTAAACTAGGTGACCTCTTTTAGGTTACTTAAGATCTAAGTGTCTTAATTAGGGCTTAATTGAAGATTTCTTAAGTTTAAGGATCACATTAGCATTAATATTGGTATGATAATTCAGGGAATATTTCTAATTTATTTTAGGGTAGATTACTAAAATTTTAAAGGTTTATAGGGCATTTAAGCATATTTGATCAAAATGACCAAAATACCCCTCTTAAGGTTAAAAATTGGAATTTTAGGATTTAGTTGTCCAAATTACTCCTAATCTATTTTAATGTGTCCCATACTGATAAATAAGGTGGGAAATACATTTATCTTAGATTTTCACCACTTAGTTAAGCTAATTAGTACTAATCATTTATTTAAGCCAATTTTGGATATTATTAAATTTAGGGCATCTTAGGGCAATCTAACATTTCCAAATAGTTCTAGTATACTTAGGATAGCATTAGGAACAATCTCTATCAAGATCAGAGGCTTAATTAGATTTAATTTTACTAATCCCTAATTAGGATGATTAAAGAGTGATTAAGAAAAATTAATATCCAAAATTAGTTTTAAGGGTCTGAAATTATTCTCTAGGGTTCAAGGAGCAATCAGAGCCCTTAATCTCTTCATTTGAATATTTATTTAATTTAATATGATTTAAATAAGGATAGCAACGGGTTAGGCAAATATTTTTAAATCTAATCATTGGATATGTGATTTTATTTTATATTTAGATTCCTTGTATTTTTTTGATTCAAATAATATATTAGATCATACCATTTGGATCAGTATAGCCAAAGTTATTTAAATAATTTATTATGTATTTTTATTTAAATCAAAACTATATTGTTTGACTTATTTAAAAGCATAACCATTGAAAATGTCATCAAATAATTATTTAATAGACGTGGCCCAAAATCAGAACTGCGCGGGTCACGGGTCGGCCCGACCCGGACTTCATCTTCAACCTCTCGACGGGTCCTGAACCAACCAAGCTTTAGCGCTGAAATTATCGGCGCTCCGACGACGGCGGTGGCTCAACTCAATCCCTACACGTTCCTGGAGTCGAGACGCATCGATTGAACCAAGAACTCCCATCTATATCCCTCTGGATCGATGGGGTGCTACTCATCCGAGGCTCCTTTGATAAGGGCGTCTCAGGCCAACTGTGAGGAGGTAAATTCTCCTAAAAAAAGCCTTGAATCGGCCAGGGTTCGATCCCCACACGTTCAGGGAAGTGAGGCGAGTCAAACCCCCAAGTTTTCTTAACATGGGGTGCAGCCGATCGCTGGGTCCTTACTAGGACGCAGCTATGGCTCGGCCGCTAACTCAGTCGATCGATACGATCGACCCGAGCTAGCTTAGCCCCAGGTGATAATTACCATAGGTTCCTTAGGTGGCTACGATTCTCTAGGCAACATTCAGATCTCATCCAGAAAACAGAAACAAAATTAAGCTGAAGAAATTTTAATGGGGAAAGGATGTACCTGTAACTGAGGTTAAAGGCTTGGCCGAGGGGAAGTGAAGTGCTCCTGAGCTTCCTGGAGGATAGACGAAGGTGCATAGGGGGTCTGAACACCATACGGGCCCTTTATCAGTGGTTTTAACTTCGGGAAAAGCCGGGAATTTGCCGAGACGAAGGGAGCTCCAGCATGCCTTTAGCTAGGTAATTAGGGATTCACAGTGAGCAAAGGAGCTCATTGTGAAGTCCCGAGGGTACTGATAGGCTCCATGGTGTCATAGGAGTGGAGGCCAGGGCTCGGACTTGGAAATTGGCTCGGCCCGAGGCTTCTACCATAATTCCCCAAATTAGGGTGGACCAGGCCTCGACTTTGGCTGGGAGTGCTGGGGAGGGGAAGGCAGGATCCGCAACGGTCTTCCTGATATGGCACGGGAGTGGCAGACAGAGTTACGTGGCCTGATTCGGTGATATTTTCTCTGTCGGGGCGGGATCTCTTAGGGACGAAGATCCAAAGTGGCGGGGGACTCTGGGACCGTCTGATGGATCGGCAGTTGGCGTGGGACGGCTTTGATCTCCCGACATCTAACGTCCATACGAGGAGTTGGATCAGCTGTCGGATCAGATCCACGGATCGAACGGGCGATCGGGGATACTTAAGGCAGATGGGTTAGGTGTCAAATCTCAGAACCGCGGAACGGTTGAGATTAGATGTGTGGCGGCCGCCCCTTAATCGGATGAGTGTTAAGAGGTGGTCATCACTAGTACCACGGACATTACACTAATAACATATCCGTGATACTAATCAAGAGCTTGAGCAAGACTTAATAGAAACATACATATAGTATAGCAGTGCAAAATAGGTAGAAATGAAGCATCCAAACACAGTTCACATTAATTCATTCACATATAATAAATTTAATACTGAATAGTAAGAATAAGAAAATATAATTATTACAATTTTACTAAATGCAAGCCAAGGAGATGGAAGCATGTCTTCTTCAGTGAGCTGCACTTTACTTTAACCTGCTAGCAGCTAAATCCTCAAGCGCTGGATCTGACCTATACTCTTGATCTGACATATGTACATATATGACAGGGCACAGCAAAAAAAAAGAAAATTTGGTTAGACTTTATCAAGTCTAAGTACAATTTAAGCTATTAAAGTTGCATGAATTTAAAGATATCACCATTTTATTGATGCTACTAAGCGAGTAAAGTAAACAGGTGCAACAAGCTATACAAAGAATGAGATAACTATAAACTATCCATTTATAGCATTCAATATGTATGTGAAATAACATACCAAGACACAAAAGTAAGCAAGATAAAGCTAAAGCAAAAGAAATTGCAATTACTGAAATAAATCTGATCCTAATATGATTATGACCACATTAAACATGCTGAGTATAAAAGAACACAAGTACTGAACATAATCCAGAAAATCTAACGTCCTAAACATGCCATTTATGCTTATATAATTCATAAGAGCATATATACAACATGCAGATTAATATAAAGAAAGGTCACTGAGACATGTGACAAAAGCAATTAAAATCTAAAACAAGGAACCACTAAAACATGTGGTAAAGCCAACTGAAACTGTAAGTAAAGCCACTAAAATATGTGGCAAACCATACAAGCTGTACTGAACTGAACTAGAGTAGCAATAGGCCTAAGCTATAGCACTACCATCTCAGCCCGAAAATCATCAAAATACCCAGCCTATAGGCCATCCCCGTTCCTCTCAGAGGCCTGGGTAACTTCCATACTGCACTAAATACTAGAGGTGGCAATACTATACTCAGAACCTAATCTACTAACTAAAAGCACTGCAAAAACTTGAATGAAATGATATATGCTTTATAAATTCTAACTTATGATGTATCATCCATATCCTAAGTGTTCATATTATGCTCAAGGAATAAAGCTCAAATACAAGATATGCAAAGCAATCTAGTCAAAATGAGCAAGGGACTCAATCTAAACTCATGTGATATCTGATGTTATCTAAATAAGTCGTTCTAACTATCCCAAGTCATACAACTTAGAACCACGGCCTTATAAGTTAAAAATAATCAGGACTGATCAGGTCCTAATTTAGTTCAATCAAAATTGACTATAAGTTAAATAATAAATTATCATGTCCTAATTGATGATTTGAGATGTTCTCAGCTAATATCTGATCCTGATCTGCTAAGCTAAGGATTATGAATTGAACACCACGACCTTGGGTTCAATCACATGATCCAAAAGTAAGCTAAAGTTCTATGGTTCAATCTACAAGTGAACTGATGATTAAGGCTTATTCTTTTAAGTAAAAATAAAGCTTAATAGAATATATCTTTATTCTTAATTTAAAATTGAAAGACAAGATAATCAAAATAAAATTATGAAAATATAGAAACTATTAAAACCAAAGTTCCATTCATTGAATAAATCACTTATTCAACGAATGAGATCTAACTTAGTGTCTAATACTAATCTTAAAGAAAGAGCCTAAGGTGAAGTGAAGATCATAAGGAAGTGCTTTAGTTTTAACTCTAGGTTCTCATTCATGTCCGCATTATTTACAATTTTCAACTAAGTTGATGATTACAACTTAGTTAGCAAAAGCTCATGTATCCTAATGTCATGGTTTTCAAATAGCAAGCAAATCCTAATGATACTAAGATCTATGCAAGTGGTGTACGCACTGTACATAGAGCTCAAGAAAATAATATAATTAAAAGAATACAGAACTTCAATAAAGTTCTAAGTACGAAATGTACCTGACACGGCACCAAGACTTCTGTAACCAGCAATTTAACAATATCAATCAAAGAAACCTATTCATAATGCCAAGGAAAAAATAAGGTTTTGCTTAAATACAAGTAAGCTTAATAGTATTAGATTTGCAGTATTTTGGCATGATACAACTAAATGATAATTTACTTGGACAAGAAATGCTTAGCTTAGACTAGCATGAGTTCTATCTAATCCATTCTCCCTAACTTAAAATAGAAGATTGATCATAAAAGATTGAATACAATAGCTTGATAATGTTTAATTCATTATGGATGGATGGAAACATAAAAACATAATTGCTTAGGATGAACTTAAGAATATCAATAAGTCAATATAACAGATTAATGAGTATTAGTTCATTTTAATTGAGATAACCAATATTAGATCTCACACACAACAGTAGAAGGATTTTCATCATGACATAAGAATAGCCTGAATGTCTCCATTAACAATATGACTCATGCAAAAATTTTTAAAGATAACAACTAGCCTAAGTTATGGACTAATTATTCTAGTAGACATGCCAATAAATCAATTTATAAAATTGATTAATTCCTTAAACATAGGTTGGATGCATATGAATCTATAATTACAATAGTTAGTAAGCCAATAGAAGATAAAACAACATTTTAGTGAGCAACCATTAGACATACATCTTAACATAGCAAACCATCTAAGTTAGCAACAATTAAATCCATGGGATTAATAAAGTGAAACTCAAGATTTTTCTTGGGTCTTATTGAGTACATCAAATCAATAGAATTTTGCAAATAACAATCAACATATGTATAGCAATTTTAACTCTAGCCAATGCAAGAGAAGGCTTAAATCATGCACATACATAGAACAAATGAACCACTAATTGAACAAGTAATAAATTGATAAATTACCAACAATGGTTGGATCCATAAATTTCAGATTTATAGGGATTTAATACCTTGCCAATAACCAAGAGGGTTGCTGTTTTTGGCCTTGGAAGAGGAGGAAGGGCTGCTCCCAATTTCGGCCAAAAAGGAGGAGGTGCTCGGCCTTCCAAGAGGAGAAGGAGAAGAAGTGCTTGGTCGGCCAAGGAGGAGAGGAGGAGCTTGGTCGGCCAAGGAGGAAGGGTTGCTCGGCTTGGAGGGAGTGGAGAAGAAGGAAATCGGCCATGGAGAAGGAGATGGGGTTCGGCCATGGAGAAGGAGAGGAGGTGAGGTGGCTCGGCCATGGAGGAAGAAGGAGAGGGACTTGGTCGGCCAAGGAGGAAGAGAGGAGCTGCTTGGTCGGCCAAGGAGGAAGAAAAAATGGGCTACTGCTTTTAGGGTAGGGTTAGACACTTAAGAGGCAAAAAGGTAAGTCCAATCGCAGCCGTTAGATCAAAATTCAACAGCTGAAACTTCACAAGCCTTGATCTAAGTTAATTGAACTTTAAAAATTACAAACTTAGTATCGAAACGACCGTCTCGACGAGACAAACGCAAGTGTTTAAAAATTATTGAATTTGAACAAGTATTTTATTTTATATTAATTTTTAAATAAAAAACTTTAAAAATTCACTACGATTAATCCGAAGCCTGAAAATTTACGAAACTTAAAATATAGATTTCTCTCATAATGCTTAATTCAAATATACAAAAAATTTTGAAATCCGACTTTTATTTTATCTGTTATCGACTACGGAAGTTTAAACTTCCCGAATTTATTTAGGATGATTCAAAACTCAGATTGCGCTCAAATTTTGGTAGAAGGATCCCCTTAATATGCTTCATTTGAGGATATATTTATTTAATTTTTATTTGACAAAAATTAAAAATTTAATTTCGACTCAATCCTCATAAATTTAGAGTTAATCACGAATGTAACAACACCGTGTTGTTGCAAGACGAATCCGATCAAAGGCATGGGCTGTTGGATCAAGTTCCGCAAAACGGATGTCCCGGATGGCGCCCGCGGTTTGGGATTAGCAGATTGTTTGAAAAAGGATATATTTGCAATTAAGGATTGTTTAAAACCCTAAAATGCAATTGAACCAATTTCACTTAATTCCAGTGCCTAAATGACCTCCAAAAATTCCCAAAATTTCACCTTTAGTTAATTTTGGGGTGGGGAATTCAAAAATGAAATCAGATTCTGATTTGGAGATCAAATTATTTTAGGTATTTTCTAGGTTTCAAAAATAACCAAAAATATCCAATTTTTCATTTATGCTCCGATTGATTCCAAACTTCTAGGGTTAGGTTTAAATGACCCATTGAGTCTAATAGAATCAAAATTAAAGCTTGGATTAGCTTAATTCAACTAGGTTTAGCTAGAGTAACAACCTAGGGTTTTTACACTATGCCTCGTAAGAAATTGCACCGTAGCGCGTCGTAGCCCCTAGCTCTCGGCCAGGGAGCGCTACAGCGTGCCGTGTCGGCCGTGTCTCGGGAATCTGTAGTCGTAACGCGCCGCAGAATGCCACCACGTCAAAATTCGTCGCAACGCCTAAAAGCACTACTGCACAGTAGCCCGCCACAACGCATCGTAGCGCGTGGCTCTCAGCTAGGATGCGCTACAACGCGTCGCAACGCACAGAACTATCTAATTTTATCTAAATGTGATATTTTTTATATTTTGATGACTATGGAATCCTAAAATTGCAAAATATATGCCAAAACTAAAACTTGTTATAATGAAATCAAGCATTAAGTGAATTTAGAGATTATTATCAATATGAAATCAACCTCTTATCCTAATGGCATATTCTAAAGGATTCACTTGAATGTTTTGTGATAAATTATAATTAGTATAATGTTTTGCCTTAATTACTTGTTGTTTTAATCAATATGATAATTCTATATTTCAATAATAGTAGGATGCATGTTAGAAATCTTATACGTTCTTTTAGATACTTGATTAATTGATTTGACATTACTTGATAATTAAAACTTAAATAATCTCAAAGAAGTGCTTAATTAAATCAATAATTAAATTGACTTAGAATTGGACATCAATAATGGATAATAAGCTTCCTAATTTTTAAATTGATTAATAATTATGTAATCAATCTTGATTTAGTTAAGTTGGGAGTTAAAATCTAGCTTTGTTAGTATACTTGACAAACTCGCACAATTGATCATCTGAATTTAATATTTATATATTTAATTTTCTCTTAAGAAAAACTATTACCATAAACTAAATTGTAAAATGATAATGATTTGTAAATGATCAATTCCTAATTAATTATGCGATTATACCCAATAATTGTAGTATAGGTTGAGATCAGATGTGTTTTGCCCATCTAATTGCATAATCAAACTTAATGTATTAAGGCTTGTAGGCCTAATATAATCTTTTTAGTTTGAATAATTGAATACTTCTGTGCTTAAAACTTTAAAATTGAAATGTTAAATTCATTTAGTCTGATATTTCTTGGATTTTAAATTAGTCATTTTAGAAATGATAATATTAGTATTATCATATGAAGATTTTAGTGCATGTACATATAGCTTGGCAGCAAACAAAATAAGGAGGGATGAGGTTTCTATTTAGAGAAGAAAAAGGAAGGGGAATGCCATGAGCTAGGAAGTTATGAGGTAAGGGGAGGGGGATGGCCTTAGCCGTCAAGCATTGCAATTAAGAAAGAGGAGGAGAGGGATGTCCTCAGCTTTCAATGTGCAATAGGGAGGTAAGGGGTCAGCCGAATGAAGGGGGAGGGCAAGCCGAAATTTAGGAGAGATAAGGAAAGAAAAAAACCAAAATAATGAATAATTAATTATTATTCATAATTTTTAATTTATTAAAAATTTAGATTAAATAAATGTGTTCCGAAAAATCCCAAAACTTCAACCATAGCTAATATGAGGGTGAGGAATTCAACGGCGAAGTCGAAATTCGGTTCCAATGATTATTTAATTATTCCATTTTCCGGTGCATTTAATTATATTAAAATATTCGCGAAAATTTGACGACTTCCAAACGCGTCCAAAATATCACCCCTAGCTAATTTGGGGGTGACGATCGCAACGGCGAAGTCAGATTTTAATTTCATGGTCAAAATAAATATCTCAATTTTCTAATTAATTAAATATTAAAATAATCCAAATATTGGATTTAGCTCTGAATCACGCCAAAATTTTAGATTAATTCTAATAGCTAGATGAGATTAACAAAATGATAATTAAGATATGATTAAGTTTAAATTAAGCTGAGTAATAACGTTATGTTGTTACAGCTTCACTACTTTATTTTCTTACTTAGCATAATTTATATTGAATATATTCATTTTTTCATTTTATTTAATTTAAAATACATTTTAGTAGTTTCTAGTCTTATTTAGAATCATTTTTCTTTATCTTTTTGGTTATAGGCTAGAATAATTATACTTGTGAGTTCTTTTACTCCTCTTTTTTTCTTATTGCTTTTCCTTAGAGTTACATTTTTCCCTATTTGAATGCATTTAAATGCTCTGTTGCTTAGTTTAATTATAAATTAGCTTGTGACATCCAATCCAATCTTAAAATATGCTTAGACTGTTTAGTCTAACTATACTTTTTCTTTTCTTGGATTTATCTTATCATATTTAAATACTAAAATATGATAGATTGGAAGCAGTATAATACAAGTAGAGCTGGACCTAGTGCTTGAAGATTTTAAAAATCTGCTTCCACATATTTACCTTGTGTTACTACTTATGAGAGAGTGAAATTTTATTATTACTCTTTAAATTTCAAGTTTGTAATAATTAAATTTCTGCATTTATTTTAACTTATCTTATGATGGTTTTATTTTCATATATAAAAGCTTGGTTTGGATAAATGGATGGATAAAAAATACATATCTCTTTATCACATATAAACTTCTAATTACATGTAATTCATTTCTCTTACTTCTACTTGCAAATATTTTTTACTTACATGTATTTACAATTACTTCTATTCACGTACTTTTCTTCTCCTTTTATCTCCTCCCATCTTAACTTAACACCCTCACAAATATTCTTGGCCACACAATATTTATTATTATATTAGCTTCCTTCTAATTTAGTATTAAATATTATAATAATGCTCCAATATTAGATTAATCTCATATTCAATATTGGGAACATTACATATAATGTTTAAATTATGCTAAAGATGGAAGCAAAAGCATGCAAATACAAATAAAAGAAATAGGTTGTAATTTTCTAAGTATACAAGTATATTATATAATTTACATTTAAAAGGGTAGTAAATTTTAACTTGAGTGAAAACTAAATGGGTATATGGGCTAAAGATTAAAGTTGAAGTTTCTCTATATTCATTTGTGCTTTTTCATTAAATTTTTATTTCCCACACTCTATTACAGTCTCCTTTTATAGCATAATTTCATGCAAACAATATTTAATTGAAACTTTATATCACAACCATTGTAATCATAACCACAATTTAAAACCCTTCTTCCATTTTTTTTATAGTATTAGTGTAATGCAATTAACTTTATCATCTATACTAGTTCAACAACTAGATCAGTTGATTTGGGTTTTAAAGTTAATAATAGGATAGTTCATAAATAATAGTAATCTTAAAATTTGATAATTAGTCATCAATAAATCTGCCATTTGCTGATCATAAATTAAAGGATGCATAATAGGATGTACTTTTGTTAAAATGTCTCTGACCCTGCTTCTTAAAATAAGATGTCACAAATATTTTTCCAAGGAATAGTAGGCCAAAGAAACAAGTGGTATCATAGATTAATGCATTATTTACAAATTTTCTTATCTGAGATACATGTTCTGCAGGAAAAAAGAAGAAGAAAAACAACTTTTATACCAACAAAAATATGAGTTCATATTAACAGTACAACCACCACCGCATAACTATAGAATTCAAATCAATTGTGCCGATCATAAAATTGTTTGATACAATGAGTCTCACAATCATTTATCTTGTGTTCAAACCAAAAATGTTGAAAATTTAAGAGATGCTCATAAGGCTGCCTCATCTTTCATAGAGATCAAACAATTAAGAGAGGCCTTGCTGACTATTCAAGATAATAGTGATATTGGCCCCTTGGAGCAACAACACTAACCAATATTATATTTTAGCATTTAGTCACTTCTTTAACTACTTTTAGTATTTCACTACATTCACTATTAACTTTACATAAAAATATAAGTTGTATCATTTTTATTTTGGAATAATTGTAATTATAAAATTTATCACTTCATTATTACGTATACAATTTCAATTTTGAAACTGCTTGAATTATGCATGTAGCCCTATTTTAATGAAGAACATGAAGCATAAAAAAAAATGAAAGCTAGGTAAAATTATCCTAATCCTCAACCATCCTTATTAATGTTCAGTTATTCCAATATGTATTGTTTCATAACTCTCTATTTATTTCTCAAATAATCAAAAGCTGAAACTTCTTATTAAGTTCTGGTTAGATTAAACTTATAAATCAATTCTATGTTCACCAAGTTTCAAAAATATTTCGCTTCTCAAATAATTATGAAGCATGCAAGTTGAACTATGATATCATAAAATTTAAGCATGGTTTTGAAATTAAGCACCCTAATTACAAATCAAGACATTATATAGATATATACAAGACAACAACCATCGATCCCATTCAACTAAACATGACCATCGAACTTAATTTGTGAAACCTTTAAGGCAGGATAAGGGGTGGAAATGAGAGAACATTATTTAATTACATCAGATCACATGACTCATACAAATAAGAGAAAAGGCGAGGGGTTTGAACCATACTAAATATAAGCTATAAGTTAAAAGAACTTGCACCATAATATATGTAATTAGAAAGGCAAGAACAATTTCTAGCACAAAATAATACCAAAAAGAAAAACTAGCCCATTCTATATGTATTTTTAAAGGGTTATTTAGCTGCCCACATATAATGCAATCTTAAAATCACCATCCCAGATTATAAAATGAGAGGTTTTAGAGAATCCTACTCTTTTTAAAATCATTTCAAAGTTGATATATTTAAACAACCATCTATCTAATAACTACTATGAATTAAAAGAAGCTACTAAATGCAAGGTTTAATGGTGATGGAGTACCTCGCTGCGTCTAAGGCTCCTGTGCAAGCTTGTAAAGATATGAATTATAATACCTGAAAATATCCTAATTGACTAAAAACACGCCCTTTTAAAACACAAAAAGGTATGGGCTTGAATGGGTAAGATCAGCGACAATCTGATCCTTCTTGAGGCCTCCCATTGTTGCACGCTTGCGATGCGAGCCACGCGTCACTCCCGCGGCTTTAAAAGGGAAGGGGATCCATCGCCCGAAGGATCGGTCGCTCGACATTGATCGAACGACACTATCAATGTGCTGTTCGATCGAATGGCATTAGGGCAGAATCACAGTAATAAAGAAAAAATAAATATCTATTTAATATGAAATTTATTAATTAGCTAATTGTATTATTATTTAATTACTTAATGTATATTTTATTTATTTAGAATTTTAGACAATCAAATGAGTAAGAAAAAAAATTAAAAAGTTACCCTTAACTAAAATGGGGGTGATGAACTCAAAAATGTAGTTAGAATTTTAATCGGAGGTTGTTTTAATTATTTGATTTTTTGGGTTTCAAAAATATAATAAAATAATCATAAATTTTGACTATCTCTAAAACTTGCCAAATTTTTACCCTTAGCTAATTTAGGGGTGAGGAGTTCAAAGACGGACTTCGATTTTAATTTGAAGGTCAATTTAATTATCATGATTTCTTTAATTTGATAAAAATTTTAAAATATTCAAAATTTCAATTGAGCTCAGATTTGATCTAGATTATTAGGGCTTGCTCTAAATACTATTTGGAGTCTAATGAAAGTGATTATAAAGCATTTTGCTTGCTAAATACAAATTAACAGCATTTATGTGTTACAGTTTCGGTCGGGCCTCGTGGCCCATAGAGAGCTGCCTAATTGAATCGAGAAGGATGGCTAACGGCCTCAGCAACGTGGCGCGAGAGTAGGAGACAAACTTTGACACGAATCATACGGGAGAATTCTAGCTGTCGGGTGCAAACGAATGGAGAAGACGATGAATAGAAGCGGGTGCGTCGGTGGCCGTCCAATGTATCGAGTGAAACAACGTTACGCCTGTGATGATCCTGATCCTAACAGTTAACCACAGATAGGATCGTAGCCATCGGATCGTGCCTGTGATCCGATGGCCGACAATGGAATCGAGCAATGGAAAAACATGGGCCATTCAATCTGAGTTTAAGAAACAGATCGATGGACCATATTTGCTCCATTGTTTTGAATCCAGTCGACCATTAGATTGAATAGGAATTAAATTAATTAATTAACCTTAATAAAATTAAATCTAACTTTAGCTTCAAATGATTTTTAAAAATTTCAAAAAATTCACATTTAGTTTATTTTGGATGAGTAATTCAAAAATAAAGTTATATTTGGATTTGAAGTTTAATTTAATTTAGCTAATTTTGTAAGTTAATTAATTGACAAAAATAGTCAATGAGTCCGATCAAGATTCAATTGATCTCAAATTTTTAGGATTATATTTTAATGACTACTTAAATCTAATGGAACAAAAATGAGAGATTTAGCCAAAATTAATTAGATTAATAATCTTGGGTTATTACAGTTTATAATTCATAGAATATATATATATATATATATATATATATATATTTATATAATGCTTATGTAATTAAATTAAATAATAATAATTAAACATTTACTTTTAAAGCTTATAAAAGGATAGTGATTGTGCTCCAATTTTTAGGAAACTTGGTGAGATGCGAGTGCCCAATTGACATGGATGTGCTCGCACCAAAATTAATAAGCTTGTATTAATATAAAGACACACACAGACACACATAGTAATTAGTATATATTAGTATGTGTTTTTGTGTGTGTGTCTATATATTAGATTAAATATATAAACACATACATATATGTATTAGTATATATAAGTGTGAGTGCATCTATGTGTATTATATATTGGGTATACATAGAGATTATATACAAACATACACTCATATTTATACAAACACACACTCATATTTAAATATGTAGACACACACATATTTTACTTTTAATTAATTTTTGAAGCTAAATCTTCCGTTAATTAAATTGAATAATCATTATTCTCAATGCGCCCGAATTTTCACAAATTAAATAATATCTTGAGCTATAATTAATGACATATTTCTTTTAAATTTATGAGTAACAAAATATGACAGAAAATATTGTCATTAAAAATTGAATTTGACAATTTGGGGAAATGAAAAATATAATTTAGCACGAAACATAAGGAACGATGAATTTGTGCTGGATATTGGTGTAGCTGGATATGACTAGCTTGCTAACAACTTGGTTGAGAACGACTATGATCGTTATAATATAATTACCCAAAATCAAATTTTCTTATATGAATTTGATTGAACGAATCATTCGAATGAATCGTTCGAACCAATCTTTCCAACGATTTGATTCTTTAGTTCAAATGGATTTCGAATGAAAGAAAACTATTAAAGAACTCATTTGCCAGAAAAGATGACCGAATAAGACACTAGACATTTCTATTAATATTTGTTTTTTTTTTTAAGAAAGTTGGCGTTCCACAACAATAAATTATCCTATTATTTTTTAAAATCATGTACATTAACCAAAGTAGCTCCAGTCGGTGGCTTCTCCAGCAGACGTGTCACCTGAAGCTTCTCCTGCAAAGTTCTTCATGCGAAAGCAACGCGCGCGCAGCGAGGGAGACGGAGAAAGGAAAAGTTACGATCCTGGAGTGTGAAGCGGGCGAGAAAGTGTTGGTCTTTATTATGATTTTTGGAACTTGATAGATTATACTTGTCACGGTAACGGCCGCCATGAAGAATTCTTTGCGCGATTCACTCAAATCCCTCTTAGCTGACATCGATCACGCGAATACACTGTAAGCGAAGTTGTAATTCCGTTAATTTTTGCTTACTTTTCTTCAATTGCTATTTAAAAAATGCGTGTGAGGGTTTTGAAGGGGTTTTAGGTGGTCTAGAAATTGCGCCTTTTTTTTTGAAGATTCTTTCTCGTTGATTTGTGCATTTATTTATTTTTTGAAGTGTTCGATTGTGCTGACGCCTGCAATTTGCCGCTATTTTTTCTCAACGAATATTTGCGGATATGAGCTCTCCGTAAAGAAACTTTCTTACACGAGATCTATTACTGAAATGCTAAAAATAACTTAATATTTTTGATTGATTTATAATAGTTGATTATTTGTGCAGTGTTTATTAATGCCTAGAAATTAGTTTCTGTTCGTAGCTTTTTTCCTTCTTCTCGTCGCGGCTACTTTTGACGTTAGTTTCATGCTATTACGCTGTTTCTGTTCAGTAAATTCAGTATACCATAATTAGAAAACTAGAGTGGAACTGTTCGGAGAAAAGATGAACTATTCTATGCAATTCTAATGGAAATGCGTTGATTTAAAAAGTTTCAAACAAATTTATCTCTATGTTTAGAATTGTTTTTTTTTTCAAAATAAAAATATTTATCATTCATAATCTCAAACGGCTATTATTATAATTATTATGCCACTGCTTGGCTGATGTTATCTATCGAGAGGAGGTTTCAATTATATAGCAGATGCCTTATTTTAATTACATTGTTTAAAAGATAGAAAGGTGGAACTGGAGCAATTTTTCTTACTGTATTCAAGGGTTTTAATTCCAAGCTGGCATTGAACTATAATAAGGAAATGTTAATTATGCATGTTTTTTTGAGTCGAGTTCAAGTTTTTTCGAGTCGAGTAAAATAGGGTTCGAGTCAAACTGTTTGACTCGAAAATTTCGAGTCTAGTCAAAATATTTTGAGTTAGAGTTTTGAGCTTCGGGTCAAATTGCCAATCATAATCTCATCCAATTCTACTGCTTGTCCATTCTTTGTCCCCGTTAAAATATAAAAAATCTCAATTTTACTAGCACGGCAAATGAAAGTGTAATTGAGATTATTTTCATAACCATTAAACTCACTTATATTAATTGTTTATATACACTTTCATTGAAAAGCTTAATAAAATAATTCATCATTTTTATTGAATATCTTCATCACTTATTTTTTTTTCTTGATAATCGTTTTTGATATATTTAACATGTTTCAAATTTTTGATCTTTTATCTCTTATTTTGATCAACTTGTAAATGTGTTTCTCTCCAAACAAATTCTAATTGATTATATAAATCATCAAATTCTACACTCTTAGCATTACGAACTAGTAAGTTGGATTCACGATTAGTTTGTTTATATTTCTTCTAATTCTCCTCAATTTTACGTTTAATTATTTTTTTTTTTAATTTTAACTTGAACATCTTGTTTTTACTACTATGTATCTTTATTATTGGGTACTCTTTCTTCTAATCTGTTAAGTAAACTCTTTGCTATGTTATGAATACAACTAGTAACCAAATTTCACATAAGATTTGCTGTACTTTTAAAATCTCATAATTTAAAATTTTAAATTTCACTGTTAAAAATATTATATTATCATTCTTAATAATCTACCATCTACTTTTATGGTATATTTATGATTTAACTTTACTTTTATTATCCCATATTTTTAAATCCAAAACTAATAAAGTGATATTGGGTCGTCAAATAATGATTTGGAATAATCTTACAATCCTTACAATATTAGTGATCCATTTTTTAAGATAATTATTATGAGTCTTAGAAGTCATATTTTATATGCAATAGTATTCTCATCCCTTTTCTTAATGTAAGTGCTAGCAATAATAAGATCATAAGCCAATGTATACTTTAAACATTTTCTTCTAACTTCATTAATTCCTCCAAAATTAAAATCACTATAAATAACATTAAATTGTTTAACTACCTTCCAACCTATCATTTAAATCACCTTTTATAAAACCTATCTCCTCTTGAGGTATTCCTTAAACCAACTCATTCAAATCATGCCAAAATCTTGCTTCTATATATATATCCAATTTTATTTGAGAGGCATAAGTGTTCATAATATTAAAAGTTTTTCTATTAATTATAAGTCTTAAAGATATAATTATATCTCCCAACCTCTTAATTTTCATTTTATTATCTTTTAAATTCTTATATAGAATGATACCCACACTATTTCTATGACAATTCTTGCTTGAGTTCTAGAGTTTAAAGTCTAAACTATTAATTTTTTTCTTGCTTTCTCTACTACCCACATAGTTTCTTAAAGGCAAAGTATATTAGTCCTCTTATTTTACATAAAATCAACTAACTAAAAAAGTTTGCTAATGAAAGTACTAATATTCTAACTACTTAATTTAAATATGGAATCTAAGGTTAGCTTCTTTACCTGCAATCATCTATAATACATGAACTCTTGCTTATTTGACATTATACTTGGGAACCGATGTAGCAGCTTTTGCACATTTTTCTCTACATTTAGGCAATGCAGCACCTAGCATAATTATTTAAAGGATTCATATTATTATAATGTTTGACAAAGTCTTACGTTGACTGTCGACTACCTAATGCACTTATTCTCCTTTCACATCTAGGACTTGGGACCCAACAATAGCTGAGTTAATATTTGTAGATGTGATGATGAAATAGTAAAATAATTATGAAATATAAAGTAATCCTATTAAATGACTATTTACATTTAGTCATCATTAATTATTGATATTTATCTAGTGCATTAAATATTTGAAACTTTTTCTCTTATAATAAAACATTATTGATAGTTTGAAAGTTTGATTATATACGACAAAAATTGATCCATCAGTTTCTTTTATATCATCTCGCTATAGGATTTTGCCGTCAACATTAGTATACAGATATTTATCAAAGTAATAAATAATTTATAGTGCTTATTATTGTATATTAACTTTAATTTTATTGCTAATAAAATCCTCAATGATTTTATTTTTGCTGTGCATATTGTGATCATCATATTGGAACATCATTCTTGTTGTAGATTTCTATCCCCAAGTCATTAAAGTTAAGTTTAGGAGCTAGTTCATCATCAATCGTTGAAAAATCTTTGCATGAATATCTGTGTAGTTCGACGGAACTTAATTTTTTTGGGTTCTTACATACATAGCACTCAAAATTTTTATTATACATTTCCAACACCTTAATTTTAATATTTACAAGTAAAGTACTAGTTTCATTAAACTTTTAAGATCCTTTTAATTACGAGTATATATGAGATGTCATACATTTTAGAAATGTTGAAATGAAAGTGCTTATTTTGTAACAATATTCTTTGGGTGCTAGATATGTATTATTTAACATTTAGGTGATATATATTTTAATATCCCACTTTTTTGAGCATACTTTCCAAATAAATGAACGTTTGAAAATTACTAACATGCATCACAATTCAATCATCTATTAAGAAAGATTAGTAATAAATCATACATTCTTAAATTAAGTTTATATCAAACAATTTTAAGATCATCTTAGTTTCTCATTGTTTCCGATAATCACTCCTATTTGTATGTGGCAAAATGCACGACACTTTCCTTGTATTCTGACGAGAAATAAGGTTGGATAAGAATACAGATTGCCAACTTAAGCAGATTTAGATTACTAAAACCTAACATTCCTAGCTATTCATCTCAAACATTTTATATTCCTACTTTGTAGGGCATCAGAGTTTCGAAAGAGAGATGGTTCTTATCTTCAGATGATGATGTCGTATAGTCCAGCTGCAAAACATTTTCTTTGCCTAGCAAAATGGGTAGACTGCAGCTTTGCACTGGCCCTTGCACTTGCCGGGGCTCTTGGATTGCTTAGGATATTGATATGCGAGGTATCTTCCTACTGTCTTATGCCAAGGTTTCAGAATTTTTCTCATGAGAGGAAATCATTCTTATTATTCATATATACTGCAAGACATTTATTTCTTAACAAGATATCTTGGTTATCAGAGTTGTGCTGACGGAAGTGGTGCTAAATCAACATGTGTAAAAAAAGCAAGTATTAAGGATTTTTATTGTAAGCTGATTGATTGGTTTACTATCTGGCATGTTTGTATTTAAATTTGGTCACACTTTGTTTATTCGTTCCTTGGTTTCAGCAGCTACTATTTTTCCCTCGTTGATTCAAATGCAAAGAGGGATTACTATTATGGAAGATTGTAATCAAAGTACAGTATCCATTGAGAGAAGCAGAAATATAGCTGATGATGAGAGCCAGTTTTCAGAGTTGGATGTTGAAATAGAGGATGAGTGCGGAATATGCATGGAGTTAAACAGCAAGATTGTTTTACCTGATTGCTGCCATGCATTGTGTTTTAAGTGTTACAGCAACTGGTACTGAGTGCAATTCTTATCTAACAATTAAAAAAACTGGCTTATTTTATCCTTTTGCAATTTTTTTTTCAGCACTCCTATACTTATGTATGCAGTATATAACACTTGCTTTCAAATGTTATTACCTGTTCCTAAGTTTCCCGTTCAAACTATATTTGTTGGATGGGAACAGCCTACTTGTACAAAGAAATACTGTTTATCTTAAATTTAATTACTTACATAATTCTATGCAACATGTTCACCATGATGTTGTTTATGATTTTTCTTCTGACATTTTTATAGAAAGCAAAGCTAGAACAACAAAATCTTCTTTGTTTAATAGCCAGACAAACCATGATTATGAATTAACCGAATACAATCCAAGGAAAAGCTTGAATTGCTCAGCAGTTTTTTTATGAAACTGACCAAATTCATAGCCATGGTTACAAAAAGGGTTCTAAGCATTCAATTGAACCCGTTTATCGAAAATAATTTTAAAACGATTTAAAGAGCCATTTGATATCTTGGAACTAACCTATATGATTATGGGAGTAATCATGATCATCATTACTATGCTGATAAGGAAGTCAGAAAAGCTTGTTGTTCAAGAGTAGCTCATGTTCAACTAGCTCAAAAGCTTTGTTTGGCTCGCTTAATATAAAAACAAGATGAGCTTGAACAAAAGTTTCAAACTTATTTCTTATCAAGCTGAATATGAATAAGCATTGTTCGCTCCTGTTCGTCTAAAGGCTTATTACAACTTAAATGAATGTGAGCCCAAGAGCCTCAATATGAATACGTTCCAATCATCCTATCTAGTGTAAACGAACATGTTCATTTAAAATTATAATATGAACACAATTTTTTGAACAATTTTGAGTACAGGATAATCTATAACTGATTTAAATTGAAATGAGCTAAACGAACATGAGTTTATTTAAAATTATTATATGAACACAGTTTTTTGAACAATTTTGAACACAAGATGAGCTTTAACTGATTTAAATTGAAATGAGCTAAACTTTGATATTTTTGATATTCTTACTTTTTACTTTGTAATTTTAGTTTTTTCTAGTTTTTTTAATCTAAAATATTATATTGGAATATAACTTTTCCACATATTTTAATTTTCAGCCACAGTAAATATATATGAATAATCAGCTACTTCCATTAAATTACAATACATAAATTTTCATGCCATTAGATCACATCTCACCCATTTTGGGCTATATTGTTCCATAGTTACAGTAACTATATTAACCGAAGTATTATAGTACATGAATCATTAGTTTAGATTAACTGATTTATTATTGTAAGGTTTTATAAATCATTAATATGTTTCTGTTTTGAAGTTGTAAGGAATTTATTTTGAAATAAAAGAAAGCTGCTATTGGAAGTAATCTTATTAAGTGTAGAGTAAGAATGACACATTTTTTGGGATCAATTTTCTGGTTTCAACATAAGGCTTGGATTGAATTGTTTTGATTATATTTATTCGCTCTCCTTTTTTTTTTTCAATCATATATTTGTTATTTGTTTTGCATGGGATTTGGGATATTTTTTAATGAATCGTGCAATATGAGAAATTGTTTGAATTTACTTTTGCATTGAGAGATTTCTGAATCATCTAAATCTTCTTGCATCAATTTCACTTGATGCTGAAGCTTCATCTCAACTTTTAATTTTGCCATTTTAGTTATATTTTAAAGGGTTTATTTGAGCATTTTATCTTTTGATATTTTTATGAATTTCACCTATTTTACTACATTTTCATGCATTCTTTATGTATAAATTTGCATATGCTATGGTATTTAGATTTAGGAAGTTTACCCAACGTATATAGTGAACCTAGCACTATCTCTTATATGTTTTGCATCAATATCACTGCACAACAATTATCAAATAACTAAACTAATATATGTATACATTTTCTTGGAAATAAAAATTCTGTTTAGTCAGCCATTATATTAAATTTGATATATATGGAGGGCCAAGAAATTAAATACTTAATATTGAATTTTCTAAATTCAACATGATCCTTATTACAAAATTTGATATGTTGCAAAATAACTAAGAACGTAATAACCCAGATGATGAGCTCACAATTAGAAAGGAATTTATTACTTTAGAGGTTGTTCTACCAGAACTTGTTAATGCAAACATATATCCAACTTTATTTAGCTCAATCTATAAATTTAATTCAAAGCATAGAAGGAAATAATATGCAAATAAAATAAAATGCAATAAAAAATTATTATTTAAATATTCTTTAGCTTATAATCATATTCAAGTACTACTAGCTATGTGTTAAAAGTTTTCTTAAGCATTTTAAGGTTATTTGTAATGTCTTCATTGCATAATTTGTCAAAATTTTAAAAATTTTAATTCTATAATGATAGGTTATTGTCAAAAAAGGAGTATTGTAAAATGTACCATGAGCACGAATAATATATATAAATATGAAGTTCTTTTTTAACAAGATATTTTAGTCTTTCAAATTTTCTTTTAACTTGATGGAGTTAATATCATTTTAATCAACAGAGTTAACATTAAGTTGCTCCATGGGATCTTATGCACGGAATTTTTATAATAAAACCTTAAAATAAATATTTTATACTTGTGGAATTACTACATATAAAAAGAGCATTTTTAGAAGTCAAAACAATAGTTTAGGATTTATATACTTAAGAAATCTCAAATCTTTGTTTCTAAGAAACATGAGAGTAGATAATCTTCTTTCCAATATCATAATTATTTCTTGTGGATTTCCTTTTATTTTTATAATGAGTTTTAAAGAAGAAGAAGAGAGGAAGTGTGATGATTCGATGTTGAGTTAGTAAAACTAATCCAACATAAGGTTCATTCCTGCAGGATCCTATTGGATGGCTAAGCAAAACAACATTTAACAATTAAATATCCAAAGTCACATAAGATGCAAAAATATAATTTCATTCAATTTAAAATAAAACTATCTAGAATGTTATAATAATAGTTAAATATTTTCAACATTTATGAATCATTTACTATTTTTTATAAGCATAAAAGCAAACTAGAAATTTTTTCTTTTATTCAATGCCTTAATTCCTTAAAATACCATTAAGCAAGCTCAGCACCTTCTAGTTGTGCTTTGTCTGATATTATAATAATAATAATTTCTTAAAGTACATTCTAAGCATAAAGAATATTAAATGTTACACTTAAACAAATGCGAAAAACAAAAGGGTATAATAAATTTCTGGAAACATGAGTTTAGTGCAATTAGATAATTGAAAATCCTGCAATATAAAACACTTCCTTATCATAATTATGTCACATGTCATTTTCATAAAGTAAATCAACGTATGAGAACATTCATAAATATATGTCTTGATATCATGAAACAACGTTAGCAATTTTGTTGGCAAATTCAGAACCTTGAGGCTGTGTTTAATAATGCATATTTATCTGGCCCCCCTCATACGCTCCAGATGTCACCCTTAAAACTCCCGATAGATTGTCCCGTCCTTAACCTAATTCAACCACCGTTTAGGAACCTATCTTTGCAAAACATTCACAAGACATAATAAAAACATTTTGTTCAGTGACATTATTTTAGCAGTAAATAAGCATTTCATTCAACATCAATATGTATAAAGCTCAAAATGTTGCTAAAGCAACAATAAAAGAAATTAACTGCAAAAAGTAATACTGGGTACCTTGGTACTTGAATATGCTAAAAAGTACTCAAATTCTATTGTCTGCAAAAGTTTTATCTGTAAATTTTTATTAGGCTTTGAAAGTGATGATTTACATTATAACATATCTATACCGTTTCCTAAACTTAAATATTATTATTTATTGATTTAACTTTTAATACATAAACTATTTACAAATGATACGAAAGAAAAGCTTCACTCATACTCTAAAATCCTACCTCTTTAGTTTTATTATAATCAATGATCATCTTTTGTAATTGATCAATTTGATTAACTCTGTCTCTAGCAAAGTTACTTTCTAAATCAACCTGCTCTCTTAAGATAATAAAGTATACCCTTATCAATATATATTAAAAATACTTAAAGAACAATCTCAGATTCAGTTCCTATTTCAGCAAATGATTAACCCCATTTTACTAAAAAATGGAGAGGTCTATACCCAAAAATGGCTCATAAAATATGCTCAAACTAGAGGGCATCTTCAGCACAAAATCAGCCTCCAAACTGCGACTTAGAACAGCCCCTGAACAAAAGATTAATAACACTAGACAACAGCCATTGCACGCTCTTACAACTGCTCAGATTAGCCGTTGGACAGCTGCTTAAATAAACCAAATTCTGGTCATTGTACCTCTCAAACAGATTCTCCAACAACTTTGAAATGCAGCCACCCAAACACCCATTGCTTACCTTCAACTACAGTAGATAACTAACCTCATTCTACTCTCAAAATAAGGGATTGAGCCCAGAAATAGCCATTAAATCTGCTCAAACAGGAATATGTTCTCAGCTCAGGATTAGCCTTTGCACAACCACCAAATTGGAATTCCTACTACCCTCGGCTACCCAGAATAGCCCCAATTTATGTCTATTCCAAATGGCTGCTCCGAACGGTTCTCGACAGCTGCTTCAATCATGCTAACAGCAGCCATTGAGTTTTCCAAACCTTAACCCACAATCTTGGATAGCAACCACAAACAATTTTTGCATATCCCCTAGCTAGTTTATAATGTGGTACATAGCAACAGCAAAAGAGTAGCCAAAGTTTCTATAAACTTTTTTATTCATAGCAGCTTTTCAGGAAAATGGAAATGCTAATCTTCTTTACAGCTTAAAGCATTGGCAGTTTTTGGCTTCCAATTAGTGGTTGATCTGCCCAGTTTTCAAAGAAAAGAGAGTACTGCCCGAAACAGAAAATTGTGAGGTATTAGCTAAATACATGGACGTCCCATCTACTTTAGAAAATTATACCGTCATTGTATTTAAAATTTGACCTCCATTGTGATTTAATTTATCAATAGTCTTACTAAAAACTTAAAATTATCTAATAGAGTACTGTTTAGTCCTTTCTCGAAAGTATGGCTGTAGCCTATGCATATATATATATATATATAAATAAATAAATAAATATATATATACACACACACACACAAATATCAATATTAACCGGGATCAAACTCCACGGTGTCATCACGCAGAAGGTTTAAAAGCTTCTTGAGGAGTTCATCTCCTCTCACTAAAGAAATATCACCTTGACGGGCTAAAGAACAACAAAAATCCGCTACGTGGTTCGCATTCCGCGGGCAATGAACAAAAATAACATGAGAGAAATCTAACATGAAAGCATGCTGATTTGCATGACACTCTCTGCCTCGTGAATGGAGAGTCCTCTCTCAGTGCTGGCGTAATCTGCGAGCTGCCCTAAGGTAGTCACTCTCAACAAGTAAACTCTCCAAGTGTGGCTCGCAGAACTGAAGGGCTCTGTTGCAGTAATATGGTAGTCTGAATCTTTGCTTGTAGAGGGGAGGTAACTTGTATGTGAGCACTACATTCAGAAATCAACTGATCACAGTCATCCCGGATCATAGCTCCTCCAAAGGCAAACTGCTCACCAAATTTATACGAAGCGTCAATGTTGGCCTTCAACCAACGGGTCAGGGGGCACCATCTCAAGGAGGTAGATGGACCTTGATGGGCCGTGGAATCCCAGGAAATCGTCCTGTCGCACATACATGCTCCAACAAGTGCTGAAAGAATTGAGACCACACAAACCATCAGAGATGGATGAGAATACCCATGAGACCGCTCCGTCCTGCTCCTCTAGGCCTGGTAGAGAGTGGAAGCGATAATATGCCCAAAGAATCTTTGGTTTCTGGAAGTCGTAGAAACTGAAAACAACTAAGTAAGGTGCTCCCTATAAGACAAAACTGTCGGAAGTAAACCCCAACTGATGAAAATATCTTGGATCGCCAGAGAGAAATAACAGTGCACAATAAAGTGCTCCCTGTCTTCCTTAGCCTCACAGCTCAGACACACCTAGGAGACTGTACAATACCTCGTCGGTGGAGCTAGGTTTCTGTTGGAATGGCATCTTTGAGCAGCCTCCACATGAAGCAAGCCTCCATCGGTCCCAACATCTCCCAGAGGGCGGCAAAGGCAGCTGATTGACAAGACTCTCAGAAAAAGCATCCACTTGCCACTGCAAGGTGTCTTGCTCCAACTGTGTGTACCTCTGAACAACCGGCCACCCGTAACACAGAATTCTCCAGATTGCTGAATTTGCCTAATAGGTCAAGAAGTTCTCACCTTTGTGGCGGTAGCGGAACTCCATCGTTTGGACCCATAGAAGGTCCTCACGCTTGACATATCTGAAAGTATGGCGGGACACAAGGACTCGCTGCCAAATTCGCAGATCTCTGATGCCAAGGCCACCAGCAGCTAAAGGTTGACAGATCTCCTGCCATCTGACGTTGTACAGATCATTATCCTCCGCTCCTTCCCACAGGAACTTACGGAAGATATGCTCGAGGCCTAATAGGCTGGAGTTCGGAATTGGGGCCACATCAAGTAACTTGGGATCGTGGCAAGAACATACATGATCAAGCAAAGTCGCCCGATCAATGAAAGATGTCGATTACTTCAAGAGCCAATCTTGGCTCTAACCTGCTGAATCACCCCTAAATAATTAGCTGGCTTTGGCGGCCTGCCTATCACTATGACACCAAGGTATCTTAGAGAATCTTCTCTCCTGAGCCCAAGACTAATGGAAACCCCACGCTGGCAATAAGCTCGAGTTCGCCCACTGAAAACAATCTGTGATTTCTGCGAATTCACAGATTGTCCGGTCCAGCTGGCGTACTCAGTTAAAATCCTCAGCACCTCATGACCACCCGCCTCAGAGGCTGGAGCAAAAAGAATCAAATCGTCTGCATACATTAGGTGGGAGAACGTGGGCCCCCTTGGTCAAGGGTGATCCCAATCGAGCGACCAATCCTCTCTTGTCATCGAACTAGCAAAGAGAAAAACTTTGAGCATAGAATGAACAGATACGGAGAAAGCGGACATCACTGTTTTGTCATTTCATATTAACCATTACAGAAATTAAAACATGTGCATGCCTTAAAACAATTATCAATATGAATACATAGGGTGCGTGTTTAACCAAGTGCAGGAAATGCAACGTTTTACTTCAGATTCCTTGCATTTACATAAATACTGGAAATCTTATTGCTGCTAACATCTAAGACAACGTGGTTATTATCACAACCCAGAACATTTGAGTTACATATCTGAAGATTTAATCACAATCATAATAGTTCAAAAACTCTAAACTAGATTGATGTCAATAAATCATCATGTGTGGAAAATTACAAAAACTCGATTATTGACTACATTCAATTCTATCAATACTAGATTGTGGGAAACACTATAGAAATACCTAAAGAAAATTAGTATACCTAAGATTGCATTCAATCTCCGTAAGTGTAGGAATTTCCTAACGTTGGTAAAAGGAATTGCTGAGTGATCACTATCTTAACATGAAATGAACCATTCTGTAGATCCTATCACTCAATCATCTTGAAGAGTAGAAATCTAATTCATGGAAGTTTAGGACTCAACTCTATTAATCTACAACAGCCTATTAAAATTGAAGTTCCAGATTAGTACCTTGATGAAGGCTTAGAACCAGGAAAGGATGAAGATCTGATTTAGAGATCGGACTTGAGTTCACACACAGGCTGAAATCTCTCAACAGCTCCAGAAGTCGATGGAAGAAACTGGAAAGGAAATTGGAATGCGTCAGGGTACTCGACAAGGATGAAGAATGACAGAATGGCTGGTAGAGGATCGAAGAGCGTAGAAATGGTCAGGACTCGTCTTCACTTTGTTGCAGGCTCCCAGGGATTGCTGCTAGTTCTGTCGGCTATGGTGGAAGCTTACGGGAATGATAAGGGTTTCTTTGGACACGAGAGTCTGCGATGGTTTATCGTTCAGGTCTCGAGGGGGTTCTATACTTCCCCTACGGACGTCTTCGAGGGGTGCGTCCTTCCACATGAGTTGCCGCAGCTTCATGAGATGCCCTTACATTGGCGACTTGTAGGGAGTGAATCTGTGGTTGCTTTTGAGAATCGAGGCCTCTGCCAGTTTTGGTTTTAAGGCGGGTGGTAGTTAACTGTTGCTAATATTATCCATTTGTATATATATAATTTTTTTTAATCTTAAGTTAATTAATAAAATTCGTTATTGTGCGTAGCAAAACTGGCAGGGGGTTTAACATAAAACGAAATTTGGAGGGAAATTAACGAAAAAGACAAAATTAGAGGGAAATTAACGAAAAAGATGAAATTTTGCGGGTAATAAAGTCAAAATGAACTATCGCGGGTATTTAACAAATAACAAGATTGAGCTGGGATGTTAACATTTTTCTTAGTAACGACCAATGGTCGCTACTGGAAGAGAGTGAGAGGAAACAAGGGCTAATAACACCTATGGAGAGAGAGAGGGGGAGGGAGGGAGGGAGGGAGGGAGAGAGAGAGAGAGAGAGAGAGAGAGAGAGTGAATTTTGTAACTCCTTCAACTCCTTTTAACCCTTATATTTTATATATCCTTAACTTAATTTAGAGGAAATTATTTAAATAAAATGAAGGAGTTCAACTAGGGACAAGTAATCTTCAAAAATCTTCAAACCTTTCGTTAAACTTATCTTAATTCTTAAGAAAAGTTTTCCCTAGTTTATCATGAACCCCTTGTATAATAATTCTGAAATTTTATATAGTAAATACCAATAAATATTAATTTTCTTATAAAGTTTATAGATATAATAATTTAGTTTAGTTAAAAAATAGAAAAAAATATTTTCTTCATTCTGAAAGATCTTAATAGTTGTATGTGTTTCTTAGCATTTTATTTATATATAACAATTTAGTCATATAATATCATAAATGTTTGTATATAATAGTTTAAATTTTTGAATATATTTTATGCTAAATTTGATATAATCATTTATTATTTTGATGAATTTAATCATATCTGAAATGCACTAATAAATTATATTGTTTTAATAGGCGAGCGTTTTGTATCCCAACGCTTGAAGACAATATGATCATTACATTGACACACGTTGAAAGATGATTTGTAAAGCAAGAGTAAAACAGAATCACGAAACTGAAATAAAGAAAAGCTTGGTACAAAGCATTTTCTCATTGAAAATCAAAACATGTGTAGGGAAAAAAGTTATACCATGGTCAAAATCTATAAGGGTTACTATCTATGAATGTAACACTCCTAAGTGGCTTTCTCATCTCTGCAATTCTACTACTGGCCTCAAACTATGCTTTACTTTATACTTTGATTAGTTTGAGTTAATGATATTTCCTTGGTCACACGTTGTTAAAGTGAAGATACACCTTAAAATTTTATGATTAAAAGATCCTTATCAGCTTGTGCGCTAGTCTAATCCCAATGCTAGGAGAGCTGTCCCTAAACCTGCTATTCTAACCCCAATGCTAGGAGAGCCGTCCCCAAATCCTCTATTCTAACCCCGATGCTAGGAGAGCTATCCCCAAACCCTTGTCATTGTGTCTTTGTCTTCAATATGATGGGATGATCCAATTCATTGGTCTTGTTCATTTGTGATGCTCACAAGTAATTTGATGTTCAAGATTAAGATCACAATGTTATGGTGTGGACATTGCTCATATGCCATTAAACATTTCAAATTGAACCTAATTAAACAAACAAAATGATATCATTTTTGTTTAGTTGGACAACAAATTTAGATTGCAATGGTGTGCATATAATTTCAAAACAAGGCAAGGTAAATGCTTCGATGATTGATGATTGGATGCTCTCAGGGATTATATATATATATATATATATATATATATATATATATATATATATAATTAATGTTCTGTAAACATTTTGCTTTGATAATAGATTGGATGTGGGCCAACCAATTTAGTGATCATACTTATAGGTTGAATGATGATACTACTTGTTGGAGAAGAAAAGTTTCTCACTGCACAAGCCCCATCAAAATTGTGGAAGAAAAAACAGTCTCACTACAAATGAAATGTTAATACTTTATCTAGCGTAAAAGTCACATATATGTCTCACAAATTATACAAGGTCCCATGAGAATAAACTGCCACACGTGAGAATAACCATATACGGTGAGGCAAGAGATGGTACATCATTTACCAAATAACGTAGAAACAATGACAAAAGAGAGCGTTGGATGACCACATCAAGAGTTGATCATGTTTCTAGTGTCCAAAGGTTTTGTTGGTCTCTTTTATGGTATGTATTTCTAAACTCATTAATATTGTTCTGAATTTAGGCATCTATTTGTGTGTGATATGTAGTTGCATGATGATATGCTTCATTGATAGCTAATTTAAAAACTTTTTACCATGTTTTATTTACCAGGCCCACCGAACCCTAACTAGGGCTGTGATGCGTGACTCATGTGATTGGGAGCAAACATAAGCTTGATGAAACTTGATCACCTTCAACCCTAAACTTTAGATTTACTTTGTGGGGCTGGCTTTATGAATTTTTTTTTTCCATTGTGCTCAATTAAATAACAACTCTTCACTATGATTTAAGTATATGAGATCGTCATATTAGGTTTTTATCATATAATTTTATTTCTTTCTCTTTTTAACATGAGATTTACATAGTTGTCCTTATTGGGGCATTTAATAATTTATGTTTAATATGGTTGAATCTTTTAAGATGATTTTCTTTGAGGTTATGGATCAAATAGACTCATCTCTCATCACATTTTTTTTTTACCCACCTATCCACCTAAGCATCTGTATTTTAGCAACACTTGTTTTGTTAGTATGATGTTATTTTGGTTAACATTCAATCTCATAAAAAATGTTGTTGGTCTTGCAATTATTTTATTAGGCCATCCTTTGTTTGAGTGGAAGTTTTTGATTACAGAACACCCAGAAATGCTTCTCTAGTCCTTCTACTTACATAGTGCCTATGTTTAATACGCATATAATATAATTTTTTAGATAATTACTATCATATCATAAGAACTTGTACTATATACTTAATGCCAAACTTTATTTTTTTGCTAATCTAGGACTTCAATATTTTTTCTTTTATTTGCATTGTTTGAAAACCTTTTAAGTACTATTTTTGCTGTAATGAACAAATGAGTCAAATATGTAAATCAAGAAGATGCGTTTGATATGTAAATATGAATGATTTTGGGGAGTTTTAAGAAACTACTGTAACAATATAATACGTTTGACGTGGGTTTTACAACAATCCTACTATGGAGGATCTTTTATTTCCTTAATGTATCAAAGAATCATAAAATAACATGATAATATCTAAGTCTGTATAAGAAAGGCCACTAAAATCATCAGTAATTATATTACTACACCATTTTATTGGATGCATTTAATTTCTTTAAAAAGAAACTACAAACAAAATATAACTTTTATAGTTCTATGGGCACCATTGTCGTCTATAGATATTTCAACTCTTATTTTTGCCATCTAGTCATGGGTAAATTTAGTTGTAATTGTTAATAAAAATTTAGTAGTAATGGATAGTCATACGCCTGCTTAAGAATGAATGAAAGAGAATTATATACACGCCTGCTAAAATTTAAGTGACATGGAAAATAAATAAATGAAAATTAGTGTAGCTGTAAAGCTGCCCAGAATACTGTATCTTTTCAATTAATTTTATTCAATTCTTATAAATTTGTTTCATAATTTAGATGTTAACCTGTTTAGTTATTGCAATTTTTATGGAGTCTAGAATTCCATCAGTGAATATGGAAACTATTATTCATTTGCACATAAGTTGTTAATTATCTACACAAAACTGAAGCTGATTTTTTTTTCATTCATATCAAATTTAAAAAATGATATTTTATTTGTACAGGAGCAAAACACGCACGATATAATATACCTAACTATTATTTAGGAGGTGTCCTTTCTTTGTTGATGGGTTAAATATAATTTTTTAATTTATTTTATAAATAAATACTTTTGATAACCTGAACTCATATCTAAAAATAACTCATTCAATTTCAACTTTTTTTTGAATATTAGGAATTATAAACTTTATCAATATCTAAAGATGCACAAATAGGGTTTCATTCTTAAAATTTCATGATGGTAATTAAATAAAAGTAATATTTTTCTTAAAATATTTAATTATGAATTGTCTTAATCTTTTTTATTTTATCTTCTCATATATATATATATATATATATATATATATATATTGGGAGTCTGTAAAAATTTTATTAATAAAGATAATGAGTACAACTGCTTATTGGATGATAACCATTAAAGAAATCAAAAGTAAAAAAAATAAAATAAAAAGTAAAAAAATATAAATATGAAAAAATGGTTACCCATCATCTCAATAATTCTTACAAAAGAAGAATCAATTAAAGTAAAGAAACACTAACTTAAGTGAAATCATGACCATTTGCTCAAGCTTTTGGGCCTACTCTTTGTTTCTTTGATAGTATCATAAAAATGTTTTAGAAGAATTGGGGCCTTTTTTCTTCTTCTGTAGTTTGTTAAAACATGCCTCCTCTAGTTCCTCAAGCTCATTCTCTTTATACAGCTGTTCCTCATTGGAATTGTCAGACAATATTGAGGACAGCTGTATGCTATTTTGTTGCTAGGAGATATTTTCTCTTTGGGATGTATACGAACTTTTTTCTTCTTGTTCAAAACTTTAAAGGAAACACACTCCCTTCGCATGTGTAGATTTTAGCTTAGGATAAAGCTTGAAACATTTCGATACATCATGTCTAGTTAAGTAGTGAGAGCAATATATCAATATTTTTCAAAAATACATACTTGGAAGTACCCATTATCTTCATCCCCGATCCAAATTTCAGATTCAAACTTCTCAGTTAGATCAATTTCAACCAAACTCGAGCAATTGAAGCAAGAAGAAGATTGCCATTGCGTAATCGATTTTGAGAGGCTTGCCAAAGTAAGTGCCCAACGCGAATAAAGTAGAATGTGAAATCAAATGAACCTTGAGTAATGAAATGTTGATTTACATCGGCACGATAAGAGGTAGCTCCTTGGATTAAAATTCATGGTCCATTTTAAAACTCTCATGTGGTAATTATCAATGGGACCCTCTTGCAAAAATTTGAGTATTTTCTTTTTAATTGGAGAGCTTAATCGAAATATGTTAGAAATTAATTAATCCCACACTAAAATCATTAGATAAACCTAAATTGTTGACGAACTTCCGAATGACAATCATTGGAGGTTTCCATTGGAAAGTTTTTTAACAAGAGAAAATTCGTACAACTTAACAAGTATTTGCAATTCATCATTTGAGAGGAGTGCTGGTTTACCTCAAAGAGAAGTGATAGCTTTAATCCAATCAAATCACTCGCTGAGGAAGCGTTCAAGGCATTACAAAAATATTTGGGGCCCGATCTATTCACCAGGTGCCTGTGGTGGAGATATTGGAGAGACGACACCCTAAGCAGTCGACGGAAGTCGCTCACCAAGCCAATAACCGGATCCGGAGCAGCAGCTGCTGTCTGAAGTCACTCAAAGGGACGAAGCCGCTTGAATGAAAGGAAATGAAATGGCGCTGCAGCGGATGCCTGGTAGGCGGCTAAGCCGCCCGCGATGTCGCTACAACGCCATTGCACACGAAAGATGTCTCATGAATTAAATATATGTGTATATATATATGTATATATGTATATATATATATATATATATATATTGGGTAATATATTTTTTTTAAATAAATAATCTCAAAGAAGAGTCTAACATAAAAATATTTGTTAAATATTATAAAAATAGACATTTAAAAAAATAAAACTAGAATTACCCACTTTTAATGTGCTTGAATGTTTGAACTTAGTTGCCTAAATGTTAGAGGTATCATCTAATATTTTTCCTTAATATATTAGGGGCTGTTTGTATGTAGTAATTGGGATGTAAAGTAATTTAAAATCCAAAAATCACCAATTTGCTGTGTTTGGTATGTTAGATTTACAAAGTAAAGTAAAATTTAGGTGTATAATAATTATAGGATTATTAATAGACCGCTCTAAAAGGAATTCCCCAAATTGGGTGAATTCTTTTTTGCAGAGCTAGGACATGTTGTGAAATCTTGATTTCTCTTGCGTTGAAGATGCCGAGCTCACGATGAGTAGGCTCATCAGCCAAGACTGAGTTCGATGATAAATATTTGAAGCTTTGCATAGAAATAGAGTTCGAAGAATAAAAGGATGAGGATTCAAAGCTTCACCAAGACAGAGTTCATCGACAATGCCTTCGCAGGTGAGGGAAAGTAGGATCTTCATTGCAATAGCTTTGTTCTTTTTGAATGGCAGCTAGGGAAAACAAATCAAATCTTCTCCCATTTGAATCTCCGTTGCACCCTGTCGTGTCTTCAACTCTGAATAGAAACTAGGGCTAATTGAAATATAAATTAGAGCAAACTAGTTTTGAAATTAGAAGAAAATAATTCTAAATTAGATGAAAGAATAGAATTTAGGAAAAAATAACTACGGAAGCACTTGGGTTTAATTTGTTATTAAATAAAATTAGGTATCATAAAAAATGCAACTGATGAAGATGATATAATATTACATTTGAATTACGCAGAGTGCCATACTCTTTAGATTACTTTAGTCCATATAGACAATCAAACATTTGCAAGATAATCATATTACTTTGTAATCAAATTATATTATAAATTATTATACAAAACAACCCTTTAGATAAATATATTAAATATTAGTAGTATAATGCTAATTATTATTTTAATAATATAATTTCTCATTTTAGTTTATACACTCTTTAATAACTACAACAATAAAGAAGAAAGTTAGGGAGTATATAATCAGCTATGTTATATGGGGCTGAATGTTGGCCATCAAAGAAGAAAGTTATTGATAAAATAATTATTATAGAGATGAGGATGCTTAGGTGGACGAATATACTCGTAAGGATAGAATAAAAAATGAATTTATCCGTAGCAAGGTTTGAGTGTCTCCAATAGTGGATAAGTCCAGAGAATGCCACCCAAGATTGTTTGGACATACTAACAACCGTTTAATGCATCTTTTATAAAAATTTAGTTTATGAATTTGTCCATATTAAAAGAGAGGAAGAGAATAGAAGACTTAGGAAAAAACCATTAGAAAGCATTTTCTCTATTTAGAACTCAGGGAGGGACTTTTATTTGATTGTGCACAATGGAAACAAAGGACATATATAGTTTTACACTTTAGCATAAATATTATTTTTATTTTAATATGGTTTTATAATAATATTTAAATAAGAAATAATTTTTGTAATGTTATAATTGGATATTACATTTTTAATAATAATAGTAATAATATTAAAATTATATTTATTATACATATACTTTTTGCACTTTAGTCTAAATATTTAATAGTCTGTAACAACAAATATTAAATACTTTTTATTCTTGCAGTGAATATTTATAATACTTAATATGTAATATTTATATTATTTGTTATCAATTAATATCTCATTAAATTAATATTGAATAAAATATTCAACTGTCACATTTTAATAAAATTAAAATCTCTAGTATTTAATATCCAATCAACCTAATTATTACATATTCACTTGGAAAATTATTAATTATTTGCATTTTTATATTAATATTTAATATACTGTTCTCAATAAAATCTTATTTATTAAGCATCTCTTTAGTTTATAGATTTATCAACTAATATGAATTATTATAAGAGAATTAGCATTATTTTAATAATGATATTTCTTAACATTTATTATAAAACTGAATATTTATCAATATTTATTAGCTGATACATTTATTTCATTATTTCATAGTTAAATATCAAATTGTTATTTGTTAATTATTTTACATTTAAAAAAAAATACTGAAATAGTTTATCGATCTTTATTTTGAAACAAAAAAGTAGTTTTACTCACTATTATTTATAAAATCACTAGTTGATATATTCATTAATTAAATTACTTTGAATAATATTTATTATAGTAGTTAAAATTTGTTATTAAGGGTTTTTAAAATCTGTACTTTATAATTGATATTATTTATAATGTGTAATAATATTAATATCATTGAATATATATATATATATATATCTTTATATAATACTATTTTTATTAAAGAGTCCCTCGTTCTTATATTATTATGAGAGTCAGAGAGGGACGAGATAGTGGATCAAGCTAATTGTGATGGGGTTGCATTGGCACTAGAATAAGCTAGTGATGATGTTGTTGTCAAGCTACTAGGGTTTCATTGTTGAAAAGTTGCTAGGGTAGGGTTGAATCAGTTCTTGGAAGAGATTGAGGGTTGCTCGACTTATGTCAAGTGGGGAAGATCTTTAGCCTTTTTATAGGTGGTTGAACATGTGATAAGTGTGCACAATAGGGGCTATTCCACTCAAAGGAAAGTCGATATTTACAAGGCTTGATTGCGACAGTACTTGCACATGCACGTTAAGTCATGAATATGCAGTTTTTACAATGAGGTGCGACCACATGGGTATTGAGGCATTAATGCACACAAGGAAATTTTGATTTTTATCATAATGCTTTGTTTTCTATTTTTTGGATATTACAATCCATCCTGCTTTTAAAAATTTGGAGCTCAATTATTAGTACTAGTGTTATCATACCTTAATTGAGGTGGTATGTGCATCATTAATATATGCCATCTTCTTTCTTCCAAGTGTTTTGCATTCCATATCTCACTTTCTTAGAACTTTGATATATAAAATGCACATATATTTAATTGTAATATCTCTCTTTCCAAAATGGGCAATGGCTTTGCCACATAGGTTTCCACACTGTCTTTTATTTCTCTAGATTCATCAAAAATGAACTTCAGGAGAGAGATGTGGAACTCATCATGAACTCCTTGCATATATTCTGATTGGATCAATTTGTAAGTGGTATTTTGAAAGACAAACTTACTTTAAACTTACTTTCTTGTTTTGCAAACTTTAGATAGTTCTTTCATCAAATTGACTTTAATGAGGTCATTCACTAACATTGAATTCCAAAGGTCTATGCTTCGAGTCATTTTATTTTTTAGTTAATCTTGAACTGCTTTCAATCTATTATGTATTAATTAAATTTTTTATTGTTTCATTAGCCACCTCTACTCCCGTTAGTCTTCTTTCTTCAGCCTCAATGCTGACAATTCTTCTATAGAGTGCTTTATAAGTAGTTACTCCAATGTCAAGATTGAAAGTTATTTATATGTAAACTTTATTAGGAGAATATATTTTTCCAGTTCTATCCAAAATCATGTACACATAGTAATACATCTCTTAAAGTTTGAATAACTCTTTCTTTTTGCTCACCGATTTGTGGATGAATAGCAATGTTAAGTTAATCTTGTGCCAATGCCTTTGTGAATAGCCTTTCATTGTCTTGATATAAATCCTCTATCTTTATCAAATACCATAAAGTTGGGCATTCCTCGTATATCTTTGTTAATTTTTTAAATGAACCTTTCTTCTTGATAGACAAGTCATGAGCCGATTTTGTTAATCTATTTATGATATCTTAAATGGTATCATGACTGACCTTAGCAATTATAATACAAAATCTATTGCAGTATCATCCAATTTCTACACTATTTTCTTGAGTACCTGTGATAATTCTTCTTTAGAATTTTTTTCAACGGCATAAAAGACTCTTGGCAATGAATTCTTCTTTATTAAACTCTTGAGAACATTATGCTGCTTTTAATATGAATGAGGTAGCTAGAGAAATGTGCTTTATGAAGAATATCCTTCCTCAAGCTTTATATTCAATGCTGCTATCTCTCAATAAACTCAAAACCATCTAAAAGTGTTCATCTTGTAGCAGAGCATTACAAGTTCTATTAATCAAATCTGCAACTTTTATTAATCATGTCAAACTGTGTCATCATATAGTTCATGAATGACAAATTTTTTTTTTGAAGATTCATCTGTTCATATCTCAAGTTGTTCATAATGCTGATAACTCTTACTTAAACATGCCATAGACACAAGCTTTTTTACTATTATAACTCTTAGGTAAAAATGCAATAGACACGAGCTTTTTTACTGAAAATATTTGCAGCAATATTCGCTTTCCTTGAGTGGTATTATGTATCAATATCATAATTTTTTATATATTCTAATTATCTTTGTTCCTTATATTTAGTTCTTTTTGTGTGAGATGTACTACAAGTTTTGATTATCTAGGAATATTTACATTAAACCTAATATAAGTCATGTTACCTAATATTCAAAATGAACACTGCTATGGTTTTCCTAAATCATGAGTTGGATATTTTCTCACATAAGGGCATAATGATTAAGTTTGCCTCTAAAGTTTTCTCTAAAATTCTGCATTATTTTCTAATATAATTTAATGATGATGCTAGAATCAATTAGGCAAGCTGATTGACAGGGGAGTTTGTAATAGTGCTGTGTAATGTATCTTATTTTATCAAATTCTCTTGCAATAAATGAGTGAGAAGCTTCAGTATCAAAAAGTTTTGTAATCGGTAAATCTTGATATAGGATGTATTTGTTTGCCTCATTGGCCTCTTCTTGCGCTAATTCTTAGACTCTTGGCTAAATATTTGACCTTTACTGAACTAGGATAGATGCACTGGATATGACTCACTGTGCTTTGATCGTAGTTTTTTGTGAAAAGTCCTTTGCATGGGTACCTTGCCTTTGTGGTCAGACATCCGAGAAAAACTTTGGCAACTTTTTGCTTTGATGTCCTGGTTGATGACGTTGATAGCATAAGCCCATGTTTGTTAAACATTCTTCTTTATGTTCTTAATCACATCTAGAATAAAGGCTAAGCTGAACCACAAAGTATTTTGGGTTTGCCCACTATCAAAAGGCTTAGGTTTTTTCCTAATGATGATTACATTTGAATGCTGAAACTTCTTTATCCATCAGTTTTTTCCTTCTGAAACTTCTGTCTCATTTGAACCTTATATTGATTTTGCTTTATCCATCAAGCCCTCTTTACTTGTACTTCTAAAATGTTCATTTTTTAGAGGGATTAAAGATTTCCTGATGTGAAAGAAATTGTCACATTTTTAGCAGTCGTTTGTATTGAATGGAGTGCATACTTTGCCAATGTTGTAAGTTCTATCTAATTTTTGGGACCATGCGATTCCTTTTGATCCATCTAAAGAATTTCTCTTGCATTTGGTCTTTTTTGATCTGACACATCACTTTCTAAAGGCAGCTCCTCTTTCCATAGAATATCATAAGTTGGTTATCCTCAAATGTTTTTTTGACACTTTCACCATTGTTTAGCTTTCCAATTAGAAAAAAGTTTACATGGATATATTTTTCTCCTCAGGAGTAGACCATTTATTCCAAGATCATTTTTTAACCAATTCTCTGTCTAGGTGGGTTCTGTTGCTCCCAAAAATTGGGCTGGCTGCATGTCTTGAATGAGCTTAGGATATCTATTCAAATAGTATTAAGGTTTAATTGAGGTTCATTTCTTGATAACCATCGATTCAGTCATCATCATTTAACATAGAGGCATTTATTAAGACTTGTTCATGCAAAAGAGGAACTCTAAATATTTCTTGAGATTCTTCAAAGTCTTCTCCTTGTTGGATTGAGGTTGTGCTAAGTTCATTAGTGCATTGTTCTTTTAGGTATACCAATAAACAATGTAAGGGTCTAATGAAAAAGTCTATAAATCTCTACAACTTAAATCATTATATTCATTTTATATGTAAATTCAAAATTTTGTCCTTGATACAATTTTTGACGAGACCCATCCCAATAAGATTGGGCCAGTAAGAGATTTTTGATGTAGGTTCTGCAGAATGACAGTGGAGGAGCTTTCTTTTTTGGCATATTGAGATCCATAAATTAAACTGATAGCATTCAAATTATAATATCAAGAACCACTAAAATCATCAATAATTTTGTTATTACATTTTCTTGATATATTTAATTTCTTCAAAAAGGTACACATTATTTTCTTCAGAGAGGCAATACTAAAAATTATAAAACTTTTATCATTCTATAAGCACCCAACACCGTCTATGTTTATTCATATTTTTTTTCTGCCATAAATTTTGGGGTAATTTCTTGTAATTTTTACATAATATTTGTTAGCATTGGATAGACATGTCTATTTAAGACTGATTGAAAGAGAACCATATTTATGTCTATTAAAAATAAAATAGTTTGAAAAAAATAAGATAATATAAATGTAAAATGCTGTAAGTGTAAATTTGCATGAAAGTAACGTATTATTTTAAAGGATAATTGTAAAAATTTGTGCAACTTATGTTGGGATCCTGTGATTCCATTTGTGAATACATAAGTGGTATTGTATATGCATAAAAGCTGTAAAACACAGTGTAGAAGCTATGATTCCTTTCATATATATCTAATATGAAAGCTAATATTTTGGTTTGTACAAAAACTAACACACATATGGGATAGTGTAACTGTCTATGATTTGAAGGGGTATCCTTTATTTGTTGATGGATTAAATTAGATTTTATAATTTTTTTATACTTCTAATATTTTGAATTTATGCATGAAAATAACAAAAGTTCATTTTTTCTAACATTTTTTATACTAAAATAATGACTTTTGCTATATTTATAGATGTATATATAGGGCTTAGTTTTAAAATTTCATGATTCTAATTGAACAGAAATCATACATTCCTTAAAATTTGTCAATTTTGAATTATTTTGATCATGGTGTTTTTATCTTGCATTCTTATGAAATTAATGATTTCTAACAAGTCTAAAGTAGAAATTAAAAACAATAGATTTATTCTAAAAAATAGAAATATAGTTATTCATATTTATTATGCTTGGATGTTTGAACTTAGATGCTTAAATAGTGTAGGGACTGTTTAACGATCCTTTGAGATAAATATTTTAATTATCAGTTATGGAATGGTAATAATTGTATTAATTTTATCATTCTTTCTTTTAGTATGATAACGCCTTAACAATAATTTTTTTGTTAACAATATTTTTTATATTAGTATAGTATATCAATTTTAATAAAACTATTTTATAGTCTATAACAACTTGAAACTAGATGCTTTTTTTTTACTTGAAGTATATATTTTATAATACTTACTAATTAGTATTTGATTAATTTGTAAATCAATTAATTTTGAGTACTTGTTAATTAATATTTAAGTCACCTTTTAATAAAATTAAAATTAATTTTATTTAATATTTAATCAACCTATTTATTGCATATTTAGTTAGTAAATTGTTAATTAATGATTTTGATATATTTATTATTATTGTTCTTTATAATGTTTAATAACCCTAATATCGCTAGATTATTAATATATATATATATATATATAACTTATATATAAATATTACTATTATTATTGTTTTGTTATTGTTATTATTTATAAGAGAGACATAGAGATAAGACATAGTATACTGAGGGTGCAAGGGATGATGATGGGTTTGTAGGAGGTTGGCATGGTCTTGACAACACCGTTAGTGTGGGAACAACCTAATGCCGACGTTGACCAGTTATACTGTCATCATCGACGAGAGGCTAGGGTGAAATCAATGAGAAACTTGGAGGAGATAGAGGGCTGCTCGACTTGTGTTGAATGTGAAAATTCTTTAGCCTTTTTTAGGCTGTGGAATGTATGGTTGGTGTGGAGGGGACATCACACATGTAAATGTGCATGCTGGACTTGAGTGTGACAGTGCATGGGCATACCTGAAGCTACATATGTGGGTGATTTTGATTGCGCATTGAGGTGTTGTAATAAGCCAAATTCGTTAATTTGCGAATTAGGTAAAATCCCGCCTCAAAAGTCAGGATCCTGGGGAATTTCAAATTAGGGCAAACAAAAATACCCTTAGATAAAAATAATTTTTAGATCAAAGTGCCATAGTTTGGGAAAAATCTAAATAACGGAAGCAACCACTTTATTTTCTGACTTATTTAAATAAATATAAATCAAGAACATTAAAATACGTATCCAAATTCATCATTTTTAGTGTTGTTGTGTTAAGTATTTTAATTTAAAGGTTGCTCATAAAGTTTCATCAAATTCTGAGCGCCGGTTTGATGGGGTTAATTTTTGAAGTTTTAAACCTCAAAACTTAATATAAAATAAAATATTGCTCTGAATCGAAAATGGCACGAGGGTGTTCGGTATGTCATAACACACCTCGGAGTCAAGTTTCGTTATTTTTGAACGCTAAACGGCGGAAAAATGCGAATAGTTTAAGTTGAAGTATTTCCTTTAGAATTTCCATAGAAATTCTTCTCCCCTCGTCGCTAGCGATCCCGTGCGGAATTCTTCCATTTTTGGCGGAAGAAACTTCCGAGCCTGAGACCCGTACAGGCGCAGAGACCTTACGCCATTAAGTTTTGGCGCAGGATACCACTTCCTGCGCCTATTTAACCCCTCACCCCTCTCTTCTCCTCCCTCTTCCACAGCCAGCAGCTCCCTCCTCTCCCCTCATAGCAGCCCAGCCCCCTCCCTCAGCCCTTGCTAGCCCTCCAGCAGTAGCCGGCAACCCAACAACCCCCTCCTGTCGCTGCCAGCGAGCCAACAGCCGACCTCCTCTCTTGCAGCCCCTGCCAGTCCTTCAGCAACAGTTGACCACCCAGCAGTCCCTTCCTGCCGCTTCCAGCCAGCCAGCAGTCCCCTCTTGCCGCTTCCAGCCAGCCAGCCAGCAGCCGACCTCCTCTCCCGCAGCCCCTTGCTAGCCCTCTAGTAGCAGTCGGCCACCCAGCAGCCCCCTCTCGCCGCTGCCAGCCAGCCCTCTTGTTGCAGCCACCCCGGCCAGCCGTCTGGCCACCCATTCCAACCTCTCTCCGTTTTTCGGTGATCCTAATCTTGAAGGTAAGAGATATTCTTCTCTTAATTTTCTTAATGCTGTAGGAAAAGAAAGATTTTAACGCATATTGCATTATGAGTAGAGGCAAGCCAAGTCGAGCTTAAATTGGCTTCGGCTGGAGCTTGAGCTCAATCTCAAGCTCGAGCTAATTTTTTTTATGAGCGAATCAGCTTATGAGTTGGTTAATTTGTAATTTGATGTGATAAAATGACTTCTTTATAATAAATTATCATTTAAGAGCAAAATTATAAAATATCAATCAAAGACTTAAAAAAGATATTATTCTTAAGAATATTGGCTAAATGCTAAAATATCAAAAACTTAAATGCAGATTGAACAAATTGTCACTCATCCGAACTTAAAGAACAAAAGGTACCCAATACATATTACAAATATTACATTTTGCATTTTTATTGTAAATATTACATAGCTTAGTTGGTTATTTGGAACCAACATTCAGGGTTGTTACTTGAAAATGACATCAGTAATTGACGATGGCATTGGGAAGGATGATGATGCGAGTACGGCGGTGCGGACGATTATTAAGATTGTAATGATGTCAGTGAGTACAACAATTAAGGCGGTGGTGTTGATCGAGATGGTTGTGATGGCGGTGAGCACAACAATTAGGGTGCTGATGGAGATTAATAGTGATGGTAGTGTGGTCAGATGATGGGAATATGATGGAATGCCGATATGATGATGGGCATAAGCTTTTCCTGGCTCAGGGCTCCGGCCGGGCAGGGGTGCGTGGGCCTTTACGGGGATGGTGTGAATGTTCGTGGGACAAAGGGGCAAAAGCTTGCTTGATTTTCCAGTGCGAATGCGAACCCCCCAGCGGGGTGGGGGGCGAGGGTTTTCTGGAAGTGAACTTGGGTCTAGGGTAATAAAGGAAGAGTCCTCGAGCAATAAGATCATTGGGGTCAAATCGACAACGAGAAAAATGGAGAGAGCAGAATGGCAGGGATGATTATGGCGACGGTGATGCCGATGACAATGGCATAGGGAAGGATGATGATGCGAGTACGGCGGTGCGGACGATTATTAAGATTGTAATGATGGCGGTGAGTACAATAATTAAGGCGGTGGTGTTGATCGAGATGACAATAATGGTGGTGAGCACAACAATTAGGGTGCTGATGGAGATTAATAGTGATGGTGGTGTGGCCAGATGATGGGGATATGATGGAATGCCGATGTGATGATGGGCATAAGCTTTGCAAATTAGGTCAAATTCCGCCTTAGAAATCAGGATCTCGAGGAATTTCTAATTAGAGAAAACAAAAATACCATAGGTAAGAATAATTTAAAAGATCAAAGTGCTATAGTTTGAGAAAAATCTGAATAACAGAAGCTCCCGTTTTATTTTCTAAATTATTTAAATTTTAAAAATCATGAACATTGAAATACGTGCCAGAATTCATCATTTTTAGTATCGTTATATTAAGTATATTATTTAAAGGTTGCTCGAGAAGTTTCATTAAATTCTGAGCGCCGATCTGATCGTGATTAATTTTTGAAATTTTAAACCTCAAAAATTAAAATAAAATAAAATATTGCTCTGAATCAAAAATTTTCAACGTGAGGGTGTTTGTAATGTCATAACACACCTCAGTGTCAAGTTTCGTTATATTTGGACGCCAAACGGCGGAAAAATGCAAATTATTTAAGTTTAAGTAAATTCCTTAAGAAAAATTCCTTTTCCTTCTTTCCCCTCCTTCCTTATAGCAAGATTTGTGATTCTTCCGCTTGGCGGAAGAATCTTCCGCCCATACAGCCCAATTAACACCATTAAGGCGCCATTAACCCCCCTTATCCTACACCTCTTTACCCACCCCCCTTCCATCTCTATTTAAGACAGCAGCTCCCTTATTCCCCTCTCCAAACAACAGCCTTTCTCTTTTCTCCCATTCACTCAGCAGCCATCAGCCTCTTCTTCTCTCCCAGCCACATAGCAGCCAGCAGCCTCTCCTTCTCCCACAGCCCACAGCAGCTGACCTCCCCTCCTTAACCTTGCCAGCCCTCCTCCCTCAGCCCACAACAGTCGGCTAGCAGCCAGCTCTTCAGCCCTGCCAGCCATTCTCCTTCTCTCAGCCAGCCCACAACAGCCCTCTCCCTTCTCTCCTAGCCAGCACACAGCAGCTAGCAAGCTGCTAGCTCCCTCCTCAGCCCCCCCAACAGCTCCTCCCTCAACCCATAGCAGCCAACAAGCTGTCAGCTCTTTCTATCTAGTGAGCCGATAGGCGAAGATAAGAAGGATGTGAGCCTACTATAAGAAAGATCATTCGTCGAACCGAAGAGCTCGAGCTGGAGAGCAAAGCGCCAGTTGCTAGACGAATCTCTTGAAGCCTTTACCAGCCCCCACAGCAGCTCCTCTTTCAGCCCACAGCAGCCAGCAAGCTGCCAGCTCCTTTCTCAGCCCCTACCAGCCCCCACAACAACTCAGCCCACAGCAGCCAGCAAGCTACCAGCCACCCAGCCAGCCCTCTTGCTGCATCCACCTCGGTTAACCGTCCGATCATCCATTTCAACTTCTCTTCGTTCTTTTCCGGCGATCATAAATCCTAAGATAAGAGGAGTTGGAAAGGAAGAAAATGGAATGAAAACATTTTGCTAATCTTATAACTCTATACATATTTATGAAAATTTATATTTAGTCATTTACATTTTTATCATTCTCATTAATTAATAATGAGAACAATTCAAATATTATAAAATGACTATTATTTCCATTTAAGTATTTCTTTTCATTTTTATTTCTGTCTTTATTCTTTTATAAACATTAATATGATCATAATAATAATATATGATTACAACAAGTGACTTAATAAATACGGATTTATATCATAAGAAAAATGTGAAAGAAAAGGACAAAAAAGAAAAATGTAAGAAAATCCTTAAATAATATCCCTAAAATCATTGGCTAATTGCTAAAATGTAAAAAAATGTAGATTGAGCGAACTGTCACTCATCCGAACTTAAAGGACAAAAGGTACCCAGTATATGATAAATATAACATTTTTGCATTTTTTTTATTGCTGCTTAGCTCCGCTTATTTGCTTTGGGCCAAATTCATTTGAAGATTGGTTGGTTGTTTCAAACCAACGTGATGTCATTCGTGGGTTATTGGAAAATGATATCAGTAACATTAATGCTTGGTTGATTGTTAGAAACCAACATCCTTTTCATTTGTGGGTTACTGGAAAATGATATTAGTAACATTAATGCTTAGTTGATTGTTAGAAACAAACATCCTTTTCATTCGTGAGTTGTTGAAAAAATGACATCAGCAACATTCGTGGGTCATTGGAAAAAAGACATCAGTGATATTCGTGGTGGGTTACTGGAAAGAAGATATCAGTAACCGACATTTTGTGATAATACTTGTTGCAGGAAACTTTTATTCATTTTGCGCTATTACCTTACTTTTCCTGCATTTTTTTATATATGCTAATCGCATTTCTATTTTTATAAAAATGTAATATATTTTGTTTACTGTGGTATTTAGAGTATTCTCTAATTACTGGGAATTCTAATTCCGATATTGTTTGTTGTACAATATCAGGTCAGGTAATTCTAGAAGAGCTTAAACAAGAACCCTACTGCCTAAAATTTTCAATCTGCCAATAGATCTACGACGGCGCTGTTGTGCTTTTTTTATTATTTTTATATTTCACTTTTGTACGAGGAGTATGATGAAAAATCTTGTAATATGAACTATAAATAAATGAGAAATGTCTTTTGATTTTTATGTGTCTATTTTCTTTCGCAAATTACTCAATATGATCCTGCGGTAAGTGAACACCTAATGTCGGAACGGTTTTCGCTGAACCGGCGTCGGGACATCACAGTAACATTCGGGGTTATTTACTGGAAAATGACATCAGTTACCTTCATTTTGTGATAATACTTGTTGCAGGAAATTGTTTATATTTTCGCACTATTGCCTTACTTTTCCTGTATTTTATTACTGCCTTATTTTCGCTAATCACATATTTTTAAAGTGTAAATCTTATTGTGTATTGCAGTACTTAGAGTATTCTCTAATTACTGTGAATTTCAATCCCGGTATTGTCTTTTGTGCAATACCAGATCAGATGCTTCTGGGAGAATACGCGCAAGAACCCTAATGCTTAAAATTTTCAATCTTGCTGATAGATCTACGATGCTGTTTTGCTTTTCTTTTATCTTTTTATTTTATTTCTCACTTTTGTACGAAGAGTACGATGAAAGATCTTGTAATTTGAAATGTTTAAATAAATGAGAAATATTTTTGGCTTTTGTATGTGTATTTCCTTTTCTCTCAAGTTGTTCACTATGATCCTGCGATATGTGAACACCCGATGTAGGGGAGATTTCCGCTGAACCGGCGTCGGGCTATCACAGGTGTGCACGGGGAACTGAGCCATTGTTTGTGCATGAGTAGGGTTTGGTTTTTTTATTATATTATTACTATTATTGTTTCAGCTTTTACTCTTGCTCTGCCACTTACCTTTTTTATCTTGTTTTTTTTTCCATCAGTTATTTTTTCTTGAGCATTGCAGGGTGGACTCATCTTTTTGAGTGGTCCTTATAAAAATGCAACGTGATATGATTATCAATTTGACCTAGTTCAACAAAATTAAGTGCAGGGAAAGTGTTTTACAGTGGCTGCCTTTCTTAAATAAAAGGAAGAATCATTAGTATAATCGAAGATCTAATATTCAGTTTGTGCTCATCATCTAGCTTTATTTTTGGTGATATCTTTATTTTCATTAGTTTTGAGATTCATTTTTGGTTTGATTTTAGATACACTTTTTATTATAAATAGTATCAATTATTTATCTAATTCATTAAAATGAAATCAACAATAACAACAGTAACAACAACAATAAATCTTAGTCTTACTAGGTGAGACTAGCTACATGAATTCTTTATTTCCATTTTCTTGATCAAACATAAATCTTCTCTAAGTTGCAAATTATGAAGATTCTCTATGATGGTTTCTTTCCATTTTTTTTGGTATTCTTTTAATATGGGCAAAATTTATATACTCAAAATTTCAAATAGGGGCATTGAATGATCTATGCTCAATATACCCTAAACCATCTAAAATGACATTCTCTGATCTTATCCACTATTGGAGCCACTCAAAGCTTGATACGAATGAACTCCTTCATCATTCTATTCTTTTGAGTATACCCACTCATCCACCTTAGCATTCTCATCTTGTAACATTTATTTTATCATTAAGTTTCGACTTTGTTGGCTTATATTCAACCTCATATAGCATAGTCGGTCGTATAACTGCTTTATAATTTTTTTTTTATCTTGAGTGGAATTTTATGATCTCACCACACTCCAAGTGCTCTTCATTTCATTCAATCAGTTTGGATGCTATAAATCATATCGTTCTTTATTTCACCATTATTTTTAGTAATTGAACCAAGGCATTCAAATTTGTTCTTCTTCTTAATCATATGGTACTCAATAATTAAATCCTCGAGATTATGGCTTTTATTACAATTAAACTTACAATCCATATACTAATACAATAATTGTTAAATTTTAAAGTGGTCATACACAACTCAAGTTTTACTAAAGCTCCATCTTTAGTCTTATCAAATAACAAAATGTCATGATCAAATAACATGCACAAGGAACTTTTTCTTGAATTTGTTCAGCAAGAACATTCATAATTAAAGCAAAATTTTTTGATTTAGAGCAATAATCTAATCCAATAGTAATAGAAAAATCATTAGACATGCTACATTGCGATCAAATACAAGTTATAACCCCATTATACATATCCTTAATAATATTATAAAATGCTGGACAATTTTTACCTCCTCTTCAAAACTTCCCAAAAAATTTCTCTTGGCACTCTTATTGTAAGCCTTTTCAAGATTGAATGGATTTTGTTTTTGTTTTATTGAATCTCTTAGTAAATGTATGACTTTCATGTTAGAGATCTACTTGGCATAAAACTATATTGTTTTTGTAAAATATCAGTACCCCTTTGTGGTTTGTAGTTAACCGCACTTTTTTAAAGTTTTAGCATAGAAATCAACTTTATTCCCTTGTAAATTATGTATTCTTGAGCATCACCTTTATTCTTGTAAGTAGACACAACATTACTCATTTGACATCTCTTAAGCTTTCAAAATAATATAAATAACTTTATAAGCTTATAAATTTCCGTTTTACTTAAATAATACCACACATTTATAAGGGTGTATATGATCCTATTGCTTTTCCACTTAGTGGGATTAAGACTTGGTGTTGTTATTGTTTCTATCACCAAGCATCTATATTATTGGGTGCTTTTCTTTGATTAATCAGATATACTCTTAGCTATATTATGAATTCAATTAGCATATTCACATTACCGTCTTAAAATCACTATATATATATATATATATATATATGTTACCCATCATAGAATTCAATCATCTAGTTTAAAGATATATTTTATAATTAGTATTATTTTCTTACTTTTTAATTTGCAAATTTAAAATTGATTAATTGATGTTAGGTTGTCAAACAATCACCTAAAATAACGTTACAATTATTGTGATGTAATAATCTTTTTTCCATAAGCGATAATAATAAAGATTAACTTTATAAGTCTCATTTTTACAAGTGATAATTTGTCCTCTTATTTAAAAATTTGTATTAATAATAATAAGATCATAAACTAAGGCAAATTCCAAAATTATTTTTTCTTATTCATTAATCTTCTCAAAATCAAAACTTTTATAAATACTATTAAATTGTTCATTCATCCTTTTAAATTGTCAATTAAATCTCTTATAAATAACATCTCTTCTTAGGATGGTTTTTGAACAAGGATCTTTGAGTCTTGCAATTTGTTTTTACTCATTTTAAATCTTATTTGATGGGCATACATATTGGTATTATTAAAAATTTTTCCTTTAACTATAATCTTTAAAGATATAATTCTATCTCCAAATCTTTTAATTTCTAGTATATTAATTTTTAACTTCTTATACAGGAAGATACTTTTGTCATTATCATGATGATTCTTACCTAAGTACCAGAGTTAAAAGCTAAGTTATCAATTTTTTTTCTCTTCTACCCAATTTTTTTGAAAATATATATTTTCTTATTAGTCATAATATTTTTTAACTCAAAAAAAATTTGTTGAGAGTGCCAATATTTCAACTACATAATAAAAAATTAGAATCACAAACTAGCTTCTTTACATGCATTCAACCATAATACGGGAACCCTTGCATATTTGGCATCACATTTGGACGTTGATGTGTGCTTTGTGTATACTTATCAATGTATTCAGGCAATGCAACATATTGTTTCTAGGGGATGCCCCAACTTTAAGTAATTTTATAAAAGATTCATTACATTGAGAAGATTCGACAAAGACTTACATTAGATGTTAACTGTCGAACACACAATTTGGAACCCGACAACATCAACTTTATGAGGATTCATTGGTTGGATGTCAGCAACTTTTGATGATTAAAATATAAAAAAAAGATTGTATAATTAAGTTGCAACATTTATAAATTTAATGAGTCATTGATCAGATGTCAACAACCTTTGACGCTCACTCCAAAGCTTCTGAGTTCTGTTCAAAGCTTATGCATTTCACCCATTTTCATGAAAATTTTGGAGTTTTTCTAGAAACTCGCTATAATTGCTGAAGCTGCAAATATTAAAATGTTTTAAATTCGCTTCAACGAAACCTTTCCGGTGTCAATCTGGTATCACAGAAACTGTAAACCATGTAAAAAATGCTTGTCTTTATATTCTATTTTCTCTTTTGTATGATAAAAAACTATCATTTCTTAATTCATGTATACTATTCTAATACTATAAATGGTTTTTTACATAATAGCAATAATATACGCTGAACAACTGTTAAGCCTATTTATAAAACTTCTACATTGCAGGAATTTGATACAACAGTCATGTCCCTTCTGCCGTGAGAGCCTCAGTCAAGTAAGGCCTGATGACTTGTGGGTCTATACGGATAATAGGGATATTGTTGACGTGACAAAAGTGATCACTGATGATCTGAAACGACTGTATTTGTTTATAGACAGACTTCCTTCAATGGGGCCTTCAACTGATACAGTTATTAATATGGATGATTGATTTGCTTGACATGTCAAGCTGCCTAGAGAGGTTGGTTCTTTTCATTAATTTTTTGATTTAGTACTCACCAAAACTTTATTTTTTATTTACATTTTTGCTGCTATTAATTATTAGCTATTAGTTGTTAAGTTTATTGCTAAATGATTGGTGCATAGTTAGTCCCTGCTAATACAGACCTAGGAGTTTAATCTATTTTCTTATTATAATGATAAGTATAATACTATAATTATTAAAAGTTTATTAATATTGTAATAATAATAATATTTTTCTCATAATTATCATTATTGTTGTTATTATTAATTTCTTAAAGCTTACCTTTTGAATTCTTGTTAATTGCCTATGGAATAGCCGGTTGCAAGGCACAGTAGAAATTTTTTGAGGCCTTTTCATGTAGTTCCGGGTTGTATAGTTGATGTAACTTTGCAGTTCATTTTTGACAGTCAGTGTTAATTGAATTCATTTTATAGGAATGCCTGAATGAATAATCTTGTTGTGATAGTTTTAGAGAAGGGAGAAGAGTGAGAAAACCTAAAGCTTTTATGTAACCGCAGAACATCTCGGAGCCCAAAATGCATTCCAAAAAGAAATTTGATGTGATGGCATCGCTTATGATGAAAAAGATTGATGCAATACACATTTAGTTAGCCTTTAGTTTTGTAATTTTGTATTGCTTTCTCTCTTCTTTTTTTTTCCAAAAAGGATGCTGATATAATAAAATGTTTTGGGCTGGTTTTTTTTGAGCATCCTAACTTTTCCTACAAACATAGACTAATTTTTTTTTCTTTGTATGGGTAATGTGTGTTGGTTTGGAAGAAGAGATGTTTCTTTGATGATTTGGATCATCAAATAAGGTGTTGACGGAGTTCCAGAGGGTTTTGGGGAAAGACATATTGCACGATAGAGAACGCACCCATGCCCTGGGCGCCTATTTGGGCCTGTTGCTCGAGGAGGCGCCGATTAGCACATGTAGGGCGAGGAGGGGGTTGTCCGGGACCGAGAGACAGGCACCCATGTGCGCGCCATTAAAGTAGACCCAAGCCCGAGAGAGGGGTGCCCAGGCGCATGCAGCGGTTTTGACCTGAAGGCATCCCTAGGGTATTTTGTGGTTTTTGGGGGCAATTGAAAAGACTTGTTGGTCAAGAGGCTGTAAGAGGAGCCATTATTGGTCAAGAGTAAATGGTTTTTGAAATTCTAATTGTATTATTCTCTCCATATAGTGAAATTCTTATCCTCTCTCTCCATGGACGTATGTGAATCTCACAGAACCACGTTAATCTTATGTCTCTTTTGATTTTGCTTGTGATTATATGTGAATTGTCTTATTTTTCGCTTCAATGATTTGATTTGGGGATTTATTATTCTTCAAAATTATTGTGTTGATCCCACCAAGTGGTACCAAAGCGTTGTTGTGTGCTGTGAAAATTATTGTCAATTATACAAATCTATTGTACAATCATGGTAGAAGAAGTAGAAATTTAATTAGTAAGTGCTACGCTTGAAAAATTCGTACATCAAATCATAATGCATCTTGCAAAAATTAATGGCATTAAATTTGATGAGAAGAATAATTTTGGGATGTGGCTTTGTGAATCGTTAGATGCGCTATGTGCTATAAATTTTGAAGATGCTCTAAAAGGCGATGGGAAGCCGGAAATTATATCTGAAAAGGATTGGGCGAAGGTGAACGGTAGCGCATGCGGATTGATTCGTAATTTTCTTACGCAAGAAATTAAGTATTCTGTGATGATAGAAATTTCAACAGTGAAACTATGACAAACACTAGAGAACAATTACTTGATGACGAGTGTGAAGAATCGACTTCACATGAAGCAGAGGCTCTATTGATTCCAGATGCGTAGAGGCATCTCATAGTCAAGCATATAAATGATTTCACTAAATTGTTGTCAGATTTTGTGAATTTGGATGAAAATCTGGTGGATGAAGTCAAGTCACTTCTTCTATTGAACTCACTTTTATATGAGTATGAATATTTTAGCATCACGCTCATTCATGGGAAGGAGGTCTTGAAGTATGATGAAGTGATTACGGTATTGCTGAATAATGAAGTCTCTGAAGTCTGAGATGACCGAAGCACTTATCCTCCAATGCAAAAGATTTGAGAAGATGAAATAATGGAAAGAAAAGAAGAGTGGTGATGGTAGCCAGAAGAGGGCCAAGTCTAGGGCTCGAAACTTTGGGCGCAATTAGTGTGCCTTTTATTTGGAGAATGATCATTGGAAGAAGAACTGTCTGAAATTGAAGAAAAGGGGGAATGATTCATCAGAAGTAGTAGCAAATGTTATACGCGTGAACTCCAATGTTGATGACTCAGATGTTTATCTTATAGTTGTGTCGTAGTGCTTGTACACAGAAGACTCATGTTGAATTATGGACATGGGGGCTACTTATCATATATAACCACGACACAATTGGTTCCATACTTTCAACGTGTTGGAAAGTGGTGTTGTGAGTACGGGTAACAATCATGCATGTCGTACTGTTGGGATATGAAACATTTTTGTGCGCTTGCATGATGGTATAGTTGGAGAATTGAGATATGTGTGACATGTTCCGAATATCTGTAAGAATTTAATTGTTGGATCTCTTGAAGCTAAAGGTAACGATCATGCATGTCATACATTTTGTTATTATTTGCTTTATTTAATGCATTTATTTACATTTTTATGTACATTTAATTTTATTATTCTTTTATTATTTGGCTCTATTTTATTTTTATATTACCATTTATGATCCTTAATAATTTTTATAGTTTTTTATATTTGTTTATACTCTTAGGTATATATATATAACATTATACATATATATAGTCTCTAAGTCTTAAGCGTAATGAAGTTTTCTTTTGATTCTAGATTATAACGTATAAGTGTTCATAACTAGTGGATACATGTGTGTACCTATAAATATTTATATGTATGTGAGTGTGTGTCTATACATGTAAGTGGAAACCTATACATTTGTGTGTGTATTTATATTGATATATATATATATATATATATATATATATACATACATATATATATATATATATATATATTTGTATGAATGTCTATGTGATCTATATATACATGTATTATGTATTCACTTGCACAATTTTCTTTTTATTAAAATATTTATTTATGGTTATGGGCATACATCTATGAATTTATGAAGAAATATTAAGTCTAATAATTTGTGTATAATTGCTAATTATTTATGATATTTTTAATTTTGCATTATATCTATTATGGATTACACATATTTGTACCATTATTATCTCAATTACTTTTGTTTCACCCAAAAAAATGATAATTCATTCATTGTAACTAGTTGTAATAGTTGATTTCCTTATATATATATATATATATTTGTATGATGTTTATGTGACCTATATATATACATATATTATGTATTAACTCGCACAACTTTCTTTTTATTAAAATATTTATATATGGTTATGGGCATACATCTATGAATATATGAAGTGATGTCAAGTCTAATAATATGTGTATAGTTACTAATTATTTATGATATTTCTGATTTTGCATTATATCTATTAAGGGTTACACATATTTCTACCATTATTATCTCAATTACTTTTGTTTCACCCAAAAATATGATAATTCATTCATTGTGACTAGTTGTAATAGTTGATTTTCTTATATATATGTGTGTGTGTGTGTGTGGTGTGTTTGTGCGCGTGCGCGTGCCTGTGCCTGTGCCTGTGCCTGTGCCCGTGTCTGTGTGCGTGTGCGTGTGCGTGTGCGTGTGTCTGTGTGCGTGTGCGTGTGTCTGTGTGCGTGTGCGCGTACGTGTGCGTGTGCGTGTGTGTTTGTGAAAATCTTTTAAGTTTCACTTTATGATTATTAATGATAAACATTAAGGAGGTCTTACATAATTCCCATACCAAGGGATTTAACTCTTTGTTAAGCTAAGATTGATATACTAGATATTCTTAAGGCTTGTTTTAACTAATGAGACATTATTTTCTCATTTATAATTCATTATTCTTCAAACTTTATCTTATTTATTTATATTATCATTTTATTAGGACTTGACTTATATTAAGGCCATAATTTGTTATGAAGTTATGTAAGGTGTACAAATTAATAGGTTATGTGCACATGAGTGAATGTATAGATTTTTAGTTAATTATATAGGTGCACTAGAATGTGTTGAGGAGTATGTATGTACATGCTCATGTTGTATTTACTCATCTTATGATAAAATTGTCACATTTTTAAATTTAATCTAAGGACTAACATATGAAGCTTTTTATTATTCAATTCTAAATAATTATGAATTTAAAATATCATCATGACAAGCCTAGCACAATTCACATTAGTGATGTATTTATAGGCATTAAGGTAAGTTAAAGGCACAATCCAAGATCTAGGATTCATACATGAGGGTTACCAATCAACTTTCCAAAATTATGATTAGATTTACCACATATGCATATAAATGGATGATGTTTTATATTTCTAAATACAAATGTCATTCATAGGTTAATTTCATGAAAGTAAACAAGTAAGCCTTAATTAAATCAAACTATAATCTAGCTCAATTGGACAAGCTTAAATCCTCACAAGAAGGCAACTTAGAATCCTTACATGATGAGCTATATATGTATACGAGACAAAAATCCCAACATCAATAAGCCAAGCAATGTGATAATGATATTAATTCATGTGCAAGATCACATGCAACATACACATCCACATAAAGTTGGGATCTTCTTAAGTAGAGATCTTGATTAATCCTACTTATTATAAATCTTCTTAAACATGGCTATATAGCTCAATCATGGCTAAGGATGAATTTAAAGCCTCATATGAATCTATCTTTTTTATTTTATTTTAATTTTTTAATTCATGTTAAGCTAAACTTAGAATAAACATAAGCTAATATACACTAAGTTTTCTCCTAGTTTAAGCAACTTGCAATGAGATCAAAATGGAAAGCTTACATTGTATCCAAATGATTTGAGAAGAGGTTGATTAAATTTTAAGGAGTACCTAGTTTGATTTTTGTCCTAATCATGATGGAGTAGTGTTTAGCCCAAGTTCAATATATATTAGCAAGAGAGCTTATATTACCTAATCAAGTCTCCCTTAAGGCTTATAGAACTTATTAATGGAAGCAAGACAATGTTAGGAGCTTCTATAGCGTGCGCTTGGATTAGAGGAAGTCCTAGGGATAGTCGGTGGCGGGGTGGTGTTCGACTGCAACTCAAAGAAGGTATGTGCGGAAACCCTCGGGCAGGAGAAGAGGGAGTGGAACTGTTGCAGCCGCTGTGTGAGGACCCGGTGTCGGGTCAGCGGGAGCTAATCTAGCACCGATTGTTGGGGCGATAACAACAAGTCCTCTGGCCGCATGACCATATTGGGTAATTTAAGAGACAAATATATAGATATCAAACATAACTCATTTATTCAATAATTCACAAGTCCTGATTACAAAGATTAAAACAAAAGAAAAGTTGCAAACTTTTTAAAAGTGTCAAAAAGAAAGCGAAAAATTAGCAGGAAGTTGTATCAGCACTGCTTAGTTCTTAGCACATTTCTTCTAGGACGAACTCTTGATCTGGGCACATTTCAAAGGTGCGAGCATTTGAATACCAGTTAGTTGTGAAACTAAGTACTGATGGGTGTCATCTTTACAAATGTTAAATAATAAGCAAAATAATCAATAATTTGATAGGAAATAAAAGCTGTACAAACTTATCTCTGCAAACCTGTTTCAATTGCACTTGAAACTTAGCATAACAATAATTGCAGTCACAAAAATAAATACAAAATTTTAGCGTTTGATATCTGAGGCAAAATATGATTTTGTTGGGCAAGTACAAAATTGAGGAAAAAGGGAGTTCATTTTTGTGTTACATATCCCAACTTCCTTCTATACTTGCTCCAACAAAAGCTTATCAGTATAGGCTTCTTATGACTCCCGATGTGGATAGCTCCATACTAACAGTTGTATGATCAAACCAAAAATATATCAACATAGAACCCTTGCTACTCACTTATCCAAACTTATTCATATATCATTTTATGTGATTTTTAAAAGCACTTTTGATGCAGGGCAATATTAGGGTTTGGTGTTGTCGGGCTCTAATGCAATCCTAGGGTTTGTGAATGCTTGTGAATGCAGATGTTTTTTTTTTAGGATGTATTTGGAAATTTAAGCACCTTTCGCGCAGCCGCTTTAGATCAATTAAGCTTCAGCATCTACCTGCGGAAGATTTCACAGTAATTTGAAAATAACTTTCGTTGGCAATGGGGTGTCCTGAGCCACGAACAAGAAGAGCGGTAGGCATCGGTTTCGGATCAAAGGAAAGGCTCCGGTTCGGAAAGGTGACTCGCACTTCGAGTTGTACTTGCCATGCAGGTGTGTTCGGAGGCGTTTCCGTTCCGAAACCACTCGCAGCGACCGGATTTAGATTTGCGTTCCTACAAATAATTTTTACCTGAAAATCGCACAAGAAAATAATTAAATAAATTCAGTTTATGGTATGAGAACAACAAACACACGCCGGTTTAAACCGGGAGCGAGAAGGGTGATCCGAGTAGATTTCTTGTAGCGGCTAGGGCAACGACGGCTAAGCAGTGGAGGCGGTTGGACAGCGGTGATTGGGGGCAGCGGCGGCGGCGACGGCAGGGGCAGCGACGCAGCTGCGGCTTCTAGCGGTAGGCAGTTCGACGAATTTTTGGCTGGCAGCGGCAGCAAGGGCAACGGCGGCGGCCGACCGCAGGGGCAAAGCGACGCAGCTGCGGCTTTGTAGCTGTAGCAGCGACGAGTGGTGGCTGGCAGCGGCAGCAAGGGCAGCGTCGGCGGCTGGCAACAAGGCCGGGCATTTTGCGGCGGCGGTGGGCAGCGTCACGCAGCGTGGACAGCGGAGATCTCGTGCAGGCGGCGGGGCTGGGGTGTTGGCAGCGGCTGTCTGCAGGGAGAGGTCCAAAGGCAGCAAGGGGAGGGGTCCGGAAGGTGGCGGCTAGGTTTGGAGAGGGAGGATTTGGAAACTATAGTTTTCCCGGGGAAACAAGAGCCGTTCTCGCTGTTTGGAGAAAACTCAGAATTTCTATTTATTAAAAACTAAAATTAACATACAGATCTTGGGTAATTTATAATACCCTCAAAGCAATCTAGACCATAGAGTGTTTTTAATAAACTATCGAAGGGCTAATATTCGTCCCTTCGATCAATACATGAAACGGATAAAAATAAATGCGAAAATAAAATTGAAACAGACAAAAATAAATGCATAAAAATAAAACTGAAATATCAAGGCCGGTATGGGTCCTGGCGGGCTCGGCGGCGGGACCCGCGTCGAAGATGGTCCCATCAACTTTTATCAAATTTGTGCAATGCTGAGCAAAAACATATTTAAAAAAGAGTAATAAAAGGCAATTGGTACCTTGTTTTTTTACGTTTGGATGAGTGACAGATCGCTCAATCTGTAATTAGGTTTTTGATAGTTTAAATTAGCCTTTTTAGCCAATATTATTATCTTCATTTATATTTTGTTTTTTTTTTATTTTCTCAATTTGATAGAAGTCCGTATTTTTAAGTTACTGATGTGGCTATAATATTTATAATAACATTATTATTATTATTTTAATAATACTAATAATAATAATTATAATAATAATATACGAAAAAAAAGACAATGGAAACGACTGTATAAATTGCAAAAAGTAGTGATAATAATAGTAATAATAAAGAAAAGAGAAATGACAGAATAAAATGCTTGAATTGAAATAATAGTCAATTTATAATATTTGTACAATTTTTATTATTGATTAATGAGAATCATAATAATGTAAATGATATAATTTTATCATTATTTTCTTCATAATAATGATTATTAAGTATATAAAAATAAAAGAATGAAGAAATAGCAAAATCTCTTATCATTCTCCCTCCTTATTTTTCCTTCTCCTCTTACTTTGGTTAGAGTTGTCGGAAAAATGGAGGGATGCCGAACGTGGCGGAAGGAAGCCGGCAGGAGGTTGCCGGGGCAGCGGGGGGCTAGCTGGTCGGATGAGGAAGCGGCTGGCCGTGCTATTGGGTGAGGCAGGAGTGTTGCTGCTCTTTGGGAGAAGGAGGGGAGGGGAAGAGCTGAGGGAGGAGGGGCTGCTGCTGAGGGTTGAGGGTGGCAGGGAGGGTGGCTGCTGGCAGGGGAAGGGGAGGGCTGGCTAGACTGCTGTGAGGGGGGAGAAAAGGGAGGCTGAGAGAAGGAGAGGGGCTGCTATTTTTGGGGAGTAGAAGGAGAGAACTCAGGGGTTTTATAGAGAAGGGGAGAGGGTGTTGGTCGGCCAATTTGGCCGACTATTCCTACGCCAAAATGGCGCAGGAAGGGTCCCTGGCGCGGAAGCTTCTACGCCTGTAAGGCACGACAGGGGGGAGTCTGCAATAGCAGGGAACAGGAACAGGGGAAAAATAGGGGAAAAATCAAATATTTATTTAAAATTAATTTTTTTGCATTTTTTCGCTGTTTGACGTACAAAAATAACGAAACTTGACACAGCGATGTGTTATGATGTAATGTACACCCCCGCGCCAAAAATTTTTGATTTGGACAAATATTTTATTTTTAATTAATTTCTGAAGTTTGAAACTTAAAAATTTAATTGAGGCCGAACTGGCGCTCAAAAATCGATGAAACTTTTTGAGTAGTCTTTAAATAATATACTTAACATAACGACATTAAAAATGATGAATTCAGATGTGTATTTCAATGTTCTCAATTTATTGGATTTAAATAATTCAGAAAAATAAAACTGGAGTTTTCGTTATCTGAATTCTCCCAAATTATGGCACTTTGATCTAAAAACTATTTCTATCTAATGGAAATTTTGTTTGCCCTTATTTGAAATTCCCCGTGCCCTGATGTCTGAAGTGGATTTTCACCTAATTTGAAAAGTAATGACATTGGGTCGTTACACGCTGACCCTTAACCAAGCTTGCTGGAACATTTGTAGGTTAGGTCGAGTCCCAGGAGTACTCAAGGTGTGGCTGACGATGAGGTGGTGGCTTGGTGTAAAATCTCAAGATTTTAAGCCAATTAACATTCTTTTTATCACCTATTTTAATTTGAGTAAATCATGAATTATTTTTGCAAAAATAAATACTAGTATGTTAAGATTAATTTTATAGAATTTTAGGAAACTTTTGAAAATTTTCTATGATTGGATTTTCCCTGATTATTTTATTATGATTTTAAATCAAAACAATTATATAAAAAATTTTGGTGTCATAATTTAGCAGACCCCGTTAAACGGCGTTTGACGCCGTCTATCGTAAGCGGCAGATCCAACGGATTTCAGTATTTGCTGTTGAAACAGACGGCACATATTGCACAACGGCGATCCAACAGTAAAAGTGACGGGTGTAATGGCGCTGGCGACCAAAACTGGCCAACTTCCAGAGCCAAATTCGGCTCAACCATTTTGCCAAATTGGACAAGTTTGGTGTCTATGGATTCCTCTCATTTAGACTTACATTTTGACACCTTCAAGTTGAACTTTGATGGCATATTTTTAATTAATTTTGTGAAATGCAAAAAAATTCATTTATAGCCAAATTAGGCCAAATTAGATCATAATTTTTTGGGCTTCCACTTGTAAATCACTTAATTAAATGCACTAATTAATGTTTCACCAAAATTTTCCCATTTTAAGGACAACTTTAAATCAAATTATTTTGAGCTATCCAAATTCTCCTTGATCAAATCATCACCATTAGATTAACCTTAATTCTAAATCTAAAATTCTGCCACTATTCATTTTACCTCATTTGAGAGTTTTTGGCAAAACCCTCATCCCCTTCTCCCCCACATCTCCTCCAAACCCTAAGTACCCATTCCTAAGCAAAATTTAAGGCAAGGTGGAAGTTCGGAAGCTCCAAATCATCAAGGAAGATCTTAGCTACACTCCTCCATCCCCATTAAACTCACGTTAAGATAATCTCCTCTCATATCTCTTGATTTCTTGCTCTTAGGTTGTTTTCCTTGGAAAAAATGTTTAGATAATGATTTATGTGATTTACCACTAAATACATGCGCAATAGTAATTTTCCATATATTTCTAAATTTGCATGATTTTCATTTAATGATTTTTCTTAAATAAATATTTTCAAATTTTGTTATTTTTTTTCAACTTTGCACCCTCATAACTTGTATTTTAGTCACTGTTAGATCCTGAAATTTTGCGCACACATTCTCTTATGTATTGTTAACAAATCACTAGAAGTCACCGCATTAGTTCTGCTTCTAAGATCCAAAAATCACTCCAAACTTGAGAGCCATAATTTTTCAATCACTTAGATTTGAGTGCTGTAATTTTACATGTTTATTCTCCTATATTTTGTGAATAATTTCACAAAAGATCTTACATATCTATTTGAACTCTAAAGTTTTATTTTAGGCACTCAAACTTCAGCAAACACCCATTGAAATTCAGAAAAAACTTGTGATAAATTTTAGAAAATTTTCATGCTATGATTGTGTTGTCATAACTTTTAATCTTACTATTGAATTTAGCTGATATTTGGTATGATTACTCTCTATTATATTAGGAATAACTTCACCGTTGAATACAGAATCTAGTTTTGCCATTTAGGTCTTCATATTTAGGTCCAAATTTCAAAAAATAATATGGCCGTTTCTTAGAAAATTTCAGAAACAACTCACATTTTTCCCAAACTTTGCACATTTATAATTTTTAAAATACTTTGAACCAGTAGCTGAAATTTGGCATGCTTAATCTTCTATCAATTAGGATCAACTTTTATTTAGACATCAATAGTTGAAAATATTATTTGAACTTTTATTTAGGTGTCCAAAGCTCACCAAAAACCTTAATCACAACCTAATCAATTTTAGGCTTTTCACCCAAACATTGTAATATTAACACAAAATCTTTATATTATCATTTCCTAAGTTTTTTAAACAGCAGATTATTGTTTAAGAATTAATTTTTAATAGATTTATATATGGATAGTTTTGCGGAGTAAACGAACGAAATATGTACATAGAGTTTTTCTAATTGTATTATTTTTAGCATTGTTTGAGCTTACTTCCTTAGAATATATACAACCATGGCATGTACCTCAGTATTATGTTAAGTTAAATTGTATTTTTACTTTTTATAAATGCTTGTGGTAAATATATGTGGTCAGAGTCTTTAGAGGTAGAACAAAATTTAACTTGTACAAGTAGGGTTTGCTAGCAACCCATGAAAAAATAAAGGGGGATCTAGTCCATTATGAAGGGGCAGAAGATCTAGAGAAATTACTCACCAAAATAATATTTTTGTGAGCAATTACCGACGGGTAATTGTATACTTTCATAAAATAATTTTGATTGTAATATCTAGGTCTTCCAGTGAATCTTGGAGATTCTAGGCCCAAAATGATATATTTATATCATATAGTAATTTATGCTAAAGTTATTTTTTCCATTTATGTCATTTCGTATCTTTGTCTTGAAATTATTTGAGTTTGTTTGAGCATATTGCATGCTACTATTGAAGGCATAACCCTTAAATTGAAAAATGATATTTCTTTCAAAAATTATTACATTGATTTTGTAAGCTATATATGATGCTAGAACTTAATACTTTTAGGTGCTTTACATTATCTTGCTTGATTGATAATATTGATAAATAATATAGATTTTGAGAACTAGAAGCTGATGTTAATTTTGATTTCAAGAGCTAGCAAGGAGCCAATTATTAAATGTGAGATTGAGACTCACTATTTTAAAATTTACATTATTTTTTGTTCATTTAATTTGAGATAATTTGTATAATTTTAATTTAATTTTCTTGTTCTGTGATATATGTACATTATTTTTATTTAATATTTGTGAGAAATGTTTATTCTTGAATTATTATTTAAAATCTCCCAACCCCGGTTTTAGGGTCATTACACCAGGATTGCTAAGGGCGATTGCCAACGAGGGGGTGAATGCAGAGGGAACAACTCTCAGTTATAAAAAAAATGAAAAGGCATTGGGGGTGTAAAAGAATGCTTCTGTGTTTAGGAATGATCTTAATAATCTATCCCTAGCCTTCCTAACCGTCATATCTTGAGATCCATGGAGGAGTATCAGTTGCTCGCCATTTGTAGCTGCAGCTGACTCATGGGCTGGACTGCATGTAACCGCATGCCTTCTTCTGACAAGTGGATGCGCTCGCAACCACGTGGAAGCTCGGCAGAGGCGATGAGGCGACGCGTGGCGTTGGAGTGGCTGGTGTTGCGGCTGCCGGGCGCGTGGGAGACGGAGGAAACGAAGGTAAACAATAAATAAATAAAAAGATGCGGGGAATCAGGAAGAAGAAAATAATGGAAATTAAATTTAGAAATTTTAAATTATTATTATTATTATTATTTAAAATTTCAACTTATATGTATTCTCTTGTAGTTCGAAGTCCAAATTTTATAAAATTTGGGCCAGTTGCGTATTTTGATGAGACGAACATATTCGTCACAGAAATTTTGAATTTGAATGAATTACTTTATTTTAATTTCTTAAAGATAAAATTTTCGAAAATTAATTTATAAAAATTCATCTTTTCAAATGAAAAATTTTCACTTTGCATATTTTGACGAAGAATCTAAGTATACAATTATTTTTGAGTTTTGATGCCAAAATAATTTTCCCATTTTTTATTATTAAATTTTTGAAATTATGAAAATATTCAGAAATTTTTTCTCGTTAGATTTTAGTGTTCCAAATTTATTATGCAAAATTTAAATGTAAATTTTAGGCCATCAAGATACTTATTAAGATCAATTAATCAGTTAACAACCGCGGGTTATGCGAAAAGAGGCGTACCTAGGGCATTTTTGAGGTTATTGGGGGTAGTTTAAAAGCCATGTGATGCATTTTAGGGTTAATCCCTATTATTGTATGGTAAACAACTCTTGACGGCTGTAAAAGGAGCCATTGTTGGTCAAGAGTAAAGGGTTTGTAATATCTTAATTGTATTTTTCTCTCCATATACTGAAACTCTTCTCTCTCTTGGTGGTTGTAGGTGATTTCACCAAACCATGTATATCTTGTCTCTTATGATTTTGCTTGTGATTGTCTGTGAATTGTTATTTTTTAGCTTTAACGATCCGATTTGAGAATTTATTGTTTCAAGAACGTTGTGTTAATTCCAACAATGTGATGACATCGCTTATGACGAAAAAGATGGATGCAAGGCACATTTAGTTAGCCTGTAGTTTTGTAATTGTGTAATGGTTTCTTTTTTTGCAAAAAAGGATGTTAGTATAGTAAAATGTCTTGGGATGGTTTACTTGAGCATCCTAACTTTTCCCGCTAACTTAGACTGAAAAAATCTTCTTTGTATGGGTTATTATTATGAAATATGGGGTTGAATATTAATATTAACTGTTTAAAAAAATAAAATATTAAAATGGTTATTATATATCATATGTAAGGAGAAACTAGAGAAGCGTTGTGATTAGTAGGATCCAAGCTGATTGGATGAACCGGAGGAGTGCTTTTGTTGTGCTGTGCGATCGAAAAATCTCACTCTAAAATAAATAAAATTTTTATAGAACATCTATACTACCAATTGTTCCATAATGTTGACCAACAAAAAAGAAATTTGCCGATAAAATAAATGTTACATGGATGAGGATGCTTAGGTGGGTGAGTAATATTAGAATGTGAAACGTGTTTACCTGTAGCAAGGGTTAGAGTGGCCCTAATAGTGGGTAAGATTAGTGGATACCGCCTTAGATGGTTTGAGCATATTAACCGCGTATTGTTCAATGCCCCTGTTAGAAAAATTGAGTTTATGAATTTTGCCTTTATCAAAAGAGAAAGAGGAAAACAAAAAAAATATAGGAAGAAACTATTAGAAATGGTCTTCTCTAGTTGGAACTTTGGGAGGGGCTTCTATTTGATCGTGTACAATAGAAACAAAGGATTAATGTAGCCGACCCCACCTTATAGGATTAAGGCTTATTGTTGTTGATGATGAGGTAACGAGAAAATGATTCCCACTAAGTGGAGTGAGCTGCATGATCAAACAACTCATCTCAAACTCCCAAGCATATGAGAACATTCATTGTAGTCTTTTGCCTTGCTTTTTGTCTTTTGACTTTAAATTTCCTAATCAGCACATCAAATGGTGTATGCTTAATATGTTTATGCTTTAAATCGTTATTTGTTGAAAATAGTGGCATATAATTTATGCTTAATTTTAATATTAATATTATAATATGACAATTGTTGTGATGACCCATGTTAGGTTGGTAACAACCAATTTAACATCGGATACATCTTTTCGCATGATCATATTGGCAGTTAGGTAAAATAGCAGTTAAACACATCCAGAGCCATTCAAGATTAAGAAACAGCATTCATTCAATTTAAAGTAAAATAATACCCAAAATTTAATATATAGCTTTCATTATACAAAAATAATTATCCCTTGAAGGGGCAGTTAGAATCCGTTAAATTGTCGCGCCATGTCTTTAAACTATATCAGCTTCCTCCAGCTGTATCTGATCTGGCATTATAAAAATAATGGCTTAGTGCACATTCTAAATAGAAATAATATTAAAAATATATTTAAAGCAAAGCGAAAGGCAAAAATGATAACAATTGCAGGGAAATATAGTTTATAGCCAAAAAGATAATCATAATTATTGCAAGATAAATGTCATTTTGACATATGCCAAATGGAAAAGAAATAATAGCATAAAAATTCATGATTATGTTTATGTTTATGATATTATGAAGCAATAATAGCAGTTCTGATGGGCAAAGTCAGAACCATGAGACTGAGTTCATATGCATTTAAGCATAAACCTTCACTTGGACCCCCTTAAGGGCCTCAGATGGCAATAACATGCATTTAAGCATAATCTTCACTTGTGCCTCCCTCAAAGGCTCCAGATGGCACCCTTATAGCTCCCGAGGACTAGCCCCGTCCCTAACCTATTCATGCTCCGTTTCGGAACCCTTCTTGCAACATTCACAAGATACATAAACATCATTCAATTTCTCGTACATCATTAGTAATAACGCATTAAGTAGCAATACAAAATAGGCTCAAAGCGATGCATAAGCAATAAATGATAGTAAGAAGTATAAAAATAATATCCAGTGTACCTTTTGTGTTTGACTTATTCAAGACGATTCACTCACAATTTTGATGTATCTGCAAAAATTATAATTGGAATTCTATTAAACTTTGGAAGTAATGTTTTGTGTTTCAACGAATCATATTTATTCGATATACTACCTATCCTAACCTTTTGTTCTTATATCCTCCCCAACCCTCTTAATATGAATCTTAATTATGTACAACAATGATTCTAAGTTCTTTTAACTTTCATTAGCAAGATAGCAAGCTCAGCAATACTAGTGCAGGACTACAAAGCATTCCTTCTTGAAATAAAATAATATAACTTGGAGCACTTACGTTAGAATCTAAACACCTTACTTGCAAAAATATGATGGAAACTATTCATATGTCAATGTCAAGAATATCCTTTCATAATAATATCTGTTACATAATATTTTTGCATTGAAGTGAATATAATTTTAGGGGTAAGTTAATCATAATCATGTTGTTTATAAGCTCATAAATAGAAGGCCTTAAGTAGCATTTCATTACCATGCTCTACCTTGGTTAATCTATGCATACATCTCTTACTCAAATAAATTGAAGAAGGCTATCTCTTACTCAAATAAATTGAAGAAGACTGGCATTTTTATTATAGATAAGAGATATAAATTAAGTATTAAACCGTGCAAATAGAAATAGAAACAAGTAATCAATATAAATCAGTTAGTCCTAAGTATAGTAAGGTAGGTTTATCAAGTGATTGGTTTAAATCTCATTACAATGAATTCACTTAAGAGTTCTAAAGTGTAGGCATACTAAGCATAAATATTTTTGTACAACTCAATTCAGGTTTAGACGCAGACTTTCAGAGCATAGATCATTATGAACTAATATAGACATACAACAATCATTTCATATTTCTAATAATAGGTTTCAAGAATAATATTCTGTACATGCTAATTATTTCAAATGGTCAGAACATGATGTTTTGTAACAATTTAGTTCATTAGTAGAGTCTAGACATTTCATGATTAAGTTCAGCATCTAAAAATGCTTAATTTCACTATACAAGTTATCAAAATTTAATCCTAAATTATCATTATTGTTATATATATATACATATAAAAATATATATACACACATATATATATACATATATATATATATATACATTATCCTTTTAAGAGAATCGGCAGGAGCTCTTACCTTACGAGCGCAGAAGATCGAGCGATGCGCAAAGAGGAATCGGCGCTGGAAGAGGTCGAGCTGAGCAGAAGAAGGTTCGGCGCTGCGTCGATTCGGTGAGGGCAACCGCACGCGAGCAGTGGTTGAGCGCTATAAGCTCCCGGCGTCCGTCTCTCGGCGCACGAGCGGAAGGAGGATCGAACGCGATCGGCTCCTACGGCTGGACTTCGGCTCAGGTGCGCTTCTACGGCTTGAGTGGAAGAGAGGGTGGGGCGAGAGGAGGTAGTGAATAATCAAGGGGGGTATGTGCTCGATTAAATAGGGTGTGCGTGCGTGACGCACACCCGTTTTCTTCGGCTATTTTGCGCTGATAGTCGGCAATCAGCGAATATTTAAGGAATTGCGCGTTTTGGTTAACATTTTCTTTCCTGATAAAATCGTCGGTCTTAAATGCTGGCGGTTTCTAAACCCTCGTTTTCTTTCTTCTCATCTTCTAATTTACTTTAATTTAGCATTAATTAGATTTGAAAAGACAGATTTTTAGCGGAAGGTTTTAACGGAATGAAAACTGAAATTTTGCGGAAGATTTCAACGGAATGGAAACAACAATTTACGGGACACTAATCGATTTCCTTATCAATGACCTAGGGTCATTACAGTTGTCCCATTAATAACATTTTTGACTCCGCCTCTATATAGTAGTTGTTGATTTCAATCCTCCACGATAAATTCAAAGTTTAGTTTTATTCTATTAATATACTGAAAGTATTGAGCCGATTTTAATGCCCATCTATTTGAGGAATACAATATTTTTTATTCCCTACGCAACATTTTCATAATTTGGTTTTTGTTTGAAGCAAGTACAGTTTTTTCTCTCTTTTGAACCAACATTTGCATTAGTGCGCTTATTTTATTAATTGGACATTTTTTAATCTAAAATGACATATGCTCTTACGACTTCAAGTCTTGGAGTTATCTGGCATCTGTTTTGAACAGTTTTCACAAGCGTTATCCTGTCTACGCCTTTTTTTTTTTCATATTTTCTGTTCTTTAGTCGAGTTATCTGGCATCTGTTTTGAACAGTTTTCACAAGAGTTATCCAGTCTACGCCTAATTTTTTTTTCATATTTTCTGTTCTTTAGTCTAAGTCTGGTCTGTTGCTTATCCAAGTTCCATTGTTGCTTTTAAAAATTGAGATATTCACAATAATGCCATTAGCTTTAGATGATATTTGACTTCGTTTGTGGCAGTTTTTGGTTGTTGTGAGCTATGGAAAGCTTTTTTCTATCTGTTTTCTATTGTTTGGGGACTTGCTTTAGAACCGCTTTATGTAAAGCAGCCCCTTGGTAAGCAGCTTTTGGAAATATTAATGTTTCACTTGTTTGTTATTTCCTGCTTAGTTTATGACTAATACTAATTTTTCCATTGCTTTCAATACCCATGAATGCCTGCCACCGCACTGATCGTCTGCTCACTCGCCAGCTATCCACCGACCGTCGTCGGCTGCTAATGATGCTGTGCGGGCTTCACAAAAGCTTCATTAGATAACTGTGTCTTCTACTTAAACAAAGCCTTCCGCTATCCTCTTTTTTGTACATAGATACTAACGTGTGCTGCGCTAAAGTTGAACCGGAGAAACATTTTTGGAGAAAACTTAGGTATCAAGAGCTTTTTGTGCTCGAGTAGTTCGGAGAACTGCTATTATAAATAAGCAACATCAATTGAAAATTTGTAATCAACAAATTTTAAGGTTTTATTTATTGAGGATTCTATTTAACAACTAAAACTAATAAAATATAAAATTATTGTTGTGTTTTGTGAAGCCTCGAATGCAGCCCAAGGTAGTGTATTGAGTTTTGGTGCATCTGGACCTACTACTTGAAGTACATCAATGTGAGCTAGAGCCGGATACGATGAAGTATCAAGTGCAATGGAGTGGCCATGGGGTGAACCATGCATCGGTTGCAAAGCTTGGAATGACTTCGGGTTAGCTACGAATCTATCAGGTGTGAGTTGGGCCGAATCAGATTAAACGAGTCTGAGAATTATTGAAGAAATTGAATTGGCAGAGAAGCCCGTGCTCGAGTGCCCAAGTGGTGAGGTAGTGCTCAACCGCAGAAGCTTGAGCACGCCCAAGCATTGGAGGCATTTATTAGATGTGGTGGGCCGAAGCTTGGGCTCATTCTAATGATGGCACTTTAGCCAAAGTCAGAAACTTGCGCCCCTATGCCCGTCTTGATGCGCCCAGGCGTGCCCAGGAAGAAGCCAATACAGGGGTCTGGGCACAGGGCGAGCTTGATGCTAATTGGATTATGTGAGCCTAAAAGTTGCTGAATGAATTGAACTGGTAGAGAAGCCGGTGCTTGGGCACGTCCAAACGTTGAGGCAATTCTCAATAACAGAGGCTTAGGTGGTTGGGCATGCCCAAGTGCAGTGGATTTGGTTCTTGGGACTTAGTAGACCTGGGCTTGGGCACGCCCAAGCATTGGAGGCATTTATCAAATGTGTCAGGTCGAGGCTTGGAGGCACCCAAGCGCCGATAGTTCTTCAAACAACTGGGCCAAAGTCAGAAACCAGGGCGTGTGGGAGTTCTTAGGCACCAATAGCCAAGGCAAGTTGAAGTCGAGACAGAGGCTTTGGCGCTTGGGCTCTTCTAAGCGCTCTGTGCATTTCAGCTATAAGCTAAAGGAGTCAGAGACCTTGACGCTTTGGCACGTCTAAGCACCAGGCGGCGAATGCGAAAACTTGGAACCAATTTGTGCACGAGAATGAGAAATTGGATGTTGGCTTGCCTGGAGGAGCATGGATGGCATATGGCAAACACCAAATGATTCAAAGGCTAGATGGAGCCTTTTGTGGATTGTTTGGATGATTATAAATACTTAAGAGATGCTTAGGGTTTGTTGTGCATGTGTGTTGGTGGTTGGAGGCTGAAGGCTGTGAGGGCAAGTGCTATGAAAAAGAAAAATTTAATAGTTGAGCTATGGAATGCTCTATAAGAGCTTTTGAAGAGTGAAACGTTTGTCTTCTTTAATTATTATTATAGTTAAGTTCTTCACAGTGTGAATCTACAAGTTTTCTCAAATTTTGAGTTTTCTATTAGAGTTGTGTACTTTGTTTTGCTCTATTTTATTTTGTGTTTGCCGCTTATTTGTGCTCGTGGCTCCAATGATGACTAAGCCGGTAATCGGTCGGTGTTTTTGGTGTGTTCCTTTTTGATGCTTAGACGAGGACTTAGCTTAAATCCCTGACAATTATTATTTTTTAATCGCTAGTTTTGTTATTTCATTAAATATATATTTTATATTTATAATTTTTAATCTTTCAGATATTAGATTTGTAAATTATGGTGTTTCAAATGTACTCTTTTTATCATTTGCAATAGTTGGAACTAGGGATGACAACTTGAAACTTGAAACTCAAAATTTGAAATATTTTGACTCTATTTGAACAAACTTTTTGAGTTAGGGTTCGAGTTGAATGACTTGACTCAAACACTATATGAAATGACTCGAAATAACTTGAAATGATTAGAACTCGAACTTGAACAAGTTCGAGTCTAAATTGACTCGACTTGAGCTTGACTTGAAGCCAGCCATAATTGGAACATATGATAATTTTGATGCAGTGGTAAAAGATAAAATGATAGTTTTGTAATGTTTTTGTGTTAAATATGTAATTTTGAAATATTTCGGTGGAAAGATTGAAATTACTTTTATAACTTAACATAAAAATTTATCTAAATTATTTAAATTTAAATAAAATAGACAGCTACAAACTAACCCGTTTATGTTAGTTTGGCAGATTGGCAGGTTTGATCCGTAAAAACCTTGCTTTACTTTGCCCATAATACCATATATATGATTATTATTCTGATGATAATCAAGCATGCACATTTCTCTTGATTTCAGGGAAAGCATGCACATGGTAGAGTTCACTTGGGGGAATGCATAGGCAGTAGTGTGAGAGATTGTAATTTGTAAATATAAGCACTCTTGTATGCATGCACAAGTTGTAAATTGATGATGATGATGATTATATTATTTTATATTGCTTGACCATGTCATGTACTCCATATTCAGATGTGAATTTTAGCTGCAACATTTTTATTATACAATGCTATCCTAGCAAATGCGTTTAAAATATTTAATTTTTTTTAATAATTTTTGTGTCTACATATCAATAATAATGGTTTCTACTTTGTCTATCTTCTAAAACTTTGATAAAGCTTTATAATAAGAAAAATGCTTTGGCATCTTCTTTACAGTAAATCTTTTAAATTCATTCATAATTATGATTTTAATTAGTAACTCTTAATTTTTATAATTCTAGTATTATATTTGGATGCATTATCCAATTATTTTCACTCTTTCATATAGAAAATATTGAAATTTCAAAAAATTCATATTGTGATTTATAATTATTTTTGATTAGAGCTAATTAGGGGTGGTAGCAATAGGTCCTATTAGTCACACTAAGTGATTTATATGTATGGTGTTGGGATGAATTTTATAACATTTCTTGTAAAACTTGTAGTGTTAATATTTTCTAAGATTTGGTAAACGCCATTGACCTAGTTGAAGTTTGATGATGACTTGGCTTCTTACATTATATTTGCATGAAAATTTAGTTATTTCAATAGTAAGGGCTTACTAAGGATTTCCTTATTTGACATTGGAGAGGATCATCTGACCTTGTCATGGCCGCTGCAAGATTGAGATTGGAAGCACCTTGAAGAAATATCATGGAGGGACTGATCCATTAATAAATCGTATTATAGAGACAGAAATTGCGAGCGCCGGACAGTATATTTGGATTTGAAAGCTCTGTATAGAGTAGATGATGGACATTAACAGCGGAAATGGGATCATTGTTGGAGTTATCAGCGATGAAACCTCGTCTTAAAGAGGGATTCATCGTGCCACAAAATCTCGCTCTAATATCATACAAGTTAAAAGACACAATGTCTTGTGTATGAGCTAAATATAAATATACACATATATATATAAGAAAATGTTATAGTTACACAAGAATATACATCAAAAAATAAATTCAATCAATAATCTATTTACACATTGGATTGACACATCATCTATATATTTTAATGTATACTAGTGTGTAAGTGTAGTAATACTCATATATATATATATATATATATATATATATATATATCCAAAAGGCAAGAAGTTATACTAAGTGAAGTAACAAACTTGAAGAGAAAATAGAATGATAGGGAGCATTTATTTAATATGATTAGCACTATCACAAAATAAAATAGCTTTTTTCTTGTCTATGAGAGATACCACCAAAAGGCTGCAGTGAGTGAACAACCACTACTATATGAAAGCCGTCTTCACACGCGGCTGGCTTCTTGATTATTAAAGAAAGTAACAAAACGGAAAATCAATCAAAAACAAAGTCAACTTCAAAATTAAAAATAAAAAAATTAATTGTTTCATTTAATTTTTTCAAGCACTTAAAATATTTTTAATATAATTTTAATTTTAATTTTAATTAATAAATTTTAAATATTATTAATTTAATATTGAATTTTAGATGCATTAATTAATTATGCCAAACAACATTACTGTGCAAAATACTGTAAAAAAATTCATAGAAAAATAAATGATGGTATGCGTTTGGCTGACAAGCAAACAAACAAATTAAAAAATTATATATATATATTGTACAAACAAATTAAAAAATTATATATAAATTAAAAAATTGGCTGCCAAGTTAGCCTAATTTTTTTAGCAGCATATATTTATATTGTCTTAACCCATTTTAGGGTTAATAGGCAAAAAGTAAGATATAAAATTGTACATCATGATTGTCATAACAGGCACATTTTATTAAAATTACTTTAATCAAAATTTTGATCATGGATTACCTGAAATTAGACTTGCGCAATTTAATTAAAATTTTATAACTTTCTAAGTTATCATATGATGGCAATGCATATACATAATTAGTACGTTTTCAAGAAAGTTAACTTTAAATACTTAATTTGTTTAACTGCATTTATCAATGTGCACAAAGATAAGGGGACGAAACTCTTTTATAATTTATTCTCTCAAATTAAGTTGTTTAATACCCCACTTAATATATGACTTAGTATATATCTTAAGAAAGGTGGCTTGGAACACTTAGTTTGTTTAATTGTACTTATCAATGCACACAAAGATAAGGGGATGAAACCCTTTTACTGTTTATTTTCTCAAAGTAAGATGTTCAATTCCCTAATTAACACATACTTTGAATTGTGATATTTTACTCCGAATTGAACTGCACTTATCGATGCACACAAAAATAAAGGGATGAAACCCTTTTATAATCTTATTCATGACAAAATAACTAATTTCATACACTACTAAATTAAATCAGTTATATGGATATGAACTAAAATTTTCACATGATAAACACTAAAATTATCATTTCTATGCTAACTATTTTAGAATCCAAAGAAATTCAGATTATAAAATCCATCTCCATTGTAGATACTAAGTAATGGGGTTCCAAAGTTGTGACATAGGAGTCACGCAATATAAGTGTTCTACCACAATTAGATAGCTTCAAATTAAGGATGTAAGGTCAATTATATAATATTTAAGGGGTTCATCTAAAGGCCTGCCTCAAAATAAGATAATTAAGGTTTTTCCTACCTCAAAGGTAACCCTATTAGAGGTTTAGTATTTACTTAAGCTTAGAACTATATTTGTACTTTAAATATCTAAAGTTGCTAATCATTACATTTAAATAATATGCTAAATTCTAAAAAACTAAGATTATGAGATCCCATATAAGTTTAAAAGTCCAATCATAAGATTCAGATGCAAAAATCAAGTATGCAAATCTTTCATATTCGAATTCAACCCAAAACTCTGATTATGAGGTAAAATCATAAAACTCTTAAGAATTAATTATTTTGCAAATTAATCATATTTTAAGGATCAGTTTATACCAGTTATCTTGCTTAAGAGGAAATCAAGAAGATCTAAGATTTTGATTCAGATAGTTAAATCACATTTATCATCATAAGGCTTAATCTTCTAAGACCAGATGAATCCACTAGAATAATAATTAGGATGCGATCAAGCCAAATTTATGCTAAGTAATAACCTAGGGTTGTTATACAAGGCTTTGTTATTATTGAACTCATTGCTAGATGAGTATGAGCACAATCATAGGTTGTTACCCTTATTAATTTAAACTTAATCACCTCTTTAAATTTCATTCCATTGTATTCATCTAGCCATTGAAATCAAACCTTGAAATTTTGGAGCGATTCGGAGCTCAATCAAATATATGATTATTTTAATATATTTAATTAATTAAAAAATTGAGATAATTAATTTGACTTCAGATCAAAAATCTGACTTCGCTATTGAAATTATCACCCCAAATAAGCTAGGAGAGATATTTTGAAAATTTTTGTAAGTCATCAGATTTTTCCGAATATTTTAATATATTTTAAATACCCTAAAAATTAAAATAATTAAATTAATATCAAAATTGAAATCCAACTTTATCGTTGAGTTCCTTATCCCCAAATTAGCTATGGATGATTTTTTTGAATTTTTCAAAGCTCGTTTATCGATCTAATTTTATTTATTAAAATGTGTTAATTAAAATTTAATTTTCTTTCCACCCTATGCTGGGACCTTCTCTGCCACCTGTCTCGTGCACGAAAGCTCCCTCGCCACGCTGCAGATGAGAGAAGGCCCGTTGCTCCATGCTTGAGCCCATCCCTCTCTTTCCCTTATATAGCTTCTTTGGCCTCCAATCTCTCCATTTGCTGGTAGCTAAGGATGCTTCTTCCTCCTAAGCTCCTGGAGAACCATAGCTAGAACTCTCCTTTTGTAAGAAAAGGTACCCCCTCTTCCCTTTGATTTACAAAATATCTTAGTGCAATAATGTTTCGATTAGCTATTGCATGGCATTAGGTTTAACTGCCGAGCTTCACTCGGATTCGAATGAGTCCGATTGAAGCTCAATTCGTCCATTAGAAAATAGTTCAAGCAATAGAATTTTTGTATACCTGTACCAATTGCGGTGTTAGAGTGGTCCTTTCATGTTTCTTTTTGTACAAGAAAGACTTTCCCATATGTATATGGAACCATTATTAAGGTGCCATAAATTGAGAGTATTTGGATGCCCTAGGGGAGACCTCTAGCCTTTTGTTAGTGCAAAATGATCGACGGACGCTACTGAGCGCCGTAGCGCCTGGCTCTCGGCCAGGGAGTGCTATAGCGCGCCGCATCGCTCGTGTCTCTGGATGTCTACGCCACAGCGTGCCATAGTACGCTACCGCGCATCGTAGCGTCTAGCTCTCAGCCATGGGGCGCTACAGTGCGCTGCATCGTCTGAGTCTTGGGAATTTTTTTTTTCACAAACTTCATATTTTTTATATTTTGATGACTCCATAACCCTAATTATGTAAAAATATACCAAAATAAAAATTGGTTTTAGTAAAATTATGTATTATATAAATGTAGAGGTTATTTTAAATATGGAATCTACCTCATATCATAAATGACATATTCTAATTTCCTAAAGATTCACTTGAATGTTTTGTACCAAAAGATAAAGTTTGATTTACTTTGTTGAATTCCACCTTATTAATTAGATGCTAAGTACTTAAGATTGAATTAGTGATAATTAGTCTTGATTACTATTCGATATTGTTAGCTTAGGCACTCATTGATTTACATGAATTTGATTAACATTTGTTGATTTTTGGCATTTGAGCTTAGATTAATAAGATTATTCATAATGTGATTCATGTGATTAGCTATCTTAATCGAACCTTAAGGACTTCTCAATTTTCTCCTAAGCAAGATAATTAACATTAATAAAATATGATTGATTTACAAATAATCAATTCCTATGGGTTATATGATTTTACCACATAATCAGAATTTTTGGTTGAATTCGAATATGAAAGATTTGCATACTTGACTTTTGCATCTAAATCTTATGATTGAACTTTTAAACATACATGGGATCTCATCATCTTGATTTCGTAGAATTTAGCTTATAATTTAAATATGATGATTAGCAACGTTAGATATTCAATGTATAAATATAATTTTAAGCTTAAGTAAATATTATATCTCTAATAGGATTACTTTTGAGGTAGGAAATACCTTAATTATCTTATTTTGAGATAAGCTATTAGATGAACTCCTTAAATAATAGATAATTGACCTTATATTCTTATGGTAAGATAACCTAAGAGATATTAGCTTAAGGTTATCTAATTATGGTAGAATACCTATATTGAGTGACTTCTAAGTCACAAACTTGGTACCCCATTGCTTAGTACTCACAATAGAGAAAATGTTCTATAGCTTATGAATCCTTGTTCATTAAATAGATTAATAGAATGAGAACTTTAGTTTTATCATATGGAAATTGTATTGCATATCCATAGAACTGATCTAGTCAATAGAAGATAAAATTGGTTAATTTATTCTTAATAAAACTATATAGTCTCGGTCTTATCTTAAGTAATTAGATAAGTGCAGCTCTGTTCAAGATAAACACCCCAGGTTCAAAGTTTGTTATTGATTTAGAGTTTAATAGCTTAGTTTGAGAGAATAAACTATAAAATGATTATGTCCCTTATCCTTGTATGCATCAATAAGTACAGTTAAACAAACTAAGTGTTAAAGTCACCCTTTCCTAAGACATACTAATTGAGCATATGTACTCTTCGCATGTGATAAATTAGGATGTTGTTATGGAATAAACATCGACTTCAGTGAAATTAAAACATAATTATGTAGTTCAATAAATTATGAATTATGGAGACAAATGGATTACTTATAGGGTTTTAATTTATTTATTTTTTTCAATGATTTATAAGCATTCAATTATTAAACCTTGGCATATCATAAATTGCATAGGACATATCATTGTATTGACGGAGCGTTATGCTTACCTATGATCAGTTAGCAAAGCATTGTGCTCACTTTGGATCTTTTAGCGGAGCGTTGTGCTCACCTATGATCTTTTGGTGGAGCGTCTGCTCACCTAGGGTTTCATGGGATGTTATGTGGCATCAAGTTATGCATACTTGAGGCATAAAGATCTGTGGCATATTCATATATATATATATATATATATATATATATATATATATATATATATATATATATATATATATATATATATTCAGTGATATATATCATAATTTTATTTCAGTATTTTAATTCAGTTAAGTATCTTTATAGCTTTTTGTTTTTAGCACCCTATTTTTCAATTACTATTTTCCTTCACTTTTAGTTCTGTACAATTTCATACTTTTTTAGCTATTTTAGTGTTTTTCAGCAGTAATATTTTGTTTACTTAAATGTTAAATCTTTTTAAACTATAAATGTATATAGTAGCTTTAGATGTGTTATAATTATTATCTAACATGTGGTATATTTGAGATCTGACAATTTGCAAATCCATATCAGTTTGTGGAGCAGGCTTTGGAAGTTTCCCAGGAGATCCAAGAAGAATTTGTGGGGCACTGGCTTAGTTTTATTTACTATATTAGTTAAATTCCTATCATGAGTGAGACATTTCTTGCTTTTTATTTAAAGAAAATAGCCTGTAATAATTTAACTCTTGATATATATATATATATATATATTTTTGAAATGAATGCTTTTACTTAGCTTCTGTGATGAATAATCTGGATGAACTCCTTAGCTTCCGCATTATGTTATTATAACTACTTAAATTTAGTATTGTGATATGATCAGTATGTAAGATATGATAATACTCATATATATTGGATTCTTATTAAATCCACTACACATAATCCAATGTATGTGAGTACTATGACTAATACTTAAGATAAGCATTTTATATTTATCTTAAGGATTAGTCCTCAGTTCTACCTTGAGTAAAGCTTCAGCAATCGGCCTCAGTATTCGGTGAGGTTCAATAGTCTTTCCTAGTTAATGCACTGTTCTACCGCCAATGCTATTATTATTAAATATCTCTGTTGTGTGCGACAATGGGACGGGACGCTACATATTCTCCTTGCTGTGGAAAAAATGAGATAGTGCAGCTAGATCTTCTTCTTTATGTGGTTTAAAGCTTTCAAGGTTTTCTCCATACCATGGGTTTGCTTAGGGATTAAGTCCTTAGGGTTTAGAGAGGAGGATAGGAGGAAGAGAAAGGGATTTTAACCAATGCTTCCAAATGGAGATAAAAAAGAAATAAATGCAAGTTTCTTAGGTTTTTAATTAGGGTTATAAGATCTAGAAGTGTCTTTAAGGCTCGATCAAAGATCTAATGGCGTATGTATGATCAATGTATAATTTTGATAATTTAAAATAATTTATCCTTAATTAAGAATAATTTATGTGGAATAACGATTGGTGCTTTTACTTAAGTGATTTACGTGCATAACACCCAACAATTATGATATAATATTGCCTAATTTGGCTAAAAATAAAATCTTAGTATTTCTAAAAAAAAAATGCCTCAAAATTTAAAATTTAAGGTTCCAAAATATAGATCTTATTAAAAGAAAATCATAGACACCAAAATTATCCAATTTAGCAAAGTGGCTGTCCCATGATAAAAATTTGAAGTTGGCCAAAATCTTGTTTGCCAAAAATCATAACGGCCGAATTTTTTTTATATATATTTTAAATTTATTTTTATCATAACTCATCCATTTTAGCATTAAAAACTATGAAATTTTTGTTGCCAGCTAGTTTGATGATAGAGAATTCAAAAATTCAAAAAAAAATTTCAATTTTGACACCCAAAAATTTTTCATAATTATTTTTGATTTAAGGCCATCATAAAATAACAGAGAAATATTTTCTCATGAAAAAATCCCAAAAATTTATCCTTAACTAATTTGGGGGTGAGAAGTTTAATAGCAAAGTCAGATTTTTGATCTGATGTCAATTTATTTTAGCTAATTTTTTTAGTCTTGAAATTGGCAAAATAGCCAATTCATCCTAATGTGATCTGATTTACCCTAAAACTTTAGAGTTATGTTCTAATGACATGATAAAAATATTTGAATAAAAATTAAGAGGTGATTATGCTCAGATTAACTAGAGTAACAACTTATTGCTGTTACATAATGAGTCTTAGAACTTAATGGCACAAGATTTAAGACTTAATTAGGCATAGATTAAGTAGGGTAACAACCTATTGTTGTTACGAGTCTTCTAAAGTGAAACCCATTCTGATAAACACTATCCCAATACTAGTAGACTAGCTTAGAGTATTAATCTAAATTAAAATCTTCACTTACCATCTGTTAATAATCATATTATTTATTAAGTTAAATTATTATTAAAGAATGTTTATTAACCTAAGTAATCTTTGGGGATATTTAATTCTTCTTTTCTGTATTACTGGGGTGAATGATAGATACTTATCTAAACACTTTCATTCTTTAACTCAGCCTCGCTCTGATACCAATTGTAAAGCTCCAACATTAGATTAGGCTACATAATTCAATATCTGGTATTACAATAGTACTTAATACTAGATTAGTGATTGCTAGCCCACTATTAAACAATGGTAAGCATATAAATAATGTTGAACCTAGGGTTCTAATATTTATCCATATTATAGTTTGGCTTTTATTATTGTAAAATCTAATTTTATTTTTGAATGGACCTAAAATTTGTGTCTAGTATATGTTTTAAAAATGGATTTTAGCTTTATGTTTTAGCTAATAAGATCTAGATATTACTCTAATTAAGGATTTAATTTATTTTTTTGTTCATTATACTTAAAGTAATTATGTAATAATAATGAATAATAGATTTAAGTGAAAGAAAAAATTCACTTAGAGAGCATGAAATACAAAATATATTTTCTACTTAGCTTATGCAAGAGGGAAAGTGCATTAGTTCACACACCTATGAGTGATTTCTCATGTATACAATAACACACACGATTACATTCACAATTAGATAGTTCAATCCCAAAGATACTTGACTGGCTCCTAATTTTTGTAGTGTCCTTGGTTGTGCCTAGAATAGTAGATGATATAAGAAATATGACTCCTTTTTATAAATGAAGTACATGGGGGAAAATTTGGTAAGACCCTCATATTTGTGTAGCCATAACCTCCTAAGCACCCTACATGATCTTTGGAATCATATACTTTTGTTCAAGCTTATCAGGCACGACCCCTTTAGGTGCCTAAAAAGAATCAAATTTAAACCCACCCCACCAAAATTAGTTGCTCGCAAGCGCAAATTTGGATGTTTGAGCAAGTGCTCGCAGGCACTCATGGTAAGCATATAAACATTGTTGAACATAGGGTTCTAATATTCATCCATTCTAGTTTGGCTTTTATTATTGTAAAGTCTAATTTTATTTTTGAATATACCTAAAATTTGTGTCTAGTATATGTTTTAAAAATGGATTTTAGCTTTAAGTTTTAGCTAACAAGATCTAGATGTTGCTCCAATTAAGAATTTAATTTATTTTTTTTGTTCATTATACTTAACATAATTATGTAATAATAATAAATAATAGATTTAAGTGAAAGATAAAATTTACATAGAGAGCATGTAATACATAATATTTTTCCTACTTAGCTTATCCAAGAGGGCAAGTGCATTAGTTCACACACCTATGAGTGATTTCTCATGTATGCAAAATAACACACACGATTACATCCACACTTTAAATAGTTCAATCCCAAAGATACTTGACTGGCTCCTAATTCTCTACCTCGATTGTGCTCAAGTAGATTTTGACCCATATCCAAGCTAGCATAAAAAGGAGTAAGCCATGCTCCATATTACACACATGCACCCATGCATATTTGGTCTCACACCTAGCAATATCTTTTCACCTTAAATATAAACCTTTGCTATTTGTGCCTTAGCTCTCCACTCCATCAAATAAGAGTTATTTTATGAGCCTTTTGACTCATCCCTTATCAACCTTAAAATATTTTAAGCATTATAATTATATCTTAAGTTCATCTTAAATGTTCAAAGCTACCCCAATATTTAGGAAGAAATTAAACTTGATAACTTCACCTCATGATTATATATTCCCTTATTTTATTTTATTTTTTCTATTTCTTAGCCAACTCTTATAAGTTTTTCAAAGAATAACTTTTAGGCATTTTCATAAAACAAAGATATAAAAAGAAGGGTAAGTCTTACAACTCAACGACCACTGTTTGTAAAGGAGAGAACATGATTGCTCTAGCTTGGCCCAACTTTGAGAAGGAAGGTCAATTGTGTAGCTATGTGGCCAAAGTGTGTGAAGGATAAATCTAGTAGCTATGCCAAAGCACAACTTTGAAATGAAGAATAAATTTTATAGTTCTGCAGACAAAGTATGTGTGGGGAGAAATTTTAAATCTTCTATATTAACTTGGAAAATTCATGAATTGACTTATTTTAAGTGATATTTCAAAAGTGTTGAATATTTGAAAATTAGATACAATGTCTAAGGTTAACCCAAGCTATCATGAATTTTATGTTCTCTTTTGCCTTACATCTTATTTTTCATGTATTTTATTATCTTTTGGTTTATCCTTTGTTTAACTCAAATTTTTTTTATATTGCCAACTAAAAAAAAGCTTATTAAGTAAAATTTTCAATTAATTTTACTCCTTTTATATATTATTATTTATGTCTCTTAAATCCTAATCAATGGTGTTAGAGTATGTCTATGCCACATTAAATCTAATAATTTATAGAGTAAAGATCCATTTGACTGACTAAATTTAGGCAAGAAATATTTTATTATCTTTTGATTACCATAAGTTAACAAAATAAGTTTTTAAAATTTAGAAAAATGAATTTTATTTAGTTCATAAATTATCATAAGATGATGGTGATAGAAATAGCTTATTCAAAATATACAATCTCATATAGAGAATAGACAAATAAACTTTCAGAAATGCACAATTCAATGCCAAGATAATATTTTTTTTCTTCTAGTACACACTAAAATAAAAATATTACATGAATATTTCAGTATGCAAAATTGGAAAAGAGATATGAGATATTTTAACTATAACATCTTTTAAATAATCTCATATCAAGACTTTAACTACTTAACATTAACCCTTTTGGATGAGAGAGAATATACAAAGTATATATGAAAATAATAAGTGATTTTTTGTGATTTTTTTCTTAAAGTTTGTGATCTTTTTGTAATATTTAAAAAAAAATTGTGTTAAATATGTAATATACTATTAAATTTGTGTTATATATGTAAGAATCTCAAATAAATAATAATAATAATAATATTGTTATTATTAGTATCATTATATTAAATTTATCAAGAAAAGATTTTCAAGAAGATAATAATTTTCTTAAATTTCTACCACCTAGCTTAAGAATATGTAATTAATCTTAAGTGTCTACCATTTAAATTATTAATGAGTTCTTAATCTCAAGTGTCTACCATTTCCTTAATAAAGTTCTTAATAGAAAAGCCCAATCTAATTAGGATTTGGTAGTGACTATTTTCTAATATTTATATATCTTTATTGGTTGCACTAATTAAGGAGAGTTTATCCTTGATTATATTATTTATTTTAATGTTCTAACTTTACTTTTAGTAGACATTATTACTCTTGCCTAATGATATTAAGCTAGGATTCTTCATCTGTTTCTTGCTTTAATTACTATATTCCAGAGTATAATTGAAAAGAAAAAGATTATATATACACGTTCGAAAATTCATGAAGAACAATTGGCATATGATCTTAGCCAAGATTTAGATGCTACACTATTAGATATCTCAAATAACTATATCATGTGAGTTCTCTAAAATTTGACTTTAGAGTTATGATAATTTTTTCACTAATTTCGTATATTTTTTATAGTTTATATTTATTGTTTCTTTGATCAGTGGAAATACCCCGAATTTCTTCAAAAAAAACTGCATTTTTGCCTCTTTTGATTTTTAAAGTATAATTATAAGAAATAGGCCCATTTACATAAGATACTTTAGGTACGTGTTGAATCTTATCCATTTATGTTCCCAACCTTATTTTTAAAAATACAAAATAATATTCTTCAGTGGAAACCTAATCATTAAGAAAATAAAATTATTTTTATGCTGATTAAATAATTGAAAAAAGGCAAAAAAGATATCACAAATATATATATATATATAGTATAGATTATATCAATTATATGTTTATAAATAATATTATTATGATATTTATACTTTATTTTAATTATTTTTTGAGACTGTAACAATACTCTTAAATAAAATACAGGCAACTTCAATTATTATTTTTTATCATGACTTGCAATAAACAGCTTAAAAGCTTCAGAGGACTTCCAAGCATGAATGTGGTACAAATATGAAGGACTAAAAATCCTAAGCTTATTAATTATTAAAAGAGGTCCGATAAAATAAATATAACTTAAAAATAAATATGTAATTTTTCTTTTTTACTTATTTTTTTTTTTTCTCTATTTTGATGCCAAGCATTTTCCTTGATTAATAAGAGAAAAGAAGGATAAGAAATTGCGGCTTTACATGGTTGGTGCTCAGCGCCACGCCGACGCGACCGTGAGAACGCGCCCCATCCAGCCGCAGCCTAGCCACGTGGGGTCTTCCCTGAGTGTGAAGCCCGGGTTGTGTCTGAGCGAGGCCAGCCGGAGCCGAACCGGTTCGGACACGGCCTGGGCCACAGGAACCGGGTTGAACCCAGCCATGCCCATCCGCGCCCTCCATTTGCCGTGCACCTCGCAGCGCTCCACCCGCTCCGCACCTTCTCGAGAGATGCAATTCGCGGCCTTTCGGGCCAGGCAGGCTTCGAGCCTGGCGCGGTCGGAGCTTTCGCGGCCGGCAATGGCGTCGAGGGACTCCAGCAGCGACCCATAGTGCGCGCAGGATTCCGCAAAGCGCGCGGCGAAGGGCGCCGTGTTGCCGTTCATCTCCTGCTCCACCAGCGTCACGATCCGCGGGGAAAGGGATTTTACTCGCCGGAGAAGCTCGTCGCGGGGGTTCGCCGGCGAAACGCTCTCGTCTGCCACCCGAGAGAGGAAGAAGGCGAAGTTCACCGCCAGGGCTTCGCCTGGCTCGCACAGCAGGTTCGCGCTGTGGTTCAGATCCTGGATCCTGCCGCTCACGATGCTGAATCGCAGCCCGACCCCCCTTCGCTCCGCCAGTTTAGCGAGGCGGTCGCCCACGGCTCTCAGATTCGTGGCTCCAGAGTCCGGGGGAGGGCAGACGGCCGTGATCTTCAGGCACGGAGGCGGCCGCGCCGGGGATTCATGGCGATGGCGGTCGGAGACGGCGTTTATGAGGGACACCACCTGGTCTCCCTGCCCTATGTCGAAATCCAGGATGTGGATCTTGGAATGGTGCTTCGTGGCTTCTAAAATGGCGAGATTCGCGGCCACCAGGCTGAGTTTGAAGCAGGGGGAAGCTTCGTACAGCAGCTGGGAGGCCGCCTGGTGCTCAGAGACGCACAGATCGGAGGCGGAGGGGTTCATGCGGGATTCTAAGGCTGCCACCATCATCGCCGTGAGCCGCTGCTCAGGATCGCCGAGAGGGTTCGCCGACCGCTTCAGAACGGCAATTTTTGCAGCTGCTGCTTCCCGATTTCCTTCGTTGATGGCCGCCGCGGTGTCCAGAAGCATCTGCCTCGACGGGGCCGCGGACGCTGGCGCGCCGGAGGACGAAGAGCCGGAGGAGGAGGAAGGGGAAAGGGGGCGAGGCTTGGTTGCATCGTTCACGGGAGGCGGCGGAGCCGACATCAGCTTTTCCATCGTTTCACTCCACTCGCTATTTGTCACGGAGCCGGAGATGCTCTCCTCGTCCTCATCAGCCAGCAGCTGTCGCTCCAGTTCCAAGAGCCTGTCCGTCATAGCCGATTTCTTCTCGGAATCGATCTCGGCCTGAAACGACCATGCGGTAGAATTAGGAATCGCGAAGGATAGATCCGCAGCAGATGGGATGAAATCGGCCTTGTGCTTCACAGATCGGAGGTAGATCTCCTGCTGCATCTGCTGCTGCCTCTCCGTCTCCGTCAGCGACCTTTTCAAGAGCCCATCGGCTCTTTGCTGGAACTGCATCTTGACGGCGGATCCAGCACCGTAGCCGAATCCTCCTCGCAGATCGCGGCCAGGGCAGCCGGAAGCCATCTTGATGCTCCGGCGATAGTTTCCGGCGATGGCCGCAGGAATCTACCCAAAAGCGACGCGAATTCGGCTGAACGGCAGCGCCAGCTTTGCTGCAGCTCGCATCCCCAATAAAAGCGCACCAAATTCATTTCCTTGTTATATACGCATATATATATATATATATATATATATATATATATATATATTTATTTATTTATATCGATCTTTTTTATTGATTCAATTATGATTCTTTTAATCATATATACTGAATTTAATAATGCGACTGGAGAGACCCTAAAGACGCTTTCCTCGATCGATACCGGTGGTTGCCAGTGAACTCTTCTCGGAAAATGCCATCTGTCGGTTGCTATTTCAAAAATTGGGATGTGGGGCGACGTCGACGAGTCCCACGCCACTAGAATCTGCTTTGAACACGGCCAATGCTTCTTTTTTTCATGGGAGACACTGAATAGACGATTTTGCCCCGGAAGGAAAGTTGTAGAAGCAATGGGGAAAATTGTTTTATATTTATTTAATAAAGTTTTTTAAATAATATGAATAGATTTTCTTAAAAGCTGTGATACATACCTCATATTTTTTCAAAACTGTCAATTTCACAAGGCTTATATTTTTGTCATTGAATTTAAAATATATTGATTATTTTCACATTGCATAATTTTTTTTCTTATATATATATATATATTTGATAGAATTGAATTTTATTTTTATGAAAGAAAAAGTATAATTTGCCACTAAATAGCTCCTTAAGATAATATTTTATTTTAATTTTTAATTAGAATTCATATTTGTAATAGATTATAAATACAAAAATATATTTAATTATAATTTTATGAGACAAAAATTTATATTTGTTATGAACTTTTAAATTTATCAAGAACTGTATATTATACAAACTTATTATTATACTTATATATTAATATATATCAAAATATATAAATAATATGTCAATCTAATATATAAGTAAATAATTAATTTTTGTGTGGGATTTATATATAAAATTAAAAAAAAAATCTTTTAATTCTAAATATTTTTAATATATATTTTTGTGTAATTATAACATTTTTCATTATTCGAATGATCCAAAACATACAACGACCGCCCGTCTCAGTTATGAGAAAATACTGAAGCGCCCTCTGTCTGACACTTGTGCAGCAATTAAGAATGTTCTCTGCGGGACCCACAGCTTCCCCCCCGCTTGGGTCTACCATTCTCGTATTTCGCGTTAGTCGTTCACTAACGCATGCCCACCAATCATGCGTTTCTGCAATTTTAATAAGAGAATTTCGCGGCTGTGAGTATTGTTACATACTCAATTATCTCTCAAAATATATTGATGACTAGAATTTAGAGAATTAAATGAAATAAAAAATTTTATTAAATACATTTTTACTTGTAGGGCCCATAAAAATATATTTTTTAATTTTAAATCCTAATCATCCATACTTTTTGGAAGATATTTAAAAGCTAAATAATATTTTTCTTAATAAAATTAGATTAATACTTCCATCCTTTAAATTTCTTAATTTTTATAATTTTCATCTTACTAATTTTCTTTATATATATATATATATATATATATATATATATATATATATATATATATATATATATATATTTTGTATTTTATTTTTTTTTTTTTTTTCTTATGTGTGGGGGATTTAAACTCATTACTTGAATAATAAATTCTGAGCCTCAACTACTACAACACAATTATAAATATATATATATATATATATATATATATATATATATATATATATATATATATATATTTATAATTTTTATTATTTTCATTTCTTTCTAATCATTTGAGAACAATGGGATGCAGCATGCATCAGGATATTATTATTTCTTTTGTATGCAAGATGATATCAACTGCATAATTATGACATATTTCAGTGACATTCAAATGCATATACAGTAACATACAGCACATTATATTTTCAGTTGTGTTTAGTTTACAATTCTATTTAGCCGATTTATTTAAGTATTTTACTTAGTTTTAATTTCACATTTCTTTTAGTTTCAGTTCTTTGGTTTCAATTTCAATTCACTCCAGCTTTTCTGCAATTAGTTTCTATTTCAAATATTGTCATATAAAATCCCTTAAACTATATAAAAAAATTTAATTTGCAATTTAAAATATACTAGACTTATTGTCTAACACAAGATTTTCTTTTTTTTTTATTTCCGCCCTAGCAATATAAAACCAATAATATTAGATCCTGAGCAATTTGGGGAGCCAGCATTATAGGCAACCCAGGAGATCTAGGAGGACATAGAGGAGCAATAGATGGCATAGCTCTTACTTACTTGCTTAGTTTACCCATTAGTTGTGAATAGAGAGATTTTTATTTACTATTATTTTATTTAAGCTATAATTTGTAATAATTAATTATGGATATATTTTCTCTTTCTTTTCTGAGATAAATATTTTTTATTATGTTCTGTGATAAATGTATAGGATGAATGCCTTAGCTTCCGCACTTTGAACGTGTCTTCTACTTATACTTAGTATTGTGATGTAATCGATATAAAACTCATATGAAATACTCATATACATTGGATATATTATTATCATTCTACTAAATCCAATGTGTTTAAGTGTATTTTACTAAATCCAATGTGTTTGAGGTTGAGTCAGCAGCCCTCCAGATGGGTTTTGTTTTCAGCTATTTCGAGGAGACGGGATGTTTCTCCCTAGTGGCGCGCCGCTCCGCCGCCGATCTGTTTATACTTATTTATTGCGCGCGGAGACGGGACGGAGCGCTACACCTCTTCCTTCCTTTGAAGACTCGTCAAACCTTCTCTTCCTTCAGAGAACTCATCGATTCATCCATCTTACCCTCCCCACACGCTATAAGGATCTTTCTTACTTTTGTAGGTTATCTTCTTACTATAATAGCACCATTACAATCTTATTTTCTTAAGAAAAATTTTATTAAATGATTGGTTAAGGCTTTATTATTGACTATTTATGATTATTACTTGATTAAACATGTGTTGTCGTCCTTATTTCAACTTTATGTATCACATGATGCTTAAGCGCATAATATGCTAAGCATCACTAAAGCTACTGCACAAATCAGAAGCTTAAACAACAGAAATATTCCAACAGTAGGTGCGCCAGTTCACAGGGTGAGCAAGTTCACTAATAGAGCCATGGCTGAATTAAGTTCTAAACAATGAATTATAAAAATAAAATAAAGACTTGATTCAAATATTTGAGAGTAACACTAAACTCAAGAAATTGATTTAATAGCATTAAAATGTCATAGTAAATAGCCATATATAAATCAAATTATAATGGATTAATGCTCAACGTGTGTCCATAAATCCTCATAAGATTGGTTGTTATTCTTCTTATTGGGCTAATTCATATATTATTATAAATCCCTCCCTAGCATGTTGTAGTTTAAGCTTTCTACCTTAAGGATTGGGAGAGTGAAATGAGTAGAGTCCATGCTAACTTTAGGTAAGCTCTACTCATCAGAGTATTTACCATGTGATTGTATCTTGGAAGATTAATACAGGTGCTATGAATGCCGCTTCTTTTCAACCAAAGCATTAGGCTGCAAATCCAAATCATCATAAAGGTAGTAAGTACTTAAGACTTGTATTGAGTTCTAATAACTTAAATTGTTTATTTAGTTCTATGTTAAGTGCGTACATCACTTGCATAGTTCTTATTGCCGCTTTTGTGCTTTTACTTTCTTGAATTCTATGCTAGCTTACATTTATTTTATAAATTATTTTAAAAGAAATATTATAAATTGTATGTTGGGTTTACTACTTTGTTAAATGTGAAGAGTTTATGAGGAATTAGTTTGATTATTGTTTCACAATTACATTTATCAACAATGAACAAATCAATAACATGAAATTTATCTCTTGAATCAACTTCTGCTGTTAGATCATTAAGTCTTATAAGGGATTAAGGTGATTTGATTATATCTTGAACTTAAGCTTATATCTTCCTAATTTTTCTCTTTAAAAAAAGAATCAGCATGTAATGATCTTTGATTAACTAATAAGATGTATTGTGTAACAACCCAAGATTGTTATTCAGCTTAATTTAAGCTTAATTATATCTTAATTGTTATTATGTTAATTTCATCTAGCTATTAGAATCAATCCTTAAAAATTTAGCGCAATTCGGAGCTAAATCCAATATTTGGATTATTTTAATATTTAATTAACTAGAAAATTGAGGTATTTATTTTGACCTTGAAATCAAAATCCGACTTCGTCGTTGCGATTATCACCCCCAAATCGGTTAACCCCTTACCTTCCTATTGCATATTGGAAGCTGAGGCCATCCCTCTCCTCCCCCTTCTTAATTGCAATACTTGATGGCTAAGGCCATCCCCCTCCCCTTACCTCATAACTCCATAGCTCATGGTCTTCCCCTTCATTCTTCTTCTTTAAAGAGAAACCTCAGCCCTCCTTATTTTGTTAGCTGCCAAGCTAAAAGCTTTATCTCTATTTCCCCCATTGTTGAGCTTGGTGCTAACGAAGGAGCTTCCCTCCCTCAAATGTCTTGAGAAAAATAAATATTTCTTCTTCCTCTCCCAAAGGCTAAGGTACCCTTTTGTTTACTCTCCTTGTACCAATTTGTTCTTCTTTCTTAGTCATTTCATTCCTCTATTATATTTATTCACATATTTAGACATCCATGATTAAGTATGGAAGCCATTATAGTTCTTCAAAGTAATATACCTCATGTTCTATTTTTCGTCTATTCTACATATCCCTGCCTTTATCACCATTGTTCATATAGATAGGATGATCTATTTGTGCTAATTTTGGTGTCAATGGAAAGGTATCGGAAGAACCTTTCAATTGATATATGGCACCACACATGGAATACTCTGGATTGAGAATATTTGAGCTCGAAATGTGACCCTTCATGGTTTTCGCACAGGCAAAATCACCGTCAGGCGCTACAGCGCGCCGTAACCTGCATAAGTTCAATAATTTTTGCTGATTTGTCATTGATCTTAGACTAGTAAACTATAAGAATTTGAGAGATATAACAAACTTATGTGATTTATTATCTAAATATAAGCTTAAGATCCCTGATTTTCTCTTATATAAGACTCTTAGTATAAGAATAATAATAAAATTGTATTGATTTACAAAATGATCTAATCTTAATAATATTCTTAATTTTGTCTTATAATTATAGCATAGGTAATGATCAAGTGGGTTTACCCATCTGATCTGATCATTTCAAGCTTAATAAGTGAAACTTATGAACTTAAATTAATATTAGAAGCATAAGATCTTGATGATCTTATAATAGGATTAATAATATAGTAATTGAAAGTCCTATTAATTGATGATACATTGAGGTAGGAAAAACTTTTTACTGAACTTTGAGGTAGAAACTTAGATTATCTTTTTTAACTTTAGATAGTTGATCTTAGATCCTTGTGGTAGAAATACCTAGAGAACTTAGAATGATGTTTCTTCCATATGGTAGTAACTTATATTGAGTGGCCTTCTGGTGACATTCTTGAAATTTTGTGTAGGATTCACCTCAATAGAGTAAGGATTTATAGTTTTGATAAATCTTTGGTTGTTAAATAGAACTGTTAGAAACCCCATTTATATATTGAGTATAATAGTGTATACCTATGGTGCTTAGTCACTTCAGCAAAATTCTAAGATTAGTTGAATCATTCTAAGTGTGATTGTAGAGTCTCAGTCTTATCCTCTGTGATTTGATAAGTACAGTCCAGCTTAAAGTAAATATTTAAATCTTAAGAGTGTCATGATTAAGGGAAATGAAATCCTTAGTTTAAGAAAATAAATTGTGATCGGTGTCTGCCTCCTATCATTGTGCACCTCGATAAGCACAGTTTAAGGCAAATTAAGTGTGAAGATCCACTTGTAGTAATAAATGAAACTCTTAAATATCGAGGTGCCTTTTCAGATAACAGTGGAGTTCCTAATAAGAACTTCAAAGTTAAGCGTGCTCATATGGGAGTACTCCCATGATAGGTGACCTGTTGGGAAGTTATTTTTTGAGAGCAAAACTGTGAGGCCTTTTAGGCCAAAGTAGACAATATATTGGTGCTTAAGAGTTTGGGCTATTACAAATGATATCAGAGAAGGTCATAGGGTGTCAGATAGGAGCTAAATATCATACAGGGTAAAGTATCACTTCATGTGAGCAGCCTCTTGAACCCTTGATAGTTAAGATGCTACATAGTTGTAGATACCTCTTGAGCCTGTAGGGGTCACCTCTAGTCCTATATACCTAATGAATGGTTCTTGGATCTGTGTGTGGATACTGATAAGGACATCAGCTACTTAAGTTGGGAAGATTGTGAAGGCCCACTTAAGTAGTAATAAGTGAAACTCTTAAATATTGAGGTGTATTTTCAGATAACAGTGAAGTTCCTAGTAAGAACTCCAAAGTTAAGCGTGCTTATATGGGAGCACTCTTAGGATGGGTGACCTGTTGAGAAGTTATCTTCTAAGGGCAAAATCGTGAGGCCTTTCTGATCAAAGCGGATAATACCTTGGTACTTAAGAGTTTGAGCTATTACATTAAGTATCTCAGGTCACCCTTCTTAGGACACTAATAGTATATTGTGACTAGGGAAATGAAATCCTTAGTTTGAGAGGATACACTGTGACCGGGTTCTGCTTCCTATCATCGTGCGCCTCGATAAGCACAGTTTAAAATAAACTAAGTATCTCAAGTCACCCTTCTCAGAACACTCAATATGCCTGTATTTATGGTATTTAACAAGCTCCATTTTAGGAAATAAACTATGACCGGGTTCTGCCTCTTATCATCGTGCATCTCGATAAGCGCAGTTTTAAATAAATTGAGTGTTAAATTCACCATTCTTAAAAATATACCAACTATATGTATATAACATTTTCCAACTGATGATTTTAAGTAAAATCCTAAATAAAATTAATCATTGAATTTAGCATTAGGAGTCTTAACCTATTTAGATGCTGCACAATGAAGACATTTGATTCATCATCTGACTTTTAATTATTTTCTGGATTTCTGGATTTTAAGACATATAGTGTAAGAGTCATGAGCATGAGCATTATCATGATGCATAAGTATCAGTGATGATTTATGAGTTATGAAGTGTTGCATACATTAATAAGGGAATGACATGATGCAATAGCATCATAGTAAATTGCATTTCCAACCGGATGTATGTAGACATTGGACCGTACGACTCATAACAGTTCAGTGATATTCCGGTTGCATGATAGTGGCATACAATATTGTTAAATATTTAGAGCATAGTTTTATATTATTAATACTATATTTCAAATTATTTATTATTTTATTTACTTTCAGTATTTAATTTACAGTTCAGCTTTACTTTACTTTACTTCAGTTTTGTATAGCTTTACACTTTTAGTTATTTTGCAGTACTTTTGTAGTTTGATTTCCATCTTAATATTATGTTGAATAACATCTTTTAAATGCAAGCATATATAATTTTCCAGTTTAATTATACTTAGACCTTATAAATCTAATATTACTTTTCTGTATCAGCCTCGCCCTGTCATATATGTACATATGACAATATTAGGTTCAGACCAGATCTTGCGCTTAGGAGTGTGCTTATGATAGAAGGTTAAGTGAAGCTTGTGGCCATCAAAAAGGAAGAAATTACTGATATTAAAATTTATGTTGCCCATATATAACTTAAATATAATAAATGAATTTCTTTCTTATTATTCTGTATTTTCTATATTATATGTGAATGGATATATGTGGATAATGTTTGAATACCTTTTTCTTATTTCTGCACTATTTTACTTATGTTTCTGCTAAGGTCTTACTCATCTTATGATTAATGCCATGGATATTCCGCTTATTATTTGTGGTGTTAGTGACGACCACCACTTAATCATAGTTGAGTTAGTGTTACTTGATGATGGTTAAGAGGCAATCGCCACACCTAAGGACTCTGTTAGCGGAGTATTCGCTCACCTAAGTACTCAGTGGTGTATCTACGACTCACCCAGTCAGCATATCAGTGGCATACAGTTTAGTGACATTGTCTGATGTATAATTATAAATTCAATAATATATTGCACAATTTTACAGTATTATTTATTCAGATTCAGATTACATACTGCTTTACATACAGTTTTAATTTATAGTTTCAGTTTACTTTACTTTCAGATTTATATTATTTTGAACTTCTAGTTATTTTACTATTTTTCTATAATTTTGTTTAAATTATTTAGATGTTAAATAGTTGATATAAGTAAATGTTATAATAGTTTTTGATGTGTTAAACTTATTGTCTACCACGTGGTACTTTTGGGATCCGACGATTTGCCAGATCCAGAGCAGTTTGTAGGGTCACATCAGGATCTTGTTCGGGATATCCAAAAGGAGTTTGTGGAGCCTTAGAGAACTCTCCATCAGCATTTACTTTTCTGTATTAGTTTACTTTCAGTTCTGTATTTATATTATTTTCTGTATTTTCATTAAGTAAATAGTTATAATAATTCTGAATATGTTTTCTTTTATTTTATGAGATAAATATTTTATTTTATTTCTATGATGAATGTTTCTAAATGTATGCTTTAGCTTCTGCACTTATTTTTTATTACTACTAATACTTAATATTGTGATGTGATCAGCATACTGAAAATGCTGTTATACTTATATATATATTGGATTCCTCATACTTCAATCATAATCCAATGCATGTATTTACATAATATTTAGAATAAGAATATTACTCTTATCTTAAGTATTAGTACTCAGCACTCTTCTCTTGAGGTTGAGTAAGTAGTCCTTCAGTTATAGTTTCAGCTATTCGGGGAGATGTAGAATTCCTTCCTGAGTTGTGCACCGTTCCACCGCCAATTCGTTATCTCATGAATAAATTGAATACTCAAAAATATTTAATCTTCAAAAATTATGAAGTTTAACTCTTGAATTTAAATTATTGAAAGATCAATTGTTTAAATTCTACTAACTCCATATTTATTTTTATCTGTTTTGATAAAAGAAAAATAATATGTACACAATAATATATATCAAAAAATTTTAAAGATCAATAAAATTTTTTTTCTTTGCTTAATTTTTATGTATGTACTCCACAAAAAATTTATTCAGCTAATAATTATACTTTCACATTAAATTAACATATCATATATATTAGTATATTAAAATACTATGCTTACACAAGAATATATACTAAAAAATATTCAGGACTAATTAGAATTTTTTTTTTTTGTAATTTTTGTATATAAGTATTATCAAAAAGTGAATTCAATCAATAATCTATTTACACATCAGATTGACACATCATCTATATATTTTAATGTATACTAATATGTAAGTGTAGCAATACTCATTAGTATAAACTAATGTGTAAATATGGTTGGAATTTAGAACTACATTGCTTTTGGAGTTAATGGCTTGCGGGCCGTACCTTCATAAATGTTCATTTAAGCCTCGTTTAACAGTTTGCTAGAAATTTATTGTGGCGATAAATTCTTCAGAGTTTGTATTATGCAAATGAAAATATTATATTATCAAACAAATAATTAAAACTGTGTAAGATAATAAAATAAAATTAAATTAATTTTTTTGTCTCATTAAAAATTAATAACAAATGCTGTGAAAAAAAAATTATAATCCCAAAATCCTTATATGGACAAACGATTTTAATTAAATAGTAATTTTAATATTATAATAAAAATTTAGATAACAGTTGAGTAATATTTAATTTTTAAATATTGAATATTCAAGCTAAAGTCTTAGCAAGCAAATACAGAATTAAATAATCAAATTTTCAAAAAGAATCCTATATTTTGATTAAATTTTCAGGCAAAGCGAAGAGAAAAAAATAAACATTAATTATTTAAATTTTGTATTAAATATTTGTATATCCGCAAAATGTTGTATTTATTCTTTTTATAAGAGTTCATATTCAAATTTTTTCCTTAAATAATTCTGACTTTCAAAAAAAAAATGCACCGTTAGAAAAATTGAGGTTGGAAAATGCTACAACACTTTTTTTAAGTTATTAATAAATTTTTTAACATAATTATAACAGTAAATCTTATTTATTATGAGTTAATCATTAATTTTAAATGTATTAATGATTATTTTAAATACAATAATAATTGTAGGGCATTGAAGGATGTATTTATTGGAGTATTGTAGCATCTTTCATTTTATTTTTATTTTTTTTATTAAGAAAAAATATTTTACTTCAAAATAGTTTAAAAAATAATAAATGATTAAAATTTTCATTAAAGTTGATTATTTCACAATTAGCTGATTGTCTATTTGAAATGTATCAATTAATAAAATATGATATTATGTATAATTCAAAGTAATTCCCAAATTGTACTACTAAGATGGGTGATTGTAAATGATGTTATAGCCTAGTGGTTAATGCTCTAAAATTATTATCTTATATCATAGACTCAACTCCTACTAATCGCATACTTTGTTCTTATTTGAAGCTCGATTTTGATATATGTGTAATGAATTCGTGAGCTAATAAATAAAAGAAAATATGTAAAAAATTATTCATGTACCAATAAACACAACATAAGATACAAAAATATATCTTAGTTCACTTATTAAACTATAGACTATCTCAGCTCTAGGGTTATAGAGAATTTTAATAAACTTTGCTTTCAAATAAATTTCACTAATTTTCAAGAGCATATAAAGCTCAAAGATCAATATAACTTCAAACAAAACATCATGGAAATATCGACTTATTTTCTTAAATTCCAAGCTCTACCAAGAGAGAGGTGGTGACGACTTAGTTCTCTCATCTACTGACTTATTTTGACTCTTTTGGCATAAAAGAATTCAATTGTTAGTAGTTTTGACAAAGAAGCATGTTGATGATACAAATGAATGATTCCATCCTCCTTTAATTAGTGTTATATTTCGATTTTAAAATAAGGAGGAAGGAGATTCTTTCAACTAAATAAGGGCAAGTAAATGATTCCCTTCCTTTTTTTATTTTCTTATAAACAAAAGAAATTTAACATGTGTGTGTGTGTTTTCAGCAATCCTATGCGCTATTAGGGTTTGATCTAACTGTAAAAGGAATTACAAAGTTCTAGAGAGAAATTATAGAGCAAAATTGCAAAACACAAACAATACAAATCACAGAAGATTAACATCCAAACACACAGGATTTACATAGATAACTCAAAAATAGGAAAAATCATGAAATCACACATCACAAAAAATATGATAAATTATAAAGTTTACAGAGAACTTGACTATTGGAGGAAAAAGATGATGATGACGCCTTATTCAGCCACCCAAAAATGGGACTACACAAGCCCTAATCTTCTTTCACTATTTTCACTAGCATTTAATAGAAATCACACATTGGTCTTCACAAAACTTCATAGAATAAGCAAAGATAAGGTAAAAGGGAGATGGATTTGACCTCCAAATTGAACTAAATTTTAGGGGTTGGTTAATGATGATGTTTGGAGTCTATTGGGGAAGTTTTTAGGCTAAATAAACTACTAAATTATGGGTAACAACATTGGGTTACATACACTTACCACAATGAGTTGAACACCATATAAATAAAGTCTAGTTTGAAAATATGTAACTTGATGTTTTGGAACATAATACTTCCATTGGCAATCACAAACAATTATTACTTGGGCTTGAATTAGACAGACCTTCTGGGTGGTTTCTTCTACTAAGCTTAAGCCATAAACTTGGGTGTCTCCTACCTCATACTAGGATAATGGGTGGTACATTTTCTATTATATAAATCTTTGTATGATGTCATACTAATACTTACTTGGAAGGTATTGCTTTAAGCAAACTCTATTAATGCCAAGTGTTCTTCTCAGCAACCTCCAAGGTTTAAGGAACACAAATGCAAGAGATCATCTTGGGTTTAGTTTGGGTAGTGCCAACATAGGACTGAACCACTTTTCCAAAATATGGAGGTGAAGCGACTATCATGATCATACGCTATCATCTCATGAACATTGTGCAAATGAACAATATCACGAATGTGCATTCGAGCTAATTTCTCTTTTAAGTTAGTCTACTATGTATGCAAGAAATGGACTGACTTTGTAAGATTATTTGCAATGACCATCAGACCTAAAATGGGGAATGCCTACACCCATGTCCCTAAAAATATTAGTTGAAGTTGACTGCCATACCTTTGATGTGTAACGATCCAAGTCGTTACTAAAATAATTATAACTAATTCTAACTCAAAAATTAGAACCCAAGTTACTTCAAAATTATGGCAAACTAAAGATACCATTGGATATAGTATATTTTTGTGAACGTAATGCTTAAGTTTGGGAGCAATATGGATAACGAATACTACTTAATTAATTTTTGAATTATTTAAATTCAGTAAATTGGGAAAATTAAATACAAGTTCAAATTCAACAATTTTAGTGTCATTGGATTAAGAATATTATAAAAAGAATACATAAGAAGTTTTGTCGAATTTAGAGCTCTAAATTGACCATAATTTATTTTTGAAGTTTTTATCTTCAGAAATTAATAAAAAATTAAATATTACTCCAAATTGAAATATTTTTATGCAAGTGTATTTTTCTCATCAAGATACACATCCGTGTCAAATTTCGTTATTTTCTAGAAAAGAAATAAAAGAGAGAAATAAGAGATAATAATGAGAAATAAAAGATCAAATTGAATACTTCAAACAATTATGACAAATTTTTTCTCATCTATCTCATTCAAATAATAGATGAGAGAAAATATTAATTAAAAAAAAAAGTTTATAAACACACCTCCACCCTACACCTCCTCTCATCTTCCCACCTCTCTTCTCCCCCCATCTCCCACTCTTTTTTCTCATTCACTACTAGTTTACCACGCTGACCGCTAGTAAAGCATCATCAATGCTAATTTATGATAAGAAATGAGAATGAGATGAAATATTTTATATTCTTTTCATTTCTTCTTCTTCTGTTAATAATACTAATAATAATAATAATAATAATAATAATATTATTATTATTATTATTACTCTTATTATTATATTTCATTTATGTAAATTTTTTTTTTAATATATATATATATTTTTTTTCTAATTTCTGTAACTTTTATTTCTGTCATTTTCTTTTCTATATATATATATATATATTTCCTAATTTCTGTAACTTTCATTTCTGTCATTTTTCTTTTTTTTTTATATCTGTATATATTTCCTAATTTTTATAACTTTTATTCTTATCATTTTCTTTTTTTTCTATATTTATATATTTCTTAATTTTTGTAACTTTCATTTCTATCATTTTCTTTTTTTTTTCTATATATGTATATATTTCATAATTTCTGTAATTTTTATTTCCGTCATTTTCTTTTTTTTTTCTATGTATGTATATATTTTCTAATTTCTGCAACTTTTATTTCTGTCATTTTTTTTTCTATATATGCATATATTTCCTAATTTTTGCAACTTTCATTTCTATCATTTTCTTTTTTTTTATATATGTATATTTTTTCTAATTTCTGCAATTTTCATTTCCTTAAATTTTTTATTTCTATATATGTATATATTTCCTATTTTCTGTAATTTTCATTTCTGTTATTTTCTTTTTATATATATATATATATATATTTTAAAATTTTAGCAACTTTTATTTCTATTATTTTTCTTTATATATATATATATATATATATATATATATATATATATATATGTTCCTAATTTCTATATCTTTCATTTCAATTATTTTCTTTTTTTCTATATATGTATATATTTTTTAATTTTTACAATTTTCATTTTAGTTATTTATATATATATATAAATTTTTACAACTTTTATTCAATTAGTTTTCTTTTATTTAATATATATATATATATATATATATTACTTGTAATAATAAAAAGTTATTATTTTTAATATTTAAAGATAAATAACCAAGATAATATTAATATTAATATTTTTACTAAAATAAAATAAAAAATATTATTCTTTTCATTTAATTATTTCATTTATAGTATTTGCATTACTATTAAGCTTTGACTCACTTTGATAATTTATGAGATTTTGTACTCATAACTTAAAATAAATAATCAAAAATCAGTATTATAAGTTCATTCAAGTTAATCTCAAGTTTGTACAAATATACGTTAGGCCAGGCATACTAATATCTGAAGAAATAAGGAGACTTCACATAACTTTTGATGGGGAATGTGTAGTTAGTTAGAAACCCATATCTCAGATAGTTAAATAGATGTATCTAACTCCTCAATTATACTGTAACTTTGTCCAATATAATAAATATTATATAGTATTGTATTTTATTTCAAAATAAGCTCATATATTAAATTTGTATATTACATTCATAATTGTGATTATTTTGTAAGCATATTATATTTAAATATCGCATCATATTTGTTAATTTTCTTATAGTTTTAAATATTTGCTTAGTGTGTAACAGATTTTATAAAACAAATATTATCTTTGTAATGAATATATTTCTTTTATTATTCTAGTATTTCTAAATGTTGCAATGAATGAAAAGGAGTATTTTATATGCATCTAAATATATTTTTATATTAAACCCCAATATAATTATTAGAAGTGAACATCTAATGCTGGATTAGCTATGCTGACTCAGCAGTGGGTCGCCATAGTTGGTATCAGAGCAAGATTATGAGAAAATTAGTATAAAAGTGTATAAGCCATTATTCATGCAATTGAAATCTCAGAATAAATAAAAGAGAAACATAGAAAGTAAGAATTTTCAAAACCTATATAAACCAAAAAAAGAATTAAAGAACATATATAGGACATAGCTAAACTAATTTGCTTTTAATTATTTTCTATTTTATTTTCTAGCTAATAAGGATACTTTTATTTTCATCTAGTATTTGATAATGATACTTATGCAAATCTAATCCAATAAAAATATAATAATAAAAATCATATTTTCAGATGGATCCTTATGTGGCGCCCCACCCCTTAACCATCAATAATCAAGGCTAAGGAGTAGTGTGCCACATTGGTAATTCCCTCACTTATCATTATATTAAAGTGTAATTCCTCAATCCACTAATAAGGGATGGATGTGCCCTGAATAATGTGGCGAAATCATTCACTAAGTATATATATTCATTCGAGTGTGGATGCAAAGATAGTAGAATATGCTATATCCAATCTACCACAATACAAATAAGAAGTAAATATGTAGCTCAAAATAAAATAGTACATTAAAATTAATAAAACTAAGATTTCATCCATTGATTAACCCCTTTACTCAACAAATGAAATTTAGCCTATCATCTATTCCTAATCTTAAGGAAAAGATTCTAAAGTTGAGTGTAGATCTTAAGAAGCTCCTAATAAATGACTTTGGAGATTTTAAGAATTGATGATAACTTTTACAATTTATCTTTATATGCTGTCCTAATTTACTCAAAGAGGTTAGAAGGTGTGATTAGGACTAAGTTGGAAGATATTAACTTTACTTAGGATTTTCAAAACTTGAAATGAGAATTTTACCAAATTACTTAATTATGAGAATAAGGGTTATAAATTGATCCCAGATCAGTTTTATTACTAATTTTAATGATTTAAATGATATTTTGGAGGTTAATGGCACAGCCTAAATTTTGGGCAAAATGATTGTTTTGCCCCTACTTAAGGGTCTAAAATGTCATTTTTTGATTAAGGGCTCCAAATTAGATTTTCTCGATGCCAAATGATTCATTGCTATCTAACATGAAGAAAAATAGTATGTACATCAAATTTGGATAAGTATTAAGTCATATGGGTCCAAATTATGGATTTTAACCTATAAGGGAATTTTAGTAATTATACTAAGTGAAGTTAAAAAATTCAGTTAATTATTATTGGTTATTATCCAAGGATTCCATAGAGTCCAAAAATACTAAATTATGATATCTAATGATTAAGTTATGATTATTTTAATGTTAAAGTTCTATATTTATGAAAAGGATAAAAACCTAATTTTTTATATATTCAAAAATCACGTACAATTTTATACAATGCTTAATTTTACTAAAATCAAGTTCAATTTTGATATATTTAGCCTCATTAGGGTCCTATGTTCATTAGAATACAAAAAATCACAAATCTGGGAAATTCCAGACAGTTTTGGGCACTTTCAGACATTTCTGGGCGCTACGGCGCGCAGTAGTGCCTTCTGGCCTAGATTCAGAAGCTATGGCGCGCTACAGCATAGCCAATCTAAGATGCGAGCTCTACGATGCGCTACAACGCTTTGATGCATTGTGGCAATTTTCAGCGCTGTTTCTGCAGGAACTTGGGGGCTTGATGACTTCTTCAGCAATAAGCACAATAATGGACGAAAGAGGATGAGAGCTCAACTGGCCCAATGGAGGAAGGAGATGGCTTAGAGTCCATCTTATAGGAAGAGGAGAGGGGTGGCTCTAGCTTGGAAGGTTTGGCTCTTGGATGGGATGAGTTTGAGTCATCCCATCACAAGTATGTGGAGAAGTTGCTTTGATAAAAAATGGAGAGGAAAGGAGGATGGCTGAGCCTTGCGTGCAGCAAAATAGAAGAGGGAGAGGCGTGGGAAATTGAAGAGCAGGTGGGTTCCAGGCGCAAAGAAGAAAAGGAGGAAGAAAAAGGAATTAATTTAAATCAGATTATTAACATTTTAATTAAATCAATGCCTTTAATTAATTAAAATCGGAATGATATATGAGCTCCGAGAAATTTCAAAAAATTACCCATAACTTATTTGAGGGTGAGAAATTTAACAGCAAAGTTAGATTTTGATTCCGATGAGTATTTAATTTTCATATTTTTCGGGGTATTTAATTATATTAAAATATTCACCAAAATCCGACAACTTCCAAATACGTCCAAAACATCGCCCCTAGCTAATTTGAGGGTGACGGGTACAACAACGAAGTCGGATTTTGATTTTGAGATCAAATTAAATATCTCAATTTTCTAATTAATTAAATATTTCAAATATTCAACTGAGCTCTAAATTGCTCCAAACTTTTAAGGTTTGGTTCTAATAAGTAGATGAACTTAATGGAATGATAATTAGGATGTGATCAAGCTAAGATTAGACTAAGTAACAACCTAGGGTTGTTACACCTTAAGATTCACCTATAATCATTGGAACACCTTTAAAAGACCCGATATCAGCCAATATTTCCGTGGACCGTGTCGACAAGATTTTTGATATTGTGAATGTTCTATTGGAGCGTGTTGATACACAAAATCAAATATTTTTAAAAGTTTCAGACACAACAAATACCACATATAAATAGTCCTACTTTTATATTATTGGCTACCCATTTCTCAAATATTGAGATAAATGAACTACTTCAACCCTTCTTAAGACTTCAACCACATATATTCAATGTAAGTGCTAACCCATTGGATGCTAAAGATTGGGTAAAGAAGATAGGAAAAAATACTAACTAATATGAAATGCCCACCTACATATGTAATTAAACTAACCATCTTTATGTTAGAAAGAGAAGCAGAATATTAGTGGGAAACCACTGCAAGCTTATAATTCATAGGCATATATACTAAAATATCCAATGGGAAGAATTTGTCTGTAACAACCCAAGTTATTACCTTAGTCGATTATGAATAATCTTAAGTCTTAAAACTAATCTTAAGTGCTAATTAGGTCAATTGGAGTCAACCTCTAAGACCTAGATCAAATCAGGAGTCGATTGGATCAAATCCTGATTTTTAAAAATCCAGAAACCCTAGAATTTGACCCATTTAAATTGACCTCGGATTGGAAAACGGACTTCGCCATCGCGCTCATTGCCCCCAAATTAACTAGGGGTGAAGTTTTGGTGGCAATTGGAAGTCGTCAAAATTTGACGAATACTTTAATAATAATTAAATACCTCAAAAATTGGGAAATTAAAATACTCGTCGGATCGAAATTCTAACCTCGCCGTTGCGTTCCTCACCCCTCAATTAGCTAGGAGTGAGTGTTTGAGAATTTTGGGAATTTTCAAGAATTAATTAATTAAAATTAAATAGGGATATTTTGAATTAAAATAAATTATGTTTATTATTATTTTTTTTTATTTCTAAATCCGCGCTCCGTTAAGATGCCCGACGCCGTCAGCCCTACTCTTCATCCGCCGTCCGAGCCTACCGTCAGATCGGACGGACCGCCCATGGCCGTCGGATCTGGATCGGACGGGTCGCGTACCACCGTCTCCGTCCCGAGCTCTATCGCGCCACGCAGCACTCCCGTCGCTCGCGCAGCCTACCCCCGGCGTTCCCGGACCTCGGCGAGTCCGCCCGTGGCCCATAAGGACCCCCTCGCGACCCCTCCACCCTACCCTAAGCGCGACCGAAGCTTCTGGATCGATCCGAACCACCGAGCTCCCCCCCCTACCGTCGAATCAGGTACCGTCGAACCCCTCCCTCGTTCAATTTAATCGCAATGTATCGCCTTCCATGGTTATTCCGTGATTGATGTCGAGGATCTATCAAATCCGATCGACCAAAACCCGATTCGATCAATCGAATTTTGCAAAATGCGAACAGTAAAAACCGTTATTTCCTCTTCACCGCACCCCACCGCGCCTAGGGTTAGTTCCCGTAGTCGACTCGATCCACCTCAGGTCTCGGTACGATCGCCATTGGCAAGGTCATGTCGTCCCCTGCCTGATGCCGTGCGAGTCGGCCGTCGGCGTCGCCGGAGGGCCGCGAAATCGCCTGCCCTAGCCTTCGGGCCGGAGCTCGTCGAGGCGAACGCCCTTCTCCTTCGGGCCGGATAGGGTCGGGTCCGACCCGCGCGGTCGGATCAGCGGGCCGTACGCGTCGCGCATCGCCACGCGTCGGCTGTCGGTCCAGTGGGGCCCGCGCGCAGTCTGCCAACGAATCCAGTGCCGCCTCGTGGTACCTCTAGTCCCGTCGCATTTATTCCTGCAGAAGAGTAATAATAGCATATATTTATATTATAATACATATAAATACAATTATATTTAATATAACCTGTCAAATAAACTAAAGTATAGCTATAACTTATAAGTAAATTACATATATATAAATATATATATATATAAATAAATATATATATATATAAATATATATATATATATATATAAATATATTATATATATAAGATATACATATAAATATAGGGGTGCGCGGTTACTTATTGAAGATTTAGTTAATATTAGTAACTAAATATGCTAGGAATAATTAATATTGGATATTAAATAATGGGCTAGTCAAATCAAAGAAGTAGATTATAAATGTATATATATATATATATATATATATATATAATAATAATAATAATAATACATAATAATCATTATATATTAGATATAAGTACAGATAAAAGTGCAGGAATTAATTATAATAAATAAATACATACGTATATAATATAGTTATAGCTGTATACTAAAAACAGAGGGTATTTAAATTAGGTTAATTAAGAGTTAATCAGGGTGGCTAATTAAATTAAGATTAGTTCATGTCAATAAATTTTTTAATTATTAGGCTATGTTATTTAATATTATATTAATGGTTAATTAGGTTAATTAAGACCAATTTTAATATCAATTATTCATAATTAATTCATAAATAGAAAATTTAGGAATTTAGTAAATTAAAATAAGTTAATGATTTATAGTAATCAGTTGAATTAATTAAATTAACAGTAAAAACTAACAAAATTAATTAATATTAATATTTAATAGTTAATTAGGATCATACAAACAGTAAATTAAAAAAATTCTATTAGACTGAATTAACAATAAAATATTAATATTTACACAATTAAATATTTAAATAAAATAACTATTAATTGATTAATTAAGACCAATTAATTGTAGACTAATGTTTATATACAGAAAAATATTTAACTTTAAGAATAAACAGTAAATTAATACAAATTAAATAAATGAATAGTAAAATAATACGAATCGAATTTTTAAATAGTAAATCTTATAAGTTTAATAATTTTTTGTAGGATGATCCAAATATAGCCAATATGGGTCTTAAATTACTCAGGAGAACAGCCCATCACTGCAGTAGTATTAGTTTTCCCATTTGAACAACAAGATGAAAAGTCAACCATAGAATTTAGAGTTGACTTTAGTGAAAGATGACCAAATTACCCCTAGAATTCAAACGACCATAACTTGGTCAATTCAACTCCAAATTCAAAAATTCAAGATGCTAACTAGTTTAGAATTTTGATGTCACCAATAAACTAAAATAACATCTATGATCTAAACTCTAGAAATTTAGAAAATAACCAAAATACTCTTAACCTTAGTTAGGTCATAACTTGACCATTTGGGGTCCAAATTGGGTCTACTCCCTACCAACATACTCAGTACATTATAAGGAAGCTATAGAAACTAAGTTTGCTAAAATTGGACTTCAAACAGAAAAGTTCAGTTTTTATCACCCATTGAGCGACTCGAAATTACCAAATTGCCCTTCAAACTTAAAATGTTCATAACTTGGTCAATCGGACTCGGAATTCAGTGCTCTTGGACTCTATGGAATCCTTGAACAGTAACCTACAATAAACTGTATAAAAACTTAGTTTTTGGTAGAGTGAAATTTACTTAAATGCCCTTAAACTGAAAATATTAGTTTGAACTTGTAGGACCCGTTTCTCGTCCGAATTGGACAAACTTACTGTCTATCCTCAAGTTAAACAGTAAGAAATCATATGGAAAAGAGAAACTCCAATTTGGGCACTTAAATCAAAAGTTGACTTTTTGGACCTTTAAGTAAGGGCAAAATGGTCATTTTGCCAAAAATTTAGAATAAACACCCTTAACCTTTAATTAGTCCTTTAAAATACTAAAATTTACTTTATAACCATATTAGTGGCATGTAAGTAAGTAAAATTATTAGTTAGGTCAAATTTTAGAATTTTCCTAAGTCTTTAACGCTACACCTTAAGAACCCTTCCTGAGACTAGGACTAGATCATAAGGTTGATTTCATTCATTGAAAAATGGGATTTTTCAATGAATGAATCCTTAGTTTTATTAGTTTCTAGAATATTTCAACTTATTTTTGATTATTTTATCTTTTAACCTTAGATCTAAGATAGGAGATTCATTCTATTAAGTTTGATTACTTAATAAGGTTGGCCTAAATTATTAGATCACTTAGAATGAAACTTAGATCTTAGGTTTTATCCTTTTTGGATTATGTGATTAAGCCTAATCTCGTGGTATTTAATCCATAATCTATAGTTTATTAGTTTTAGTTAGAACGTCTAAAACTATCAATTAGGTCGTAATGATTAATTATTTAACTTTTACAGTCGACTTTGATTTGGTATATTAGGACCTAGCTAGTCCTGATATTTTATGACTTGAAAGGACGAATTTCTAAGTTACACTTGATATGTGGGAAAATAGTGATCCTGAACTTGTATAATTTGGAATAGTTAGAACGAATAATAGAAAATAGATGGTATCACCATATTAGTAGAGTCCTTTATTTATTTTGATACTTTGTGCTACGCATTCCTTGTATAATTGAGCTTATTTTCTTGGACATTCATATAAGATAATTTTGTGCATGAAAATGAAAACTTAGAATAATAGGATAACAGTTGCCTTTGGGTCTGGTTTATGGTGATTATGGTGCACATTTGCCCTGATAGACAGGGGTAAGGTCAGATCAGGATGCCTAACATTCTCATTGAGGAGAGTGTATTAGGCTTGGGACCCATATAATCTTGCAGACGTGCTTGACTCCTTAGTTATTTCTAACAGTTGTCCATAGAAACAAATATAAAATAACTAAAATATATTGCATAAGTATTGTCTGCCTCTTCAGTCATGCAGTATGTTCAGTATGTTTGTAGATTGAGATGTATATATATATATATATATATATATATATATATATATATATATATATATATATATATGTGTGTGTGTGTGTGTGTGTGTGTGCTAGTTTAGCCAAGCTTTCTGATATGATAGTCAGTATATAGAGTTTGATGTGCAGTTTTAGTATTTGGCTATATTTTGGCATTGTTTATTTAGTCAGCTATTTCTTTGTACAACTATTATACAGTAGGATGTTAGATTTTGTTGCTATTTATATGCATCACTACTGAGATTTATTATTATAATCTGCATATTTCATTTGATCACCAGCATGTATTAGGATGTAGCATTTTCTTTTTGCATATGTTTAGTTACTTATAGTATATGCCCTGTTTTGTTTACCTCGCTTTTGAGACATATCTTAGCCTCTTTTTGCTTAAGTTATAAATGTTATTTATAGCTGTTCCTCTTTCTTATTGAATTACTAGTCGCTCCCTGATATATTGTTGCTTAGGAAAATTGTGTAAAGTGGTGATATTAAAAACATATGAAAATGTATCAACCTAAAATGTACTTAGACAAATTATCTAACTAGAATTTTCTCTTTTTAGCTGGGGCCCTACATTGTGAAATCGATAATGGCAAGCGTAGAGCAGATAGAGGATCCAGCACCTGATGGGGAGCTATTCCTAGAGGAGGAGGAGCAGCTCGGACCAGAGCATATTTAGTCCATAGACTTATTGTGAGGATGAGTGCCTTTGTATTTCCTTTTATTTGAATTTTAAATGTTGTAATAATACAGGTACTCTTGACTGTGCATTTGGATATTTATGCTTATATTATGAGTCATATTTTGCACTTATGTTATATTGTGATGCTTGGATGTTATTTATTGCTTCCGCACTCTGTACATTATAGTGACTGTTAGATTGATTCTGTGTTAATCCTTCTCTAATCAGGTGGATTGTAGAGTTTATTCTAATCCAATGATAAGTGAGGGGTTAACCAGAGTAACACTCCACCCTTAACCTAATCCATGGTGGATTAAGGGTGCGGGGTGCCACATTGTCAAAGTATTCATGTAGTGTCACTGAGTATGAAATTAAATTTCAAAGGCTATCCCGTTATGCACCACTACTAGTGAGCACTGAGTCTGCTTGATGTAGCTAATTTTTAAAAGGATTAAACTCTTTTATCAATAAAATGCTTATGGCTTTTCAAATATCCAAATTCTTAGACATGCTTGAAAGTGCAAAAAGATTAGAATATGGGGAACAAGAAGAAGTATAAGAGCTAAGAAAAATGCCCCAATCTACACATGTGCAACAAATTAAATACAAGAGGTCGTGGTCGCCTCAAGCCAGGGTTTATTAAATAGCTCAACAAACACCTGTTGAGAAATGCAACTGACCGCATCCTTACAGTAATTATTATCACAGGAATGAGACATGTTATGTGTGTGGACGACCTGGTCACAACTTTTGATAATGTCAAGCAACAATATATAATTAGTGGATCACTCATTCTTCTCAAATATAATGACAAGCACCCATACCAGCTAGAAGGCAATAACTCATACCAGCAGTTAGACCAACTCATGTATCTACAGCTGCTCTATTACAAAGGAGAGGTCCACCCATTGCTTCTAAAGCATCAGCTGCTAATCAAAGGGGAAAGCCAATTTCTCCCCAACAAGCTGCACATGCAAATATTTATACCCTTATCCCAGTTCTAACCCCAAAAGATAATAAAGTAGCATCAGGTACCACATTCTTTCTTTTTATAAATATCTTTAATATTATATTTAAATAAAGTATGAATTATCTTTTATTTTAAGTCCTAAACACCTTATATTTTAATGACAAATTATGGGCACATTATTTGACACTGGTGCAAGCTACTCATTTATTTCTGAAAGATTTTCCAAAACTTTTGAACTACCATATTACAACTTAGCTAAAGCTTTGAATATCGGGTTACCATATGGTGCCCTCATGAGTGCACAAAAATGTTGTGATTGTAACATACAAATTAATGACAATGCATATGAAGCAAACCTTATAGTAGTGCCAATATTAAAATTTGACATCATTTTAAGAATGAATTGGTTCAACAAGCATGAAGTTATTATTAATTGTCAAAAAAAGAAAGTCATTATCAAGGGTGGGAGGAGCAAGCCTGAGTATTTATAGGAAAGTTAGGCATTTTAAAATCTTTAATTAATGCTTCATAAGCAGAGAAATGGATTTGAAATAGATATAATGCATACTTAGTAATGATGTTGGGAGAAAAGATGGAAGGAATTCCTTTAGTATACACTCAAATTATAAAGGATTTGAAGATGTATTCATTGATGAATTGCCTGGATTACCACCAGTAAGATAATCAAAATTTTAATTGAGTTAATTCCTGTCACACAACCAATAGCAAAGGCACCTTACCGCATGGCACCCAAAGAACAGTAAGAGTTAAGAGAACAATCGTAAGAGCTAATCAACAAAGGTATTATTCGATAAAGCATGTCACCATAAGGAGCCCCAGTGCTCTTTATATAAAAGAAAGATGATTCTATACAAATGTGCATCGATTATCGTGAATTCAACAATGTAACAATTACAAATAAGTACCCTCTACCAAGTATTGATGATCTATTTGATCAATTAACTGGATCTAAGATATTTTTCAAGATAGATCTAAGATAAGGTTATCATCAATTAAGAGTCAAAGATGAAGATATTCCGAAGACAGCATTAAGAACTCATTACGGGCATTATGAGTTCATGGACATGTCATTTGGTATAACCAATACTCCATCCATCTTTATGGACTTGATGCAAAGAATTCTTAGACCATATTTGAATAAGTTTGTAATAGTATTCATCGATATTATACTAATTTATTATGAGAGTAAGGAAGAACATGAAAATCATCAAAGTGCTGTTCTGGAAACTCTAAGGCATCACTAGATATATGCCAAAAAATTTAAATGTGAATTTTGGCTGGAATTTGTAACTTTTTTAGATCATGTAGTGGATGTTGAAAAAATCAAGGTCGATTTAAAAAAGATAAGCATCATTCAGGAATGACCCTAACAAAAGACCGTGATAGATATTCGTAGTTTTCTTGGTTTAGCTAGATATTATCGAAAATTTGTAAAGAGATTTTTGCAAATAGCTGTACCTTTAACCATATTAACACAGAAAGCAGTTCAATTCATTTAAAATAGTAATATAAAGAATCTTTTCAACAATTAAAATAAGCATTAATAATCGCCCTAGTACTAACTCTACCACAAAAGACAAGAGATAAGAAATTATCAAATTTATACTGACGCGTCCATAGTAGAGTTTGGATGTGTTCTCATGCAAGAGAAGAATGTAGTAGCATATGTATCTAGGCAATTAAAGATTCATGAAAGAAATTACCTAGTGCATGTCATAGAACTGGCAGTGGTGTATTTGCCTTAAAAATATGGAGGCACTGTAAACAAGAAATTATCAAGTTTATACTGACACGTCCATAGTAAAGCTTGGATGTGTTCTCATGTAAAAGAAGAAGGTAGTAGCATATGCGTCTAGGAAATTAAAGATTCATGAAAGAAATTACCCAATGCATGTCATAGAACTGGCAGTGGTGTATTTGCCTTAAAAATATGGAGGCACTATATATATATAGAGTGAGATGTGAACTTTTTACTGATCATCAAAATTTAAAATATATTTTCACTTAGAAAGAGTTGAACTATCGATAAAGGCGATGATTGGAATTGATTAGTGACTACAACTTAGACATACAATATCATCCAGTAAAACTAATATCATAGTTGATGCCCTCAGCAGAAAAGCAGACTTAATGCTTTAATAGCAAGTTCATTAATGAAAGAATTCAGAAAGTTAGGCATAAAATATATTAATAGAAAGTAATTAAATATTTTACTTAAAAATAATATTACAGAGCCTACATTTATGCAGCGCATAACAATTACCCAAGAGAATGATAAGAGATATTCCAAGCTAAAAGCAGACATCAAAAATTGTCATATAATAGACTTACATTTGCAAAAAAAAATTTATATTTATCATGAAAAAAGAATTTGGATTCCAAATAATTCATACATTCGTAATCAAATTATAACTGAAGCTCACAACTCAATGCACATAATTCTCCCTAAAAATAATAAAATGTATAGAGATTTAAAAGAGTCATTTTGGTGGCTTATACTAAAGAAAGATGTAGTTGAATATGTTGCTAAATGTCATATCTATAATTTGGTAAAAGCAGAACTTCATAGGCCTGGTGGACTATTACATCCATAAGATATCCTATAGTAAAAATGGTTAGCTATTTCTATGAACTTTGTGATGAGATTTCCTAAAAGTTGTACTGGAGTAGATACGATTTATGTAATTGTAGATTGTCTAACAAAATCAGCACGCTTCCTTCCAATTAAGCAAATATGTTCGGTACAAAAGTTGGCCAAGTTATATATTGAAGAAATAATCAAGCTTCATGGAATCCGCAAAACTATTGTCTCAGATCGTGACGGCAGATTTACCTCCCATTTTTGGAAGGCAGTACATAAATATTTGGGGACAGTATTGTAGCGCCCCACTCCTTAAGCCCACAATCATTAGCCTAAGGAGTGGAGTGTCACTTTGGCAAATCCCTCTCTTATAATTAGATTATGTAAGATCCACAATCCACTAATAAGGGAATAACGTGACAGAACAATTAAGAAGATCAGTTACTAAATATGATATACATACAAAGTGCAGAAGCAAAATAGAATAAATATTACATCCCTTCACTATTCATCAAGTAAGAAATAAAACATAGCTCAATAAATAATAAAGTGCAAAAAAGTAATCACGGTCACAGTACATGTATTGTTACAATATTTATATGAATGGTTTATACGACGGAAAATAAATCCAAAAGTCACTCATCCTCACAAAAGACTGAAAATAGATTAAGCACTATCTGGCTTTCCTGGCTAAAGCTTCTCCTCTAAATAAGGCACTTCTCCTTCAGCAATCAACTCCTCAAATCTATCTGAATATAATATTATCAGTTTCATAATGCCAGGTCCCCAACCAATAAAAGAAAAATCTTGTTAGATAATTATTTAAGTATATTTTAGGCTGAATATTTTAAATAAGTTATTAATGTCACCACTTTAACTTAAGTGCAACAAAAAGTAAACTAGAAGCAGTAGAGCAGTACACGTACAAAGAATATGGTAAGTTATAAATACAGTATTTATAACTAAATAAAAAGTGAGGCAAAAATACACCTCAATAAACTAAGCAAGAAATGTGCATATATATATATATATATATATATATATATATATAGTGCAGTAAGTAAAAGTACTGGAATTAAAGTCTAATTCTAAATATGCTGATGATCATATGATATATGCTAATTAATGACAGAAATCTGAAAATGGTACATATAGTAAGCAGTAAAGTCTAACATCCTATAAGTACATATAAGGGAGCAAGTAAGTAAAAAGACACAGCTGACTGAAATATACATCAATAATATGGTATACAATAAGCTAAAATTGAAAGAGGTATGTAAAGACTGTCATATCAGAAAATTGGCCAATATGGCATAGTGAAATTCCCTAAGCCTTTCTGGGCTAGGGCAGACAGAACCAGCAGCAGAACTGAGAAGTCAGTAAATATAAATATATAATCTTTTAGTTATTTTACCTTTGTTCTTGTGGACACATCCAGGAACAATTGAGGAGTCAAGCATGTTTGTAAGATTATACGGGTTCCAAGCTTAACACGCACTCCTCAATGAGTAATGTTAACCATCCTTATTACTCCTTACCCCTATCCATTAGGGTAAATGTGCACCCGAATCTACTAGAATATACCAAACCCAAAGACAACTGTTATCCTAATTATTCTAAGTTTTTATTTTATGCACAAAGTTTTTTTACATGGCATGTCCAAGGAATTAAGCACAAAATATAAGGAATGCGTAACAAAAAAATAAATTAAGCAAGCAAGGGACTCTTCTATACATGGTGACACTATTGTTGTCTAATTAAACCATTCTAATTATTCTAAATTATACAAGTTCAGGATCTCTAATTCTTATTATCGAGTGTAACTTAAAAGTACATTCTTATAAGTTAAAATGATTATAACTGATCAGGTTCTAATCTAATTTAATCAAACACAGCTATATGTTTAAATTAATAAATCATAATGTCCTAATTTGATAAATTTAGGCGCTCTATCTAAGATCTGATCGAGATCTACTAAAGTATAGATTATGGATTAAACACAACGAGATTGGGCTTAATCATATAATCAAAAAGGAAAAGATATAAGGTATAGGTTTCATTTTAAAGGTGATATATTGATTATGGTAAATCCTATTAAGCAAATCAAACTTAATAGGATGAATATCCTATCCTGAATCTAGGGTTAAAAGACAAAATAATTAAAATAATTTGTAAAATTTAAAAACTAATAAAACTAGGGATTCACTCATTGGATAACCCACTTATCAAATGAATAAAATTTAACTTATGAGCTAGTCATAGTCTTAGGAATAGTTCTAATGTGAGGTGTAAGATCCTAAGAAAAGACTTAGAGAAATTTTTAGGAAATTTAACGCTTTGACCTAATAGTAGATTTAAATGCTTAGAATGATTTTATTACAGTTCTAATATTAGTTTTAGTGACTTAGAAGATAATTTAAGAGTCAGAGATGCTTAACCTAAATTTTGGGCAAAATGACTATTTTGCTCCTATTTAAGGGTCCAAAAAGCTACATTTTAAATTAGAGTTCCAAATTAAAATTTCTTATTGCCAAATGATTTTTTGCTGTCTAACATAAAGATAGACAGTAAGTATACTCAATTTGGATGAGGAACGGGTCATATAGATCCGAACTAATAATTTTGACCTAAGAAGCATTTTAGTAATTTATTCTTAATAAAACCTAAATTTTTATATAGTTTACTGTTGGTTACTATTCAAGGAATCCATAGAATCCAATAACACTATATTATGAGATTAAATTGCTAAGTTATGGCTATTTCAATTTCCAAAGGCAATTCGGTAATTTTTGTCGGTCAACGGGGGATAAAAACTAACTTTTCTGTTTGACGTCCAATTTCAGCAAACTCAGTTTCTATAGCTTTCTTATAATATACTGAGTGTGTTGACAGGGAGTAAACCCAATTTGGACTTCAAATGGTCAAGTTATGACCTAACTAGGGTTAGGGGTATTTTGGTCATTTCTAACTTTCTAAGTTTTAGATCCTAAATATTATTTTAGTTTATTGATGACATTAAAATTCTAAGCTAGTTAACACTTTAAATTTCTGAATTTGGGGTTGAATTGACCAAGTTATGGGTCGATTGAATTCTAGGGACATTTTGGTCATTTCCCGGGTAGGGTCCTAAATGCTACTTTTCAAATTAAGCTCCAAATGGGAAAACTAATACTTTTATAGTGTTGGGGTTATTCTCCTGAGTATTTTAAGACCCATATTACTTATGTTTAAATGACTGTGTTAAAAATTATGTGGGTTTGTTTAGGTCATAAAATATCACTACATTATATGTACCCCGAAACTAATTTTTGAATTATGTCATTTGATTTATTTTATTTTTCTGAATAAAATAAGACCTGTATTTATAAAGTTATTAAACTTTTAAGTTTTGAATTAATTAAATTAATTAAGTATGTATTAATTACTAATTAACTAATCCTAATTACTGCATAATTTAATTAACTAATTAAACATTTATTAATCACTAATTAATATTATTTAGTTGAATAATAATACTTAGTTAACTAAATTAGTATAATGATATTGGTATACCTATAGTTATAATATATAACTAAGTTAATTATAATATACTTATTTATAATTATATTTACATATTTTTTCTGCAGGTTCTCAATGCGGCGGGACCCACAGGAGGACACGTAGCATCATCTGGACGGCTGGATTGCGATGGCGGGTCCCACTGCAGACGATTGAGGTGACCAGTGGGTCCACATGGACGCGTGACCTTATGGGATTAGTCGTTGCCATGCGTGGCGGGTCCCCCCCGCGTCAGCCGAAAGATGCGCGAGACCCACGGCCTCAGCTCCTGCGGCACGCTCGCGCGGACGCGGTTGAGCGACTGACGCGGCCCAATCCGAAGGGCTAGCCTTCATCCCGAGCGAGCAACGGCTAGGGCTTGAGATTCGCCATTGATCCCGGCGACAAGTCAGCCCGGCTCGCTCGACCGATGCTAGATCTTGCCGAGATCTTCACGTTGAGGGTTGAAGCAGTGTCTGAGGAGTTCGGAATCGCAACGCACGGCGAACCCTAGAACTACGACTCGACAAAACGAGAGCCTAACGGTTTGTACTGTAAACTGAGCTCTAAATTCGATCAATCCTTGATGATAATACTCAATCACACCCAATCAATCACCTATCTAAGCATTGAAATAGGCATACGAAGAGCAAATGCAGTGATCGATTGAGGAAATTTAGGAGGGAGACGGTATATGAATGGACGATCACGGAGGATAGACGATTCGATTATGCTGATCCGGACCTCGACCTCGCAATCAGAGTGGCTCGATGCGTCAGGCTGGGTTTTAATGGCCTAAGGCAAAGTCGTCGAGCATAGCGGGGCACGGGTTGGCCAGGGCAGCGGCGATGGTGTGGCATGCAATGGGTGGAGGGTCGGGCGAAGTGGCCGCGGCCGATGAGCCCGAGGCCTGCGATCGAATCAATCGGACGACTCGGATCGACTCGTTTAATCAGACGGAACAGAGGGACGGCGTCAAGCACAGTAAATGGCACGAGTAAATTATGACGGCGCCGTCAACTCCAAATAATTAATTAAATATTTAATTTACTAAATTCTAAATTAATTCTAATTAATTATTTAGTTCCCAAAAATTTTTAAATACTTTCCCCTAGTTAATTGAGGGGTGAGGAACGCAATGGTGATGCGTATTTTTGATTTGATGACTATTTTGATTTCCCATATTTTTCGGGTATTTAAATATTATTAAAATATTCGTCAAAATTTTGACGACTTCTGATTGACACAAAAACATTACCCCTGGCTAATTTGGGGGCAGTGAGAGCAATGACGAAATTCGTATTTTGATTTGAGGTCAAAATTTAGATATATCAAATTTTATGATTTATGGATTTTCTAAAAATCAGGATTTAATCCATTTAACTCCTGATTTAGACTGGGTATTAGTGGATGACTCATAATAACTTGATTAACACTTATGATCAAGGTTAGGACTGAGATCAGTTTTAATTGATTAGGGTAATAATTTGGGTTGTTATACTAATCACATAACTTGATAAATTAAATGAAGAGAGCATAAGGAAGAGTGAGCAAAAGGGTACCTTAGCTTTTAGAAGAGGGAGAAAGAAAACTTTATTTTCATCAAGAACCTTGGAGAAAGGGGAGCCTTCTTCTTCTACAACACAAGACTCAGTAATGGAGGGGAGGGAGGGAGCTTTAGAGTGACAGCAAGGGTGGAGGAGAGGGGACTAAGCTCTATTTATAAGAGAAAAAGAATGTGGGATGCCATCATGAGCTAGGAGGAAGAAATGGGAAAGAGGGATGGCTCTCAGCCAAACCTTGTGTGCAAAGGAGGGGGGCGTCGAATGAAAGTAAGGGGCAGCCAGGTAAGAAAATGGGAAATAGAAAAATAGGGAAAAGTAGAATAAATAAATATTTATTTTTTTAATTATTTAAAATTCATATTTTTAGAAACGCGCTCAGAAAAATCTCAAAAATTCACCCATAGCTAATTTGGGGGTGAGGAATTCAACTGTGAAAATGGATTTAGATTTCGATGATTATTTAATTATTCTATTTTCCGGTGCATTTAATTAAATAAAATATTCGCAAAAATCTAACGACCTCCAAAGGCGTCCAAAAATATCACCCCTAGTTAATGTGGAGGTGACGATCGCAGTAGCGAAGCCGAATTTTGATTTCGAGTTCAAATTTAATACCTCAAATTTCTAATTAATTAATATATTAAAATAATCTAAAATATTTGATTGAACTCTGAATTGCTCCAAATCTTTATGGATTGATTCTAATGGCTAGATGAAATTAACAGAATAATACTAAGATATGATTATATTAAAATTAAGCTGGGTAACAATCTTATGTTGTTACACATGGCCACTAAAATGCAAATCTCAAATTTTTGTACATCTTTGTACTCTCATGATGGATGCTGCGACCAGTTGTGTGCCTCCATCAAGATGACTCATCATAGATCATTAGTACATCGAACCTATATGCGTAACCAATCACTAACTCATAGTGCTTAATTAATTCCAACTAGTGTCGTTGACAAAGGTTCAAATTCTTATATGTGAATGTATACTAAGGACTTTGGTGGTTAGTATATATCTCACACTCTGCTCAATTGAGATAGTGCTTCAAAATCTTCAAGGTGAAAATAATGTTAGCCAACTCTGGATCGTGAACGAAATATTTATGCTCGTGCACCTTCAACTATCTAGAGGAGGGGTAACCAATCACTCTTTGCTCTTACATAGACACACATTGAGTCCAAATCCCCTCTGGCTAGTGCTAAGACAAGTGCAGACGGAGTAGTGTATTCATTAGCTTCTTAGAAAAGTTGCTCCTACTATTTACTCCAAATGTAGGGGTGGAGAATGATATTATAATGAGTAATTTTATCTAAAAATATTTTAATATAAATATTAATATCTAAATAACATTGAAGTAAATACCTAATGTAATATGAGTAACAAAGTTTACAATAATAACAAGATATTTGAATAGCATCCGATTTAAATAACTTCGCACATAAACATCAAGCGATACAGCTCATATAAGTTCAACAGAAGCGCTTTAAGTAAAAAAAAAGTCCGCGAAAACCCAAAAAACCGCGAGAGAAATCAATGGCGTCGCCTCCAGTCGAAAGCCCTCAATCCACATCATCTTCTTCCTCCTCAAAACCCAGCCAACCCTTATCATCTTCCAGCACCAACCTTCTCTTCAACACCCCTCCTCACTCTCTTCATCTCTCTTCTCCGTCTTCCTCTTCGTCCTCTCGCGTCATCTACAGTGATCGCTTCATTCCCAGCCGACTCGGCTCCAACTTCGCCCTCTTTGACATCGACGGGGACGGAGCCAAAGAGTCTAGCCCTGGTGCGTACGCGTCAATTCTCCGTAACGTCATTTTTGGATCTGATAACGGCGTTGTCCCGCCGGCAACTCCCGATCGGTATTCAACTTCTCCTTCATCGGCTTCCTCAACATCGTTTTCGGCTCCGAGAAGGAATATTTTTAGGTTTAAGGCTGAGGTGCCCCGGTATTCCTCTTATTCGTCGGGCGGATTTGATGATGCCCTTCCTGGCGCTGTTCCAAGCCAGCCTAAAGCCATCCGGAAGGTCTCAAAATCGCCTTTTAAGGTTGGCGCAATTTTAGCATTCAGCAGGAGATCTGTGGATATATGCTGTCTGATGAGATAATTGGGTTTGATTTGTCTTTTAGGTGCTCGATGCACCTGCATTGCAGGACGATTTTTACCTCAACCTTGTTGATTGGTCTTTACATAATGTTTTGGCTGTGGGACTGGGTAATTGTGTTTACCTGTGGAATGCTTGCAGCAGCAAGGTACCATATTTACCTGAGTTCTTGCTCAGCCTAGCTGATTGAAGGCCTGTATGCTTTATTTCAGGGTTTGGGGGTAATATGAGGAAAATTTACTTCAAAATTATCTATTGGCTGTTTGGTTCTGACGTCTAAACGTGATTTACTTTGGGATTGTGTCGTTGCTTGTGAAAAGAAATCATGTTTGGTAAGATTATAAATTTGCTTTTCCTTGTGAAAGCGAAGTTATTATTTTGCAAATGCCTTAATAGATTTTTTGAAGCTTAATATCAACAGTGATTTGCAACTGAACTCAATCAAAGGTGAAATAGCAAACTTATATATTTTTCAACATATGCAAATTCATATTATTCTTATAAGAATTGGGGGAAATCTTTAAGTGCCATCACCAATATTCATTTTCTTGCTCATGAGAAACTGAAGCTGTTAATTTCTGCTCTGCCAAACAAGTGTTTTATTTTTTCTTTTTTTCTTATTTTGCTAAATTTCTACTCAGCCAAACAAGTGAGACTAAAAGTTTTTTTTTTCAACCCCTTCATAGTATTTGTTAACATTTTCTTTATTAGTTTCCATTTACAATTTCATTAAATCAACAAGAAGGCTTAGGCAGTTTCTTCCTTGATGCTTTTGTAAATGATAGGTTACAAAGCTCTGTGACTTGGGTGTGGATGATAATGTCTGTTCCGTTGGATGGGCACAACGTGGCACTTACTTGGCTGTTGGAACAAGTATGGGAAAACTACAGGTTAGGTTTCTTGCATTTCTTATTTACTTGACCAGCAAATGTGGTTTAGGGAAAGGTATTGAATTTTCTTATTTGCTTGACCAGCAAAATGGCAGGTTAAGTGTCACTCTCTTTAATGTTGGTTATGATATTTATAGATTGAATTGTATCCTACACATTGGATCTTATGTAGCTATTGGAGGTGCTTTGCTTTAATTTAGTTGCAAATATACATCATTAATTATTTAGAGAATTACTCATAATACTGAACTTGCTAAATGCATGAAATTTCATAAAAAAATTTGACGTTAGTTTGAAAAATAATTCAGTCTATCATGATAATATTCGCTGTTCTTAACCACGCTTTATTGTAGTTATTATTTGAAAAATAATATCATGATAAACTTTAGGTTAATATGATGTGTTGGTTGAGACGTAGCAATTTTCTTCTGTATATTTAGTGTGCTTTGAAATTTTCATTATTTATGTATAGTGGAGTAATATTTTTTATATGCCAAATCAATGTCACAAGACTCTTCTAGCAAGTTAATATGTATGCCAAATCATTAGTTGCTTTTCTTGATTTAATTTAACTTCAGATAAAAGACTGAGATTTAATTGAGGATCCAAAGGTTAATTCTTATGGCTTTTAATCAGTATAGATTGATGATAGAAAAGAAGAAGAAAAAAGTGTGCACACACAAAAGATTATAGGATTTATAAAGGTTCAGTTCAAATTGAACGTACATCTTTTTTTGGTTGCTTGCTTTACAAAATAAAGTGTTTGATAATCAGTTCAAATGAAAGCTATGCAAAAAAAAGTTTATGAAGAAGATCCTTCCTCCCTTGTCAAGGAAAAGTGAAAATTATCAAAATGGTTTCTTGACTTCTGCAATTTGCTCATTTTATCCTAAGCCAATCACTAAAGTGAACAAATTGCAAGAGTTAAGGGATCATTTTGACAGTTATCTTTCAAGCAAAAGTATATAAGCTTTAATCTAGTTTTTAGAGTATATGTTATTGTGACGCATCATAATGCAATTGGATAGGCAAAGAATCGTGCTACTTAGTTATGAACATCCACTTTATGGATTGGAAAGTTTCATACCTCAATTAACAAATGTTTAATTAAATTGAATTGTCATAATTCGAATTTTATATTGTCGAATCATGCTGTCAAATTAGCCATAGATTAAGTTGGTCTTCAACTTATTGAATGGTTCCTTATTTTTGGCATGACTTAGCTGGGTGATTTCTTTCTTAGTAGGATACATGAATGGCTAAGATTTAGCGCGAAACATGATTAAAATATTCTTCCACTTAGATACAAGCACACTGATTAATAGAAAATGGGGATTGAATTCCCCTGGTGCACTTTGCATTCTCCAAAATTCTGTTTTTCTCCCTTCATTTTTTTTCTACCTTCACTTGGCACAATGGTTTCTGCCTCCTTTATATGCTGATTTCTGAAAATCCGCATGAAGTTGAAATGTTGCAAATAAATTTATCCCCTACCATCACCTCAAATCTCATGCCTTTGAAATTTTGAGGGCAAGTGAAGCTTTTTTTGTGACAAGAAGAAACTAATAGATGTCAAACCAACCAAAGAATAAGAGCAAATATACGATATATGATATATATGCTAAGAATAAGAAACTAATAGAAAAAAAAGGTTATTATAAAGGAAACCACATATACGATGTGGATTCAAGTGAGAGTGCTTTAGATTTGTAGGGTGAAGGAGAAAATAATAAGAACAAATATATCTTAATAGTGATGTCCTAGAAGAATCTAGTAGTATTGATGCAACCATCATAAAAGTTTACCTCAAGGGTTTATCATAGCGAAGGACATAAAGATGCAAATTTTAGTTCTTGAGAAGGAGTTTAATGACAAAGTTTCCTATCTTGGAAATAGGAAGAATATTATTTGAGTACTAATTTAATACAAATTGAAGGATTCTGCCCTTTGCATCATGCTGTCACCTTTGATGAAATGCATTTCTGCGTAATTCCTATTAGTAATGGAGTTTTATCCATTTAATAAATTTAACTCTTGCTACAATCCCAATATTTGCTATATGGTGCACTTCGCCATTTCTAAATCTATCTTAACCTTGTTGCCTTGAGAAGGCAATGAGATAATAACTTTGGGGAGGATCAAATTAAAGTGCATGCATTACTTAAGCTAGGATGAGGTTTGTAAACCAAGGGATGCTGGAGAAATGGGCATAAGTTACGTTCATGTTTGGATAGCTATACTTACTAATAACAACATATATATATATATATATATACACACTTAATATTTGGTCTATTACTACCCTACACATTACTAGCCATAATGCTATATATACCTGTAATCCGCAATCACGCCTTTATGCTTGATAGAATAAACTCTTGGACTGCAGATTCTCATTCTCTCTGTCTCTCTTCTTTTTGATATCCACTCCTCTTAGTTGCTCTACATGATACCAGATCTGGCTGCTCCAATCTTGTCTACAAGGGACTTAATTTTCATTAGGTATTCACTCATTGACCGATTCTTGAGTGATACATTGCTCAGTTCGTTCTTGAACTGAAGGACTTTGAATCGATTTGTTAACCTGCGACACCATGATATTCTTAAACAAGAATCATTTTTTGAGTTCAGCTAATGCTTTATAATTACGGGAATTATGGTCGCAATTTCTAAAAAAAATGAGTAATTCGGCACCACATTGACTTCCTCATGGACAATTGTATAGGTTCGAGGGCCTCTCTGTTGGCTTCCCTTGAGCATCAATTATGAAAATTTGGAAGGAAAATCATCAGTGGATACTCACACTGATCTAGGGAAGATCAACCCGCAGGAATGGAGCTTTCAGGTGGAGCCTTTTGCCATTGACCTGCTGCGATTTGGTGCAATTTATAGATTTGACTAAGAGGACCAAGCTATCTAGGCCAATGTGCGTATGGATTATTACTCCAAGCTGGAATCATTTACACGCCGTACATGCAGGCACGGAAACTGGGATTATGTGCATATATGAACTGGGAATACAGAACTTCGTGAAGCCCTATTTTATTGCAATTACTCCTAGATGCACTACTAACCAAAAGCTAGATATAAACGTTGTGGTTTAACCAAAATTTTATCAGTGATTGGAGCTGTGAGGAGGCTGAAAGCATTAATAAACATATTACCTGCAAATGCAGCTCCACTAAGGTACTGTGGGTTACTTGATTGGATGTGGTCTTACCTTTTGATCATCAGCCTAATCATGATATGAGTTTGAGGAGCTTCTCATATGGCTAAGCATAGTAAGGTCTTTCTCTCTTAACTACCCAAATCTACTTCTATGTTTTATACAAATCTTGGTGGTGCTGTTTGATCTAGACCCATGATCATACCCACCAGCTCCATCATTGCATCAACTTTAAAGTTGAGCTTTTCTTCCTATGTGGGTTTTTCGGGTACTTCGGTCTCTCTTGGCTAGACTGATTCCTCTTATCATTGGTGCCCTTTCCACCAGGATGGTCAGAGGCTCTCTGACGAATTTTTCTCCCTCCACAATTTGGAGGCATTTGGATGCATGTTATTAAAGGTGCTCATGGAGAGATACATATGTCTAAAGGTGAAAGATTAAATGTTTCCTACTTCTTAAAGCACAAATTTAAGCAATAAATATAATTAGCAGGGCTTTGTAGCTTTGGATGAAGGAGATTGAAGGCACTATCATCAAGAGGAACAACTTCATTGGGATTGCCAAGCTCAAGAAGAAGAATTACAATTCAACCATGAAGCGAGGCATTTTCTTAATACGAATTCCATTTTCTTGTTCTGTTTAAAACATCATTTTTGTATATCAACATACAAAATAACAGCATCATGAACATTTGCTCTAGTGTTGCCTGATCATGGATTTTACTTTTTTGGGGCACTATTTATAATGGGCTTTTTTGTATCATTCGGGAAGACAGTGAGGTAGTTTGTATTCAGGGATACATCTTTTGTTTGTTTGTTTGATTTATATGATTTTATAATGGCGATAATCAAATCTTTCATAATGGTTACTTCTTAGATACCGATTTAATATATATTAAGCATTTTTACATGTTTTAGTGAATGCAATTTTTCAATATTTAAATCATTGTATCTGTTTTTCCAATGAACATCATTTACAAATTTAAGTAATTTTTGAATAGTTTGCAATTCTTTAACCTTTAATTACAAATTATTTACTTAAATTGAATGAGCTTCATAAACCATAGTTTTTTATTAATAACTAAATATTTATAAAATAAAAATAATACATAATTCAGTAGCTCATTGATTTGCTAGTAAGTGCTTGCTCAAAATTGAGTGTGTATAAGAGGACATGTGCCAATCTTATAGAGATCATTGATTGATTTCTCATATACATATAGGGTTTTGTGATTTTTCTCACATTGAGCGCATCTGTCTTTGTGTACTATCACTACTTCTAGAATTCTTTGTACTCAAATCTTCTCAAATTGTGCACTAAAACTCTTAAATAGGCTTGCTGTTGCATCAACTATAGAGAACAATATTGTTGAACTTGCTAATTTTAAAAGAATCATCAATCTCTTCTTTTTTACATGTAAGGATCCCTTGGAGGCTAGGAAACTAAAATTGATGCAGATGACAATCCCATAGGATCTAGTCTACCTATGTGAGGGCCCGATGCCGGTTCGGCAGAACCGTTCTGGCATCGAGTGACTACTCACCGCAGGATTATATTGAATAATTTGAGAGAAAAAGAATACACATATAAATGTAAAAAAATATTTTTCATTTATCAAAATTCTTAGTACAAGATCCTTCATCGTACAAAACAAAAGAAACAAAATAAGCAATTTAGCGTTATCATTGATCCATTTGAAAATTAGGGTTATTGTTTAACCTCTTCGAGGAGCACCTGACCTGGTATTGTACAGAAAATAATTCCGGGATTTGAATTCCCAGTAATTAGAGAATACTCTAAGTACTGCAGTACATTTACATTTTTAAATGATGCGATTAGCGGAAGTAAGACGGAAATAAAAATGCAGGAGAAAAAAATAAGGTAATAGCGCGAAATAAATAATTTCCTGCAACAAATGTTATTTATCAAATAAAAGTTACTGATGTCATTTTCCAGTAATCAACCACGAATGTTACCGATGTCATTTTCCAGTAACAACCCCGAATATTATTGATGTCATTTTCCAATAATAATCCCGAATGTTGCTGATGTCATTTTTTTCAGCAACAACCCCGAATAAAAATGATGTTGGTTTCTAATAACCAACCAAGCATTAATGTTACTGATGTCATTTTTCAGTAACCCCGAATGAAAAGTATGTTGGTTCTAACAACCAACCAAGCTTCAAATAAATTTGGCTCAAAGCAAATACGCAAAGCTATGCAGCAGTAAAAGTGCAAAATATAATATATAACATGTACTGGGTACCTTTGATTTTAAGTTCAGAAGTTCAACAGCTCGAATGAGTGACAGTTCGCTCAATCTGCATTTAAGTCCCCGATATTTCTTTAAATTAGTCTCTTTTTTAAAAGGGAGGTGATATCTCATGATTTTTACATTCTTCTTTTTTATTTGTCCTTTCCATTTATATTCATATTATGATTTAAGTCCGTACCTTATAATAATTTTACTGAATTGAAAAAGTAACGATAGGAGTGAAAAGAAAACTTTAAATGGAAAATAGCTGTCATTTTATAACATTTTGAATTGTTCCCATTATTAATTAATGAGAATGATCAAAATGCGAATGATTAAATATAAATTTTATAGCAATAATTTAATAAGTATAGAATAACAAGATTAGCAAAGTTTCCTCTCATTTTCCTCTTTTTTATCTCCTCTTTTCTTCTCCCTTTTCTTTTTCTTAAACTTCTCTTCTTACCTTAGGATTAGGATTGTTGGAAAATGAAAGGAGGTCGGAGTGGGTGGCCGGACGGCTGGCCGAGGTGGCAACGGCAAGAGGCTGGCTGGCAGCGGCTACAGAGTGGTTTGGCGGCTTGATTGCTGGCTGCCGGGAGCTGCTGGAAGCTGCCGGAGAGGGAGCTGGCTGGCTGAAGGGGACTGCCGGGCTGCCGAAAGCTGCTGGAAGGGATTGCCGGGGCTGCCGGGCTGCCGGAAGGAGGCTGGAGCGGCTGAAGAGGGGTTGGCTGGCTGTTGGAAGGGCTGAGGAGGGGCTGGCCGGCTGCTGGAAGGGCTGAGGAGGGGCTGGCCGGCTGCTGTAAGGGATGAGCAGGGGCTGGCCGGCTGCTGGAAGGGAGGGAGCTGGCTCAGAGGGGCTGCCGTTTCGTGAAGAGGAGAGGGGGAGGGGGGCCTCTATTTAAAGAGGAGAGGGGCAGGGGGGTCGGCTGAGAGGGCCGACCAAGCCCTGCGCCAAGAACTGCGCAGGCGGGCCCTCTCCTGGTAGGTGGAAGTTCCGCCTGCAGGTTCTGTCGCAAGACAGAGCCTGCTATTCGTAGGCGGGGAAGGAGTCGGCCCGTGGAAGCTTCTTCCGTCTTTTGGCGGAAAAAAGATCTCAAGATGCGATCTTTTAAGGGGGGCGTAGGATTTTAGGGAAAACAGAGGAAAAAAGAAAAAAAAATTTAGACTTTAAATTAATTGCATTTTTCCGTCGTTTGGCATCCAAATGCAACGAAATTTGGCACCGAGGTATGTTACAACATGACGAACACCCTTGTGCCGAAAATTTCAGATTCGGAGTAAAATTTTATTTTATTTTTAATTTTTGAGGTTTAAAACTTCGAAAAATTGTCACGATCAAATCGACGCTCAGAATTTGATGAAATTTCTCAAGCAATTTTTAAATAATATACTTAACACCACGACACTGAAAACTATAAATTCGGACACGTATTTCAATGTTCTCGATTTTTAGAATTTAAAGTTTCAGAAAATAGAACGAAAGCTTTCGTTTTTCGGATTTTTCCCGAATTAGGGCACTTTGATCTTTAAAATTATTTTTATCTATTGGTGATTTTGTTTGCCCTAAGATGAAATTCCCCTGGGTTCTAATGTCAGCGTCAAAATTTGTCCTAATTCGCAAAGTAACGACTTTGGGTCGTTACAACCTACTTCCAAGGGAAGATGAAAGACCCAGCATCTCTATAGTGATGGAGGAAATCACCTTGACTTTCAAGATTTTTAATTATGGGTTTTCTTTTCCTTTTCTTAACCACATCAATAAGATGTATATTTCTTTTCACCAAGTAGTCCTAAATACACTCTAGATGATTAATGTAGTGTACAAATTATTTGATATGCATTTTATTGAGTTTGCTATGGATAAATTTCTTACCATTATTCAAGTAAGGTCAAGTTAGACATAATCTAGTTTTCTAGCAAAATAGAGTGTAAAATCTGATCCATGAATCTCAACTCGAGTTAAAGAATAAAATTTTTGTGAAGATATACCCATCATGGGGGATGAATATCCCTCCTCAAATGATTTAAGACACATGTTGTCATAGGGGAAGTACTAAAAATGAGATGTTTCTTGGGGAAGTAGGGAATGCATGATTTGGTTCAACATAGGAACTAGAGCCAACCATTGAGATTTTCTTTGATCCCAATGATGCCTCTGTGCTATCGATGGTTCAATTAATATTGGTTGGAACTTTGAGTTACATCTTAGTTCTTTTTCTCCATATATTAAAAATAAGTAATTCATGCTAAGTTGGATAAATCCTTTTTTTAGATGTTATTAAATGAAAGAAAAAGGCTAAGTGTTTTTATAAGGAACAGCCATAAGACCAAGAACAAAGGCCCTAGCTCATACAAGAAATTTTTTATTAAGCAAAACTTTTTGAATCATTTAAATTTGTTGAGAGGGGTAATTTAAAAGTCCCTTTGTATCTTCCAAGCAAGATTCTGATGGTTTAGTTCAATACATTCTATCCACACTGCTTTGGTTATAAACTAGAGTAAAAATGATTCATATTCTTATACTTTCATGAAGTTGGATAATCCCTCTTTTTTAGAAGTTGTTAAATGAAAGAAAAGGCTAAAGATTTCAGGTTGAATTGCCAAAAGACCCAAGTACATAGGATTCATATTGTCTCCCCACTTATAGCGTCCACTCATATAGCTTTCAATCATAGCTTCCACTCATATAGCTTCCACTCATAGTTTCCACTCATAGCTTTCACTCAATCTAAATCACTGTTTTCCCCTCGATTTTTACATGTCTATAATAATGAATTAGGGGTTGCGTAATTTTTTTAATGAGTAATATTGAACTCAAGTTTTGAGAACTAATATCAAGATATAGCTATAGCTCAGCCTTGTCTTAAGAAAATATAAGTAGTAGAAGCGCTGGGTATTGTTTTAGCTCTATAAAGGCTTTATCCTAATCTCTTGAGCAAGTGAAAGAAGTGTAATTTTTTCCATGATTGAATAGTGATGTGTTCTTTTTTTGGGACTAAAAGATGAGCCTATTAGGACTTGTTGCCTAGTAAATTTTTTGTCATTTTTATTTTTTGAGGATATGCATCAATTTTTCTTGAACTTGGGATAACTTTTATTTCCACATAGTTAATTAAATAAGGAATATAGTATAGGTTACTTTGAAAATATATTTTTGGGATTGAACCTCATAATTTGTATGATACCAAGTATTGGAAAGTTTCTTTCAAGTGTTCCTTAGAATCACTTTTGTTCAAAAAGTAGTTGACATAAGCTTCAAATTTTCACTACTTTTATGAATGAAATGTTTTGTCCATTAAATGCTAATATGTAGCTTTCACATTTTTCAAACCTGATGTCACTATATAGCAATTTTCTTGCAAGCACGTATCGTTTACCCTTTTAAAAATTTTCTCATTTCTTTCACTTTCCATTTGCCTTTTTAATTATAACTACTACATTGGACAACTAAGTTGGATATTGAATCTCATGATGAAAATTGGCATTAAGAAACTTATGTACTTCTTTCTAGATCTCAGTATATTGCTCTTGAGAGAAATGCTAAAACTTTAGCATAATTGACAAACTTCCAGGCAACATGAATATGCGGTGTGACAACTACGTTAATGTTAGGCATATCTTTTGTTTTTTAAGGCATAATAAAAATTTATATTTGAGGTATGGTAAGTGGTTTTAAGAAATATACCTTTGGTAGATCATTTGTCAACGAACTTCTTGAGAAACTTCTTGACTCTGAAAGATAATTTGATTTTCTACAACATTAATCTTGGCAGGTACCTCATTTTCTAAACTATTCCTTGAGGTAGAACTTCCAGCTTCCATTATTATTGACTAGCTCTAAAGCCTTTAGCTTCTTTATCATGATAACATAGCTTTCCTGGTTCTCAACTGATTATAATAGACTTCACATACGCTTGAAAGCTAATGGCTAGATACCAAGTTGATATAATTGTTGTGAAGTCATTGGGAATAGGTCTCCAAAGTGATCCATTGTATCTAGTTGTTGAATCCTTGATGGCAATAAGTTCTTGCTTCTTCACATCATAATGCATATCTGTCTCCAAAGTCACTTTTAAAAATGCTTTACCCATAGGCGCACATTTACACCATAAAACCCTACTGGTATTATGGTATTGGAGAGAAGATTCTACATTGGAGTATTTACTTATGTAGAATGTGAAGTTCAATTATATTAACAATGTTTTTCTTATCAACTGATAGTCGGGATCCATGAGTAGTTCCAAGCGTTGCTTAGACCATTATAGCATCTTTGAAGGGATTATTAAAAATTGGCATATCTATTTTTAAATGTGATACTAGACCAATTTACAAATTAAAAAAAATACATATTTTTATGTCTCTTTAAAGCTCTCATCTTATCAGCTTTAGGATTTATACGCTTGAGCACTACAACTTCCATAGAATCATCATCCTTAATCAAGTACTTTTCATTTTTTTTGCAATTTTCTTGGGGATATTCTTTTCTTTTGTAAAATATTAATCAAATTTATAGTATTTGTTATGTGTGGGGGGACTACTCTTATCTAATACTTAGTTGAATCTGGTTATTTATTCTCCTATTTATTTTTGGAACACTTTATCCATTTGCTCTTTATAGAGAATTCTTATAATTCCCCCTCCTTGATAAACTTACTCAAAAATGTTTTAGGCAAAACATCATTTAGTATTATGTTTTGTGACATTATGATATAGGCAATCCTTCGACTCATTTTCTTATGCTTTTATTAGAATTATGTGGAGGCCAATAGTAGGGTTTTTTACTTCAAATTTTTTATAAGGTTAAATGGAGAACATTTAAAATAGGTAATTGGTCAATTTATTGTACTTTCTCTTAAGACTTGGCATTTAAGTTATGAACTATGTAGCTTTGTTGAGTAATGTTTTTTCAATGGACTTTTTTTTCTATTTCTTTCTTGACTTGCTTGACTCTCCAATTCGAGAATCCCTTCTCATAGATTTTTCTCTAACATTGCTTTTTTATTTGAATTTTTGGTGTTTGATAATTGTCTTGCATTAATAGGTTTTGTAGCTCATGCTAGTAGTTCTCTCATTGACTAAGACTAGTTCACTATCATTCTAAACTAAAGTATAGGCTTTTTTTGCCCATAAATACCATCCTAATGAGTAATTTTCCATCAACAATAACATTTTATTATAATCCTCTTTGCATAATTTTGCAATGATTCTTTTTTTTGTTGTTTCAATAATAGCTTGAACCACAATAATTATGGCAGCCTATTTGTTTCTGCAAACAATTTGCAAACAAATATTTCATCTAATTAAAGTTTATGATGTTGCCAATGGATTGCATATTCAACCAGCTCTTAGCAACATTCATTAGTGTTGTTGCATATAGCTTGCATTTAACTATATCACTCGCACTTTATAAGAATATCATGGTTTCAAAATGCTCCTCATGATCTATTAGATTAGTGGTTCTCTTATAGATCTGAAAGTTGGGGATTAAGAACCTCTTGGAAGTGTGGGGATTTATATCTCTACACACCATAGTGATTAACCATGCCTCGTTCACCTTTTTGAGAATAATTGTTTATCTTTAGAAGTACTCATGCTTCATGCATCCTCAAGTTCATGTTAGGAATTAATTCAATTGGTCTCTTCATCAATGACTCTGAAGATTATTCCCTTTTTGAGTTACCTCCAAGGGCTTTGTGCGCGTGTACAGCACTCATGGGTTTTTACTCAACCATATTTCCTATTCAAACTCATGATATGAGTTGGGGTGAATTATGCAGTGGTGAACTTAGCATTCTACACAAACCTTCCAAACTAAAAAAATTCAATTTTGTAGTGCAATGAGCTGCTTTCTTTGGGTTTCGACATTTTGAACAAGATTGGTGACATGTAATCAAATCTTGAGTCACTCTCCCCTTTGATGCACCTATTCTTGAGATAACCATGACTAGTGGAACATGAATTGTGCTCTCTTGTATTCTTCAATTATTTTTGTTTTCATCCATGTTTTAAGACAAAAGTATACATTATCTTTCTTCTTAGAATGCACCCTTAAAGATATTATCTTGATCTAATTAACTTTGTATAGACAATTAAAATGAAACTATAGATCCTAAAGTTGATTTTTCTTTCTTTTAGTTGATATAGATGAATTTTAGAAAATACAACAACAAGTCTTAGTCCTAATAGATGTGGTCAAGTACATGAATCATTTGTTTCCATTGTGCTTGATCAAATAGAAGCCCCTCCCTAAGCTCTAAATATAGAAGATTCTTTCAAATGGTTTTTTCTTGTGTTTGGTCTTCCTCTTTCTTTTTTAACATGGACAAAAGTTATATACTCAATTTTTCTAGCGAGAGCATCGAACGGTCTTATGCTTAATATGCCCAAACTATGTAAGATGAAATTCACAAATCTTATTAACTATTAGAGCCATTCCAATTATGCTACAAATGAACTAATTTTTCATTCTATTCCTTCAGGTATCTCATCCACCTTAGTAGCCTCATTTATGTAAGAATTACTTTATCAATAAATTTCTTCTTTGTAGGCCAATTTTCAACTCCCATTTAACATAGCCAGTCGTATGGCAACACTTTAATAAAAAAAAAGAAAAGTGTACACATAAAGGAACACCAAAATTTTTATTTTATTCATATGCCTACTTTTTGTTTGTTTTCTCATCTATTTTATGAACTGTTATGATTGCAAACACAAAGTCTAATAGCTTTGTGCTTAGTTTAAAACAATTTCAAATGGAAAGATGTAAAGAATTGTCAAAGTTGTCATCACTCCCCCTTGAAGTTGGTATTTATAGGCTTTGATCCAAAATATCAAGAGTAGATGCATTGTTGACTTGCCATCATGCCATGGAATGAGTGAAGAATTGTGTTTGTGAACTTGAACAACCATTTGAATTTGTTGGAAAGTTAGGTTGTTCAATTAACAACCGTTAAATTAAGTTAGAATGTCTTCAGTCCAATATTGGTTCCCAACTTATGCCACCGATTATTCTTGGAATAAGCCAGCCAGCTCCCGGTCTGCTAAATGGTTCTCAATTTGACATGAATTAGCGAGGTAACTACCTTCTTAGTCAGGCACGACAATGGCTAACATTAAAAATGAGTATCTTAGTAATGATAAGCTTTTGCAGCTAAGGTGGATGTGTCGGTATACTTGAAAGTATAAAATGAGAAATGAGTTCATCCATAGCAAGGCTGTAGTTGTTCCAATCGTGAATAATATTAGAGAATATGATCTTATAGATGGTTCGGGGATATTAAGCATAGATCATTCAATGCATTTGTTAGAAAAATTGAGTATATGAAAATTTCTCATATTAAAAGAGGTAGAGGGAGACCAAAAAAAGACATGTTAAAGAAACTATTAGAAATGATTTTTATTTATTTGGAACTTAGAAAGGGACTTCTATTTGATTGTGCGGAAACAAATATTTCATGCTGTCAACCCTACCTAGTGGAACTAAAGATTAGTGTTGTTGTTACTGTTTATAAGTTGTTGCAGCTACAAAACCTTGATTTTATGATTTTTGCAGCTTATAAAATTTCTTGATGATCTAAGGAGACAGAAATGGAGTTTAACTTTTAAAATTCTAAATAAGGGTCATAAGGTTTGCTGACAAATTAACCTTGATCCATCAATGCTGCTCTGTAGGCTATTTTTAAAACAACACTTTCATTTGTACTCCCAGTCAACTTGATGCCTTTGTTGCGTTCACTGTTGTATGAATTTGTATTTATATTTTATATTCAACTGTTTTATGTTTATTTTGTAAATCTAAATTTATTATTGTCAATCAATATTATGATATATCAGATGACTTGACCTTAATTAAGGCATTTGTCTCGTCTTGTTTTTGCAAGAAAGATTTACAAATTGCCAATGATATTGCACAGCTTTGCTGTAATAAGATTTTTTTGTTTAGCTCTTTTAACCTTTTTTTCAATTTAAAGAAATATGGGTACTTAATACTATTGTCATAGATATGGGACGTCTCACGCTGTCGGAGGATAAGAACAATGGAGGGCCATCGACTTCGGGTTGGAGCCCTAGCATGGAGTTCATCTGCGTTATCCTCTGGAAGCCGTGATAAGAGCATTCTTCAGCGTGATATTCGCACACAGAATGATTATGTTAGCAAGCTAACAGGACATAAATCTGAGGTAATGAATGCTCCGCTTGTTGGAATGACTTTTTATGCTTAGTGTTTTTTATTACAATTTTATGTTATGAGTCATGATTCTATTAAACTTTTTTAGTCCCTTCAAAAACATTGTATGCAGATATTTTATTGATACGGGCTAAAAGCAAAACTGTACCTTCCTTCCTAATTTTCCACCAATTTATTCTGTTCTTTCTACTAAAAAGACTTATTTTTGTTGTGAAGATTTGCGGGCTAAAGTGGTCTTATGATAATCGACAGTTGGCATCTGGTGGAAATGACAACCGAGTAAGTTCATTTCACTTTCCGTTACCCATTTAAATACATTTAACCTCAATAATTGAATAATTTTAAAATTTTTATCTTAAAAATTTTTCAGCTTTTTATTTGGAATCAGCATTCATGCCAACCTGTACACAAGTATTGTGAACATACAGCAGCAGTCAAAGCCATTGCGTGGTCTCCACATGTCCATGGTCTTCTATCTTCTGGGGGAGGAACTGCAGATAGATGCATTCGGTTTTGGAACACCACAACCAACACTCATTTGAATTGCATTGATACAGGAAGCCAGGTAGCTGTTCAATCAGGAAATTTGACATATTATATTCATTTTTAAAGGATTTATCTTCAATACTAGTCAGAGCTCTTGATTTTGGTGGGAGCATCTTGTTGCTCTTTTATTTTCTTAAAATTTTTTATTACAATGAGCATCCGGTAAATGTAGCCAAATCTAGAACAATTGAGGATGCAGTCCAGTCAGATAAATTTGTAGATGCTTCAGACATGTCTGTATTCATTAGTATATCATGATTTACTTTTTATGATGCACTATTTAATATTATACATATTTTAGAATCTTCTTAATTTACTTGCCTAGCAATTAATCTTTTCCTATGTACTATTCTAATACTTAATTTCTAAGTGAATCAAAAATACTGCCCTGCATAGGGTTTTTTATTAGTCATTTAATAGTAATGTGATTACATTCAATGGTATAATTAGATGGTAGTTTTATAAAAATCAAAGATTGGTTGTTAAATATGTAAAATACTAAAGTTGTAAATAATTTTCACGTAAATCTCTCCCTAACATTTTCTGTGCTTGCTCTGTTAGTATGCATTGTGCTAGTTTTTCATATTGCTCAGTGTCAAATAATCTTCCCAAATTTGTTTGTCTTGGGCATTCTGTTCCCTAATTTAATGATGGGCATTTAACATATTCAGTACCCCAATATATGAAAATTGCCCGTTATGTTTCCAATCTTTCTATTTTATATACAAATCACCTCAAAAGAAATTAAGCACTTCTGTTAACCCAGTCAGAATTGTGGCAGCACGAACTGGCAGCTAGGTGGAAGTTAGTACAATGAATGGTTGGGGCGGGGTTGGATGGAGAAGGGCAGCACCGAAAATGACTTTGCGGTTGGCGGCAAGGTCAGGGTTGGATTCAAATCGATCTTGACCTGACTTGCCATGCCTAGGATGCTGGATTACTCACTGCTGCGTCAGGCATTTAATGGCCAGTATTACCACACAACTACCGTCTCTGTTGCTATTGCCACAACTCTAACAGGGGGCATAACATGGTTAGAGGAGAGAACCAAAGTAATTGATTTAAAATATCCTATGCTTCTGGGCTTTGTATGCAAAAATAGGAATATCTAAACTTAAAATAGATTCTTTGTTAGGAGAGTATACATGTAAACGAAAAACCTTTTATTGCTTTACCATGCAGTCCTTTTCCGGGAATATTTAGGGGCTGTTTTTTGGTAAGCAAAGTTTTTTCTTGGGATTTATTAATTATGCTTGCTTGATTGAAACTTTTTCAATATAATTTTTTAGGGAACAATTTTCAGTCACCCTTCACAAAAAACTTGACTCAATTTTCAGTCCAAATTGGGATTATGCTGCGATTATGTGGTGGAAATCCACTATAAAGTTGCAATTATACGACTTAATCCGCGATCACGCTACACACGTTGGCTCCGATTGCGTTGTTCATTGCCCTCGACATCATCGTACCCGTCCTCTTCGTCTATTGTTTGTGTCGTTGTAGTTGTCCTCGTCATTTGTTATCATTTCCATCGTCATGATTCATTGTCCCATCGTTTGTCGTCATCCTCGCCACCCGTCGTCATCCTCGCCGTCCGTTGTCGTCATCCTTTAATTGTTGTCTTACATCTTACCCTCCCTTGTCGTTTGCATTTTTTTAAAATTCTCTTGGGTCAAAATACACCCAACCAAACTCTTAAAATTATTTGTACTAAAAATATTTATATAAAAATATTACATAAATAGTCTGTTTGAGTGTAAAATAATATGATTATAGTGTAATTTAACTATTTTTGTCTAGCTGTCTATAAAAGTATATTAGGGAATTTAGTGTTTTCTATTTGAAATGAAGAAATATGCTTAGTATGATACTCCGAGTAATTTAGGGGGTGAGATTACCCTTGGGTGCATTTTTAAAAACATAGGTTCTAAATCAACTCTCAGATAGCTCCATTGAGATATGAAGAGTATTCCCATATCAATATACTCAAAATAATTTCAGAATAAGCTCCAATTACAACAAATGAATAGGCCTTATTTTACTCTAAAATAGGGAGGTTTAAGCCCCGAAATGTCCATTAAATATGCTCAAACTAGGAGATGTTCAGCCCAGAATTGGCCCCAATCCGCCAACAAGCCAGGACTCAAACTACTTTTTCCCCTAAATAGCTTCTTAGATTAGCCTCTGAACAACTACTTAAGTAATACCAAAAAATAGCCATTGTATCTTCTAAACAACTTCTCAAGAACTTTGAATAACATCTACAAAATAATCTTTTCATTCTCTCCCTAACTATTTTGCCACAGAGAACTACAAATGAACAGCCAAAACACCTCTAAAACTCTTTCATTATTCTCAAAAACTCTTTTGTAATAGTGGTTTGCTGCCCATTTTCAAGCCCCAAAGCAAGGAAAGTATTAAATACCATTTTGTTTTTAGCAAACATGATAATTGATAGTTGGATCCCATGTACCATGTGGTCTAGGTATCAACACAATCCATTTTCTATAAATTGATTCTCTTCCTTGGAAGGTGAAAAAAAAATGAAAAAGTGAAAATAAATAGAAGAAGAAAAAGAAGAATAAATAGTATATATTTCTCTCAAACTATCACACCACAAACTTCTAAACAAGACCCAAATCTCCTCTTACATACTTTTTATAGTGTCTCTTGCATGTTATTTATATATATACAACTGTCCTCTCAAATCATCTAAGCAAGACCCAAATCTTTTCCTTCTTTCTTTAATCTCATTAGTACTCAAGAAATCATGGCTCAATTTTTTAGTCCATACTCCAACTTGGACCATTATGCTTATTTCACTTTCTTTGCAGCTGCCCCAAATAGTTCCAAAATTCATTTCAAGCAATCATAATTTTAGCCAAAACATGTTTTGAATGAACCCTCAAATAGCCCAATTGAGATATTTAAAGTATATCCATATCAATATATATTTTCCTTCCATACTAAAGACATAAAAACAACTCTAAAAATAATCTCAGAATTAGTTCTAATTTTAGCAAATAAAAAGTCCCATTTTACTCTAAAATAGGGGGTTAAGTCCAGAAATAGAGCACATAAACAACTACAAAAGAGTATACAAAAAGCCTTTAAAACTTTTCAGTCATAACAACACTTCCATTATTCTCAAAGCAGCAGATAATAACAACTCTATTCTCAATAACAACTCAAAATATATATTGTTTTTAGCTCCAAATATGGAGCTGTTTGCTTTCAATCCCCAAAGCAAGAAAACTTTTACCCAAATTTTTATGTCTTTTTTCTTCAATCTAATTAGCTATTCAAGAAAATTTTAGTTTTTTTTTTCTTGCCATAGCTTGAGCCACTTAAAAAATAAAGCAGACAATTTCAATTACAGCAATGAATAACCCATTTTACTCTAAAATAAGTAGGTTAAGCCCATAAATGGCCAATTAAGTCTGCCTATATTAGGAGATGTTCTCATCCCAGAATCAGCGTGAAACAACCACCAAGCCGGCGATGGGTTCTGCAGAAAATCAGAGGCAGGCGACATACAAACTATGGCTTCTCGCAAAATCCGGCATGGAGAACCGCCGAATCATAGTGGAATTAAGTCCCATTCCTTTCCTTTTCGCACTGCTTGGATCCCACGACCCTTGCACGCAGGAAAACGCTGATAGCGCTGCTGAAGCTCTCCATATTCGAGAAAAATAAAACTGATATTGGCTGCGGGAGCCATCGATCTGATCATGAAGGTGCTCATGAAGGTGCTCAGAACGGGGAAGGTGATGGAAGCTAGGGAGAACACTAGTCGGAAACAAAGCTATGGGTTTACCAAAGCCTTCAGCTGAGATCGCTCTTTCATCTCTCACGTACTGCGAGAAAATGCTCCGTTTAAATTTTTACACCATGTAAATCGGTAGAAATCCTTTTACGCAGAGGCTTTTATAGAGGGATAAAATTCTTACTCCAAAACTTTATATACTCCATTTCTTCTGTATGCCAAACACCTGTAATTCTAAATTTCCTGAATTATTTAATTTACATATATTTATCAACATATCAAACAGCCCCTGTATTATTTTACCCCACTATTCTATTAACATGCAACCTTATATCTTTTGGCATTGTTTTGTTGTAGGATTCCACTAACGGAAATCATGTAATATCGCCAAACAGGATTAGTAGTGAAATTAAAGATTATAGGATTTACTTCACGCCATTTCTTCCATCCAACAAGAAATCTGGGATTACACAATATGATCGGAGACTTGTATCTCGTAATCCCAATTTCACTAGGATTAGGGGATTTTCGTTGAAATGAAATCCTATACTCTGGGTAACTAAACAGCGCTTTGTTTCTTTCTCATAACTGCTCGGTCCATTAGAAATTTGCCTTGCTAGTTTTGTAATATATATTTTACACTTGCATTACTTGCAGAGTCTCTAATCAAATCTCGATTTCATTTTCTTATCGGTTTCCTCTTTCAAGCATTTCTAGTGTATAATTTGCATTTAAGAAAAGTCTATAAACTAAATATTCAATGAATTTGCATTATTTGATGGCCTATTTTTTTCTTTATTTTGCTATTAATATAAATTGTATACTCGTTTCTTGTGAATCTGTTGTCTTAATATATAATTTTTGTAAGTTTCTCTCACTCCCTCGTGTTCTTTTCACTAAACTGTTTGGGTCTTTGCATAATACTTTTGCTTTTAGGTGTTGCATCTTATTCAATTTCGTTTCTTTTGATGAATTGTGAAAGGTGGGCAATAGTGTTTTAGTAAATGTATAAAATGGACCTGCAAAGTGAAATGGAATAAAGAATAATCCCTTGTTTGATTAGTTCTAACTATTATCTCTTTCTTGGAAAAAGGTTAGATTCTGCTTTTTAAGCCAATACATTTGATGGAAAATTAGCATAAACATGCATCAAACTAATCCATAGTTTTTCCTCGGGAGTTGTTTCATAGTAATTCTCTTTGTGCTGATATTACCTCAATTTAACCTTAAGGGCTAAATGGGCTCTCTTTAGAGCAATACTTGGAATTTCACTCCAGCAGACAAGAAATCAGAATATTTTAGGGAGATTTATGAGAATTTTTCCTTAATAAGCAAGCCTTTCTAATTGCAGCCATCTAGCATGACAATAGATTAAAGACCAGGCAGCATGCAATAAATTTGTGACAGACAATTGACATTGTGTTTAAATCTTGTTAAAGGTTTGATCTACCAACGACTTTCATTTTTAATTGTATTTCAATGAACAATAGCAATCTAAGAATTTTTTGGAATTATAAATATTTATCCCTTAAATTGCTGGTTTACTTAATGTATACATACTCAGGCTAGCAAAATATCTTTTACTTGAGCTCAGCCACTAACACTAACGGCTACAGAAAGAATTCATATGATCTGATTATAGTAGTAGTACTTGCCTTATATTCCAATTCACATCATCTCATGTTTACAAGAAGCATTCAACCCTTAAACCATTTAGTAAATTGCTGTGTTTCCATTTCATGTTATTAAAATAATGCTGATGTAGGGAAAGATGGAATTTATTAGGTAGGCTAAAGATGGTGGTGTGATTTTGAGTCTTAGGTGATTAAGGTTGATAATATAATTCTGAATCGAAGTGGTTGTAGGGATTTGGAAGTGGAATGGTTGAAGAGATAGGGCAAGGGATTTGTGGATGAATTTAGAAGGATAACTGTTGGAAAAGAGTTGGTGTAGAGATGTAGGAGAAAGGAGAATTAGGGAGGTTAAAAATGTAGATAGGAGTGAAAAGGATATAGTTATCTCTGGCAGTCATGAAACAGTGGCTTGAATAATACAGAGAGGTTTTTTGTAAGAGGCGAAAGGGGGATGGATGTGCATTTGTTCTTACAAACAGCAACGGGAGGAAATTTTGGGGGAGGAGAGGAAAATACGGAGGGTATACAGTGCTTGTATTGGAGATGGAAGTGGAGGATCTCTGATGGAGAAGAGAGATAGGGAGAGAATAAGGGGAAGGGGTAACTTCATAGGGTAACCAGCCAGCTTAGGAGGGGAGAGATTGTTGTTTCATGAGATGGATGGAGATAGAGGAGAGATTGAGGTAGTGTAACATTCCATTTCTAGAGTTTCCATTGAACAACCACCTTTAGTTCGAAATTGTTTAGTATGTGTAATGTGCTAAATGCTGGTCATTGAATGCACAAAAATGCTAAATGGCAACAACTCAAGATTTTTGTTAAACAAGCCTTGCATGTTGAATGATTGACCGCGGGTGTGACAATACTATCTCTCATCGGATCTTTAGGTTGGACAGACGAAATATTTAGCTACTAAACTCCATCCTCTCCCACAAATCTTGAAGCTTCTCCTCTCCTATTCATCATGTTCTTTTTAATCGTTAGTTAATTTTCTCAAGATGATGGTCATTTCATAAATATACACGTTTTGTATGTTATGTATGTAATTTTCTCTTATAAGATGCTATGAATGAAGCATTCAATGTGAAAGGCGACCTTCCAATCTTAATTAATGAAAAATAAATGATGGTAGGTATAAAATTTCTTGGTTTGAATTGAATCTTAAGTTTAGCAACTTCCATTTTTGTTCTGAGGTTATGAAATCTTGGGAAATTAGCCATCACTTAATTATTCTTCTAAAAAAGTGTCTCACTGATTGAAAATGAGATGAATTTTATACCAGTTGGTATTATGTTGATCATGGAGACACTTACAAAGGGCAAATGTGGTTATTATATTACCAACGACAAGCTCTAAAGTGTCACATCATTTCTCTATATAACGGATTGTCTTGAAGATTTCTATGATTATCCAAATATTTTAGTTTAGATGAATTGTGATTTGGTTTGTGGAAAGAAATAATAAGCATTGCAATACATGATTTAAACGATATATTTTCTTTATTCAAAGTGTAAAGCGCTTGAAGTGATAGTATCTTTTAATCTTAATTTTTGTCAATTAACTAGTGAAAGAGTTTATGCTAATATTTAATTGGCAGCGTGTTGATGCTACATCTTTTGAGTAGTTTGTGAAGAACACTAGTTTTTCCCTGGAATGATTTGAAATGATAGATTTCATAAGATGGTGGAGGAAATAGTTATTTTATAATTGCTCAGGAAATTAAAATTAAGTATTCAAGGCATAAGATTAAAAAAAATGCTATAAATAATATTTAAGCACAGATACGATGAGAATTGGAAGAACCATAAGCTATCTTGTTGTGAATTCAAAATAGTAGTTTACAATATTAAGATTGTAGCATTCAAAATTTTATACAATAAAAATTAGAATTGTCGAGAGAGAACAATACATATATAAGCTAGCCAAATTGAGAGATAGAAAATCAAATATTTAACTCAAATAAAATATATTAAAGATGTTGATTAAAAAAAATTTTAGGACTAAATATTCTAATATAGATGAATGTATTATTTTGCTAAGCTTATTTAGCAAGATTGTACAAATTCAAGTAATATGAGTAAGTTTAATAATTATAAAAATAATATCAATTGACATTTCTATCGATGTGTGAAAATATTCAACAAGGAATAATTTTTTCAACTTACTAAGTTATTTAATATTATTTTAAAGGCTAAAAAATGCTAGATGAGTAGAGAAATTATATTATTGTACCTATTTATATGAATAAAGATGATGCACAAGATTGTACAAATCATCGAGGAACAAGGTTAATGGGCTATACGTTAAAACTTTGAGAGATAGTGATTGAATACATATAACAAAGGGGTATTCACAAAATCAATTTGATTTTATGCTAGATAGATTTACCTTGGACGCCTTGTATGTGTTAACTGTTTTGATGTAGAAATTTAAAGAAAGAACACAATTTTATTTAATATTTATTGATCTTGAAAATGCATATAATAGAGTATTTAGAGAAATTTCTTGAATAGTTTTGAAATGAAAAATATTTTGTGTGGCATATATTGATATTATTAAAGATATAAATCATAGGGCTATAACATGTCTTAGATTGTAAGGTGGCTTATTTAATGATTTTTGTTTACTATTAGTTTGCACCAAGGTGTTACTCTTAGTCCCTATCTTTTAATTATGGATTCTCTTGATGAGCATATTCTAGAGGAGGTTCCATTGTGAATGCTATTTGCAGATGACATTTTCTTGATTGATAAAATTTTGAAAGGTTTTATCCTAGTAGATCTAAAACACATAATATATGGGGTGTAAATTTAATTATGATAGATGCCAAACCTTTGTGGACATAACTATTGAACACCATATAATCAAAAAGAGCAAACAATTCAAATACCTTGGCTCAATTATTCAAAATATTGGTGAAATAGAGAACTGTGTGATTAAAAGGATCCAAGTAGGTTGAATGAAATGGAAGAGTGCTTTTGGAGTGTCATGTGATAAAAAATTCTCATTAAAAATTAAGGGAAATTTTTGTAGGGCTGTTATTTGACCAGTTATGTTATATGTGATTGAATGTTGGCCAACAAAGAAGAAACTTCGTGTAAGTAAATGAATTTCATCCATTTTAAAAGAGAAAGTGGAAGGCCAATAAAGGCATGGTAAAAAACTATTCGAAATGATCTTTATTTGAAATTTGAGAGACTCCTATATAATTGTGCACAATAGAAACAAATGATCCATGTAGCTGACCTCTCCTAGTGGGATTAAGGCTTTGTGGTGTTGCATTCAAGGCATAAGTACTGGCTATGTATTTTTTGCTCAGGAAGTCTTGTGAATTTTGAATTGTATCTTTTTCATGATGCATTCTTGACATTTAACATCTTAAAAATATGAGATTGGAAGGAAAATTCTGAACTTTTACCATGCTAAAAGCATTGTCAGAAAGAAAATACTTTTTGTGAAAGTTAAGAACTGGTGATTTTGAGTCTGTTCATTGGTGCAGGTATGCAACCTTGCCTGGTCAAAAAATGTTAATGAAATCGTGAGCACTCACGGATACTCTCAGAATCAAATTATAATTTGGCGGTACCCAACGTTAACGAAGGTGCTACTGAAAATCAATCAGGCTGTTGCTAGTTATTGTTGAACCTTAAAATTGTCGTTATTCATAAACATTCTGTGCAGGTTGCCACCCTCACTGGACATACATTCAGAGTGTTATACCTGGCGATCTCGCCAGATGGACAGGTTTGGCATATTGTTCTCCTTCTGTTCCTGATTTATTATGACTGCTTGTTTGTGGTTTTCTTTTTTTTTTTCTCAGATTGAGTTTTCTCCTGCAGACAATTGTTACTGGTGCAGGAGATGAGACATTAAGATTTTGGAGCGTGTTTCCATCACCTAAATATCAGGTTTGTGTAGCTATCTTTAAATGATACTCTCTGTTGTGATGATAGTAATAGATTATTACTTTGGGTTGTAGACAAGCTGGGTTGAGCTTGAGCTAGTCTTGACTTGAGCATGAGCTTGAGTTGATTAAATAATCGAGTTAGAGCTAAAGTTTGCGAGCTCGAGTTGGCTCGTTTATTTTTAAGAAAAATTAATTTAGATTCAAGCAAATGTTGCAGTAATATAATAATAAAAAAATAAACTATTAGTTGTGAAACTATAAAACATTGGTTAATATGAAAGAGGGGCCAATATTTTAAATAAATTAAAAGTAAATTCTTTAAATTTGATATATTTTAAATGTATTTTTATATAAAATTTTAAACAAACTGGCTCGCAAACTAAGGAGTCAAGTCTAAACTAGCTCAAGCTTGGCTCATTAGCTCATTGAGCTTGTTGTCAAGCTGAGCTCAAGATGAGTTGGCTTGACTCACTTGTATCCACTGTACTAAAATCTTTCTATTTACATTTCACACATAAACTTTGTTATTAATAATCCAAATCTAGCAGTCAGCCTCATCTATTTGTTGAATATCATCCATTAATTTTGCTATAAATGGCCTAGCGGGAGTGGTATTTTTGATTCACGATTATGAATAGCATGTAACTACGTAGATATAGCTGTAAATTTTGTAAATATTCTTAAGCTCTAAAATCCGTCTTGCAGATTTCATGGAATGTGATCTCTTACAACTTTAAATCTGTGCTTGTTGATTGTCTGTCTCTATTATGAAATTTTAAGCTGGCTAGTGCTAGTTGCAGAACACAGAGAGCCAAATTGGAGCCTTCTCCCTTGGTAGAACCCATATTCGGTGACATATGTTGTCAAAGACAGCTGCAGGCTCTGCTTTGACTGGACAGAAGTTATTGCTCTATTCAGATTGTGCCGATGGTCACGACTGACAGCAAGAAATACAAAGGAGTTGGCCGACCCAATGCGTTTGGGCATTCAGACTTAATTATGTCAGGTTTCAAATTTTGGGTTGAGCATTATCTTTGGGCAAGTGTATATATGAACTTGTGGGAACGGTTTGCAGGTAGGCTCCATACACCTGCTTGATTACAAAACATAAGTGTGCTCCCTTGCTCTTGAATTGGCCTCATCGAAAGGTAGAAATGCAATGTTCTCTAAAATTCTTTTGATGAACCAATTTGTCTTATATGTTAATTTGCTTAGTATATATATATATATGAGCTGAGCCTCTGCAGATTGGTTGTCTTCCCCTTGTGTTTCTTTAACTCTCTTGATATGGTTCTATGCATAACTCGCTTCATTGTACATACTTTGATTTGATAATTTACATGAAGGGATAATTCCAAAGCATGTTGTCTAGTTCTTTAGATATCACTAGCATCAAAAGCTTAGATTAGTATTATTTTCAGGCATTTAGAATTTGTAATTGAGGGTTACAAGTTTTAATATTTTATTTAATGAGAAAATTATCATGATGATCTCTTGGCTCTTACAAAATATTTAATTTAGTTATTGGCTATTGCATAATTTTTTGGTTCCGTGAATTCTATGCAAGTATTTGTTTTGGGTCGCATGACTTTATACTAATACTAAGCTATGATTCATGACTTGATTGTTTTTCAAATGTGACTTGGATTCGTAGATGCAAAATTAATTATTTGTTGTTTCAAACTATCGTATATTTTAATGCCTAAAAGTATCCTTTTAAAAATTTATATGGATTGTAGATGCAGATTGAAAAAAGTTGTAACATGATTAGAAATCATTGCATATTTCATAAATACGAAAATCTTTAAAACATAAATTGAATTGAGTTTGTAATTATCTTGTAATTATTAATAGTTTAGAATATTCTAATTAAAGTGTTGGAGATATGCGATTTTGATGGCCTTTTCTTGGGACTTGCACGTCTGAGTTGTCTGCTTGCTTTTGCGAGCAGAGCAACATTGTTTGTGGTAGTTGTGTTTTGTCAAAGGAAGGTTTCAAAGGCTGGTGCTCAGAACTTATATTACGTTTTATTTTTGTTGTAGTTTTGTTGGAGATATGCAATCACCCGGCAAGGGTGTTACTAGCCATCAACCATTGTCGCATGGGGTGAATGAAGTTTTAATAGCTCCAAACATGTTTGAGCTATTAATTGACTCAGCATGCAACACTTTATTCCTCCAGCTACTGAAGTGGTTACTCCATGTTCAAACCCATGTTTGGCTGTTGTACAGTCAATAAGAGGCCTCCATAACTTTGGCATGGTATGGTGTCAATGTGGCTCATAGAAATGGGCGGTGTTCAGGGAAGCGGACCTATGCTAATGCGCCACGCAGTCCTCCAACACTTTAATAAGATGTTCCCCACACCCGTTCCTTGAAAACTTTTACAAGAGTGCTAAGCTTAGCTGAAGTTCGGATTACTCAAGCAAGCAATGATTAGCTTGTCTATACTAATAGGGAGACTCATCTTCAATTTTCTAAGTGATTGGAGTTCTAGATAATCAATGTCTACACATCATTCTTGAAGGGTTTTTTGGGACATTAAATGTGATGACTCATGTTAGATTGGTAACAATCAATCTAATATCGGGTGCATCTTTTCGTAGTATCATATTGACGGTTAAATAAAATAGTAGTTAAACAATATCCAGAGTCATTCAAGTATTAAGAAATAGCGTTCAGATTATTACATAAATTCACAAATTACATAATATTAATGTTTGCTTCTTGTAAAGAAAATAAAAACAAAATATATTTTGCGCCATGAGTCTCTTGAACATTTTAAAATTATATCAGTTTTCTCCAGTAGGATCTGGTATAATATTATAAAAATAGTGTTTTAGTGCACATTCTAAGTATAAAGGATTAATATATTGTTAAGTAAAAGCGGAAAGCAAAAATTGATATGATAATAATTGTAGGAAAATATGAAAAAATACAAATAAAAGATAATCATTACTCTTGCAAATAAATATTTTTTTATCATATGCCAAATTTTCAAATGGTAATTGCATAAAAGATTCATGTTTATATGCATGACTTGATTTATGAACTAACGTTAGCAGTTCTTATGAGTAAAGCCAGAATTTTGAGGCTGGATTCAATAAAAGTTTAAAAGTATAACCTTCATTTGAGCATTCTCAAAGGCTCCAATTAGCACCCTTATGGTTCCCGAGGACTAGTCCCGCCCCTAACCTATTCAACCACTGTTTCAGAACCCTTTGCAACATTCACAAGATGCATAAATATTATTTTATTTTTTTTACATTATTAGTAATAAGAATAATTCATTAAGTAGCAATATAAAAAGGCTCAACGCGATGTTTAAGCTACAATGTAAGTAATAAGAGTATAAAAAATAATATCCAGTGTATCTTTGTGTTTAATTAAATAAGACGAATCACTCACAAACTTGATATGTCTGCAAAGATTATAATTGAAATTTTATTAAAATTTATAAATGATGATTTTAATGTTTCAATAAATCTTATTACTCGGCATACTACCTAACTTAGCCTTTCGTTCTCATATCCTTTGTAGACCTCTTGATTTAAATGTCATAATAGATGGTACATTACTACAATTTTACTTAAGAGTTCTAAAGTCGTGATTTAGAGATTTTAAGACAAAAATATGGCGCAATATTTCAATATCATATTTAATCAAATATTCTTTATTTTCTTAACAACCTTGTACAATAATTTTCTAACAGAAAAATCTAATAATCTTAAATTATGCTAGAGCATAATAAAATATGGATTAAATTGTTGAATCAATATTCACTGATAACTCTTGATATTTCAACTCCTATTATTAAGCAATAGCATTTTTGTAGGGTGCATAATGGTTCAAAATTCAGACATGTGAATCCAACTATAGGTTAATATGCTGTTATTTATCCTAACATAAATATTTTGACAAATTTCAGCCAAGTCTAATTTATTTTAGTATGTTAAAATCATACAAGGGTGCCTAAGACCTTCCTAAGGTACTTGGTGTCATAAATGATATTACATCTAAAATCGAAGCATTTAAACATTGAGGTTTGTACCTTTGAGACCGAACCCTAGTTAAAACAACGAAGCCAGATAAGGATGAGCGACTGGGATTGAGAATGACTCTGAATGCTTGCAGAAGATCGAGCAAAAGAAGGATTCGTGTTGAAGACTTTTGTGGCTTCTGCGTCCAGAATTGCTTATTTGAACAGAGAGGCTGTCGAGCGCAGAAGAAAAATCGTGCGGAAGGGTCTATCATCGGATGCCGAGGTGCTCAGAACGTCTTTGTTTTTCCTGACAGACCCTAAGGGTAGTGGTTCGATGATGGCTTGTGCGTCGAGGGGTCGCGAAGGAGGCAGTGTGTAGCGCCCCGCCCCGTCGCCGCGCGCAAAGATGGGTAATCGTAATCGATTCGGCGGCGGAGCGGCGCGCCACTCGGGGAGGAATATCCCATCTCCCCGAACGGTTGAAATCAAACCCTTCTAAAGGACTGCTGACTTAACCTCAATGAGGGTTGAGAGCTAAAACTTAAGTTAAGAGTATTATTATTATCCTAAGTATTGGACTAATACATACATTTAATGAAAAATACACAAGAGGAGTCCAATATATGTATAAGATATCAGCATTTCCAGTATACTGATCACATCACAATACTAAGTATAAGTAGTATATAATAGAGTGTGGAAGTTAAAGCAAATCTCAAAAAATATTCATCATAGAAGCCGTATGAAACATTCATCTCAAAAAAAAAAAAAAAATACATTCAGAATCTACTAGTGCTCCACGAGCTCCTTCTGAATCTCCTGGGTGTCCTCCTGACCTGGCTCAGTATATTGTTCAAGATCTAGCAAATTACCGGATCCCAAAAGTATCCCGTGTTAGACAATAAGTCTAATGCAGCGAAACTAATCTAAGCAGTTCTAATTAATCATTTAACATTTACATAATATAAGTAAATCTGCTAAAAAACTGTAAAGATAACTGAAAGTATAAAATTGTACAAAACTGAAGTAAAGTAAAACTGTACTGAAAATTGAATACTGAAAATAAACAAAAATAATAATTGATCTGAAGCTGAGTAATAGTATATAAAACTATGCTGTATGCCACTAAAATTATGCATCTAAATATGCCACAATACTGTATGTTACTAATATGCAACCAAAATATCACTGAACATCTATGAGTCGTACGGTCCAATGTATACATACATCTAGTTGGGAACTGTGATGCCGATGCATCCTGAAATTCTCCAGTCAATGTATACAATATTCCGTAACCCATAAATCATCACTGATACTCATACATCATTATTGATACTCAAATATCATGCTTATGCTGATGCTTATGCTCATACTTCTAAGCTACATGAGATAAATCCAAAAATCCAGAAAATATTTTGAAATCTGATAATGAATTCAAGATCTCCATTGTGCATAATCCTGCTAAAATGACTCTCTCATAAATTCTAATTTCGGTAATTGATTAAAGTTGAGAGTTTACTTAAAAATTATTAGATGGATATTATATACACATATTTAGTATGTTTGCAAGAAAGATGATCCTTAGCACTTAATTTGATTAAGCCACCATAACAAAGCGATCTTCGATAGGAGGCATCACCCGATGACAATTTGTATCTCAAGCTAAGTCATTAAGATGTCCAACTCACAATCACACTTAGTGTCTTAAAGAAGGTGACTCGAATTACTTAGTTTGTTTAAGCCATACTTATTGAAGCGATCTTCGCTATGAGGCATCACCCGATGGCAATTTGTATTTTAATCAAACTAAGGAATGAGTCCCTATTTATAACACTCTTAGGATTGATTGATTTACTCTAAGCAAGGTTGTATCCATCTAAGCCCGCAGGATAGACAAAGATAAATCTTACTTAGAATGACTCAACCATTCTTGAATAATACTGGAGTAATCAATTACTATGGGTATACCCTACCACACCCAACTAATCATTTTTCTTAATAAATATTATAATTTTTACACTTCTTTAATTAAATCAACTTTATGTTAACAATTCACAAAGTTTTGTTTTTTAATTAAACATATTATTTGAATACATTATGCTTTTGTAATATAGGCATCATCTGTTAAAGTGAATTTAAGAGTTCGGATACTCAATTTAAAAATAGCTCAAAAATATAAAAAAATATTTTTTTTAATTTCATAAAAGTTTTGATTAAAAATACTTTTGCACCCAACTATGCTAAAAATTCGTGTTTTATATAAAAATTGGTCTTTTTTTAGGGAAATAATCATTTTCTTAAGCATTATTTAGCATGAGAAAATTTGAGTGTAAAATAATTTAATTACAGTAAAATTTGATAACAATGTAATTATTTTACTTTTCTCTGTTTGTAGTTCTACATAAAATTTAGTATTTTTTAATTTAAAATGAAGTAATTTGAGAGTGTGTTATTTTAAATATATTGTAGGTAAAATTAACAAAAGTATATATACATTTTTGAAATTTTTATGATTTTGTTTGAGCGAAACAAACAAATCGTTATTCCTTTCATAGAATCAATTTGAAATTTTTTTAGGGATTCGATTGAATGAAGGATTTGCCGGAATTGTTTGTTCCCCGGAGAATATGGACGAATGGAATCGTCCGTCGGTTCATTCGCTAACTAGACTGCTCCGCATGCTGTTGAAATGCCAGATTCTGGCGTAATTCATTTACCTCATTTATATATATATATTAATATAAAATCGAAATAAAGTGTAAAAGTTTTTCACCCGTTCATGTCAAACGTCGATAATATCAGTTTACTCATTTTTTTTCTTATTTTATACTATTTTTATCTCATGCTAAACAATCCATAAGTAATTAGATTACACGTTAAATTTGATCTAAAACTCAAAAAAAAATTCGAACTCGAAAAATTTTATCTCGATTAGAAAATTAATGGAGCTTCTTCTTGTTAGACTATGAAATCTCCTGCTGCATGAGATGAGCCTACCTATCAGAGAAAAGAAAGCAAAGGCAAGCCCAGGATAAAAAAGTGCCGCCCCTGGAAGACGTGCCTGGAAGCAGCGAAAATGCTTGAATGTTCATTGAATTGAATGTGAAGTAATAATATTACGGAGGAGCTGGAAAAAGTTTCATTTTTTCTTCGGCTCTGACACCACCTGTGATTTTCCGCGACTGTGGCTGAATCCTCACATTATTTAAGCGAAGAAAAGCGCAGATCAGCATCTTCATCTCCATCTCCACTTGGGCAGCAGCCCTGAGAATCGTCGTATTTTGTTAAAGATGGCCACGACAGTTTCCTTTTGTGCCTCTCTTTTCTCTCTCAAGCACAGCAAATCTCTCCAGCCTTCCGATAACGGCCGCACCATCCCGACCCTCCTCTCCAAGTCATTCAGATTCCCAACCAAAATCCATCTCAAATTCCAACCCTCCCGTAATCTCAAGCACAAGAGTTTCACAATCAAGTGCCTTTTCACTGGAATCGTAGAGGAGGTGGGCCGAGTCGAGCACTCGGGCACTAACCTAGAGGGCGGCTTCCAACTGCGAATTGCAGCAAAGACCGTCATCGGAGACGTTCAACTCGGCCACAGCATCTCCGTGAACGGTGCGTGTCTCACTGTCTCGGATTTTGATCCCGTTGAGTCGCATTTTTCCGTCGGGCTCTCAATGGAAACCCTCCGAAGAACTTGTATAGGTGAACTCGGCTTCGGCTCTCCCGTCAATCTAGAGAGGGCGCTGCAGCCGATTTCTAGGATGGGCGGCCACTTCGTGCAGGGCCACGTTGACGGGACTGGTGAGATCGTGAAGTTTGAGCCCGAGGGCGATTCTCTGTGGGTGAAGATTAAGACATCACCGGAGTTGCTCCGCTATATTGTGCCCAAGGGATTTATAACCGTGGACGGCGCTAGCTTGACGGTAGTTAGTGTTTTTGATGAAGAAAATTGCTTTGATTTCATGCTGGTGGCTTACACGCAGCAGAAGGTGGTCATTCCTTTGAAGAATGTTGGGGATAAGGTTAATTTGGAGGTGGATATACTTGGGAAGTATGTGGAGAAGCTGCTAAGGAGTGGGATTGGATCTGGACTTGCTGTGGAATCTTCCTGAGTTTTAATGATAGGATTGGCTTTGAGGTAATGGGGTTTCTTATCAATTGTTTGTTTGTCATGTTCATTTTATTTATCGTTGTAGGAGTGGAAAGATAATTTAGGTTGAGAAACACTCAGATTGGTGTAGGCTTTTATATTTCTTAAAGTTTGAAGATTATTGCTGAGTTCAAGTTAACGCTTTTGCATCCGTATTACTATAATTGCCAACTTTTTCTTTGGGGTGTTTTGCAAACCTCTGTGATTGGTTACAAGAGGGTCATTTTCTATATTTATGTGTTTATTTAGATCAGAAATCAATATTTTTAAATTCACATGCATCCAAGTGTAAAAGGAGTTAGTTTTCACTGCAAGGGAATGGAAGTGAAATAATTACTTAGTTTTTCCATGTGCTCTAATAATACATTAATTGCTATGGCTGTGCTTTGATTAGCTTCCATAATGTCCGACCAATCTTTGTCTTCTTTGATGTCCTCTAACATAAATACAGAGGTCTCTTGAGTTTGATAAACTCTTATGGAGACGCTAGTGTGACTCTAACAACATCAATGTTTAACTCTTGTATAGATTAAAAACTAATTAAAATTTTTTTTATTCTCATATCAAGTTGAAATATTAAACCTCTATATTCTTAACACATCTAACTTTCTTATCTAGCAATGAGGGATCAACAAAGTTTTCTCAGATCATTGCAGACCATGGCATCTAAGCCTAAGTTGAAATTGTAGGCCTTTGTATTGAAGCTCTTGTAAATCATCAAATCCCTCGCATTCATCAAAAATTATCATGAGAAGTTACAATCCCTTAAAGACTTTGGAGTCACCATCATTTTGCGCGTGCATGCCATCAAAGTTCTCTTAGATCACAGAGAAAGTTGGAGGCCTCGAAGATGTAGGCCTTGGAGAGACTTGAAGGTTTTGCGTTCATATGGAATAGTTCTAAACTAGCATTAGTAGGCTGTACGCTAAGGCATTTTGAATTCTCCTAGATGCTAGCTTGTGGTCTGAGCATAGTTGAGTCCTTAATTAGCAAATATGATTGTGGAAAATTCTATTATATATGCAAATAAGAAGAATTTGGTGTGAAGATATGTGTTGCTTAAGAATGAGAAGAATACAAATGCATTGCATTTTTAATTTGCAGAAAGATCATTAATAATATATTTATGAGGAGAAATATCTTGTTGTTGGGTTTGAAAATATCACAAGTTATTGGTTTTGTCCTCTATATGTTAAAGACAAACTTATGAGGTTAATGATGAGAAGAATTAACATAATAACAAATCAATAAATTGCTTCATTTCATTAACAAAAAATAAGGGAATCATAGTGAAGAGCTATGCGATGATAATGAAATGAATGATTATTGATATGAGGAGATGATAGCATAACATGTGCTAATTAATCTTTGCAAGTTTCATGATTTTAATGATAATAAAATTTTATTAAGGAATAATAATATTAAACTTAGGGTTTCAGGAGTATGTATATCAGAGCAGGGTAGTTCTGGAAAACTAACTTAATTTTGGGCCACCATGAAGAGGTTGGGAATCAAGGCCATTTCAAGGCTCAGCCTTGCATTGATAGGCCGACCAACTAGACGAACTACAACCAACAAAGCTTTGTAGATATTTGCTAATTAAGATGAATCAAGTTTGCTGTTTAAGGTTGCTAGAATGTAGGTTTGCTCATAATTAGTTTGGCTTATTAATCAAATTAAGCACTTGGAAACTCCTTAAAAATCATCTCTTGAGAGGCAACAAAATGGATTGGCAGTCTAATCTTACTATTACAAGACCACCACCGCTTGTGCATTGTAGGGTGGATGAAGGGATCGCATTGACCGCATGTGGCAACTACCGCCATCTTTGTTTCAGAACATGCAGGCAGCTTACACACCACATGTTGTTTATGCTACCACTTTCTCTCCTGGCTTCCATACTAGTCAGACTAGACTAGCAAGCACTATCATTCTATTTGAGTTCAACTGTTCTCCGACTCATCTTGTTTCCGTCATATGGGACAAGTTCTGCTATCAAAGACTTGCGTTGCTACCTGATAATAAATAGGCGCAAAACCCTTGACTAGTTTAGTTTGTATCACAATGATGCTGATCATGACACCGATAAGTGCTGCATGCTGAAGATCTTATTTTGTAAGCTTATAAAGGGTGGAAAGTTGCAATAATTTGTTGTAAGATGACACTGCGTCTCACACCCTCCCTTCTAGAAAGTCTTACTGCTACCACTATTGAACCTTCGATGATTCCTCATCAACCGCCGACGGTTCCCCATCAACTGCCTGGTTCCCCACCAACTGCATGCAGTTTACACAACCACCAGCGGTTCCTCTCAACCGCTGCACAAGGCAATTCCTCCTCCATTGTAGTTATAACTCAAAGTTATATATATGTATTGAATTCTCACCATTTATATATTAATAAAAGGATAAAATTGTATACACTGTCTTCTCCTAAACCTTCCACATGGTATCAGAGTGAATAGTTTAATTACATTTCGATCATACCCAAATGATGGACTCCGCTTCTGATGACCGAATCGCAAGCCAATCAACCCTTCTCATCGCAAATAATTACCCTCTTTGGCACACCCAGATTGGAAAATTATTTACTGCAAATGAGTTCTTCGGACATTTCGATGGCTCAGATCCTACCCCAGACCGATTCACTCATGACACCCGTGGATCATCTGTAACCAATCCTTCATATCGTCAATGGATGTTGATCGATCAAAACCTCGCCATTACACTATCCTCGGTAATTTTTACTTCCATCCTTCCACACATCATCCACCTCAAAACTTGCTCTGAGATTTGAACTACTCTTGAGTCCCACTTCCAATCAATAAATTGTTCAAAAATCATCCTATTGAAAAATGAACTCATCCTCACAATGCACTGTAAAATAATGTCCCAATGTTTGACCGGCATCAAAGCTAAAGTTGACCAGATCTTCCCCTCTGGTTCGACACCTGATCCCGAACACATCATATTCTACACATGTGATAATCCGATGTTGGGTTAGTAAAAACTAATCCAACATTAGGTACTTTTTTCGCATGATCATATTGGATAGTTAAGTGATATAACATACAATTTATATCATTTAGAGTCATATATATTATAAATAGAAAATTTCATTCAATTTAATATAAAAATATTCAAAATTATGTTTAAAATAATTAAAGAATCATGTTCATTACAACTTAAGTAAAATATGAGATAAAATAAATTTGAAGTTAATTCTCCAAGGTTGGATTTCTCTCATTGCCTTGCCGTCAAGCCAACTCAATCTCTTCCAATTGTGGCTGACCTAAGGCATCATTATAAAAACAATGGCGTGATTTGAATTCTCTGTAATTAGAGAATACTCTAACTACAAGAGGATATTAAATGTTACACTTTTCAAAAATCAAATGTGGTAAGTGAATAAATAATAAAATTTGCAGTAAAAATAAGAGTTTAGCATAAAAGAAAATATAATCAATTCCTGCAAATAAAATATCTCGACTTAATTGTGTCACATGCAAAATAGTCATCAAAATATAAGAATGAGTGTACTTATATATGTTTATGCTATGCCTTGGTATTATGAAACAACTTTAGCAGTTCTGATAGGCTTAGAATCTTGAGGCAGGGTTCAAATAAAGTAAGTTCATCAATTAGGCCCTCTCAAAGGCTCCAGCTGGCACCTTTATAACTTTTGATAGACTAGTCCCATTCTTACCTAATTCATTATCATTTCAGAAGCCTTGCATACATTCAGAAGACATATATACAATGGTTTGTTCATTGACATCATTTGATAGTAAAATAAATAGTGAATTTAATATCAATATAAAATAAGCTCAAAATGATATTACAGTGGCTATAAAAGCAAATAAATGTAAAATAAAATCCTGGTACCTTTATTTTTTATTATGCTAACAAATGTATCAGAAATTTGATGTAGCACACAGAGATTTGATGTATCTACAAAAGTTATATTTTGTAATTTTATTAGCCTTTGTAAATAACCTATATATAATATTAAAAACTTCTGAGCCTGATTTTAGCTAATATTCAGTTTATAAATTTTACTCTCCTTAAGGTTGGATTTAGGTTTGATTTAAAATCCAAATTTATTTAATTTCCAATTTCTGATTTATTCCAGCCTATTTCAATCCTTTGAAGGGATCCATTATTTCCAGAATTCTGAGCATTCAAATTTATTAAACAATTGAAGATTCTGATTACCTTGCTTGATCATAAAAATCCGTAATCAGGTCCCTTTGTGAGTCGGAACAATAAGAACTTAGTCTGTAAATTTTCCTTATAACTGTCCTAGGTGTTTAATACTCTTCTTGTTTTTCTCGGATTCCTAGATTTGGGCATTAAAAGCTGATAGTTAACTGAATGCGCTGAAGTCTTTTAGATTATTCTCGTAAGTGTGAGGGATGTCTTAATCTTGTGCTAAATTTTTCGGCTGTTTAAAGGCTCAAACTCTTGAGTAAAACTACAGGCATTCAGCTCTTGTGCAGTAGTTCAACATATATTTATTAAATTAACATTACAAACCTAATGAGACTCACCCCATCACTTGTTGGTGATGAAAGCTGTTAAATATTTTGCAACCTTTCTTACAATAGTGTACTTAACCCCTGTTAGAAATCATAGATCAACATTTGTATGGTAGATTTCAGTTAGGATAACAATGAGCATTTTCTAAACCTTTGGCTGGCTTCAACTTAAATTTATCAGTCCAAGCGTCTAAGAATGTGCATTTAGGATAGCTTAGCGTTTTGTAATATTTTTATTTGTTACTGATATTTTATTCTAATCCAGCAATTTTGAATAACATTGAACCCAACAAGCTAAGTTGTAGAACTCTCTTACCTGACTTCCGTTATAGTAAATACATGAGCGATCTGCTTAAGCAGATTTCTGAAATGCAGAAGCACAAAAGTTTGTAGGCCCTCAATTTGTAGTTACATTCTTCGCAAGACTGCCCACTAAAGTTTCAGACTAATTCTACATCAATTTCGTTTGTCTGATAATTCCTCATCACCTAAGGAAATCTAATGTCTAGTAATCACACAGTATATATGCACTGCTGTAATTCATTATAGATGAAGTGAACTGTAAGATCATACTGCTGTCTACTACTGCATTTAACCAACGTCTATAATTACATTTGTGAAATGCTCTATTCGAACAGAATTTGTTTGTGACTCAAATTTTACTTAGATACTGAAAAACTGCACTTACATTTTAATCTTCAAGAAAATTAGCTAGCAACTTGGTCTGTATCACATAGATTAAGTCTTCAACCAATCATAGTAATTTATCATATTTTAACATTTCTTCTCAAAATTTATCTACAGCTCTTCTTTATAATTCTTCCAAAAAATTTCATCTTTTCACAGTAATTACTGATGTTGTATCTTTATAGCATTTACTAAAAGTAAATACTAACAGGCACCCTATCAGGCTTTTGAATTGGAGCAGTATGAAATCAATGAAGCAAACTAACAACAACTGAAATTACTTTCCTTAGTCGAAATGCACTTTAAGCCTCAATCCCTTCATTACTTCATCAAATTTTTTTGATCAATTGCACTACAGGTACTATGGGAAATTAACCTATTAAACATATGTGAACTTGAAAGCCTACAGTTTTAGGATTTGGAAAACTCAGTACATATTTTCTATGTTGATTTTAAAACCTTAGATTTAGACCATTGACTAAGATTCTGATTATGATGTTGCAGCCGTAATACTAGATACAAACTTCTGTGGTTTAAGAAAAAATGATGTTTGAGTACAAGGATGAATGCAACTTTGTGCACATTGAGAGTAATTATTAGACTAAATACTGAAATTCCTGTTTTGAGAGACTAATACATGTTCTAATACTTCACAAGAATAATCTCTAGCAAAAAGTTAGAAATTCTCACATTGAACTTAGTGCTGATTAATATATTAGAAATATTGTGAAATTTGATATTGGTTTATACACTCAGCTGTTTTGACTTCAAAATGCTAACAGGTTATTCCATTATTGATATGATAACTAATGGTAAATTACAAAGAGGATCGTACCTTAGTGATCGGGGATTCCTTGAGATCGAGCGAAGAAGAAGAAGATCGTCTGAGAGAGAATGAGAAGCTTTTCGAGTGCTAGGATGTCCGGGATCGTTCGCTTCTATCGTACGCCTCCAAGGATAGCTGATCCCGTCGGCTAGAGCAAGAAGATGAGCATCTATGGGTTGTCGAGTGGGGGAGAAGGATCAGAAAGTGTGTGAGTCTTGTGAGAGATGGAAGTGTTCGAGAGTTTAGCAAATAGTGGGGAGAAGTCGTGGAAACTGCGGGGGATTAAATAGGGTGTGCACATGTACCAGACGTCCGTCTCTTGCGCTCAAATAGCTGAAGATGGCGCTAGGAAATCGTCGAGTAAAGCTTGTAGGTTATGGGAATTGAAGGAGAACTGGGAGCCGCTCGGTTACGGGAAAGAAAAAAATGGAAACCGAGAGTGCTCAATGGAGGATTCATCGATTGTTGAAGCTCACGGTCTTTTTTAAAAGAAAAAGAAATGCCTTTTTTTTAATAAGGCAAATTTGAATAACCGTTATCTGAAATTGAGATCTTTAATAATAAGGCAAGAAATCTGAAATATTTTATTTATTACATTAAATTCGCTCAAATATATATATTTATTACCTAAAATAAAATTTCCTAAAATAATAATAATTTTTTCTTACCGTGGGAATTGACGAAAACAGATTTTAACGAGAAATTTTAACTAAAAACAAAAATTTTCGAGTAATCAACAAAAACTAAATATAACAGGAAATTAAAGTCCTTGTTAAAAATGACCTAGGGTCTTCACAGCACCCTATATGATCTATTTTTCTCATACCAGTCTTTTAAAGCAGCAATTTGAACACGACACATAACTCTTGGTCTAAATGAATTCTACTCCCTTTTTTGCAGCAAACAACCTAACCTTTGAACTGAAACCCTCCATGATTCCAACAATTACACCTCGTCAAACCAATCTTCGCTCTCACAACATCTCGCGACTGAGGACGTGGTTGCTATCATTCAGGACGTGGAAACCACACTCATTAATACAATGATGCTAACCGACATCTCAACTATCAGCACAACACCTCCAACCGAAACTTCATACATTGCCAAATTTGTAGAAAATTTGGTCACTCCACTTCCAAGTGTTGGCATAGGATGAATTCAGATTACATTCCTACTACAAAGCGGGCCCTCATTTCCAACATTCAGCAATCCTCCAATGCTTGGTTACTCGATCCCAGGGCTACCACACACCTCACCAACGACATTACCAAACTTTAACACTCACAACCTACTCTAGTGACACAATTGTAATGGTTGACAGTAACGACACTTTATCCATCTCTCATACTGGACAAGGTATCTTCCCCACTCCTCATCGTAAGATACTTCTACATAATTTACTCTGTGTACCTACTTCCTCTGACAACCTCATATCAGTTCACCAACTCACTTTCGACAATCATTGCTCTATTATTTTCAAACCTAATAACTTTGAAATACAGGTCCTTCAGACCAAGACAACAATTCTCACCGGATCATGTCTTAACGAGCTCTAACCACTTCTCCTCATTACACTCATTTAGCATTCCTCACCACTACGGATTCCATTGCTCTTTGGCATCGTCATATCGGACATCCTCACTGGAATATCACTTCTTTATATGGATTTCGCTATTATGTGTTATTTGTGGACGACTCAACTCGTTTTGTCTAGACGTTCCCACTAAAAAATAAATTTGATGCCCCCTCCGCATTCATTAATTTTCACAAAATTGTCTCAACCCAATTCAATCACAAAATCCAAATTCTACGTTCCGATTTATGGTGGCGAATATCTCAGCACCTTCTGTCAATACCTAATTCACAACGGTATCATCTACCAACAACATGCCCACATACTCCCTAACAAAACGGTTTGGCCAAACGTCAACATCGTCACCTAATAAAAACTACACACTCATTACTACATATTGCATCTACTTCACAAATTCTGTGGCCAAAAGCTCTCTCACAGTACCGCTTTAATCGTCTCCCCGCTCCCACCGCTAAAAATATCTCTCCTTTCCAATTACTCTATCAATATTCTCCCAACTACTCCAATCTTCGTACAATCGACTACTCTTTCTATCCATTACTCTTCTCCACACAACTCACTAAACTTTCTCCTAATCTTGTCCAATGTATTCATTGGGTATTCTCACACTAAAAAATGCTACAAATGCTATAACCCCTCTACACACAAAGTACTCATCTCTCGCCATGCACGCTTCCTAGAAAATAGTTTCCTCTTTCAATCTCTCCCCACGATCGAACATCACAACCCCATCTCCACCTCAAATACTACACCCCATCCCACTTCCCTTCTACCAATATTAGCTTCTTGTAATGATCCTAGGTCGTTATCAACCAAGCTAGCAAACCCATCATATCCGATTACACCAAATTTTCTCGCTCAAATTCGATGATCGTTATGTTTCGCACTAAATTCCATTTTTCGATGATTGTTATGTTACACCAAATTTCCTCGCTTAAATTCGATGATCGTTATGTTTTTAACGACAAAATTTTCTCTCTGTTTTCCGTTACTCGTAAATTTAAAAGAAAAATGCCATTAAAAGGAGTTCAAGAAAACGATCTATTGGCGAACATTCGGGCGCATTAGGAATAATGGTTATTCCTCGATTAATTAGCGAAAAATTTAACTTCACAAATTAATTAAAAATAGAATGTTAATCAGAACTTAATAATCTTGCTGGAGTACATCCGTCTCGACTAGACGCTAGCATCGGACCAAGTTTCGTAAAAATCGGAGCACAATCAGTGTCCATTTGAGCTTTAGAACTTACTGTTCAATTTTACCATTTAATTTAATCAAATAAAACTATTATATATCCTAAAACCCTAAACATACGACTCCCTCATGCATGGTCGAGTCCCTTACTCATGCCCTCCCTGTCCTCTCACACGATCGATCCTCCTCCTCGGCGCGCGACCTCGACGCGACAAGCCATCCTCGTCGCCATCAATAGCTTGGGAGCCGTCCTTGTCGCACATCCGATCCTCACCTGGGAGGTGACGAGCGACATTCAGCAGGAAATACCCCCTCTGCTTGGTCCAGACCAACTATAAATGGTAGTAGCCCTCCTCTTCCCTTCGCACGAAGTAAGCTTGTGATTCTCCTTCCCCATTTGGCTGAAACTTGCATCTCTTCTCCCCCTTCCAGCGACTCCAGCTCCAATCGATGGGCCAGCCCTACTTCATCGCTTCACGCTTCTGAGGTATTCACCTATCCATAAAATAATCTTTTTATGTGCTCATTTAACTGCTGATGAAATCCTATAATCAGATTTTTGACACCATGTTGCACTTGTAACATGAAATGAGCAGCTTATTAATAGAAAAGAATAGTTATTGTCTAGTTACTTTAGGAGGACAAGTACGATGACTTCATCATATTCACATCACCCTTATGACAAAAAGAGTGCGGTAGTACCTTTCATTGAGTATTATGTGAAAAAAAATCTTTTTTACCATTTTAATATTATGAGTCTAAAGAGATTAAAAAATGATACTTACTAGTCTTGTTAACACTTGTACACCCGCATTGGTACTCTATCTCACGATATGACTATTTAGCATGATTATCAGTATAGTTGTTATAACTTGAATGAATGAGTTTAGAACCCCATAAGTAGAGAAGAATGTAAGCACTTAAGAATGTTCTTATCGTTCAAGCACAACCAAAACTGATAGGTCAGGATTAAGCAATGACGCATACGTGAAACTTTAAGACTCTAGTTAAGGAGATTAAGATTAAGATAATGATTGTTATTTCAAATGCACATTGCTAATAAGAGTTAAAATAATAAATCATTACAGATACATTTGATTTTGACACAACCCTTAGCAACAAATCGAAAAGGTACCTAGATATTATATATTACATTTATTGCTTAATCTTTCTTTGCTTCCTAGCACTGCATTTGACTTTTATTATATCTCATTTGTTATATTATCTTAATTACAAGATGTCTTGAAATGCATGCCTTGGATTCTAAAATGGTGGAATTGAGTGTGATTTATGTATGACGGGGATAGTCAAGAGGGGAGATAAGGGAGTATAGTGTAGCGTACGAGGAGGCACATTATAGTATATATATTTGAACCCAAACTAATGTTGACGTCACAGTTCTGCACTATGCAGAATAACAAAAAAAAGATAGGCATACTGATGCAAGACATTTTTGTTTGAAATACTAGTAATACATGCAACATAAAAATTTGTTTTGTAGGAAATATTATTTTGTATAAACATTTGATTCTGCTTTTTGCAATTTCTTACTGCTATTGCAATTAATTTAAAAGAATGCAAAAGCTTAATAGCTTTGGTACTTAGAGTATTTTCTAATTACTGGGAATTCAAATCCCGACATTATGTTTGCAATGCCAGATCAGGTGCTAGCTAAGCAGGAAGGTGATCTTTGAGAAGTTGCTAGTGGCTTGGAAGGCTATCTCTTTTTGTCATCGCAATTTTTATTTTTATTCTTTATGTTTTTGCTGATAGCCTTGTATGGTGTGGAATGTAAAAATTATTTTATGCAATATTATTAAGCAGTGTATGAATATTTGAATGAATGTGAACTGATGTATATCATATTATATATTTCCTGTCTCTACATGATCTTGATTGAATGACTCAATAGGTTCTTATGACTTTGGTAACTCGGTGCTGAGTTAGTATTTACTAATTAAGCACCGGACCACCAAACTTCTATCTCCCCCAACCCAACTCCTCATTCCTCCTCTTCAACATCCCATATCACACCCCCTAGTCAAATTATCCCCACTACCCAACAAATTACAACCCATTTCGACTCATCTGCTCCAACCAAAGGTATTCCACCATCACACAATCAAATCCCACCCACCATCACTCACCCAATAATAGCAAATGACTCTCTTACCTTTATTATTTTTTCTGTTTTGCTTTGCACTGTATCGAGTCTATATAAGACCCAACTTTTCCCTTAATGAAATCACGGAAAGCATTTTCCCATTATTTTCTTCTGTTACGGGAGTGCTTGCGATTCTCAACATGGTCTCAAAGCACGATGATCTTGATCCAGATCCATTCCGCCGCTAACTGCCTTCCGCCTCTGAAGATGGCAGCAAACTCCTATGCGCATTCCTCCACATCGATGACACATCAATCACAATCATCCACCACCACCGATTCTTTCAGTTCTGCACTAACCACTGTTCATCAGCTTCATCCTGTAAAGCTAGACTGTACGAACTACACATTATGGCACTCTCGGTTCCTACCGATCTTCCTTTCACATGGCTTAATGCAACACGTGGATACCTCTTGCTCTCCTTCCCGATCCTTTTGATCCTGAAGCCATTGCTTGGTACAAACAAGATAAATTAATTTTGAGTTGTTTGATCTCATCCCTCACTGAAAAAGTCTTTGCTCAAGTCGTCGTCTCTTATGAATCTGTAGCAGTAATGTGGTAAGCTCTTGTGGAAATCTAAAACTGCAATTAAGAAGCATAAAAAAGGGATCAATGAAGATGGCAAAGTTTATTCAGCAAGCAAAAAATCTTACTCACCAGCTCACGATAGTTGATTCATCATTTACAGACTAGCAGGTCGTCCTTAGCATTTTGACAAGCTTGGGATTTGATTTTTGGTTCCATCACTGCAGCCATTACAGCTTGTATAATTCTAATCAAGTTAGATGAACTTACAGGCGTCCTACTGCATCACAAACTAATGTATTAATACCTCACTTCCGATTCAACTCCTTTTCAAATGCTAGCGAACACAGCTCAGGTTGATCACATTTTTGCCACCCAATTTCGTGAATCCACTCCCTTCTGTGGCTGAGGCAGATTCCCTTGTGGGCGTGGGCGTAGTAATGGTAAAGGGCGATCTAATCTGCAGTGCCAGCTGTGCACAAAATTTGGTCACACAACTGTAAATTGATATCATTGTCAGAACTTCAGCATGTACCCTGTTGACAGGTCGTCCTTTACAGCACTGCAACCTCCTTCCTCATATTATGCTTTAACGGCTAATTCGTAGTTCCTCGATTCTGGAGTCACTCATCATGTGCAACCTTCCGTAGCTAATTTGCACAAAATGCAACTATACAATGGCATCGAACGACTCAAAGTTGGTTATGGAAGTTCTCTACCTATAACCCACACAAGTTTGACCACTCTCTCATTCCCCTCATGCACTTTTCATTTAAATCAAGTTCTTCGTGTTCCTAACATCTCAAAGAAAATTTTTCCGTCAACCGTTTTATTCTTGATAATAATGTATTTATTGAATTTCACCTCTCCTTTTGTGTTGTTAGGGATCCAGTTACGAAGAAAGAACTCACCGGGGCACACTCACTAACGACCTCTACACTCTTCTGCTCCCGTCCAACCCATCCTCCAATCTCAGCCACGTGGACTCTCCCGATCTCTAGCATCGCCGCCTTGGCCATCCAGGACATGAAAAACTCTAGCATCTAGCTACCACATGACAAATAACAGCAAAAACTATTTCATATGTCAAAGCAACATAAATTGCATTTATCTACTGTTCCTTCAGTTTCTGCATATCCTTTACATCTTATTGTGTCTGACCACTGAGTCATTGTTTGGTTACAATACTAAATCATTTTTGTTGATGATTTTTCCAATTTTACATGGATGTAACCGTTGCATAAGAAATCAAATGCTCTGATGTTTTTCTTAAATTTAAGAACATGGTTGAGACTTTCTTATCCTCCAAACTTGTCACATTCCAATCCAATGGAGGTGGTGAATATAAAAAATCACTTCTACCCTTGCGGCTCTTGGAGTACATCATTATTTTTCAGTTCCATACACACCAGAACAAAACGGCAAAGCTGAACGCAAGCACTGTCACATTGTCGAAACTGGCCAAGCCCTCCTTTTTCATTCACAATTACCTCACAAACTATGGACTCGTGCATTTCAAACAACCATCTATCTCATTAGTTGACTTCCATACCCTCAACTCCACCACAAATCTCCTTTTGAACTCCAGAGTATACATTCCTCAAAGTCTATGGATGTCTTTGATTCTCATTGTTAAAACCCATATGGAGCAAATAAATTGGAACCTAGATCTTTACCATGTATGTTTCTAGGTTATACTCGGCAACACAGCCTACATTTGTTATCACACTCCTTCCAAAATATTTTACATTTCCCAGCTTGTCACCTTTCACGAAAGGGATTTTCCTTGCAGCTCCACCAAGCTCACCACCAAATCTCAATTTCGGCACCACTATCACTATACCTCTCAATAGTTGGGAAAGTCCCAGGTCCAAGAATGTGCCTGGCCTTCTAATGTAAACATCCCACATGACAACAGCCCGCAACTTTCACCTCCCAGCTCTTCTCAAGAATCAGCAGCCCGCATGACAGCACCCAGCAATGTCGCCCAAGCCCCCAACCCGCCAGCCCGGCAATCTCCCTCCGCCACATCTGAGCCACATGCCTCGGTCCAACGTACCTCATATCACCGCAATACTCACACGATACTTACTCGGATATCTAAAGCCCAATGCGTTTTCCGTGGCTGCCTCTCTTTTTCTTTTAACACCATCTACTTAGCGGCAAGCAAGCAAAGATCTACATTGGGTTAAGGCTATGCATGATGAACTTGCAGCTCTCCAAAACAACGACACTTGGGCTTTAGTTCTTTGTCCGTTAAGTGCCAACGTCATCAGTAGAAAGTGGCTCTTTAAACTCAAATACCACCGTGATGACTCCATTGCTCGTTACAAAGCACGTCTTGTTGCTCGTGGCTTCACCCAACAAGAAGGTATTGATTATTCAAAAAATCTTTGTCCAGTTGTCAAATTGATCATGATTTGGATTGTTCTCACCCTAGCTCTCACATTCAAGTGGCAAATCTGTCAACTTGACTTGGACAACACATTTTTAAACGGAGACCTTCATGATGACATATACATGGAACAACTCCCAGGTTTTATTTCAGCAGCTCATACGGATCATGTTTGCCAACTTTATTGTGCTCTTTATGGGTTAAAATAGTCCCCTCGTGCATGGCATCACAAGGTTATCAAGTGTTGTTAAATCATTTGGCTTCCGCAATACTGTTAACAACACTTCTGTGTTTATATATTGCCGTGCTACTGATCTCTTGATATTTCTTGTGTATGTTGATGATGTCTCGCTCACAGGAAATAACGATTCTCTCATTTAGCAACCCATAACATTTCTTGATGTTTGGTTTTCTCTTAAAGATATGGGACTCGTACATACCTTTCTCAGCATCAAATTCACGCAAGAAGCAGATCGCCTTCTTTAGACCCAGGAGCGATATGTTCATGGTACTGTTCATAGTGTTGGTCTTTAGCACTCAAACCCAACCTCTACTCCAATGACTGTGCAGGTCAAACCAAGCGAGCTCCCTCCTGATGCTTTTTCGAATCCCACTCTCTTCTGCTATACTGTGGGTACCCTCCAATACCTCGAACACACAAAGCCGGATATCACATTCAACTTGAATAAAGTTTTCCATTCCATGCATCAACCTACTACCTCCAATTGGCAAGCTGTCAAGCGTATCCTTCATTATCTTCGTCACACCAACAACACTGACATTCGTCTCCAACCTCTGTCCCAACTCTTTATCTTAGCTTATTGTGATGATGATTGGGTCGAAGATTCTATAGACTGCAAGTTCACCTCTAGTTACTACATCTTTCTCTGCTCCAATTTTATTTCGTGTCATTCAAGAAGCAACAAATTGTAGCCCGCTCTAGCACGAAAGCCCTATACAAGGGCATTGCAAATACCGCTAGCTATGTTATGTGGATTGTGTCTCTTCTCGCTGGGCTTGGTATCTCATAGGCCACTCTGCCAACATTCCTATGAGACAACCTGAGCTCCACTTTCCTTACCACCAAGCCCATTCTACATACTCGCAGAAGCACGTTGTGGTGGATTCTCACTTTTTTGGTGATCTAGTGAAATCCAAGAAGCTCACCGCTCAACATATTCCAGCCGAAGACCGGCTAGCTGACCTCCTAACGAAGCCTCTTCCAACTCCCTCTCATTATAGGATTACCATTAAGCTCAACGTCAGTGAACTTATCACCTCACTGAAGTTGAGCTTGCGGGGGAATAATAGCAAATGACTCTTTTACCTATCTTATTATTTTTTCTATTTTGCTTTGCACTGTACCGAGTCTATATAAGACCCGACTTTTCCCTTAATGAAATCATGGAAAACTTTTTCTCTTTTTCATTCCTTCTGTTACGCGAGTGCATGCGATTCTCATCACCCAATGACTACCCGGTTCAAATTCGGCAATCTAAAGCATCATCACATTCTCAAGCTATCTCATTCCCATCATACCACACCAACTTGCTACCCCACCACCATCAAATCTCCAACATGGAGTGAAGCTGTCTACCGATTTCAATGCCCTCCAACAACAAGGAGCCTGGATACTAGTTCCTCCCACCGGTCAAGATATTCTCGGTTACAAAAGGACCTACGTGATTAAAACTAACTCTCATGGCACACCCACCCGTTACAAAGCCTGTCTTGTTACTCAAGAATTCAAGCAAACATAAGGTTTTGATTACAACGAAACATTCAATCCCGTCGTTAAAATGTCCACAATCTGCGTCCTCTTAACAAAAATATCAATATTAAATTATATTGGTTATTTATCTTTATATATTAAAAATAATAATTTTTATTATTATAAGTAATAATATATATATATATATATATTTATATTAAACTAAAGAAATTAACATAAATGAAAATTACATAAATTAAAAAATACATATATATATATATATATATAGAGAAAAAAAGAAAATGATTGAAATTAAAGTTGCATAAATTAAGAGATATATATATATATATATATATAAAATAAATTTTGCATAAATAAAAATATAATAATAATAGTAATAATACTAATAATAATAATAATAATAATAATATTATTATTATTATTATTATTATTATTATTAAAAGAAGAATAAGAAATGAAAATTGATAGCATGGCATTAAGAATTAGGATTATGCTTAATTATCTTGCTCCAAAAATTCAATATTCCAAACAACCCCTTAATTGAATGAAAAATATACATTTGCATAATAAGTAAAATATCAATAGCAAATAATATGCATTCCATTAACTAAAGAGATTATTGATTGACCCATGTTAATTTAAATTGTTGCACCTTTTTTATTAGTTTCAGCTATCATAATTGGCGCCAATGGATATGTTTCATGTTATTTTTCCAATTCTATTTCTGTATATTGTTGGATCTTTACTAATGCATAAAGTATGTGTTATTTTTTTATTATGTCTCTATCTATTGTTGAATTTGTTCTTGTTTTGCTCTTTTTGATGGCATAATGATGATGATGGGATAATAATTGTTGATGATACAACTTGGGGTTTAACTTCCTTAGCTCAAATGGCTTATCAAACATATCGAACTCTTAGCACTAAGATATTGTCTATTTTAATCTTAATGGCATCATAATTTTATCTTTGGAAGATAACTTTCCAACATGTCACATACTCTCTCAATTTGCGCATGCTTAACTTTGAAGTTATCATTAGAAACTCCACCATTATTTGAAAGAACGCATTGATGTTTAAGTGTTTAGTTTGATTCTACTTAAGGGGTTTCACAATCTTCCCAATTTAAACAACTGATGCTCTCATCATTATTCACACAAATCCAAGAATCATATGCCATGTAAATAAGACTAGAGATGGCCCATATATGCCAAGTGGTACTCCCAACTATGTATCCCCTTAACTTATCATGGGTTCAAGAGATTGCCCCCATAGAATGATACTTTGCCCATCATAACACTTAACTCCTATCTGACACAAAGAGATATTTTTTAATATTATTTTTAACATCACAAACTCTTAAGCACCAAATATTATCCATTTTAACTTTAACAACTTCACGATTTTATCCTTAAAATATAATTTCACAGCAGATCACACAACTTGAATACGCGTAACTTTGAATTCTTATAAGCAACTCAACCGTTATTTGAAAAGGTGCGTCAATAATTCTTCTTAAAGTGGTTTCACAACTTACCACTTGATGGTTTAGATAGTACTGAACTAATGCCACAATTAGAGATACTGCTTGGAAAACAACTTGGAGAGATCCTGCCCCCACTTGCTCTGGTAAGAGTTGAGTATGAGTCATCGAGTCAAACTATTTTTTGTTTTTCGTTCTATATTTGATATTTTATACTAAGCAAACACTTTTAAATTTGAATATTGACATGACTTTCAATGATCTCCCAAAATATAATTAAGATTTAATGAGTTAAGTGAAATAAAAAAAAATTATTAAATTCACTTGTGGGTTCATAAAAATATATTTTTTAAATTTTAAATTCTAGTTATCCATATTTTTGAGAGATATTTGAGAACTAATTAATATTTTTTTTAAAATTTTTCTTTCTATATTTAATATTTTTTTTCTAGATCTCAAATATCTCTCAAAATATATTTATGACTAGAATTTAGAGAGTGAAGTGAAATAAAAATTTTTTATTAAATCCATTTTTAATTGTGGGCTCATAAAAATATATTTTTAAAATTTTAAATTCTAATCATTCGTATTTGGAAGATATTTGAGAGCTAATTAATAATTTTCTTTATTTTATATTTTGTGATTTGATTTAATATATTGGTCAAAATCTGATTGAAAGTGAGATGCTTTTCGCACAGAAATTGATCATGATTAATCACCTCATACTATTTAATATTTTAGGAAATATTTGTTGACAAAAAAGGTATGTCAGCTTTGACTCTTAACAGCAATCGCATTCGATGAATAGGTTTTTCTTCAACTAAAAGCGACCGCCATTCTTCTTGAATAGACAGGATAGACGCCCTCCCCCATAACTAAGCTCGAAGAAGCAGAAGAGGGAGGAGGAGGACATGATCAAATGATCGAGCAGGCGCTCCTCCTCGCACTCTGCGCTCCGCTCTTCTTCTTCTTCCCCCTTCCTTCTTCAGCCCGCCACCACTCCCACTTCCACGGCTTCAACTGCTCCTCCGATCGCGCCCTCTACCCTTGCAAATCGTACGCGTTCTACATCGCGGGGGCCGACTCCTCCCTCCTCGATCTCTCGTCCATCGGAGACCTATTCGGGGTCAGCCGCCTCTCGATCGCGCGCGCAAGCAATCTCTCCTCCGACACCAGCGCCGTGGCCTCCGGCCAACCCCTCTTCATCCCCCTCCTCTGCTCCTGCATCTCTAACCGCTCCTTCTTCCCCGTCGACTATCAGATCCACTACGGAGACACCTTCTACCACGACGCCACTTTCGTATTCTCCAATCTCACCACATACGCCGCCATCGAGGACGCCAACCCTCTCCTCAACTACTCCAAACTCCACGTCGGGGCAATCGCGACTTTCCCCATCTTCTGCCAGTGCCCTGAAAACAGATCCGAGTTTCTCGTGACCTACGCGCTGCAGCCCTCCGATAGCTTCGCGTCCCTCGCATCCAAATTCGGATCCGACGCCCAGACCTTGATGGATCTCAATGCCCGCGAGGGATCCCTTATTCATCCCTTCTCCCAGATCCTCATCCCCGTCTCACGAATCCCCCCTTTCTCCATCAGGATGACGATGCCCTCTTCGCCGCCGGCGCGAAGAGGGCATCCAGCTCGTTCGGTGCTGAAATTGTCGGTATCTCTCGGTGTGATGGGATTGCTCTGTGCACTGCTTCTGATCTGCTGGATTTCGAGTCAGCGATGCAGGGTGAGGAGATTCGGCAAGGATTTGAGGAGCGTGGCGGAGAAGAAGCCGACTCTGGATATTTCAGAGTGGCTCGATAAGTACAGGCTGTTCGAGATCGGCGAGCTGAGAGCGGCCACCGCGGGTTTCGACGACAGCCGCTTGATCGGAGGATCGGTTTACAGAGGCGAGATCGATGGGGAACTGCACGCCTTCAAGATGATGAAGTGGAATGCAAACGATGAGCTCAAGATTCTGCAGAAGGTTAGTTCCGCTTTTTCGATTGTTGCATTTGCTTAGGAGGATGTTTCGTTCAATGAGAGTCAAGTAGAGGGGGCAACAGCCCATGAAGTGAGGAGAGCTATGGCTGGTAAGTTCAGCGAAGCATCGTTGGGGACGAAGTCGAATCACTCAATGACTAAATTGTTTGTATTCAAAATTCAACAAATCAAATTATCTTTTTTAATAAATTTATTAATTATTATATTAATTAAAAATGATATTTTAAAATTATTTATGTGACACTCAAAAAAAACTTAGTTATTAAATAAATAAATATTAATGATTTTTTTAAATGCTAACTAATTTAAAAAATAGTAATTATTTCAATAATATTATTAAAAACTTAATTAATATTATTTAATTTTTAATTAGTTCATTAATTATTTAAAATAAATAAATTTATTTATTACCATTCTTATAATTAATCTTTTGTATTAAATAATTATTAATTAATTAAAAAATCAATTAAATAGGGTTATTACTATTATCATTCTATTTTTATTATTACAAAATTAATTTCTAAGTAGTCTTAATATGATATAATTTGATTATTTCACGCTATTTAGATTTTTTTTGTATAAATTAAAATTATTCTATTTATCTCTTAGGAACTTAAAAGAATTCGTGTAAGTCAACTTAAAAATAAATATCTAATAAAATAAATATTTAATAAAAATATAATAATAATATATAATAAATTTGGGAAAGCAACGGTAAAATTTTAAATTCAAAAACTTCAACAAGCCCAGATTGGATACATCATAAATTTGTAAAAGGAATAAATTATTCTATAAAAGGGTATTGTGAAAGAGAAATGTTAGACGTCAGAAAAAATTGAATCCAATGATGATGCGTGAACAGCATTAAGATCTTCATCTCAAAAAAATGGATGGATCTCCCTCCCTTTCGACCAAAGAACAGCTGCAATAATAAAGTAGATTTAGTTCGTTGGGAATGAAGATCGAAATTGTTATGAATCTGATTTGAAGGATATAGTTTTACCGAAAGGATCCAATGTTTCTTGCTGGCTTTCCTCAACATGCATTTGCAATTTCTTGATCAAAATTGGTATGAACATATTATATTCTGGTTTGATCATTCAAGTTAATCTGCCATTTCAATTGAAAATTTGAAAGGTGAACCACGCAAACCTGGCAAGACTAGAAGGATTCTGCGTTGATCCTGAACGCAGCAGCAGCAATGGCTGCTGCTGCTGCTGGCTGGTGTACGAATACGTGCCGAACGGCTCCCTCCATGACTGGCTGCGCGACCCCGCGCTCTCTCTCAAACTCGGGTGGCGCAGCCGCCTGCGCATCGCCCTCGACGTGGCCCACGGCCTCGAATACATCCACGAGCACGCCTTCCCCCGCGTCGCCCACAAGGACATCAAGAGCCGCGGCGTCCTCCTCGACAACCGCCTCCGCGCCAAGATCGCCAATTTTGCGGCCGGAGTCACCGGCACCGATGGCTACATCCCGCCGGAGCGAACTGCGACGACAAAGGCAGACGTGTTCGCCTACGGGGTGCTGATGCTTGAGCTGCTGACGGGGCGGGAGGCGGAAGCAGCGGAAGGCGGGAGGATGCTTTGGGAGGAGGCAGAGGCGAACCTCTTTGGGCACGGGGAGATCGTCCAGATGGCAAAACTAGCGCGGTGGATGGATCCCGCGCTCGCCGGGCAGTCGTGTCCGGCCGACGGCTTGCTCGCGGCCGCAAGCATCGCGAGGGCGTGCTTGCAGAGGGATCCGCAGAAGAGGCCGGGAATGGTCGACGTGGCTTACGCCCTCACGAGGGCTGACGACATGCCGGATTTCTCAATGGAGGCAGTCATGGGCATCGTCGGGAGTGATGCTGGTGCTGTTGTTATTGCCAGGTGAGTGAATGATATGCATTTATGCTTATGTAGGGAGGAGGGATCCTGGAGTGAGCTTTTATTCTTTTGTTGATAGAATTTTTTTCTTTTCAGTCCATTAGTGCATTCACATTCAATGTCCAAATGTTGTTGAATGGTACTATCTTGATATTTATACATCTCTCTCTCTCTCTTATTGAATGCATCACTCTTGTTCTTGATGATCTTGTAGTTATTGTAGTCCTAGAACATGAACTCCTTAAATCGTTATCAGAAAAGATCTACCTCTTTCATTCAATGCACCACTCAACTTGTGTTCACAATTGCATGCTGATCATCTTGTTCATTTTTTCTACAACTTAGTTCTGCTGCAGTATTCTTGGAACAGAGAACTCCCTTCTAATAAGTATTATTTTATTTATTTTACTATTAGAACACCAAAATCATCTAAATTTTTTTACAGAAACTATCCAAAGCTCTCTAAATAAAGCAATAAATAAAATTTTAATAGCATGATTTGCTAACTGGCATATTATATATTCTCCACAGCAGCAGCATAAGCAAAAATATTTTAATTAAAAAAATACATATTTTAATATAATAATTTGATAATATTTTTTTTTGTTTTAAATAATGCATGTAATGATAGAAGAGATTGCTGTCCCATCATCCCCTATGCGACATCAATAATGCATTGTCATAGCTTTTTTTAATTTGCTCAAGAGATAATTTTCACACTGTACATCAAAATATATAGATAATATATTTATTAAAAGTATTTGAACATTTTCCTATACTTTGCTTACACCGTTGCAAGAAAACATGAAAGGGACTCTTACCCCTCCTCCCTATTCATTGAACTTTATTTTTGGATGAATGAATGCGATATGAACAAATAAAAAGAATGCATATGGATGTCTTAATCATTATGATATAATTATTGAGGATCACATGAAAAAAAAAGAGCATGATGTTAAAATATATTATTTTTTATTATTCAAAATAATGATGAACTCGATGGTGATGTGATTAATAAGATTCCATTTATACAATAATTATATACGACTGTACGGGGGCAAAATGTTAGGAAAAACTTACTGATACAATAATTGTTATAGAGACGAGGATAGTCATCTTAGGTTCAAATATATTAAGATTAATATTGTGCATGTTAAAAGAGGTAGTGTTAACAAGGAGCAGGTTGGATGCGGACGCTGCAGCGCGCCCGGCAGCCTTGCGCCTGAGAGGTGAACGCTACAGCGCGCCGCAGAGTAAGAACGCGCAGTAGCGCGCCGCAATGGCAGGCAAAATTTTAGTGCTGGTTTAAATGAGAGAATGTCATCTTAGGTTCAAATATATTAAGATTAATATTGTTCATGTTAAAAGAGGCCGATGAAGATTAAAAAAATGTAAAAAAATTAATAGAAAGAATCTTCTCTATTTAGAATTTAAGGATACCACGCATACCCACATCTCACTTTTGATGCGTCTTGAGCTAAGAAGACGAATACTCTTAGTTCCTCTTCTCATTGCTTGTATCATTTGAACCAAATAAGTGAGCCTCACCAAATATTATGCCTATTGACAAATACTAAATTATATGCATTATTTTAATAGATGTAAGCTATTTCATAGAAGAATGTGCAACTTGTCTTCTAAGCATTCAAATTCTTAGCTTAGATTGCTAAATTGATATTAATTAAAATTAGATAATAGAAATAATGATTAAAAGACTAATTAGCACTAAATTACTTGGGTTGGTTTTTTTAATGATGCGAGCGAATATCCCTTTCTCCTCTTTTTTAAGCAAGTAAAGCAGCGTCTAAAAGTCGGATCCCTCTGTTTTCCTTTTTAGTTTTGTTTCCCAGTGATGGGTTTCCCCGTAGGATACTCGGACCTCATCTTCCCCAAGCTGGCCCTCCAGCTGATCCTCCTCCTCAGCTTCCTTCGCCGCCTTTTCTCTCCCGATCCTCCTTCGCCTGAACCCTCCCCTTCTTCCGCAATCCTCGTGCGCTTCGGCGACCTTCTTCAGAGACAAGCTAAGCTCTCTGACGCCTGCGCCGTCTGCCTCGACCAGTTTGAATGCCAGGAGGAGGTCCGGTGCCTCACCATCTGCCGCCACGTGTTTCACCGGGGATGTCTCGACCGTTGGATGGATCGTTGCCGCCGGACTTGCCCTCTTTGCAGGGCTCTGCTCACCGCAGAGGAGCTGCAGGGCTCGAATTACTGACATCGTCCCCTGCTCAAAATGTACTGTACTGCGTCGAATTCTGAATTGTACTGCGTTTTATTTTGGAAGAAGTGAAGTGCTTATCCCTAATTTTCATTTTACTTAAAAGAGGTCGGATAATTTCATAAAGCACACAGAAGACTGAAACGAAAGCCATAAAGATTGCAGTCAAGACCAGCTAGCTTCGTGTCTTCTTCCGAAAATTTGCTGGCGATCCTGAAACAGTGTGCAGGCGACAGCACGAAATTCCTGCAACCATCCAAACAAAAGCCATTTTCAATGGTGGCTTGTATGACATGCCCGGTCTTCCTAGCTTTACTATTAGCATCATAATGTGATTGAAAGTAGAAGAGGATTCAGTTTTTCCCAAATGTAATTTTAGAAGCTCAGATTGTGTTCAACTAAGTCTTGAGCTATATTACTGAGTTTATCAGCTGTAAACTTGAATGAATGCGCTTCCATATGTGAAGCCGAACTCTAAGAATATTCTTAGCTACTAATCATATTTCTAGTATTGAGAACATAACTAAATGGGAACAAATTAACTGCATGTCGTATAGAAGATAAAGTCTTTCTTATTCAGATCTATGCTATGATTTAAATCAAAATAGTCTCAAGCATTCACCACAATACATGCATATAAGAATAAAAAAAATAATCACAGCACAACACAAATGACTTACATGGTTTGGGGTAACCACTTACATCCATGAAAACGAGGGGAGAAAGTCTTACCATTTAAATGCATCTATTATTACCAAATATCCAGCTTCTATAGTAAACATGACAACCATAGGCTGTATTGCAGATCTCCACCCAACTAGATCTCTTGGTAATCTGAATACATAGCCATTGGTTGATTATCTCCGATCTAGATCTCCAGCATAGTCAGAATCCACATAATCGGCACTTAAATCTGTGATTGATGATTGCTTTTAAAAAGTAAACCGACATCAACTAAAATTTTCAAATATCGAAATATACCAATAACTGATTGCCAATGAGACTTTCCCGGATTAGGCATATACATGCTCACAATTCTAATTGTCTGTGCCAAGTCTAGTCTTGTACGCACCATGGCATACATTAGGCCTCAACTGAACTCGCGTACGACACTAAGTGCATATCTTCATTCTCTCAGCATTTGTTTTTTGGCACAACTCTGTAGATAAGCAAAAATGTGATGTCAAAAGAATATTACTGATTTCATAAAGCTGTTCACTTGAAATATTTTCAGCATATTCTCCAAATACCCCTGTTGGGTAAACCAAAGCTTTCATGCCTTCTTATCTTTACAGATCCCAAGGACATTCTTTGATTCTCCTAACTCCTTTATCTCAAAATTTTGAACTAAATGATGCTTAATACAATACATTTTTTATTGATATGATGTAGAAATCAACAAGTGTTTGGATGTGGAGACTATTTAGATCATCGCGGATTTGTTGCCGAGGGCCAAGCACTGCCGCACATTGTCTCGGTGCCGTGGAGCGTTCTGGCACTCCACTGTTTGAGCCTGGGCGCTAATAGCTTGTTGTAGCTCCCCGTGGTTCGAGACAAGGGCGCTACGGCTCGCCATAGCGTCCGCCAAAGACCTGCTTTGGATCTAGACATTACTCTAAGTATTTTAGGGGAGAATTTTGGGTCTTTTGGGGTCCAAATGAAGCCTAAGTATATACGAAAAAATATGTTGAGATATTTTCTAAGAGTGGAGAAGTGTAAGATCAACCAAAAGTCAGCTTTTGGCTGTTATAGGTTTCAATCAACCTAGAACTAGAGCGAAAGATGAAAATTTCTAAAGGAGAAAAAATTGATCAGGAGGCTGTGTAAGCGGTAAAAAAACCTTCTTGTTAGTGTGAATGTGAAGCTCTCTGTAACTCTATAATCATTTTGTTCATAGTGGATTTTTTTGTGTGGTGTGCCTTCGTGATTGTTTTCGTCATCGAGTTTTCCACGTAAAATTTTTCGTGTTTGGATGTTTGTGGTTTATACTATGATTGTGCATTAATTTTATTCTCTTTTGTGCTTGAATATTTTGTTTATTGCTTTGTAACCATCAATGGTATCCCATCCGTATCGCTTCATCACGTGCTTTAATAATTGATATCAAAAAGAGGTTATTATAAGGTTTACTATTTGAGTGAGAGCAATGATTGATAAAATGAGACACAAAATTGAGATGTTTAATGGCACAAATTTTGCATTTTGGAAATGCAAACGGGAGATCTGCTCTATCAAAAGAAGTTATAATTACTGCTCAACAGAGCCAACAGGAAACCAACCACTATATTTGATGAGGATTGGAAAGTTTTTGATAAAATTGCGTTGGGTTTAACTCGCCTTTCATTGCCTTCTTCTACTTCATTTAACATTGTAAATGAGAAAACACCTATAGATCTCATGCTGCTCTGACAAGGATGCTTCCAATAAAAATTTTCTAATGAAATGACTATTTAATATGAAGATGGCTGACAACTGCTCAGTGATGGGACATTTGAATAGGTTCAATACTGTGACAAGTCAGTTAAGTTCAATGTGCATCAAATTTGATGACGATGTTCGAGCTCTGTTGTTCCTCTCTTCACTGTTGGACATTTGAGATGGGTTGGTGATAAACATCATCAACTCATCAGAAAATGTGTCATTGAAATTCTCGACATTGTCGGTCAGTTGCTTAATGAAGAGGTGTGGAAAAGATCCCATGAGAAACATTTACTTCAGCTTTAAATACAGAGAATCTATAAAGAAGGGTACACTGAAGCAAAACTAGATGAATTTATAAAAATATATAAACATTATGTAAAATTTATTTTCACAAAAATAAAAATTTTTAATTTCTTATATATAAATTTGAAGAAACATGAATTTTTTAATTTTGTTTGAAAATAAAATTATTACAATTATTACAAATTTATTATCTAACTATTTTATATTTTTTGAAAATTTAAGATGCGTTTAGTTTTAGAGGTTGCTTCAAATAAATAGTATATTGAAATTTAATTAACTAAGAATATAATAAAATATCATTAAAATTAAAAAAAAAAATTACTTTTTGTTAAGAATTTTTTTTCTATATTTACTTAATAGTCCTAACTATTTTTTTTAACAATTAAATATATTTAATACAATTATAATTATAATTTTAACTAATAAATTTTAATTATCTACCATTTAATATTAAGTTTTGATATATTGAATATAAATTAAATATATAATGATGTGATTTAAATTCAAAATCAAACATAACAAATCTTAATTGACAATCTTTTGTTAAATTATTTTCTTTAAATTATTTTATTTTATGAAAAATATTATATTTATATAAAAATATATAATAAAAAATATTTAAGATCAATAGAATTTTTAATTTTTAATATTTTGCGTATAAACTTATAAAAAAAAATATTTAATAAATAATCTATTTATTTTATTTATTTTTAGCAGTACTCTTATTTTATTTATTTAGCTTGTCTTTGCGGAAGGTGTACCCTAAGTCACTAGGCTGTGCCCCCCGTGACTCCTTAAGGAGGAGACGACGTTCACATCTCTCCACCTCACGAGGTTTTTTTTTGAACTTTCTATTTATTTTTCTTAAAGAAGTTTGTCATTTTCTTTCCTACACGGAGGAGACGACCTTTTCCTCTCCTTGCTCATTAATTTTGTGTGAAGTTTTTGTTTTTAATTTTGCTTACCTCAAACATCTCTGCCTTCTTTTTTATACAATCTATACTTCGCGTTCGTTCTCCCGAAGCTCGCCTCTCGCTGATTTCATCAGTCGCAGCTCCGCCGGACGCAGCGCAGGTGCTCCGCCTTCGCTTGGCCTCCCGTTCCCATTCACTTCGTTTTGATTTGCTTGATATTGCCAATTGATTATGATTAATTTAAGATTAGATTTGCTTTGTGATTTTTAATATTTATTAATACTAATTTAAAATAAATTTTTGATATATGTGGGCATGTGTGATCATTGGCATAATAACGTTCTTAAGTGTTTGCAATAATGTTTTTTTTAGTTTTGATACTGTTTATCTAATTATCTCTTAGTTATTTGTTGATCGTTATCTGAATAACATACTATCTTAAAAACTTTTCACCTGACATTCAATCAAACAGCCCCTTAGTTTTTTTTTTCTTGATAGGATAGTTTGTTCTGAGACTTTCCTACCAAACTTTATGCAAGCATTGTTAACCTCTCTTGGAGTTTTTCTACAGTGAGTCATCTCACATGTAAATCTCTTATTTCCTTTATTTGTGTCCCTCCACCTCAAAGATGCTGCTATGACATTACTGCTTTTGCATTTTCCGACATTGAACGCTTAAAAATGCATATTTATTTGAATAGTTGAATGCATTGTTGTAGTTCCGGAATGATTGTCATTTCAGCAGCTTTCTAAGCATTTTCATATGATTTTTATTTTTTATTTTGAAGAGCCCAGCTTGGCGAGCAGCAGACCGGAGAATCTAATACTTAAGGAGAGAATAGTTCTATTCCATCTGTAGAGTTGAATATGTCTTGAGTTAGTGGGTATTCAGGGCGGGTACTAGTGGAAGGTGGAGATGAGTTTGTTTAGGATGGATGGCTGGGATTGAGTGAGGTTGCTTTGATGTGGTGGCGTGTTAGTGGGTATATTATTAGGTCTACTACCCCTCTTAAGCTGATGGGTGAAATAGCAAATGTCAGCTTAAGCTGTAGCAGGTAGAATACCCTTGGTATTGTCTTGTTGGGATGCAGTTAAAGTGGAGTACTATTGGTGTGGTTATTGTTTGAGCTCGTTAGTGGTTTTCTCTAGGAGATAAACGTAGTGTAGAAAAATAGGATTCTTGAAGCTAACCGGTTGTTTCATATTGACGATGTCATGAAGTTCCCCACAAAGGAAGGTATTGGAGATATCAATTTGTGTTAGCAGCCAGTTGTTGGTGATGAAAGAAGTGTTTGAATGGTTGTCATTCTGGCATCGAGGTTGAATGTTTCCATGTAATCAATGCCATGTATTTGAGTGTAGCCTTGAGCGACAAGGCAATTTTTGTAGCCGGCCACTGCTTAGTCATTGTTTAGTTTAGTGCGATATGTTTGTTTTAAGATAACTGCGTGGTGCAATGGATGAGGAGAAATCAAGGTCCATGTGCCTTGTTTTTTAATTGAGTGCATGTCTTCTGCCATTGCTTTGTTTCAATAGGGGAGGTTAGCTGCTTCTTTGCAGGTGAATGAATTGGTTGGAGGGGAAATATGGTGCATGAAATTTATTATGGTTTTTGGTTTGAAGAACTTGTCTTGGATCGACTTATTATGCGGTGAGTGGATATTTTAGTGGGTTTGATGATTGGTGGTGTTAGTGGAGGGTTGGGAGGTGCGATGGTTGGTTGTTCGGGAGAATTGGCTTGGGGACCCCAAATTGAAGTGGCGTAGGAGGAGATGTGGGCTCTGGAATGAAGGTTGTTCTTTGTGTGGGATTGTGTATTGGCTGTTATATGTGGCTTGAAGGATGTGGGTGCTAGTAGGGGTGGAAGTGTCATACTGTGATTCAATGGGGTTGGTTGAGGCGGATTTGGGTTTGATGGTGTGTGGCAGAAAGATTGTTTCAAGAAACTGGATGTGGCATGAAATGATTGTCTACCGATAGATGGATTGTAGCATTTGATCCTTTGGAGTTGGGTGGATGCCCAACACATGGGACAGTTTTCAAGTGTAGTTTGGTGATGCATGATTGAGGAACGAGGGGGTAGCATAGGCATTCTAAGGCTCTCAAATGGTGCGTGGGAAGTTTTTTATATAATAGGTGATGTGGAGAGGTGTTTTTGGTGGTTGGGGAGGATAGACTATTGATGAGGTAGGTGGAGGCGAGGACTGCATCGGCCCAGAGGATGTGGGATGAGATGCGATTTGTAGTAGAGTTCGAGTATATGACGATGTTTGTGTTCGGCTACCCCATTTTGTTGTGGAGTGTATGGATACTTAACTAATTTTGAATTTCCAGCTGCACAAGGATTTGGGTGAAACAGTATTCGGTTCCATTGTTGGTTCGTGGAGCTTTGATTTTTTTGCTTAGTTGATATTCTAAGAAAGGTTTGATGTTATAAGAATTTTTGGAAAGTTTCTGATTTGTTTCACATAGGGAATACCCATGTGTATTTAGAAAAGCTATCAATGAACCTTCCCTAGATTTAGTTGGGGCTAGGCCCGATACATTGGCGTGTAATATTTCTAAGATATCATTAGAATGAGGCATTGAGTTTGGGACTGGTAGCGATGGTGCTTTGTGAGGATACATTGATGACATATAAACTGAGAGAAGTTGTCGCTAGTGCCTGACAAGTGTTGGCGGAGAAGTCGCATGACATTTGAGTAGGGGATGTCCTAGGCGTTGATTCATATTCTTGGAGAGGCGGTTGTTGATGTAGGTGCTCTGTGGGATGAGAGAGTGGCAGTGGAGCTTTGAATGTGTAGAGTTCCTTGTGGCTGCAGCTTTAATAAAGGACTTCATTGAAGCGGAGGTCCTTTATTGAAAAACCAAATGGATCAAAATTTATGGAGCATTGATTATTAATAATGAGTTTGTGAATCGATAATAGATTATATTTGGATAACAGGATATGAAGTAGGTTGAGAGACATACGATGTGGTATAGGGAGAATGCCATTATCGATGTTAGATATATGCAGTGATTGGTCGTTGCCCACCATGACCTCATCGTTGCCTTTGTATGGTTCAGAGAGGGAAATATTAGCTAGCTTACTTGTAATATGTGTGGAGACGCTAGAATCGAAGTACCAATTTGTGCCATCGGCACTGTGGGGGATGAGTTTCACGATTTGAGGTTGTGGCCTGTTGTAGGTGGGATCCGTTCAGTGCCAAGAATTTGGTGCTGTGTGCCATATTTGCCACCAATATGGCACTTGGTTGGTGGACTTGGATGGTGGTGGTCCCTATTGGCGTGTGTTCTATCGAAGGGACGACCTCTGCTTCGAGGGCCTGGCCGCTACCCTGCCTTGAAAATGAGCTAGTGCCGTGGGCAATGGTTGATGGGTATTTTGTTGATGGGCTTGCTGCATTTCTTAATTGTAGCCGTTCTGTATGTTGATCTTCTCTGTGCTTAGCAGGGAGTAGAGATCTTCAAGATCTATTGGCTCTAGTTTTGTGTGGATGACAATCTTGAACCCTTGATATGATGCTGACAACCACTTGACTGTATAGAATGACTTCTTCAGATTCTATTCGGGATCCCGCTGCTGCGTTTTTTCTATGACTGACTTGGTGTCAGTGAAATATTCTCGCATTATCTCAAATGAAATAAATTGCTATTTTTCAAATTGCTACAAATAAGTATTAAGAAATTGGAGAGATTCTTGCAAGCCATCATATATGTCAAAAGACCTGTTGGTTATTCAACATACCAACACCCTTCATTCGTACTAAGCAGCAAATAAAAAATACATCATAAAACTAAAATGTAGATATACAATAGCAAGATGTTGGATTGTCCTAACTATTAGAAACGAAACCATCACAATAGCAAAGATCAAACTCAAGTGAAAAAAAAGAGTTGAGAGATTCTCATTGATTATAGATATTGGATTGTCAATAACTTGGGAGATGAAGGTGATGATCAAGCTACCATTTCCTACCCCTAAATCAACGATGAGAACAATCTTGAAAGAATTGTCACAACCGCTCCGATGGATGAAGCTGTGATTTCCCACCCCTGAATTGCCGCCGAGAAGATTTTTGAAGAATTGTCGCTGCCACTCCTGTCGACAAGGGATGCAAGGTGATGCGCAAGTTGTGATTTCCCACCTCTGAATCGAAGAATTTTGAAGAATCACTGCTGTTGCTCTCAAATGGAGAAGAATCGCTTTTGGTCTTGGATGGAGAAGCTCGAATCGCGGATGAGAAGAGCTCTCGGATATATAGCTAGAAGCAAAGAAATCGCGATATTTGTTTTTGTCGAGAAGGAATTAAACAGCGGGGTAATCAAATTAAGCCAAAGTTTTCAGGAAGCCGGGAATCTAATTCTCTCAAAATTTCACCCGAAATTAAATTACTTTGCAAATCTTGCAAACCGAACTCACTAAATTTGTGAATCCCGTGAATTATATTACTTTACCTCCAAATTCTGACAAACTAAATAAATAACCGCTCCATTTGTTTATTTTGCTGGTGCATTTCCTACTCTTTACAGCAACAAGCCTGAAGTATATAATTTTTTTTCACTAATTCATATATTATAATAATAGTCATCTCTATTTGATCAATCGGCGCGCTATTGCACACCCGTCTTTGGCATTTTCATTTTAAACATCTGTTACATATTTGCTGTTAAACTTCTATGCAATTGTCTTCTTATGATAGATTCAAAGGATTAAACGTACAGCCATTGGATATCATATGCTATAAGCATTAGTTATTGTTTTTTTTTTTTTATTCAAAGCCTCTCTTGTTATTTATTTGGTGTTTTTCTTGAATATTCAGCGAAGTCATTAGCTTATGCTCGATAAGCTAATGAGTTAAGGTTGAGCTAATCTTGATTTGACTTGTTTGCTCGTGAGCTGGCTCGTTTAGAATTTCTTACTATAGAATACACATAAATCATATCTAAATTTGCTATACAGAATTCATTAATATTTTTATCAATTTAGTTACTTTTAACAAACAACTTGATTATTATTCAATTATTTCTCTTGTTAGTTCTATTTCTTATACTATTTTAATATGATATTTCCTTAATTTAAAATCTTTTAAGCATTTAATTATAAATTAATTGGCCTGTGAAATGACTTGAGCTCATAAAAGTTAGCTGGTGCATGAACTCAAACTCAATTATATAATCAAGCTCTCAACTTAATTGATTTCTATTATGTATTGCTAGTTATTTTTTATCTATGAATTTTTTTATATTATATTTTCAAATTTTTAAATCTTCATTATAAGCACTTTCATATAACTATAGTTTTCTTCATTTCAAACTTATGTGAATCCCCTCTGGTTGGATGTGTTCTTTATTTTTGACATGCTAACGGGCTGAGGGTCATTTTATAGGTATGGCTGATGATTCAAATGACAGCAGGCTCTATGTTGGCAACCTTGACCAAAGAATCACAGAGTAAGAAGAGAGAAAGGGAGATTTCTTTCAAATTTTTCTCTTTTATTCTCCTTAATGACTACTAATCATAAACTCTAAACTCTCAGAGCCACAGTCATTAAGCTCTTCTCTTCTTTTGGGAAGATAGTCTCCGAGAATTTCTTATGGCACACCAGAGGCCCTAAGAATGGCGAACCGCGGGGCTATGCTTTTGTCCAGTACGGTTGCAAAGAGGTGAGGAATTGTGATATCTTAATCTCTCTTGTTGTAGCTACATTTACTTATGCTTGCTTCTGAAGTGAGCATGCAGGAAGCTCAACTGGCAAAGACTGAGATGAATGGGAGGCTGGCTTGTGGACGGCGTCTGGTCGTCCGCTATGCGAGCGAGAAACATTCGAACACTAAAGATTTAACGGATTTCACATTTGATCTAAAAAATCCATGGCCGCCGTGCGCTGGGATGATAGGCCACACAAGCCGAAGTGCCAAAGTTGCTGCAATCAAGAACAAGCTAAAGGCTTTGGAACAGGAGGGATGCAGTGTGAAGAAGTTGAAGCTGATAGGGAGCTTTAATGCTAGCAGCCATGATGAAGACAATTGATTTTTTTATCTTTCTTTATTGAGGTTAGTCTATGGAGATTCAACATAAAAAAGTTCCTTGATTATGTTTGATACTTATTGCTCTTGAACTATTCTGTATAGAAGTTCCTTGGATGTTTAAAATTTTTTAAAGTTAATATTCCAATAATTCAAGGGTGATTTTATAAAGTTATGGTATAAATTTCATATGAAGAAAAAATTAATTTGAAAAAAAGATTTAATAAATATTAGTATACATAACCTTGAAGCCATATAAAAATCATTAGCATTAGGCTCATTATTGATATTTGGAGTGCACCAAAGTTGAAAAATATCATGAGAATTGTTAGTTATTGAAACAAAAGAGTAATGAGTTAGGGTTAGACAAGGAGCAAGATGCAACACATCAGCAAAGAGGAACTCCCCCCAAAGGGATCAAAGGGGCATGAAGATCCAAACTAGATCGAGGCAGACTTAACCAGGTGAGGTCTAACCCCAACTGCCTTGAAACCCAAAGCGCCGAGACTTGGCTGTGCAATAGCTATCATATGATTTTCTTGTAAGATATAAAGGGGAAAAGAAATGGCAACTCCAAAAATCTAATCTTCCACATAGACAGCACAAATAGGGACGGACCCTCGTGCACAGTTTAATTTTATCTTTAGGTCTCGAGCTCATTTGCTGAATCTTTTTTTGCTAAATTTATAAAATAATATAACAATGTTCAAAAAAGTCTAAATAAAAATTGGACGGTGTGATTCCTATTTATAAATATATAATTAATGCAGTATCTATTTTGCTTAGATTATGTGAACAAATACAAAAAGGGAATATTTTTTAATACTTTTTTCTATCTTTTTTCATGCATATATATACATAAACTGTTACACTATACTTTCAGTACTTTATAAACATTAAAATATTTAAAATGAATATTTAACTCATAATAATTAAAATTAATTAATCAAATCATAATTAAGAGTCTATTAAATATTAATAATTACTTAAAAAATTAGGAAACATTTATTAAAGCATTGAAATATTTTTTAGTCAACAAAATGCGGATATCGATCCAATTATAAGAACGGCGCCGGAAACCAATTATTTGCTACTGCTAAACGATAACATTAAAATAAAAATAAATATTAAAATTTCTGAGATAAGGAAATATTTTATATTTTTAAAAGAATCTAACTTATCGTCTGAAATTAATTAAATGCATATGGGACACGTGTTTCATGAAGGTTAACTTGACGGTGGCGCAGGCTCAGTGAATCCTTTTACTTAGCTTTTTTTTATATAAAAAATTTTAAATATTTCTAAAAAATTATGAATGATTATAATTTAAAATTTAAAATATATATTTTTATAAATTTTACTAGCAAAAATAAATTTAAAAATAATTTTTATTCTATTTAATTTCATAAATTCTAATTATTCATATTTTTTTATATATAAAAATTATTATCAAAGCATATCATAGGGCTATATTTTATTCAAAAAAAAAAAAAAAAAAAAAAAAAAAACACAAGTGTTAACATCAAATTTTTCCGTTGGGACAAAATATAATACAACAACGCAAAAAAAATAAAAAGAGGGTTATTTAACGTGCATTTTAATCCTGCTCTGTATCGCTCTCTGCAGCTCGTCCGACCCACCAGCGTCCTCCAATTCCTGGGCGCAAGATAAAGTAAGTAAATAAATATTTTTTTTTTATTTTAAATATGTATTTATTAATATGCTCTATGCACATAAAAATAAATTAAATGTTTTTGAGTAAAACAAAAAACAAAAAATTTTAAGTTCGAATTTGAGTTTTGAGATTCGCACAAATGCAAATAAATAATTTATTAATCTCACCGAAAAAAAAATAAGCTAAGAATTTTTAATTATCTTTGATTTGGATGAAAGAAAAATAATATGATTACACAAATATATACACTAAAAAATTATATTTTGATGTATATAATGTGACATATTATATATTATTTAATGATACTTTGCATAATGAGTGTTTGCAGGGATGAAAATGGTATCGGCTGTGAAATATGATGGGAAAAGAGTTTAAAGTCCGAGCAACGCACCTTTGGTCCCAAAAAAAGGCCATACGGCACGCCTTGGAATTTTCCAGAGTGGTGGATCTGAAAGATAAGATAGATAGATAGAGCATAGATGAAGTTGGAAAGGTGAGAAAATGACGGAAGGGGACTTGCTTTGTAACTCGCGCTCCACTCGTCCATCGTATTGGATAAGTGGGTGGGCCTCAAGCGCAAACAGAGCTCGACTCCACCCACTTGGCCAATAGAAATGTGGGCTCTAACGTACGTACCTGGTGTGCAGCAGCTACTCGTCGAAAATAAGGCACATTGGCGATGGGCCCCACTTGAAATCTCCGGTGCACCAGCCCATCGTGAACGAACATGTACGCAATCCCAAACAAAGTAATGCCCAAACCCTGAACGTTTGCGGTTAGCCGTTAGCAGTTGCCCACTTGTTTTCTTTTCAATGAACTTTTCTTAATTAAAAATTTATATTTTTCAACATATGCATTCTATTTTTTCTTGCATGTATTCTTTAGTGTTGTAAATCTGCTACTTAGGATTATAATTAATTTATTATTATTAATTAAGCATTTATTTCATTACTTATTATTGATAATCTAGTCATCAGTATAATAATTTTTATTTTAGTGCAACCTATTTAAATTAGCTTTACAATCAAACAATTGTAAATTAGTAGTAGCTGTATGCAACACTGAGATTTAGCTTCCTTTGGGGCAGCTACAGGGTTGAAAGTTGCTGCAGAACTGCTTATGAAGCTACCGCAATGAAAGCGATTGTTATTACAATTTAAATATCTTACAACCTAACGTTAACTATGAATAACAGTGCCCAATACACACAGCAGGTGATGGAACCTTTGGTGAATCGGTAAGCATTGGTGGGGTGAAAAGTCAATAACAAATTTTTTTTGTTTTTTTACTAAAAATAGTAAAAGACAACTATATTTATTGTACTTTAGAAGCTACTTCCAAAAATTATAAAAGTCAAAAAGAATAACTAAGATATTTCTATGATTCTTGTTTCAAGTCATAAGAAGCTTTTGTAAATTATAAATATGACTCAACATTTATATGTATCAAAACTTTAATACTGTAATTTTAATTTCATCATTACACTAATCTAAGTTTAATTAAAAGATTATGCATTCAGATTTAAAAAGAATCATAGGAGAATTGATTGTTTGATCATTCTTTGGCAATGGAGATAAGAGAGGTCTTTAAATGAAGCTTGATAGGCCTTGAGAGATATCAAACATCTCAGCACTAACAAAATCAGAGAATAACGGCCAATGGCAACGGTAGATGGTTGGCTACTGCAAGCAAATAGTAGGGGTGGACCATCTGATAGAGGGTGGCAATGGCAGTGTGTCAGCTAGTAGTATAGTATAATTTTGTGAGGTAATTAAAAAAAGATGGAAAGGGGAAGAGAAACGCGTTGCGGGAAAAGGGGAAGAGAAAATTTTCTTTTCCGCGCGGGTTCTGCGGGCGGGAGGACCAAATCGACCCTAATTAATAAATAACAAAATGAACAATGCAATTTGAACTAATTACCCAAGTACAATATATATATATATATATAATTTAAAGTCAAATATCTTAATGAACCATGTGCGTATGTATATAAAGAACGTTCTAGAATTTCATTGATGCATCTTGAGCATCAGTAGCTATTCTCAGAAGCGTACTAAGCATGACTAACGGTTAAAATAAAGCTAAAATGTGTGTTCTATGGAATTATATATAAAATCCAATGATTTAATCACTTGCGACAGTATTAAAATCACTGGTCTCCATCGCACCATGGAATAAAAAATTTGAAAAAAAATAAAAAATAATAATAATGAAAAACAGAGCGTTCCTTACCGCACCAAAGCAGAGGCCGGGAACGAGGCCGCGGTTGAAGAATCCGTAGGAGAGAAGGGAGATGGCCGGAACTGCGTTGATGATCGCAAAAACATCGTTGAGCTCAAACGGCCCTCCTTCTCTCGGGCTGTGATGCGTTCTGTGCATCTCCCACAGCGACGCGTGCCACAGCGCTCTGTGCGCCCATCGCGCCCAGAATTCCATCCCCACCTAAAAACACTCTCAGATTCCGCCTTTTCTCTTATTCCAAGACTTAATCAAACTTACCGCAGCTCCCAAGGAGAGAGAGAACGTCCCGAGCATTTCGGCAGCAGGAACCGCGCCGGCCTGCAATTAGGTCAAAAAAGATTGTCAAATCGAGAATCGGCAATTAGAAAAAGGATTGGAGGGATCGAGAACTGTCCAACCTCCATTTGCCAGGAGAATCTGTAGTAGACCGATCCCACGGCCATTGTCGTGATTCCGAAGCTCGACATCAGAGCCGCAATCAGGTACGCTCGCCGCTCCGCCTGCTTTCCAGCCATCCGATCCGCCGCGCTGGACTTCGAGATTACCGCCTCCTCCTTCAGCTCATCCATTACAAAGCAGATGGTCTTTAGGTTGCGACACGGTCGAACAGCGAGCTTGCAGGAAGAAGCGGGAGAGAGTAACGCCGGGAATCTGCCTCTGACATGGCCTCCTCCCACGCTTATCCAAGCCGACGAGTTTCCGGCCAGATTCATCGAACTATGAGCCTCTAGAAAAAGACAAAGAAGAATCAAAAAGAAAAGAAGAAGAAGAAGAAAAAGAATAACTCTGAAAAAGGGTGAGCACTGCACACCCGTTCGAAGAGGCTGAACTGCCTTTGGTCCATTTATTAATTGCGCTGGTCGCGTGATCCAACTTTTGCCCCGTTTATCCAAAATAAAAGTAATAAAATGCTATATAAGCCAATCTAGCTGTAATCCTCCAAAAACCCATGGCAGCTGATGCATGTGGCAACTATGCGAATAAAAAAAAAAAAATAGCATATGTGGCTGCCCTCCAGAGAGCTCTTCCTTCTTTCTCCGACCACAGCATCCCCTCCTCGTCGCTCGACCCTCACGATGCTTTCCCGATGCCCGACAGCTTCTCCTCTCTCGACGAGCTCAAAACACCCGCCATTCTTCGCTCGAACCCTCACGAGGTTTCGCCGATGCCCGACACCTTCTCCCCGCTCGACGCTTCCCCAACGCCTTCTCCTCGCTCGACGCTTCCCCAACGCCTTCTCCTGGCCCGCCTACGAGCCACTCTTCGGCGCACATTAAGGCTCTCCCCGTTCGCTCGACCCCGACGCTCGCTCGACCACGCGAAGATCTGCGCTGACTGGTTAGAGTTCTCGTTCGCTCGACTCGAAGGCGCTCGCGCGCCCTCCTCCCCCGTAAAAAATTGAATGATCTGCGAATCCGAAATTATAATCATTTCATGAATAATCAGCAAAGGTTCTAGCTTTTGTATAGAGTGGAGTGCTATTATCAACAGCAATATACTTCTATACTTCAGAATCTTCACTTCTCATCCAAGCATCTCGAAGATTGGGAAAAAGGAGACGAGCTTATTGCTTGAAATACATATCGTACTTATTTGTTAAATAAGCCGTATCAAATGTAACGACATCACTAAAAAACTTGTATGCAGATCTGCTTCGTGAATCTGCCCAAAAAATATTTCTAATGACATTTTTCTCCGACGTCTATTAAATAAAAAAAATTGTGATATTTTCTCTGCATATGTATAAAATACTATAAAAGCGCTACAGCATCGCCATCATTTATAATGTTTCTCATTTGTTTTTCAACATAATTGCGATAATCCTTCTGTTCAAATGTAATATTGTTGTGCCCCCCTCCTTCAATAACAAAATATCTGTATGAGTCGTGCAAGCGAATTCCGGCTTCATCATTCAATTCTAATCGATGTTTAATGTGCAATGGTAACTTTCTATTGCATTTGAAATATCTAGCCTTCGATGGACTGAGCGGGTGATTGTGTCAAATAACTACATTTGATAGTTTCAAATGTTTTCTTTGCCACCACTTAGCTATAATTTTGCATGGATAATCAGTTTTAACAGTTAGTTTAGTAATGCTCGTTTGCCATGATGTTGAACCAATACCACTTTTGCAACATCCAATGTCGACTCGCCTACAAATTACATCAGTAAACTAAGATTTAATCATCGCTATTTCAAAACCTTCTGCTAGCATAATTCTTGTAAAATCGGAATAATTTTTCATATGACTCAAATATCATTCCGACAGTCGGCTCATCTTCTTCGTCTTCAGTATAATAAAATTTCTCATGATCAATATTGCTCACTGCATTAGAACTTCTCCCTATGTCTATAACATTCTGTTCGCTTTCCATATGAACTAATTTTGACAGTATACAAGATTTAATATTAAATTGACACACAATAATAAATATAAATTCAGTTTAAAAAAGCATCTAACTTTTTGGGGCTGCTTGTGTTGCTTTAATAATATTCCAAGAATATCATTTACTAATCATCATGATGAATCAAAGTGTGTGAGATAACAATTAGATAACTAAAAATAAATCAAGTAATAACACAACAAGTAAAACAATTTAGACTGCACTAAATTAGACGCTTTTCTTGGGAGGCAAACTCTTTCAAGCTGTTTCAAAGCTTATAATGCTAACAATCAATTGAGTTTGAATGAATTTTGCCTTGAAATGTTATTGAACAATAACTACAAAACAAACATTTTTCAAACTTATAATTGTCGGTTGGAACAAGAAAAGTATACGCAAGCTTTGTAGCTTTTCTTGAAAGTCAAAGATGACATTTGTATATGCAAGTTCTATTGACAAGAAATACTTTGATATTATTTTAAATATTTAACATATTGTCTACACAGTGAGATAAATAATTCATTAATTTTGTGGTGATGGTTCTACAAATCAAATGATGAATTTCAAATATGTTTATTGACATAGCACTTTAATGTTTTATGTTGGAACGAGTAGATTTGGGTGGAAACAAATTCTCAATTTTCCTTTTTGAGATTTGCACTGGTTGATTGCCCGCAACCCGATCAGGTAGAATATCATCGTACAAATGCAATGATTTATCAATCGTAATAATTTTTTTTTTTATTTCCTTATAAGCTTAAGACTCTTAAGTCAATCTCATTTAGTAGGCAAGCATCATCTTTAAAATGAAAATTTATTGAATTACTATATCAACAGCAAGTATTTCCTGAATCACTATATGTATTAACAACAAATATGCAAAAATCTAATGTTATAATGTTTCCATACATCCTTAAATGAAAAAACTCATGAAAGAATCAAATTAGTTCTTTCCCTTATATCTCCGAATGGAAGCAGTTGCAAATGGAAGCAGCAGTTGCGAACGGACAGATGACAAAAAGATGAAAAAAGGTTGAGCCTTGAGCGAAATTTCATTTTTTCACAGCATATGAATGCAAAAACAGCACAAAAATATAAAGATTCTACTAGAATCTGCGTAATTTCATTTTTTTCAAAGCATATGAATGCCAAACCACAAGCAATTTCCCATGATCACTCGCTCACAAGACAAGTCACAAAGTCGCTAGATCACTCATTCACAAGACAAGTCACAAAGTAAGAAAAAATTCTCTATTAAATTTGATCGTAATTACTTTACCTACAAACAATAAGCCCTGTCTCCTTTTTCCCAATCTTCCAGATGCCTGGATGAAAAGGGAAGACTATGGAGTATGAAGAAAATGGCTATTGCTGTTGATAAGAGCACTCAACTCTATACAAAAGTTATAACATTTGCTGACTATTCATGAAATGATTATAATTTTGGATTCGCAGATCATTCAATTTTCTACGAGGAGGAGGGCGAGCGAGCGCCTTCGAATGGGCGAGTCGAGCAAACGGGAGCCCTAACCAGTCAGCGTAGATCTTTGCAGGGTCGGGCGAACGGGGAGAGCCCTAATGGGCGCCGAAGAGTGGCTCATAAGCGAGACAGGAGAAGACGTCGGGAAAGCGTCGAGTGAGGAGAAGGCGTTGGGCGTCGGGAAAGCTTCGCGAGGGTCGAGCGAGGATGATGGGATGCTGTGGTCGGAGAAGGAAGAGCGCTCACTAGAGCAGGAGAAGGAGGTGAGGCTGCCTCTGGTGCAGATAAGTGGGTTTAAATATTTGGTCGATAAAATTTGGATTTAAAATTTGAGATGATAAATCCTGCAGATTGTGCTGTAATATCATTCATTTTTTTCCTTACTGAAAGAGCTATTATCTTGGTCTACTTGTCAAGTCCTATTCCAGGGCAGACCGATAGATCTATTGTTCTCCCCTATCTCCTAAAACTTGTTGATGGGTTCCTAATGCACCTATTCTCTATCTCTCTAAATTAGGTATAATTAAGGCTTAAAATCAATTTTTTTTTACTCAAAATATCATTAGTAATATTTTCAAAATTTTGGAACCATTACAAGAAAATATGAATATTTTGAATATTATACTCTGAAAAAAATAAAAAATATATTGAATCTCAAAATTAGAAACAAATTTCATATTTAAATTTCTTACATTAAAATATACTCTTAAAGTATTCACAAAATACATTCCGAAATTTTATTTAAACCAAATTAATTTAATTAAATGATTTAAAATCTAAACGGCAAAAATCGGTTGTCCCGGTCTGAACAAGAGATGGCGTGTTGATTCAGATCGAACGACAAATATTTAAATTCAAGGTTCATATCAAAACTGTCAGATCTGCGATTGAGATCTCCTATGGCGTATCTTCTTCCATGCGTCGAGCAGACTCTGGCCGAAGGTTCTCGCGGTGTCACATCACCGCCACGCGTCCGATCTCGATGAATTAAAGAGGAAGTGAATCCTCACTAATTCCTCATTCTATTGAGGGTGATTCAAAAACACGAGGAGCTCAAGAGCCCCTCCAATTTTCGGTGAGAACCTTGATCAAGACGTCCTCTTTGGACAAAGTGTATCGCTTGTAATCTATCTGTTGAAATTCTATTTCATCTTGTTATCTATGATTTCGAAATTAAAAATTACCCAAAACTCATCAAATTCATCATCAAGTATACATCACATGAATAGTGCTCAATGGTAGATCATCGGGAAAGTTTCGAGTTCCCAGTGTCGGCCACCAATCAAAGGACTTATTGTGTCATTCGATGCATCTTGGCGAGACGAAACCAATGCCAATCAAATTGTAGCAAACGGCTGCTGTACGACACCAAAAAATGCAACATAATATGAAGAGTCCCAGCATATTACTGGAACGATAAACAATACCTTGTACCGTAGCAAATAAGTTTACTGTAGCAGATCAGCTTTTAACAATCATAAGTTGTTATTTAGCATAATCAGACTTAATTATAGCATAAAATTATCATCAGTAGATTCTAAAACTATTAGGACTAAACCTTGAAAGTTTTAAAGCAAAATAATCAAGAATAACTTTTTTATGATTTTTTTGAAATAAAATATCAAAAAATTAGATAAAATATTGTAACATCAAACTTCAAATTCAATTACATATTTGTTCACATCAAAATAAGTTATCGGTGCAATTTTCATAATTTTTGAATTTAAGATGGTCAAAATATACATAAAATACAAATTATTTTTCTATTAAAATTATAAATTTTAATTCAAATTTAATTAAAATAAAATTTAGCATTAATATTCAAAACTTCAAAAATCATATGCAACATGCTGAACCCCAAACACAAAATTCATAGCATCTCGGTCATTCCACCTTCGAATATCAGATTAGACGATGCCGATGTAGCTAGACCGCCGGTATTTAGATAGGTTTAAACTCGAAACGTTGGATCACGCCATAGAATCAACAGTTAGGATTTAATCTCAGTGACGGAGCTCAGACTCGAGCGATTTGGATTGTGGTATAGTTCTGATCGTTAAATTGGATGAATCCGCAGCTCCCACTCTTGTTCACCTTCATCCTTGGAAGACCCTCTACGGTTCGATCGCATCCATCCAATCGAGTTAGGCTGGGTCGGGCCCGCGCGCAATAAATTTAGTCATAATTAAGTTCAGCGACTGAATGGTGTGCCACTCGGGGAGGAATGACCCGTCTCCCCGGATGGCCTGAAAACTAGTCCCATCTGAAGGGCTGCTGACTCAACCTCAAGAAGGGTTGAGAGTTAATATTTAAGATAAGAGTAGTAGTCTTATCCTAAGTATTAGACCAATACATACATTGGATGTAAAACTCATGAGGAATCTAATATATGTATAAGATATCAGCATTTCTAGTATACTAATCACATCACAATACTAAGTATAAGTAGTATATAACATAGTGTAGAAGCTAAAGCAAATATCCAAAAACATTTATCACAAAAGCTGTATAAAACATTTATCTCAAAAAAAAAAGAAAATACATCTAAAATTATTATAAATAGTTTACTAAAATACAGAAGTAAAAATTAAGTACATAACTGAAATAAACTAAGCAGAAATATAGCGAAATTGGAAGAGAGTCCACTAGTGCTCAATGGGCTCCTCATAAATTTCCTGGGTATTCTCCCGGCATGGCTCAGTATACTGATCAAGATCTAGCAAATTGCCGGATCCTAAAAGTATCATGTGTTAGACATATCGAAATTAATTTAAACAGTTCTAGTTTTTCATTTAACATTTATATAATGTAATTAAATCTGCATAAATACTGTAAAGATAACTGAAAGCATAAAATAGTACAAAATTGAAATAAAGTAAAGTAAAACTGAACTATAAATTAAATACTGAAAATAAACCAAAATAATAATAAATCTGAAACTGAGTAATTATTTGTAAAACTATATTGTATGTCACTAAAACTACACATCTGAATATGCCACAACACTATATGCTACTGATATGCAACCAAAATATTCACTGAACTGCTATGAGTAGTACGGTCCAATGTATACATACATCCAGTTGGGAATATCATTTACTGTGATGCCGATGCATTATGAAATTCTCTAGTCAATGTATGCAATATTTCATAACCCATAAATCATCACTAATACTCATATATTATTCTGATACTCACACATCATGCTTATACTCATGCTCATGCTTCTAAATTACATGAGATAAATCTAGAAATCCAGAAAAATACTTTGAAATTCGATAATGAACTCATTGTCTCCATTATGCAGAATACTGCCAAAAGGATTCTGACTCATAAAATTCTAAGTTCAATAATTTGTTAAAGTTGAGAGTTTACTTAAAAATCATTAGCTGAGATAATTGTATACACATATTTAGCATATTTGCAAGAAAAGTGAATTTAACCCTTAGCTTGTTTTAAACTACACTTATCGAAACGCACTACGATAGGAGGTAGAACCCGGTCACAGTTTATATCTCAAGCTAAACTGTTAAATATCATAATTACAAGCATACTTAGTGTTCTATGCAAAGTGACTTGAGATACTTAGTTTTCTTAAAATGCACTTATCGAAATACACTACGATAGAAGGCAGAACCCAATCATAATTTACATCTTAAACTAAGGATCTTGTTTACTAATTGTCACACTCTTAGTCTTGGAAGATTTACTCTAACAGGACTGCATTCGTCTAATCCCTCGGGATAGCACCTGATCATAAGTCAATATTGGAGTGAATCAACCAATCCTAAATACTACTGAAATAACATAGTACTATGAGTATACTATAGTACACCTAACCAATAATTTGAGTTCAGATAATTCTATTTAATCAATAAGGATTTATCAAAGCTATTAATCCTCACTCTAAATGGGTGAGTCCTACATAAGGCTCCAAGGATATAATTAAAAGATCACTCAATGTAGGTTGCTACCATAAGGAATGAGTCTCATTTTAAGTACTTTAGGCGATTCTTGCCACAATGTATCAAATTCAATTTTTAAGGTTATGAAGGATCATATAAGTTTCTACCTCAATAAGTTACAAAAGCTCTTCCTACCTCAAGGTATCAATAATTAAGGTTTTTAAATATTTTAAGAACGATCTTAAAGCAAGACCCTTAAGATCTCAATTTTCTATTTCTTAAGTTAATATTCAGGGTTTACTTAACAGACTTGGATTAAAGTGATCAGGTTAGATAATTAAGAGTTCATCTGACCCTTTCCTATTCTACAATCATGGGATGAAATCAAAGATATTATTAGAGTTAGATCATTTCATAAATTATTACAATTTCATTATATATCTTATGCTAATAGTCTTATATAAGAAAAAATCAAAGATCTAAAGTTTAAATTCAGATGGTTCAATTACACAATTTTACTACGGATTCCTTAGGCCTTTCCTTGACGAATGATTTGAGCTTCGCCTTTCCTTTGACTTGGGTTGTCAGGCTTCTCTCCTTGCTAGTATAAACTTATGACCCGGAGGGCCTACCGGAGGTTGACTTAACCTCAGCACTTCTAATTCCATGATTTAAGATCAATGTCAAATCATATGAATTATTGGAATCATGTCGATTGAATTATCTTTCAATCAAGGATGCTTTAGTTAAGATAATTAAGGTTTAAATTCTAATCAAGATAAGTTAGAGTTTAACTCATAGCCTTACCAAAATTAAGATTAATGATTGATTTAAAGATCAATGACAAATCAATATATTATTGGCATATTATTGATGTTAAATTTTAGATTTAAATTAAGTATCATCTACTTAATTAAGTTTTAAAGGTTCTTACATTCAAGTATAGTTTAATGTCAATTTAAGCATATTTAGGTGTCAAAGTAATTGTTAAAGTTTTATAACATACATCTTAATATCATGAAAACTTAAGAATATAAAGATGACATAAAATAGAAGATAATTAAAGCTAATTAAATTTTAAATCAAACCAAAGGAGTTAGCATTTGATTACAACTCTAAAAGAATTAAGTTTTATACTATTTAGTTATTGAGGTATACTTTAGTTAATATAAGCAATCAAGGATCATATTCTTTGACATTTGGCACAAGATAATTAAGATACATAATATGTTTTGAGCACTTATTAAAAATGACAAAGTTTCAAATTTAATTTCTACATAGTTATGCAATACTCAATTTTAGCTAAAATATATTCAAATTTGATATAATTTAGTTACACTAGGGTCCTAGGGACCTTAAAGTGCGAAAACAGTGAAGTTTCGGTCATTTCAGCCATTTCTGAGCAGTTTTATAGTTTCTGGGCGCTATAGAGCACTGTGGCGCGCTGCAATGCTTTTGATGCTGCGGCACGCTGCGATGAAAAATGGTGATGTGGCGATCAGAGATCGAAGTTCAAGAGTCTCAAAAAAATGATTCATATATTGAAAATATATATTCATGAAAGTAAAGAAAATAAAATACATAAATGTTCATATTTATATTCAGAGTCATTCATATGAATTACAACAGTTTAATATTTATAATAAAGATTTAAATATTCTCATTTTGTCACATCTCTATTTCTTCTCTCTTTTATTACTCAGGCAGATCTTCAAAGTTTAATTATCAAAACCTGAAAATACAGTTATCAGTCAGGTAGGAGTACTCAAATCATTCTTATAAGAGTAATTTTAGCATCCTATAATAGGCATGAATTAAATATGAAAATGACTAAAATATGTGCATATATGAAAGAAAAACAAATTTTCAAATTTCAATATTGCCCTGCAAGTTAGCTTTGAAATTCAATAAAAAGCATTAAATAAATAATTTTATCAAAAGCATTTGTAAAATAAAATTGAGTCCATAGACTCCTGAGCCCAAATGGGTAACTCATAGGCATAACCTTTAGGAAGCTTTTCTCATTACCCGTCGGTAGCTTAATCAAATTTTTAGAAACTGATGGTGTGTCTTTCCTCTGGATTTGCCCACTTTCTAATAAGGGCTAAATCCCTTCATATGACTTCTAGGGGCTGCTAACAGGCCCAATCTGTATAGATTCTCAGTATATATATATATATATATATATATATATATATCATATTTCCTCTTTTTGTTACATACTTATTTGATAATATTCTTTTACAATTTATAAGCGGTCAGCAGTTCTGAAATAGAAATAATACTCAAATGAAAATGGCTCAAATAAGAATATTGAAATAAAACTTATAAGTAGATTTACATACTTGACTGTTTTGATATAATTTATAACTAATTCAATTTCTTTGATATGCCAAAAATAATTTAATTCATTAATATTTTATTTTATGATTTAACATGATTTGTAATATTAGGTTTATTTAAGCTTCTAAAATAATACTAAAATGATCTAAATATGTAACAATCCAGATGTTGTTACCTATCAATTAGTAATCTAATTAACTCTAAATCTCTTTCATTGCTCTCATAATAAAGTTAAAAGTCTCCACTTCAAATTTCGTATTATTTGGAGACCGTTTGGTAAATTCTTACGTTTCCTGATTTTCATATAATTCCTGATTTAAGCTTCTAAAATAATACTAAAATGATCTAAGTTAAGCATCATATGAGGATATTATATTTCAAGTTTCGTTAAATTTCAAGTTTTCGATTTATCATAATTAATTATCTAAGTTTTTTAATTTAAAAATTAATATAAAATAAAATACTTGTCCAAATTCAATAATTTTTAAATACGTGCATTCGTCTCGTCGAAACGGTCGTATCAATAGCAAGTTTGTAATTTTTGGAGCTTAAATAATTTCAAATCTTGGCTCAGAAATTTCAGCCGTTTATTTTGATCCAACGGCTGATATAATTCACTAGATTTACTTATAATCTCCTCAAAAACCTAAATCCTATTTTGGAGGCAGCCGAAATTCTTTTCCTTCCTACGCCAGCTGAGCCCTCACGTGATCGAGACGAACCCCCTCGCCCTTATCGCTCGAGCGAGAGGAGAGAACGACGCGTGGATAGCACCGTTGATCTCTCCAATGGAAAGGCTTAAACCCATGCCGATTTCTCTCCTTATCTTCGAGCGTTCAACCTCTCGGCAGGAGCATTGATTCAAAGACAGCAAAGCCTAGCCGAGTCCTCCTCCTTCACTGAGAACCTTTCCAAGACGAGCCTTCCACTCGCCGAGTCCTCCCTCTTCGCCGAGTCTCCATTCACCGAGTTCCTCTCGCCGAGCCTTCCAAGCCGAGCGCTTCTTTTAGCCGCAAGGAATAAGGTACCTCCATTTCGATTCATATCCTATTTATGTGATTTCCTTTGCATAATAATTTAGTATCAAACAATCCATATTGAAAGGACTGAATTTTCAAAGGATGCATGTTCGATCTCTAATTTATCTTTGTATTACATAAATTCATTTAATGACTATTTTAATCTACCACTTAATGAAATAGAGTTATTTGCAAGTAGTTCGAATTTGGCATGAAACATTTGAGGCAATGTTCCAATTAGTCCGCCCAAAGTTCTGTTGGGAAAGTAAATCATAGTCACAATTCATGTAATAAGCTCCAGCAAGCCTAATCAGCAGCAAATCCCTATCAAAACAATCAGCCGGACCATAGATTCAGCTTGATTCTTTCTTTTAGAAGAAATAATGTATAATTAGCTGTTTTTAGCTAACACCTAAAAGGATAGTGTATTGTTTCCTGATTAAAACAAACAGCAGATTCTTTCTAAAAAGGAAGCAAGGCATATGGCTGTCAATTAAAGCAACAGGAATTAATAGCATAATATCTGGCCATCATCTAAATTAATATATTTGGTATAAGCTATTATGTGTTTTTGTTATCCTTTAAAATATATTAAAATCAGTGTTAGTAAAATATGTGTTTAAATAGGCACTTATATAAGAATAAGTTTATTATTTAAAATATGTCAAGGGAATGTCAGAAATATTGAATATATTTTATGAAGGCTTAATAAAGAAAATGGTGAATGCTTATCTAATTTATTCCATAATGAGTTCACCTTTATACTTGTGGTTCAAGAAAACTTGTATTCCCAAAGCTACAATATAGTCCATACATTTTGGTGATAATTGAAATATGTAGGCTATTTTGTTAATCTTCTAAACGAATTTAAATGACCTTATATATCTTGAACTCAATATTCTTGTTTTCAAAGCACCTTTCATCAAACCCACCTTTATAATTACATAGTTTCCAATATCAAATTAATCTGGCCCATACTTAGTGTCATAGTAATTCGCAAGTATTTTCCTGTACAACCTTTAAGTTGTCACAAATAAAAATAATTTTATTAATAGCCTAATCAACTAACTTTGGACCAATCGAATGTCTTTCATATGCCTTGCCCAATACAAGTTTGTTCTTATTGACCTTTAAAGGCAAATTTAATGAATTTCCAAATAATATAAAGAGATAGAAGTCTTTATATGATACTTCTGCGATGACCCTGAAATTTTACATAGATGCTTGCCTCACTCCTTATGATAATATGGTAAAACAAATATATGATCGATGAATCATCTTTAATAATAAATGAACATTATAAAGTTATTTCAAAGTCTATTAAATACTTAAAATAAACATCCATTTTGCTTTAATATCATCGTACCTTTATATGCTTTATACCTTTCTTAAAGTTTTGTTGCACATCATAAACTAAGTTAAGTTTTGTTTATTCAAAGTTATATGGCAAAATACACGTTAAAATGATTTTTGTTCTCTTCCTCATGATTGGTAGGATAAAGAATGAAGTTATCTTGGAAGATTGTAGTGTATGCTCTTTTATATGCATTTGGCTGCGAATTTTGGCAATAAATTTAAGTTAAAGTAAATTCTAAATTGTTGAATTTGAAGATTTAAAAATTTTACTATACAATTATCCAAATTCCAGCATTTAATCATTTTCTTCTCACACACCTCACCATCTCCATAATGAAATACGTTTGACTAGATATACGTAATACTACTTTAATTATCTCAGTGATATTAGAGCTGTTTGGATAAATAAATTACTAATGCTATTCTAATGCTATTATCTATAATATACGAACCAATGCTATCCATTAAATTAGTATCTATTAAATGCTGGATACAAATGATAAGCCTCAGTCCTAACTATTATTGTTGAATGCTGAGAATGTATAAATTCTATACTTTATAGAGTAAAATACTGCTGCCTTTTGTTCATATTTACTGTGTAATATTTTATTGCTGCCATATCTTATAATTGGAACCATATGCTGGTATTCCTTTCATATGTGCGTTTTATTCTAAAGTAAGATCAAAAGTAAACAAATGCTGTCATTTTTAACATGAGATCAAATACATGTTGCCTTTATTTAAGAAGTAATAAGATGCTGCCATTTCTTTTAACAAATCACATATTACTTTCCAATGGAATAAATGTTGTTATATTGACATGAAATTTGGAGGTTTAAATTGTTGCCATCTTTTGTTCCTATGGGAGAATCAAATGCTTTTGTTAAATTGTTTGGTATGGGTTGAGCATAAATTCTTATATTTTATTTATGTCATATAGATTTATTAATGTCAATTAATGTAAGTAAGGGCAAGAGCTGCCATCATTCAGGTGATTAAATATTACTATTTTTAGTTTAATAAGATTATAAGTAGTTTAATGTTATCAAATGCTGCCACATACATATACATTAGCATCATATCTTGCCATCAAATGAATGTGGAATACATATGAGTGTAGAAGTTGTTATTATTTTTATCATATGCTGCAAATCTATTGTTCTTATGAAAGTTCAAATGTAATCATATGAAGTCAATTATTTAGATGAGAAGAGTCCTTGTGACATCAAGTGTTTTAATGTTGCTATCAAAAGAGAATATGTGTTGTTATTTAGATTCAACATGAATCAAATGTTATTTTAAATGAAAAACTACCATTTTCTCTTAAAATCATATGAGATATAATGTAGTCATCTAGTTTGCAAGAAACCCAAATGCTGTTATCTTTTTATACCGACATGTAATATTTAAGATCAAAATGCCGATATCTTATAAGTTCAAATGCTTTCATTTTTAGTTCATTTACGATTAGGGGCTGTTGCATTATAAATGCTGTCATGTATTTAGAAGATCATATGCTGCCATTGAAATCAAATGAATTTGGTTTTTATATGTAAATGCTAACTTTAAATGATATTATTCCTTGCAGGTTAAGTAATAGAATTAATACAGGCATGCTAAATTAGATGCTATGTGCAAAAAGTCTCATATTACTGCTCTTATAAATTGCTGATTTTAGTCAGCATCTCTTTTATTTGATGTTTAATACAGGAAGTACATAGTAAACTGCTTAGTTTGATTATATGTATTTGAAATTACTGTAGAATTGGAAATGAGCAATCCTGTAAGAATGATTGAACTCTATTTTAGAACTGAAAATGAGCAATCCTGTAAAAAGGGTTGAACTTTATTTTAGAACTGGAAATGAATAATCCTGTAAAAAGGGTTGAACTCTATTGTAGAACTGGAAATGAGCAATCCTATAAAAAGGATTGAACTCTAATTTAGAACTAGAAATTGATTGTGAAAATTGTATATTTGAATAAAAACAAAGAAGACTCTTCCAAAATTTCTAAGAATTTTAAGATTTAGAAAATTTTTCAGAAAATTTTAACATTCAATTCAAAACATCCATTTCAATGGTTCATTTTGAATTCTCAATCAACTAGATTGAAAATAATTATTTCTTTCCTTTTTAAGCTTTAGATAAGCTTTCCTTTTATTTCAAATTGAATTATCTTTCAAATTTCATGAAAATAAACTTGCAATTCATTCTACTTTTATTTAGAATTGATTTAAGATCAAATATCTATAAGTCAATTTGTAGTTTAATTAACTCCAATTATAGAGTAGATTATTAAAAATTTAGATAACAAGAAGATATCACATACTTTATAATTTTTGTAATCCATTGAATGCTTACATAGCTTTGAGCCTCATTTTTTTGAACATGTATTCAAGACCCTTGTACATAAATAAAGATTTTCTTAAAACTTTAAAAGGGAAATGCCTTAAGATAAATAGAGTACAAATGAAAGTGCTTATATTAGGACTTCACATTTTAGAGAGGGTAAATGTGAATGTTCAACATCTCCACTGTATCTGGTTAAGCAGACATGCTTAACTCCTCACCCATTTTGTTGTGTACTCCTACATAATGAGGTATTTCTAAATGTAACTTTAACTAAAGGTACAAGAGATTTTCTTATAAATTATAAGATCTCTTCATAACTATTTAGTTATGCTTTTATATCATAGTCCTAGACTATAATTATCTTAGATTGAGAATCTAAGATATTTCCTCATTCCCTTTAGCTTTACACTATCTATTTTCAGTATTATATATTGCTTACTTCAATTTAATTTGAATACAGTGTATGTTGCTTAACTTCAATTAATGCTTCACTATATGTTAATTGCTTACTTAGCATACTTTCTAATTGATCATATATATTGCTTACATTTCATGCACATATTAGCTTCTAGCCTTTAAAATGTTTTCCCTTACCAATTTCAATAATAGGCTAGAACTTTAATAAAAAGAGAGTATTTTTACTCAATGATTTTCATACTATTTCCCTTATAGTTGTGCTCATTCATTTCCCCATACTTTATAGCTTTCATTGCACCACTGCATACTTAAATTATAAATCATAATTGTGATATCTTGTTAATATAAAAACATAGCCAATTTTAAAATGTGCTTAGACTGTTTAGTCTAATTATACTTTTTCTATTTTCTTGGCCTTGCCCTATCATATTTAAATACTAAAATATGATAGATCAAGAGCCCTTTTATTCAGGTGATGTGGGTCCAAGTACTTGAAGAACTTTTAAAAAAATCTGCTTCCGCTTAGTCATATATATATATATATATAATTCACTTGTATTTGCCATATATATTAAAAAGTCTTGTAATAATTAGATTGCTTAAGTTACTTTTACTTTCATTTATTAATCTATGTTGTATCTTCTATATATTTAAAATTGTTTGAGATGATTGTGTGGATTAATCAATTTCTAGTATTGTAAATACTTGAAATATTGTATTTACTTATATCTTCATTTTCATTCATTTAATTTGACACATGCTCAAAAAGTGACCTAGCCACTTAGCATCAACACTTAATTTGTTTTCTTCTAATTAAGTGTTGGGTGCTAAGGTAACACCCCAATATTTAGATTAATCTTCTGTCTAATTATTGGGGGTCATTACAAAATATATTTAACTTAATTTATTAAGTTACAAATTTTGAGTAACTTATTAAGCTTTATAAGGTCAAATTAAGAATTTGACCTATAAGGGCAATTTAATAATTTTACCCTAATGAAATCTAAAATTTTTGTTAGTTTACTGTAGATTATGTTCTAAGGTTTCCATAGAAACTAAAATCATCAAATTCTGATATGTTTTTGTTAAGTTATAGTCAATACAAGTTCTAGAGTTAATAATTAGGGTTTAATGTGATTAGTGAGTGATTAGTAAAATAAATTACAAAATTACTAAACTAATTACACAGTTAGGTTCTAATCTATTTTATGAGTTCTCTGAAACTAAAATTAATCAATTTGAATCATTAAATTTGTTAATATTCACTAATCAAGTCTTAGGATAATGAGGGTTAATTAGAAGATATAACTGTTGAATCTAAAATATTTTTATAGTTTACTATAAATTAGGTTTTTTTGATCTAAATCGATATTTGGATCACCTAATTTGGAGTTCAATTGACCAAGTTATGGTCACTTGAAGTTCTGAGGTTAAATGGCTTAATTAGGATTAAGTCTTAAATGTGATTAGTCTAAATCTAATCCAAATAGCAAAGTTAACACTACTAAAATATTTCTTAGAGTTTTTTGAGTATTTTGAGACCTATATTGAGCATGTTTGGATTAAGGGTTGCAAAGTTATGGACATTTGAGTATTTGAGATATTATTTGAATTTAATTAATATTTCTAAATATCACTATGTGAAATAATAGTTCTACAGCAAAATAAATTGCATCATTAAATTTCTCATATTTTTTTGATCAATTTGGTATAGTTATTTGCTAAATTTGAACTCATATTTATTAAGATATAGTCATTTAAAGTTTTATAATTTAATTAATTAAATTAAATCTATCTAAACTAATTTAATTTAACATATTTTATTAAATTAAATTTTTAACATTTATATTAACTTAATTTATTTTGCAGGTGGGACCCACGAGGTAGACAAGATCGGACAGCGGTGGGATCCGTAGCCACGAGTCGACATAGGATTGGACGGTGGCTGCCATGCAGGCCCCACAAATCAGGACGACGGAACCAGTGGGTCCGGCCACTGCTGTCGTAGCAGCAGAACCACGCGGATCCTTGAGGGATCGACAACGCATAGACGGGGTCCCGCTATGCCCCGTCAGCGCTGAAGCTGAACCGACGCGCTGGACCGGCCGAGCCGGAACCCGGTCCGAGGGTTCGACCCTTCGTCTCTCGCAAACCTTAAAGCGTTAGGGTTTGCGATGGATCAAGCGGAATCGAGCCAAAGCTCGATCAATCAATCAGGGTTTGAAAGGTTAACTCAAGAAACTGCAATAATTAGATAAGAATAGGTGCGTAGTACCTTAGGGTTGCCGAAAAATCTTAGGGTGTCTTTGAGGTAATTGCACGATACGCTTCGAATCACAAATTGACTCCAAAATTTTTTTGAAACCGAGCTTTTGGATCCAGATAGGGACTTAAGGAGGCTTAAGAGCGGCTCAAAGCGGCGACAGGTGCATGGAATCGCCCTGGCAATGCCGCGTGGCCGGTCGCTCGGCACGTGTCGCGTGCTCTGAGTCGCGACGAGGACGATGCGGTCAGCGCCGTCTGATGCCTCGATCGGACGGTTCACAGAGTCTGTCAGATTAGACGGAAAATGCCGATGGGTTTGACGGCGTTACTTAAATACAGACGGCGCCGTTATAAAATTTAAATATTAAATTATTATTTAAATATTTTGTATCAATTTTCATAATTAATTTTAAATATCTAAATGCATACCAAAAAATTTCAATAAATCACCCATAGTTAATTGTGAGTGAGGAACGCAACGGCGTGATCGGATTTTTGATCTGATGAGTATTTAATTATTCGATTTTTTAGGTATTTAAATAATATTAAAATATTCATAAAAAATTCAACGACTTCCAAATGCCTCCAAAACTTCACTCCTAGCTAATTTGAGGGTGGTAAACGCAATGGAGAAGTCAAATTTTTAATATGAGATCAAAATTATTTAAATATTAATAAATAAATTTGAAAAATTTTTTTGGTATTTTATAAAAGGGGAAGGGTAGGCATGACAATGGAGCTAGGAGATGAGGGGGAGAAGAATGGCCCTCAGCTGCTTGCTTGCGCTAGGATAGGGGAAAGGCATGGGGGTGCCGAACAGGGTGCCACCTAGGAGAGAGAGGAAGGAAGAAAAATTAAAAAATAATTACTTAATTACTTCATAATTTTTTGATTTAATAAAAATATTCAGATTTAGAAACGCACTTAGAAAAATCTCAAAAATTCACCCATAACTAATTTAGGGGTGAGGAATTCAACAGCGAAGTCGGAATTCGATTCCGATGATTATTTAATTATTCCATTTTCTGGTGCATTTAATTATATTAAAATATTTGCGAAAATCCGATGTCTTCCAAACGCGCCAAAAATAACCTTGGGTGAAAATCCAACATCTTCCAAAATTGGGGGTGATGATCGCAACGGCGAAGTCAGATTTTGATTTCGAGGTCAAATTAAATACCTCAATTTTCTAATTAATTAAATATTAAAATAGTCCAAATTATTTGATTTAGCTCCGAATCATACAAAATCTTCGAGGTTGATTCAAATGACTATATGAACTTAACAGAATGATAATTGAGGTATGATTAGGCTTGAATTAAGCTAGGTAACAATCTTGGGTTGTTACAGGCCTGCCCCACGCGTGGGGCTAATGTGCACATTGTTCTTTTGCACACTAAAAGTACTGTTCATATGAACAATAATTTTATAAAATTAAAATTTTATTTATTTAATTTCAATTCTTTTCAAAACTTCATATCTTATTAATTACAACTTTTAATATATTGATGTTATATTTCAAAATGCTTAAAAAAATGCAAGAAATATTTTATACTATTAGATTTTCTATTTGGTGATTAATTTCACTAATCACCTTTTTAGTCATTTAATCATATAAATTTCAAAGCCTCATAACTTTCAAAACACATATCCAAACATATTGATGTTATATTTCAAAGTGCTTAGAAAGTTATAATAATTAATAATATGCCATTAGTTTATTAATTTGGTAATCAATTTCACTAATCACTTTTTGGCTAATTAACCACTTAATTCTAAAAATTGATATTATCATAACTTAGTCAAATTACATATAAATATTGTGATCCAATATACCATTTTGTAGGTAGTACTGTTTGATTATGAATTATAACTTGTTAAGATATAATGTTTAACTTTGTAAGACTGTGCATTTGAGATTTTACTCAATAGTTTGATATTGGAGATCCTGAGCTTGTATAATCTCAGAATAGTTAGAACGATTAAATTAGAAAATAAATGATATTAAATTTTTTTGTACAATGATATTTACACATTGTTTTGTATACTTTGCTTCATTGTTTTGAACATTTATGATTTTGGCATATTAAATAAGATATAGAACATTTGATGAATATTCTACGTTAACTTTGAAAAATTGCATAAGACATTATCATAAATAAATAAGAAGAGATGAATTAAAGATGAATCAATGAATTATATAATATTTTAGTGGAATGTGTCTTAATTAGTCCGCCTTTACAATATTGATGCATATATTGAGATTCAATGTAGTTCAGTTCTCAGGCATTAGAGTCCTGGAGGATATATATATATATATATATATATATATATATATATATATATACATATAAGATTATGATATATTTTTCAATGGACATGTTCATCTAAACATTAGTGTCTTAAATACTTCATAAGATTTATTTAGTGGCTAATTGAGCCACCAATTTATGTTATGACAGGACTAATTAGGCATATGTCCATTTTGAAAATAATATTTTCATTATGTATTTTTACTTCAGCATTTTTAACATTTACAGTATTTACAACATTTTTATATTTTAAATAGTTCCAGGTTTTATATACAGCATGTTTGGATGCTAGAATTATTTTTGTTCTATTTATATTATATTTCATTTATAAAATCAGTATAAATAGTTTGATCATAATTGGTTATGATCTTACTTACTCTTAGTAGTTTATATAAAATGCTTAATCTCTCTTTGTAGCTTTGGGATGATGTATGTCTTTTACCTCACATCTTGTTTAAATTATAAATATATAATTTATAGTTTTAATCATTTCATTTGATGATTTGTAACTCTTATTTGCTTAGATAATTTATGATATCTTAAATTTAATTAAAATTATATCTGTACATAGGCTTATTAAAGTATAACCAATTTTTCTCTTTTTTGGCTGTGCCCTGTCATATATGTAGATATGGCAGATAAGAAGTACATGTCAGATCCAGTGCTTGAGGATTAAGCTTTTATAAAAGGTTAATGTAAGGTGCGTCTTGCTGAAGAAAATTAATGCTTTAATTTTCTTTGTTCGTATTTAATTAAAATGTAATAAATGAACATTATTATGTATTCTGTATTTACTGTATTGTATGTGAATTGATAAATGTGAAACTTTGTCTGGATGCCTTTCTTGATTTCCTGCACTGCTATACTATATATGTTTATGACATGATCTTGCTAATTTTATGATTAATATCATTGATATCTTGTTTAATATCTATGATACTAATGAAGACCACCAACTAATCTTAGTTGAGTTTGTGATAGCTCGACGACGGTTAGGAGGCGGCCGCCACACCAATATACATATGTAAAAGTCATGGACATTTGCCTTCACCTTCAACTAATTGTTGAGACGGAAATTGAAATGCAAAAATATTGATTTGCAGAAATGGAAATAATTATTAATAGAAATAATAATAGTAATATATATATATATAATGAAATTAGGTCAAATAAAATTTCTTTTTTTTTATATTAATCCTCTCTTATCTATAAAATTTATCATCACATTATCATATATTACTAAGCTTAATTTTTAGTTATAATTTGAACTTTATAGTTTAACTTTACTAAAAATTATTGAGCAATTTATAGATAAATATCCCATAAAATATATATATTCTTGCAACACTAATCCGAAATATATTTTATTATTTAGTTTATTTAATATTTTGCATAAAAAATATAAAGGCAACGGAAATAAAAGTTGTGTAAGAATTTTTATGCTCTTGCATAATTAATTTAATTTTTGGTCATAATTATTTACAGATTAATTTATTGTTATAATTATTTATAATAATATTAATAGACTAGCTTAAAATTGTTAATTCAGTTAATGATAAATTTAATAAACTTTACTTCATTTAACCTTAATCTCATATGGTATTACTAATAATAATTTTTACAATTTTCTTAATTTAAAATCTTAAATCAGATCGACATTTTCATTTTCAATCAATTGGCTCTTTAAATAATAATCATATTAATAAAGAATTAGAGTCTTAATACTCCATAGTTGAAATTCGAGTCATAATGGATGGGCCCAATAGGCACGTGGGCCTTCGATTTACCAATTTTAATTAAAAAATATTCCAATATTTGAAGAAAATAAAAAGGCCAAAAAATATATATTTTTCTTTATTTTTGTGTCATTATTTTTTATTTATAGAAATTGAATTTGTATAGTAGATTTGCATTATTATATATATTTTCTTATTTTTTAATAAATATTAAATTTTTTATCAAATTATTTATTTTATTATTACAAATCTAGAAGATAATTATATTTACTAATGAAATTCATATACATAATTTTAATATTATTTTTCTTAAATTTGAGAAAAAATATAAAAACATCAGCTTTTCTTTAGCTATATTACATAACTAAAATTCAATAATTTTAATATATTTTTCTCATAATTTGTTATCGTAAGTATATATATATATATATATTTTTTTTTTTTCTTATTTTTATTTTTGCTACACTTATATATCATATATATACAATAAAATAAAAAATAATATAAAAATAATATGATAATTATATATATAAATATATATAATTATAGTAAAAAAAATTAATCAAAAAAATTTATATAATTATGTAAATGATAGTGTAAATATAATATTTTATATATATAAGAAAAGAGAAATGCTATTTAGAGTCGCTGACATGACACTCTAAAATACTCATATAATTAAATTTGTATTTTATTTCATTAGTACTTATTTATTTATATTAAAATAATATAAATATTAATTTTAAAATTTGATTGAAATAATGTTCAAATTCTATTAGATAATTATTTTTGAGTGCCAACTCTCATTCGAACATTTCTCAAAGAAAAAAAAAATGTGATCCACCGAATTAAACCACCGAATTAGAAAACCGTTCCAAATCTTTTGGATAAAATTTTTGAGAGCCGTTACATCATTCTTATTAATATTTTAAATAATGATTATAAATTCATTAAAATTAATGAACAATTTAAGTAAAATATTTGGGGTTATGAAAATTTGATCGGGATAGGCGCCAATTGTGGGGTCGGCCGCACGTCGCGTTTGTCTCCACTAGAAGGCTCGTGCTTCACTGTTAGAGTCCCTATCCACTCATTCCTCTTCATCGAGCTCATTATTTTAATTGGAGCTCACAGGGCTGCTGCTGCCGCTGTTTCTGGAGACCCCCAATGGGAGTGGCCGTTCAAGAAATGATGGCTTCCGCCTTGATGGAGCCCTTTTCTGAAGACGGCAATAAGAAGACCCGGAAGCCCTACACCATCACCAAGTCCAGGGAGAGCTGGACAGAGCAAGAGCACGACAAGTTTCTCGAGGCTCTCCAGCTGTATGGCCTCTTTTGTCTCCCTGCGTTTTACTTTTGTAGTTCTCTTTTTTTTATTTGGATTGCTCTCTCATCAGAGACATTTCAGCATTTTGTGTGCGCGACTCTTTAGATTTGGAGAAATTTTAATCTGGTTAGTCAGTTTATGGTTATGTACAGACAAGCAATACTCTGCTGGAGAGGATCGACACTTTTGAACCCTTGCCAACCATTCACTTCTGCTTCCCCTTTACAAATCGTGTGTGGTTTAACATGAACAGCACAAATAAAAACATATTATAATACAAAAAGTTGCATCATATAATGTAGTATTAAATCTTGTGGCTGTGGTTGGGCATAGCCAAAATCGACTTTTTGTTTACATACTATGCCGGCCTGGCTATTGGACTGCCTGCTTATACGAGCCAGCCTCAGTATGGTTGTGGGTTGGGCCGGGCAAGGCCAGTCTGAAAGCATTGTATTCACTTTTAAATTGTTTATATTATATAAATTTAATATATATTTAAATTATACATATGTAACCAAAAGTATTATCATTTTATATGAATAGAACTTTAAAAATTTTATTTATTTATGATAAATATGTAGTAAAATATTATTAATACATAAAATTATCACAAAAACACATCAAATTTTATTAAAATTTAATATTTTTCTCTTAATCTGGTTGGGCTAAGGCTTGAAATGCAAAGAAATGTGACCGATTCGCAAGAGCATATAGAGTGATCTTGGTCGGGCTTGTATTCATTTTTACATATAATTCAAGGCCCTAGCTCATGTGGAAATGATTGGATCAAAGAGGATGGAGTTTGATACCTATTTTTAAAGATCAGTAGAGCTTAAGGATCTTATGAATGCATTTGAAAGGGTTATTAATCAATCGGAGGCTAAATAGATGCAAAACAGGCTCAGAATGGTCTCCGGGACAAAAGTTGATTTTTGGGCCAGTGCATGGGAAGCGCCCGACTCACGGGTTGGATACCATTTTGGTTGAGAAGCGAGCGTTTGGGACCAAGCTCCCAGTGCACTGTTTGGAGGTCTTTAGGGCGTTGTAAAGATGAGGGGCAGGCGCTTGGGTGGGTGCAAGCGCTCAACATGCTATTTTTTGCATTTTTGGCTGTGGAGATGGCGTTTGGGCGCACCCAAGCATTGGACGGGTGTTACAACACGTTGTGTTCAACTGCGAAATGGGTGTTACATCACGTCTCTTCACTCAAATAATGTATAATCTATTTGTTTATGGCAGTTTTGAGGATATTTGGAACTCTAATACAAATTTTTTAGAAGTTTTAGCGTTGGGGTGATAGGTTGTAATTAATTTTACTTTTATTTTTGTGGGCTGTTATTTTTTTTGGTTTTAAGAGCAGCCATTATAAGGGTTTAGAACTTTTGAGGCTTGTTTCATTTTCTTCCGTCTCTTCTTTTTATAGACGTCAATGAATCTCATCGAATCACATAGAATTTGTATCATATGCTGTGCTTGCTTAAATTTGTGTTTGTATGTTCTTCAGCGAGGTGATTTATGTTCTTTGGCAATGCAATCTCAACATTTGGTATCTGAGCCGACGGCTATTGTTACGTGCTCTGGTGGAGATTAAGTGTTTGTGCTATGACAAAAGGAGGAGAAAATTTCTTATATTGACAATGGTTTACAGATCTGTGCATCAGATCTAGGTGATGGGTGGGCTATGTGCTCTAAATCTCAAAGATATTCTTGATGGTTTTAGGAAGACACATTAGAGAAAGATTGGGAAAAATTGAATCAAAGCGTGCACAATTGCCTCACGCAGGACATCAAATATGTCATGGTTTCGTAAATTTCAGTGGTGAAACTATGACAAATGCTGAAGGACATGTATTTTTGATGAAGAGTAGAGAATTGTCTCCACATAAAAAAGAGGTTATACAAATTTTTGATGCATAGAGGCATTTCCATTGACGAGCACTTGAATGATTTGATTTAGTTGTTGACAGATCTGTTGAACTTGGATGAAGATGTCGAGGATGAAGACAAAGCGCTCTTCCTGTTGAACTCACTCCCAATTGAATATGAAAAAATCACTATTACTCTCATCCATGGGAATGAGGCCTTAAAGTATGAAGAAGTGATGGCAACGTTATTCAATCATGAGTTCTGACGAATGGACAAAGTGCCCACTAAGTTGGAGATGATCGAAGCACTTACCTTTCAATGTAGAAGATATGAGGAGAAGAATAATTGGAAGAAGTAGAGCAACAACAATGGTGCAATTAGGGGCATGATAGGGCTCTAGTCGGAGTGTTGGCTGCTATCATTGCTTATTTTGTCCCTCCTCAGGTCAGGCCTGAGTCCCAATTCAATTCCCAGGTGTTCCCGATGTCTCGGTGGATCTTTGGGTCATAAAAGCCCTACCACTAGACCGCATGATTACTGAAATGCATCCAATATTGGGTTTCACTTGGCTTTGGCCCGACTGCGGCTTATTGGAAATCGAATCTTCCAAATTTAACTTCCACTGGCATTTTCATAACATCAGTCAATGCTAAGCACCATCACCTTGGTAAAGAACATCATCCAATGGACTCTGAAAGCTCCATTCCAATGGGTATAGTTGGGCTAAGTCTACTCAATGTGGATTCTGGGTAGAGTAATTGTGACTGTCGACTAAAGGATCTCCGGCCTTAGAGTACTTATTGGCTTCCAAATGGTCTCATAGGATTCTTCTTGACCTCCTTTATGTTCTAGGAATATTATTTGGCCTAATCCAAATCTAAGTACATTGTCATTTCCTTTGATTTTCCCGTTCAACGTCATTCAACAATCGAAAGTGATAATGAAACTTACACAGAATTAAATGCGATTTGAATCTAAATTTTGTCTCTTGATGATCACAGATGATTCATGAACATTTCAATTACAAAATATGCTTGCAATTAATTTAGCTTAAGCTTACCAACTTTATCCACTGAGATTAAGTAAGAGGGGTTGAATGTACCTTGATTTCAAGCTTGTGTAGAGGAGATTCTTGAGTGGAGAGCTTTCTCTGAGCTTCTAGGGTCCTTCCTTAGGTACTGATGAACCTTCCGGGCAATTTGGCAACCTTGTTAGACCAATGGAAGGTCGCAGATTAAGGTTTATAGCTTCAGATGATGATGGGAGGGAGGCGGAGTGTTTGAAGGAAATTGGGGATTTAAAAGGACAACTGGATGTTTAAGATTCAATAAACGGGGTAAGGTGGATGCCGAGGATTTTCTTATAGGTTTACCAATAGGTTTTGTGATGATTTATGGGTTCACAGTGACCTGACCATTAAATTGATTGAAATCTAATGTGAAGAGATTCTCTCTGATTCAGGAAGTTGCTAGGGGCGGGAGTGGATCGTGGGAGGCACTGAATATGGAAAGGACAATTTTTGTTGCGAGGGATATTCACCGCCGGATGTCGAGGGGATATTAATTTTAATTAATTTTTTTCATAATGTTCTATTTAAATAAAAATTTCAAATGTATTTTGTATATTTTTTAACTATTTTAAGTCCAAAAATATGAAATTTTTATTTATAACATATTTTAATGTGAGGAATTCAAATATATAATTTGTTTTGGAGTTTGGGGCCAAAATAACTTTTCTTATTTTCAAGGTTTTTTAAATAATACTAGATTATATTAAAATATTTAAAATATTCTCATTTGAATATTGTTTTTTCCAAATCCTTAGGGATGGGTCCTAATGGTGATTAAAGCCTCTTAATGATATTTCAGGCTTAGTAACAACCAGAGATTGTTATATAACTGTTTCAACGTTGCATTGTTTGGTGAGGGTTAGCTCAATAAATTCCAAACACGAGTTTCAGGAGAAATATTCTCTGTTTGCTAGCCCTCTAAAGAGTCACATTACTAAAGAGTCACATTACCTATATTTCATTCTACAAGGTTTGTCTAATCTCTCAGAGTATCTGGAGAGTCATCTGGTGTTAACCCTAAACCCTAAACACTACAAAAATTCTCAGCCATTTTGGGACAATTTGAGGGAAGAACCAAAAAACCTCAATTTGGGTTCTCTCTATTTCTACATAACCCTAATTAATCAATTAAAGTGTTTCTATGCCACCAGATGGAGTCAAGCTTTGCTGGAGATCAGAGATTGCAGTGGAAGGCTTGGAGTAGGTTGAAACAACAAGGAAACCTAAGAATTTGTCTATTGGCCAAGAAGATAGGTGATTTAAGCTTGCTATAGGTCATGATATGAATAAAAATTATGATTAGCTTGAAAAGATTTTGTCTTTTAATGCAAGTTCCGTAGTATGTGATTTCAATCAAACTAAGTGAATTTTATTGATTTATCCTTAATTAAGTTTATAATGATTTAATTAAGATTCAATTGAGGGCATGAGCATGTTGTGATAATAATAGTTTGTTATTTTGTATAAATTTTGTTGGGATATCCTTTTTGTTTTAAGACAAGTTTGTTAATGGCTTAATCCATTTTTTGGTCAATCCTAAGCTAATTAAGGGAAATGTAGCCATGATGAGACTAGTGGAAGTGATATGTGATGTGTAACTACGAAATTTTCTTATGAAGTGACGTAACAAGTGATTGATGTTAAAGGTTTTACTTGATTTATTTTTATGTACCAAGTTTCCTACTATGCATGATTATCGCTTAATCATGATTAAAATTTAATTATATTTAAATTTTTATACAATATATGTAACTATTTAGGAATCTTATATCATCTCTAATATGTTTATATTGATTTGGTATTAGTTAGAGTTAAATTTGTGTTGTGATCATTTACATAAGATTAACCCTTTTCACGTTAAGTCCATCTAGCTTATCTTAGAATTTTGATGGAATTTTATTAAAAGAAATGTATGATTGAGTGAATAACTCTTTGAAATTGAAGTTAATAAATAAATTTACTAGTTGAGATTTTAGCGTGTGAATTTAATCATATAGGAGGATAGCAAGTTTGTTAGTCAAAGTAAACCCATGTTGTTACCCTTTTATTTTGAACTATGAGAAGCTTAGATAATAGTTATTTCAATCTGTATTTTTACTGTTTTAGAGTTAATAGGTACTTGCAGAGTCTAGAAAGTGAGAATGGAGTGTTGGAAGAGTTGAGTTATGAATAACTAAGAAGTAAAGGCTTAGGAAAGGTTATTCTTATGCTGATCCTACCTTAATTCAACCCAAAAGTAATTTAGAAACCTACATTATGGAAGTACAAGGTTGTTAGAATTTACTTTTAGATAATGTATTAAAATTATTATCGTGAGTGGTTTAAATTTTGGAAGATGAGTTATAGAAGATTTGGAGATATAGTAATACATCCTATGCTAAGTCTAGTTAGCTAGACTTTGCGCTTAGTCCCTTAAGATCACATATCTAAATTTTAAGTCTACTTATAATAAAGTGTTAAATTGACTTTCAATGGACTTGTGGATTATTCATAGACCTTAGAAATGACGAGTTAGTTAACTTTAGAGCTATTATGAAACTTAGTTCGTTCCTACTCATATCCTTAAATTTACCTTTATTTAACTTAATTTATAATAATATTTGTTTCCAAATTATCTTTTAATTTTGATAAAGTATAAATATTATTTTTTATATATTATACAAATAGTAAGTGGTTAATTATATTCATTTAGGTGAGGCATAGTCCATTTAACTAAGTTTAAATATTAGGTTATAGACATAAATTAGGAATCTTTAGTGCTTTATTTAAATATAAAGTTAATATATTGATATAAGAGTTATTTTTATAAATAGTCCTCCAATTATTGAAAAATGTTCAATTTAGTTTTCCAATTATTAAAATGGCCAAAATAATCCCCAACTCCTAAAAGTTCAATTAGGCTTATTTTAACTTTCTCATCTATTTTGAATGAAAATGTTAAATTATGATAGACATTTTAGTATATTGGTGCGATACATTATTATCATAATGGCCTTATTTAATTTGATTTTATCATTCAAAATGGATCAATATATTAAAATGGGGCTAATTTGAACTTTTAAAAAGTATTGGGAGATTATTTTGGGCACTTTAGTAATCGTGGGATAAATTTGAGCATTTTTTAATTGTTGAGGGACCGTTTCAAGAAATATCTTATAGATAATATTATAAATATTATTGGGTTATTAGGCCATTATTATCATAATGGCCTTATTTAATTTGATTTTATCATTCAAAATGGATCTAAATATTAAAATGGGGCTAATTTGAACTTTTAAAAAGTATTGGGAGATTATTTTGGGCACTTTAGTAAACGAGGGATAAATTTGAGCATTTTTTAATTGTTGAGGGACCGTTTCAAGAAATACCTTATAGATAATATTATAAATATTATTAGGTTATTTAGAACATGAACTAAATGCGTGTTAAAGAAATGTGTTGATGATAAGTACGTAAAAATTTAGTATGTATGTTGTGTTTTACTATTTTTCATTATATGTTTTGAAAATTATGATTGGGACCTTGAACTAAAATGACTTGACATTCACATGGAATTTAAAGTGACATGATGCTATTCATTCCTTGATGTGGGAAATTTTTAATAAAATGGTAACATAATCACTGATTGGATTAGAAATAATGGCTGAGTGCCTGTTTGGGGGAAATTTTGTGTACTTGCACACATAATGCTGTTAGCGCACAAGGAGCAAGGTGAAAGGTTGTCTATGAGGAAGGGGTTGACAACCTTTGTGTTTAGTAAGCTTCTAACTTGGGGTTTTCAGTGAGGCAATGAGTGAAAATCCCATTTGTAAAAGTTATATTATAATAATCAAATGATTGATATTATTTTTGTTTACTATGTATTGATATACAGTTTCTTATAGTTCTTTCTATTGTTTTATATGTCATACATATTTTACCATTTTAAATTTGTATACCTATTTTACCAAACATACACAATTTATATATGAAGCTCTTACTTGCTTTACATATATATGCTCACCAATCGCACTATGCCTGTAGCATATGAATTTATAATATAAAATGTAGTTTATATATATTATAAAATCTTGTTTATATGTACTTAACATTTGGTTGGTTATTTAACATAATTCTTATTTTGAAAAATTTTAGGAGCTTCATTATCATTGTATTAAGATGGATATTTTCTTGGCAAGTAAAAGAAGGTTTTAGGAATGATTTTCTTTAGTTTAATTTCTTGAAGTTTAGACAACTATATTATTTTATTGTATGCATGTACGTTAGAACTTCGATATAAAATTTTATTGATATTTGAAGCTCTAAGATGTAATTTGGAAGTTTGTTTTAGATTTATTATCATAATATTATTCATTGAATGAGAATATATATATATATATATATATATATAATTGATTATTATTCTTTTCCTTCTGCCTAATTCTCATTATGTTACAATTGGTATCAGAACCAAGTTGAGAAATTAGAATGATAATCAAACATAGTTAATATGATTGATTATGAGAGTTGGTTTAACCTTAAGTTGGGGAGTGAATACTCTTAGGTTTTCCTTACATAAACAAAGAACTTAGAAATTTAATCATGACATTCTAGGCTGTGATGACCTACTATTGGGTTAGTAAAAACTAATCCAACATTAGGTGCATTTCCCACATAATCATATTGGATGGTTAAATAAAATAGCATACAAATTATATCATTCATCTAGAGTCATATAAAATAAAGAGAATCATTTCCATTCAGTAATATAAAAACATTCAGAATAATACATCCATAAAATAATAGTTCCAAAATAAATGAACCATCAATTTATACTTGCTACTTATTTAATTATAACATAAAAAATTTAAACTAGAACAGTTCCTTCGAATTCTTGCAATGATTTCCTTGATAGTTTCCCTTTAAGCTAGCTCAACATTCTCCAGTTGTGCTTGACCTGGGGCATCATTATAAAAATAATGTCGGGATTTGAATTTCTAATAATTAGAGAATACTCTAAGTACCAAAGGATATCAATTGTTACACTTTTTCAATTATCAAAAGCAGTATGCAAATATAAGGAATAAATGATAAAAAATTGCAGGAAACCTTGGGCAAATCATAAAGATGCTATAAATTCATACACATGGATTATTCGACAATAGTAAATGTTTCATGCTATAATTATGTCACATGTAAGAAAATAGATAAAATATCTCTTGTGTCATAAGCATTTATCATATATTTTTCATTGTTATCCTATTGGGCAAAAAAGATCTGGAAGAATCAAGCATGTCTGCCTCATCATTGTAGTTGGGTTCAATATACATCACATTCTTATACCTGCCCCCTCAAGACTAGGTATAGCTTTCTTATCTTTCCAGATATAGGACGTGCCCCATCCTTGTATGTTGTATAGACCGTAAATATACTTCGTTTCATAAACCATTATACAAATCTTTTCATCACAAGACATCTTAATCACAATTTGATAAGTGACATAAATTTGGTAGTTTAAATAAAATACATGGCAAAGCATCAATAATATAAACAGGGCTCAAAGAGAAAGTACTGTTTTAAGTTGATTCCCCGATGTGTAGAGCTATATGGTAAAAGCATCGTGGAATCAACTTAAAACAAAAATTTGTGGGAAAATTAATAGAAAACAGAAATTCAATGAGAAAAGTTAACGAAAAATAGAAATTAGTGGGAACTTAACTCATTTTAACGTTTAAAATTTTTTTAACAGTAATGACCGGGATTATTGCATAGGCTGATAGAAAATGTTAATTAGAACAATTTTAATGTTTCTACACTCACTCTAAGAGAGACAATGGTGCTAATGCAATTCCCTAAATCATGGATATGACGGTACAAAATATGAAAAGCCAATCAACATCTACCTTGTCGATATATAAGAACTTTTTCAAAAGGGTTATGCATTCTTTCCTAGAGCTATATATATTCTCAGGTTTAGTGGTGAAGCCACACTACAAAAAGCTTAAAAATGGTTACAGCACATAGAAAAGAAGTTCAGGAGCATACAATGTTCAAAAGATATGCATAACAATGGTGGAATAATGACTTTAGTTGCATATCTCTTCATTGGAACTGCGGGACAATGGTGGAAAACTATTCTCATTATTATATTTCAAGGAAGGATTGAGGAAACTATAACTTGGCAGAATTCATAAATGTATCCCTCGATATACTTTTTCTCCTATTCTCCTATCTGCTTGGCAAATTATGCTTAAAAGTAAGTGCAAACCAAACAAATAAATTGGTTTCTAAATAGAATGACATTATTCATTTACTTTTGCTTTTACTTAATTTGATGAAATATTTTTGTTGAAAAGTTGAACTACACTAAGAACCCTCAATGTGAAGAATCCCTTTTGAATCGAGGGAGGATCCATCTCAAGGGAGGACTTGAAAGAAATACTTATATAAGCCTCTAACACGTGTGCTTATATAAAAGGATGTGTTGCATTGCATAAAAATGAGTATCCATATTTTAATATATTTTTAAACATGGCATTTTCATATTTACTTTAGCATGATAAATAAAACAATGCATGTAATGCATTATATGATGTGAATAATTAATTATTTTTTGATGATTATCTTATAATTATAAGATAACTAAATTTTATGTAATGTTATTTTCAATATAGAGAAAAAATGATATGTATCCATTTTTTATTTAATAACAGGTAAACTGGGATATGGGTTACATATTCTGCATTTTAGGCCATTACAAATAAAGCTTCAATCACAAGTTAAGTGCTATGCTAATTAATCAAGGACAAAAACTTAGATATAAATAAAATTTTAATTGCCCACTTTATCAATATCTGAATTGTGTCAATTTTGTGAACAATTGTTCCCAATAAATATAATCTAGATCGAAATGTTAGAATAAGATTTATGGTTTAATTCAACAAATCAAATGATTAAACTAATTGAATAGCAAAAATTATGCTTTAAGATTTTGGTGAATCATGTAATGGACAAACCCGGTAATCTTGAAGTCGATTAGGGCCTATTTGGAAAGCGAATAGTTAAGGTTTAAGTAATTGTACGATGGTTCAAAATTGAAAATTAATAAAATTTTAAAATATTTCACCTCAGGGTTTTCATAGGACGGCTAGAGGTGGATTTTGGTCGATTGTGGCGTCAAATAGCCTTAAAAGAGAGCATAAATTTTAGTTTAGAAATATATAAATCTGTTGTATTCTAAAGAACATGAATATTATAAATTTGATATCTTGGAGGAATGGTGAGCTCATTGAAAGAGGCTGAATTTGATACCAACATTAGAAACCTTTTCGAAGCACGAATTGAGGTGATTCTATAAATTACAAACTCTTAATAAACGTTTGAGAGGAAAATAGAAAAAAAGAAAAGAAGAAGAAGATAAGGAGAAGAGGAAGGATTTAAGGTTTAGGATGGCAGGAATAATGGAAGGAGGGGGGTTGTCATGGCTTGGATGGAGAGAAGAGAGTGTAGGAAGAGGATGGGAATAAGAGGGCTGCTGAGAGGAGGCTAGGAAGGTGGCTGGTCCTTGGACGTAAGAGAGGAGGCTAGGTAGGTGGCTGGTCCTTGGACGTAAGAGAGGGGAGACGGATCGAGAGAGGGAAAGGGAATGCTTGCGTGTTTAGTACGGAAAGAATCGATCCTAGCATGTGTTTTCTGCAGTTTTTCTCTCTGCACATAATAACTATTAATAGAATGAGGTGCTTTGTCTGGTTTGAAGAAACTGTATGTTAGTCTAGTAGAGATACAAATGTTCAATGCTAGTAGCTCCCATCATGGGAGCGATATGGGTATACTATTCTGTCCCTCGGCATAGCAGGAAAGCTCAAGCTATTGAGGTGACCTCTAAATTAATTCTGAGGGAAAAGATTTCCATGTGTCTGAAATGCCATTCTAAGGACTTGACCACTTGAAGAGACGTGTTGTGTTGCATAAAGAAGCAAGGATGGTTTCTCCTTTGACTATTCCTCTTTCTACAAAGGATTATGAATCCTTTTAGCTTTTATATGAATAGAGAGGGGCTAGCTGATAAACAAGTAATAAACTAATAATAATAACTTTTTTTTTTTTGAAGAAGTTGAGCTTTAAGTTAAATATTTAGGAATTGAGATTTAAACCCTTGACCTGTAAAAAATTCAGCCACTGAACACAATACCATTCACAATGTTTTTATTACTCTTATTATTATTATTGTTATTATTATTAGCATTATATTTTTGAAATTTGGGTATAAGTTTTGTAATAAATTTTAGATCCTCAATTACATAAAATAGAATTTTATAATATTTCCATTACCTCTTAAATTTAATTTGCTTTATGTTATTATTATTTTAAAAATTTGAGTTATTACAGTTTTTGAATAGTCATGCAGACACGTCTTTGCTTCATTTTTCCTCTTATTTCAGCTATTTCTTACTGTACTTTTTGCAGTTTTGATCGTGATTGGAAAAAAATTGAAGCTTTTGTTGGGTCAAAAACTGTAATCCAGGTATTACTATATGCACTTGAAAAAAAAAATATGTTGTACTTGACCTGTTTTATCGCAAAAGTGCATATTCAGTTCTGTTTGGGCAATTAGAATAAAGTTTTTTCCGCCAAGTTAAAAGATTTTTCCAAAAATGAACAAGGTGGGTTTATCTACGCTATCTCATCTAAAGAATTTTTTTTTTCTCATTTAAGGGAAAAATATCAGTAAAGTGATGATTAATCTGTTATTTACAGGATACCATACTAGGGAATGAATTTGTTAAACAAACTTTCTTCTGGTTTATATTGATATCTTTTTAGTTGCCTGAAAATGTACAAATGGTGCTGTTGCACTTGCTTGTAAGATAATTTTTTTTGATTTAATCAGCTTTGCCACTCTTTTCTTTCATAACTTCAATTTCTACGTTGTGATGACCCATATTAGGTTAATAGCAACCAATCTAACATTAGATGCATTTTCGTATGATCATATTGATGATTAAGCAAAATAGTATTTAAACAACTTCCAGAGTCATACAAAAATATAAGAAACATAATTCATTCAATTTAAAGTTAATATTATCCAGAATATTTCATATTTGATAAAATATAAAAATAAAAGTAAAATCTAAAATTTTATTCTTCCATTATGCACCATAATTTCTTATAAAATCTTTAAACAATCTCAGCCTCTTCTAGTTGTACTTGATCTGATATTATAAAAATAATATCTTAGCGGACATTCTAAGTACAAAGGATATTAAATATTATACTTTAAACGAAAGCGGAAAGAGAAAATTGAAAACATGGTTTAATGTGTATAAAAATAAATAGGATTTCCTGCAAATAACATTCTCTCACATGCCAAACTCAAAAGATAATCATACAAAAATTCATATTTATGTTTATGTTTTAATATTATGAAGCAACGTTATCAGTTCTGACGGGCAAAGCTAGGACCTCGAGGCTGGGTTCAATAAAAACATGTTTTATCACTTGGGCCATCTCAAAGGCTCCAGATGACACCCTTATAACTCTCGATGGACTAGCACCATCCCTTAAAAGCAGTTCGGAACCCTTGCAAACATTCACAATACATAAACATCATTTTATTTCTTTACATTATTGGCAGTAAAAATAGCACATTTAATATTAACACGAAACAGGCTCAAAATAATGCTTAAGCAGCAATATAAGCAAATAAAAGTATAAAAATTAATATCTAGTGTACCTTAGTATTTGACTATGCAAAGAAAGTTCTTTAATTTTGATGTAACACTCAATAATTTGATGTGTTTGTAAAAGTTATGTTTTGTAATTCTATTAGCCTTTGCAATAACCTATTTATAAGATTAAAACATATACTCTCATTTCTAAGCCTAAACTCAAGACTCTCCTTAGGATTTGGATCAAGATTTGACATAGATCTACGGGTATCAAAATCAATTTCTTAGAAAAGTTACATTCCCCTTAGGTTAACACTTCTCATAGCAAATCTTAACAATGAACTACAACTGTAATCCAATTGTCATTTATTGTCATCAACATGTTGTGTTCTTATGGTGTAGGTTCTAGAACAATATATTTGATGATAGTGATGTGCACAATTTTACTCTTTAGGTGTAGAGTTAAGTATAAGAGCAGGTTGTTGTAAAATTGTTGTAAGAAAAATTGTGTACTATAGGATTGTTTAAATCAGATTAGAACTTCTCTTTCTCTGTCTATCTAAGTCTAATTAGTTCATCTTGAAGAATTGGTTGATTCACATAGTATTAGAACTCTCTTGTACTTATAAATAATCCCTTGATTAGTATAGTATAGAACTTGGTCCTAATATTGTAAGCTTACAAGTTTTAATTAATGCAAGTTTCATAACTTGATACATAGAGATATCATCCTCAGCTTAGCTTACACTATTATCTTTTGATGTTTCCATTTCGAGTTGTATCCAACAGTTAACACTACAACCTTAGAATGCTAATTTTGATATTATACGCTGCTGAATTAATTGAGAAAGTACTTTAGCAAAAAGTTAGGGTTTACAAAAAGAATTATTTCATCTAAATAGGTAGATTGAAGGTGACATCCCTTATGATTATTGGATCTTTATGTCAAGTTTCTAATTTCATTTTAAAATATACTTACATCCTATTACTATTACTGAACTAGTTTCGGCATAAAATACTTTCTTCTTGTCTTCTAAGTATGCTTACACACCTCTCAATAATAATACTAACATGAGTAGGAAGAATTACCAAGTAAGTTAGATTCCTTTCCCTATCAATTAGACTCCAGGATTGTTTATTCAATTAAAGACAATCATTATACAATTAGTTTATAAGATAATGTACGTCAAACAACGTCTGGAAAGTATTGGTTAGATTCATAGATTTGCTTAACTTAATAATGATTTTGGAAGATCATTCTCTAAGAGATGCAAGGTACAAAATCGAGCAAAGTGATGGATGACTGAGATCTCAAATTTTAACTAAGATAAAAGTTCGTTAATGTGAAGGCCCGATGCCGTCAGCTAGAAATGTCCCAACATTAGGTATTCACAAACTGCAAGATTTTATTGAGCAATTTAAAAAAAAAGGGATAAACATATATAGGCCAAATGATATTTCTCATTCATCATAATTCCATAATACAAAATAGCTAACATACTTCTTACAAAGTTCATCTTTTTAAAACAAAAGATAGACTAAAATAAAAATAAAATAAAATAAAAAGTAAAGTAGCATCGTAGATCCATTAGCAATTTGAAATTTTATGATTTAAAGTTCTCGTTTGAGTTCTCCTAGAAGTACCTGACCTGGTATGATAAATAAAACAATACCAAGATTGGAATTCTCAGTAATTAGAGAATACTCTAAGTACCGCAGTAAACAATAAATATTATATTTTATAATAATAGAGATGCAATTAGCGGACAAAGAATGTGATAAAAATGCATGAGAAATAAGACAATAGCGCAAGATAATTAATTTCTTGCAAAAGTATTATAACAAAATGCATGTTACTGATGTCGTTTTTTCAGTAACCAACCAACGTATGTTACTGATGTCATTTTTTCAGTAACCAACCACTTGCGTTATTGATGTCATTTTTTCAGTAACCAACCAACGTATGTTACTGATCTTATTTTCCCAGTAATCAATCACTTATGTTATTGATGTCATTTTTTCAGTAATCAACCAACATATGCTATTGATATTATTTTTATAGTAATCAATCAACATATGTTATTGATGTTATTTTTTCAGTAACCAACCATCAATATGAATTTGGCTCAAAGCAAAGCTAAGCAGCAGAAAGTGTAAAAAGTAATACATGTATATATATTGGGTACTTTTTTCTTTAAGTTTCAAAAATGCAACAGTTAATTGAATCTGCATAAGTTTTTGATATTTTAAATTAGCCCTTTTAGCCAATACTTAGAGATTTATAAAATAAAATAGTATGATATTCTTAGGAGTATTTATTATCTTCTTTTCTATTGTATTTTTTTTCACTCTCTTCTTGATAGAAGACATAATTTTAAGTTACTGAGGGTAGTAATAATATTTATAATAGCATTATTATTATCATAATAATAATGATAATAATAATGTTTGAAAGAAAAAGACATAATATAAATGATTGAATTGAAATTGACAGAAAGTAATAATAATAATAATAATAAAGAAAAAAAAGAAAGAAATGATGGAATGAAAATGACTGAAATGAATTTGACAAAATGGAAATAGTAGTAATTTGTATTGTTATCATTATTGATTAATGACAACAATAATGATGCTAATGATATTTTAGAGATAATACAATTATTATTATGAAAATGAAAAAAAATAAAGAAAATAAAATAATAACAAAAATGCAAAATTTTCTTTTATTTTCTTCCCCCTCTTCTTCCTCCTCTCACATAGGGTTAGGGTCATCGGGAGTCGGAGGGAGGCCGGACGTGGCTGAAGGGGGTGGTCGGAGTGGGGTGGCCGGACGACTGGCTGGTTGAGGGTGAGCTGAGGGATAGGAGAGGTTAGGCTGTTGTTTGGGAAGAAGGCTTGGGCTGAGGGGGGTATGAATAGAGAGGGAAGGAGAGGGAGGGAGATGACTGGCCAACTTGTCGACCGGCCGGCTGCCGATTGGGCGCCGACCAGCCGGCACGACCAGGGCGGCACGTGAATCGGTACAGGTCCATCTGCGTCTGGCAAACTCTGTCGAGCGACAGAGCCTACGCCCTGGCGTCGTGGGGGGATGGAATAGAGGTAGGAAGGAAAACAGGAAAAACTTAAATAAATAATTTCAATTAAAATTTTCGCTTTTTTTCGTCGTTTGACTTTTAAAAATAACGAAACTTGATTCCAATGTGTGTGTTACAATGAGACGAACATCCTTGCGTCAAAAATTTTCAATTTGGAGGAATATTTTATTTATATTAATTTATGAAGTTTGAAACTTCAAAAATTAATCACGATCGAACCAGAGCTTCGAATTTGATGAAACTTTTAGCGTATCCTTTAAATAATGTACTTAACCAATGATACAAAAATCAATGAATTTGGACTTGTATTTAATTTTTTCAATTTATTGAATTTAAAAAAATTCAAAAATTAAAGCAGTAGTTTCCATTATCCAAATTTCTCACAAACTAAGATATTTTGATCTTAAAACTATTTCCATCAATGGTATTTGAGTTTTCTCTAATTTGAAGTTCTCCGGGATTCTGATTTTTGAGTCGGGATTTGATCTAATTTACAAAGTAACTACACTGTGTCGTTACAAACTCCTTAAAAATGATGTTGTCATCGATATCATAAGAACAAAATAAAGCCTTGAGGAAGTTTTGGGGTACTTGATTCATAAATAATTCAAGATACTTTCTTCACATATCATCTTCTTTTTTTCACCTGACTTTCTTTGCAGTATGGTTATACCATTGAATGTTGATCATCGTGATCGTTCTGCTTCTTAATTTTCAGCAATTTTTCTCAATGATTTTAGGAGGTTTTTCGACATAAGTTAGATCAAGTTGAATTTTGATTGTTGATTCAGAAATTTGATGAGTGGATTCCTCGAGGCATTTGCGGAGTGCTAATACGTGGAATGCGCTATGCACGGCTTTAAATCTTTCAGGAAGTTTAAGTTTATAAGTTGAGCTTTCAATATTTGCAGTTACTTCAAAGGGTCATTTTTTTTTTTGTCGGTCCTGGGGTGCCACAATTTAGCTCTTGATTAGCCTTATCTTTTCATTCATTTTTTTAATAAACTCAGATCCATAAATTTATACATCTCCAACTTGTGTCTAGGCTAGAGGAGTACTGTCATTTTTTCTCATATAAGGCTTCATAAGAGGCCATCCCAATGCTTGATTGATGGCTATTATTATACGCAAATTCTATTAAAGGTATGTGCTATTTTTAACTACCAAAATCTAAAATACTCAAACGCAACAGATCATAGAGTATTTGATTAACTCTTTCAGTCTGCCCATCTGTTTGTGGATGGAAGGTGGTTCTTAGAGCTAGCACGGTTTTTAAATCGTGGTATACTGCTTGCCAAAATCGGGAAGTAAATCTGCTGTCTTGATCCGAGATCATGACTTTTGGAATTCATGAAGTTTGATTATTTCCTTGATATAAATTTTGGTTAACTTTTCAACGGTGTCTGTTTGCTTAATAGGGATAAAATGAGCTGATTTAGTTAAACAATTCACTATTACCCAAATTGCATATGCTTCTGAACGACTTATGGGTAATCACATGACAAAGTTCATAGAAATATCAGACCATTTCTATTCCGGAATTTCTAATGGATGCAAGAGTTCATCTGGCCTTTAATGTTCAACTTTTATTAAACAACAGCCACCCATGGCACTTAGCAATAAATTCAGCCACGCTTCTTTTGAATCTTGTCCACCAGAATACCTCTTTTAGATCCCGATACACTTTGTTATTTCTGAGGTGATTTGTAGGAGTTGTGAGCTTCGCTTAGAATTTGATTTCTAATGGATGCATTATTAAGGGCCCAAATTCTTTTTTCGTGATAAATATAAATCCCTTGTTGAAGCTGTAAGTCTGATCAGCATCAATTTTCTGTCCTTCTTTAGCTTTGAATACTCTAGGTCTTGTTTTTGAGCGATAGTTATCTGTTGCAGGAGCGTAGGTTTGATGATATTTTTCTTGAGTAGATTGCTTAATTGCTTGTTAGAAATGAGTCTTATCTCTAGTTTCTGGAACTCTTCCACCAAGGGGCTTGCCATGATCATTTTATTCAGAGACACTCTATGATGAGGGCATCAACTACAACATTGGCCTTACCAGGGTGATACGTGATATTAAGATTGTAGTCGCAGATTAATTCAAGCCATCTTCTTCGCCTACAATTTAGTTGCTTCTGGGTTAAAATATACTTTAGGCTTTGGTGGTCTATAAAGATCTCGCATCGTCCCCATATAAGTAGTGCCTCTAGATTTTTGAGGCAAAAACAACTGATGCTAATGTCAGATCATGAACTGGGTAATTCTTCTTATGCTTCTTTAATTGCCTTAAGACGTAGACAATTAATTACCTTCTCTTATTGCATTAGGACACATCCCAATTCAATGTTAAATGCTTCAGTGAATACTTGATAATTAATGTCTTCTTGCGGTAATATCAGAATTGGTGCAACAGTTAGTACTTCTTTTAACTTCTGGAATGCTCCTTCACAGTTTTGGCTCCAAACGAAAGGTATTGCTTTTTGAGTTAACCTTGAAAGAGGTGAGGCTAATAGCAAAAATTCTTTAAAAATCTTTTGGTAATAGCCTGCTAGTCCTAAAAGCTTCAAATTTCAGTTACAGTGGTGGGTTGTGGCCATTCTTGAATGACGTTTATTTTTTTTTGATCAACCCTTATTCCTTTCGCACTAATTACATGACCAAGAAAGACAACATATTTCAATCAGAATTTATACTTTGCGTACTTTGCATACAGTTGTTACTCCCTTAATGTGCCCAACATGAGTCTTAAGTGATTTTCATAGTCTTTTTCACTTTTGGAGTAAACAAGTATGTCGTCGATAAACACGATCGCAAATATATCTAGGAAGGGTCTAAAAACTCGCTGCATTAGATCCATGAAGTCTGACGGAGCATTGGTTAATCCAAATTATATTACCAAAAACTCAAAATGTCTGTAACGAGTTATGAACACAGTTTTTGGAATGTCTTCTTCTTGAACTGAACTTGATTATAATTTGATCGCAGATCTATTTTTGAGAAGACGTTTTCCCCAGAGAGTTGATCGAATAGATCGTCTATTCGTGGTAGTGGATACTTATTCTTGATTGTTATTTTGTTTAGCTCTCGGTAGTCAATGCACATGCACATCGATCCATCATTCTTCTTTACAAAAAGGACTGGAGCTCCGCATGGTGACCTGCTGGGTTTTATAAGGCCTTTATCCATTAGTTCTTGCAGCTCCTTTGGGGCTAGATGGTAATGTGCCTTTGAGAGCGGCTGCAATCCAGGCATTCTATCAATAGTAAAATTCACTTCCCTTATTAGAGGTAGACAAGGAAGCTCGTCTGTGAAGACATCGGGGAATTCTTTGACTATTCTTGTAATGACCCTAGGTCATTTTGAGAAAGACATTAAAATCATGCTAAAATCAAATTTCGTTATTCCCGCAAATTTCTGTTTTTCCTGCTAACGTTAAAGATTGATTAAATCTGTAATTGAGAAGTTTAGAGAAATTTATACTCATAATCTTGGTATTGATTTTGGAATTGAATGCAAGTAAATCATTAGAGACTTACAAAACAACCAAGCATTTCAAAGGAAAGAAATCAACTTTTTTAGCAATAAACTCTGCCACTAAACGCGCCACTAAAAGCTTTCCCATAACCCATGAGCATTTCAGCGCTTTTCTAGTCGACGCTTAGGCATGCGTTACATATGCACGCCTTATTTAAGTCAGTAAGCCGCTCCCCTTCCTCACAAAGCCTTCGAATCCCTCTTCCTCTCTTCCGCTCGAGCTGTAGGAGCGTACCTGAACCCACGACGAGACGCATCGGCGGAAGCAGTCTGCGCAACGGGAGCCGACGGGAGCACTGTCGACGCCTTAGCACGCACGCACGATCCGATCCTTCCACCTATGCGCCGATCGCCTAGCTCTGCACTCGATCCCTCTCAACGCTCGGTCCCTACCTGCGCTCGATTAAGCTTTAAGGTATGAATCTTTCTGTTTGTTGGATATTAAGGATACACCTGTTTATTAAGAGAATGATTATTTCAATACTTATAACTTGATTATCTGCACTCAACCACAAACTTTACATCATAAGCTGAGTTATATGATTAGGATTAAGAATTTCACTGACCATAAGGATAAATTGGGGTTCAGCACTAGTCCTACATTGTACTATCGAATTAATTATTATTTCCAAGTGTTGATTAAAGAAATTAGAATATTAAATATTTGAACCTAGTGTTCGTCAATAATTTTGTCATGGTTAACCACTTAACTTAAGACTAGCTTATCCAAATTAAAATATCATTATTATTATTATTAGTATTATTTTAGTGCTAGACTTTATCATAAAACACAAGCCTCATCAATTTCACACACTCAACCATCATGACTTATGAGGTATTAAATTGATTATTGATAGAATAATTTTTAGGAGGCTATTGAGAGTTTATTTAGAGCATGGAATCTCTTGAAAATGAATCTTAGTAATAATCAAGTTAGTCTATTCAAAACTACTTACTATTAGTGAAAATTACTTCACCAATGAATTATAAATGCTAGGATCACTTTTTGGATCTAACAAAAGAGTATTTATATTCTATAATAAATGTTTTCTTTGTACGACTATTAATAATCAAAGCCACCAAAGATCTGTTGTGACTCTAGTATCCATTAAATCTATGGATATTTCTTATAACATTGACATCTTGTTATAGTTCTCAAATGACCTACAATTCAACCCATGTAAGCTCGCTTAGGTTTTAAAAATACATGAAATTAAATACTAGTTCTTCTATATCATTCTAACAAATTAACTCAGATGATCTCCTAACTAAAGCTAGCTTATATGTGTCTTAATTTAAGAGGAATAAGAAATCACAAGGGTCAGAACTAATCAAAAGCTTATGAATGAAAATATTAACTTTTATAAAGCGAACAAATATTTTCAGAAACTAATAGAATTTCAATATCATTTCTGCAGACATATCAAATTTTTAGTATTTTCTCAACAGTCTAAACAAAGGTACACTGGATATTATTTTTATGCTTTTTACTATCATTTGTTGCTTAAACATCATTTTGAGCCTGTTTTGTATTGCTACTTAATGTGTTATTCGTACTATTAATGATGTAAGAGAAACAAAATAATATTTATGTATCTTATGAATGTTGCAAAAGGGTTTCCAAACGGAGCATGAATAGGTTAGGGACTGGGCTAGTCCTCGGGAGCTATAAGGGTGCCATCTGGAGCCTTTGATGGGCCCAGGTGAAGGTTATGCTTAAGTGCATGTTTGTTGCCATCTGGAGCCCTTAAGGAGGGGCCTAGGTGAATGTTATGCTTAAATGCATATAAACCAAACCTTATGGTTTTGGCTTTACCCATCAGAACTGCTATCATATGATATTATTGATTTTCCGTTTGAAAATTTGGCATGTGGCAAAAGGACGTTTATTATGCAGGAGACATGATTATTGTTTGTTTGAAATAAATTATATTTCTCTGTAATTATTATTATTTTTGCCTTTCGCTTTTGCTTAAAGTATATTTTTAGTATTCTTTGTATTTAAAATGTGCATTAAGGCATTATTTTTATAATACCAGATCAGATACAGCTAGAGGAGGTTGATATAATTTAAAATTATGGAGTGAAAAATTTACGAATTCTAATTGCCCCTTCAAAGGATAATCATATTTGTATAATGATATTTATGTAATAAATTCTGTATGTTATTTACCTTAAATTGAATGAATGTTATTTCTTTATATTTGAATGGCTCTGGATGTTGTTTAATTGCTATTTTACTTAACCGCCAATATGATATTGCGAAAAGATGTATTCGATGTTAGTTTGGTTGCTACCAACCTAACATGGGTCATCACAATTCTGGTTTCAGATAGATGGGTGTTTTTTTTCCTTCCTTTATCATAGTGACTAGGTAAGCCTCACATCTTTTGCGAATTCTCTTTTCCGCTTTAAGTGCGTTGATTAGTGAGGCGTGAATACCCAATCTGCCTATGAACACATATGATTTTCCTTCTCTTTTAAGAGTAATATATTTCTTCCGACAATCAATGACCGCTTCATGCATACTCAACCAATCAATCCCTAAAATGATGTCGAAGTTCATTATAGGGAGGATTTGTAGAGTAGCCTCATATACCACATTATTGATAGGAATGTTGCAAACGCAAAACTGCTAAACGCTCATGGTGGCACTGGAGGGCAACCCAATATTAATAGTGTTGGCTAGATTGCAACACAGAATATTGAGAGCCATTGCGCAATTGTCCGAAATAAAGGAGTGACTTGCTCTCGTATCGAATAAGATGTTAAAAGATTTGATATTAATTTGAATATTGCCTAGTTAGAAAAGGAAATAACTATTATAAAAGGTTTATGTATGTGTGTGGAGAGTCTTAAAGTAAGGAAGATAATGTACCTGGCACCACGTTATTGTTGTCGGGTGTCATGATAGGTGTGAGGGCGTACATCCTTGTTGGAACGGTGGGCTGAGGGACCTGACCATTCCTTTGGGTAGGCGCCACTGTTGTTGCAACTTGTCTAGGAGCAGCTCCTCTTCGTTGATTGTTTGCAAAAGGGGCTGCTGGTGCTAAGCTCTGGTTTGGGGAAGATCTTGCCCCAGGAATAACATCTCCGTCGATTGTCTTCTTGAAAAAATAGAAACGAAAATCATGACCGGAGTGCCCGCAAGGTATAACAGCGGTTATACCTGTGATAGCACCTCCCAATTGGGTGAGGTCGATCATAAGTTAAATTTTCATTGGTCCTGGGAGCTTCCACAGACATTTGGCATGCCTTGGCTGGTGGAGGGTAACGAGGACACTTGTGGAGTGCCTCTTGGTCCCTAGCGGAGGTGATCGGCCTCTTTCGTTATCTTTCTGCGGTCACTTACTTGTTATGTTCAAGCATTGTTGCACAATCGAAAAATACGACAAATTTTGTATGCTTAAGTGAAATCAGATTAGTGCGAATGCTGTTCTTTAATTCTTCCAGGAATCTACTGCACCTTGTTGCTTCACAATCAACCAACTTAGGTGCATAACGAGAGAATTTTGTGAACTCTGTCTCGTAAGCTGCCACTGATCAATTGCTCTGAGTTACCTTTATAAATTGGCTCTGGAGTATCCTCTACGTTGAGTGAAGAATGTAGTGGCTTTTGAATGCTCCCGTGAATTCTGCCCACGGTATATCCTTTAGATTGATGCTCTCAAAGGTGATTTTAGAGGTGATTTTTTCCCACCTTTCAGCTTCACCTTCTAGTAAATATTTTGTTAGTCTAACTGTTTCATTTGCAGGACACTTTAAGATGTCCAACTTACTTTCAACTGCTTGGATATAATCTTCAGCTTCCATGGGTCGGACTGAGCCGTTTAAGGTAGTAGGATTTAATTTAAGAAAGGCTTGCAAGGCATCATCTACCCGCAGTCTTTGTCCATGTGGGGGTTTTGGTGCGAGTAGGGAGATAGAGGCTCTCCCTTAGTTTGAAAGAGCTAGCAATACGGCTTCCAATAGTTTGTCCGTTCTATTGTCTGCTGTTGCTGAAGAAATGGTTGTTTTAACTTGGGTTGCGGAGGGTACTGCGAGAAAGGCTTCGTCGGAATCCATCTGTTGGAAATGATTAATAAAAATTTATAATTAGAAGAGGTTGGGTGTTTAACAGAGAACATAAACAGTTATTTGCAATAATAAATAAAGTTTACAATTTTTGATTCAAAAAGTTCCCATTAGTAAAAGGTCCGTCTACAAAAAGGGGTGCATTAGCAGTAGGACTAATTCCTTGTTGGATGCACATCTTCCAAGGATAATCATGGGATACAAGATCCTATTATAATTTTTCTAAACATTGGAGGAATTAAAACTAGTTGATCTTCTTTTCGACGAGGACTCCCGGTAAATACAAAGATTCCCAACTTTCCTTTTCTCTTTTGAAGTTGAAGCCGTTGTGCTGTTGGCTTTGATATGATTCATGAGGTCATGAATTTTATTTTGTAGTTGGATGACTTGTCGTTTTTATATGTCATCCTTTCTTTTTAACTCCCTTTCTAAAGTAGACATTTTTCCATGTAAGGTACCCCATCAATTCTTGAACTTATATTTCTAAGTATCTAATCCTATTCCTGGATACTGATACCCACTAGGCTAGGGTACTCTCCACCTCACTTAGTTTTTCTGCCATCGCATTTTCCTTTGCTTTCGTTGTGGGGGCGTCCAAATTTGTGCTAAGCTTAGTCACTTCGGAATGCGAGGAGTCGCCACCACTACCTTTGTCTTCAAAGTACTCAATCATTTCGTTATTGGGATCCATCTATATTTATAAAAGATGAGATGAATTAATAACATCAGATATATTGTTCTAGCACTTCCAAATTCTACTTATAATAATGAATAGAAAGTTATTTAATATATTTAAAGTTATTAATCCCTCCTAACTTTTATAGTACTAACCATCTTACTAAATGACAATTCTAACATCTTTATAATGGATAAATCTTTGTTTTTGTATGTATGTTCTTTTCTTTCAAATGTGCTCAATCCTGCTCTGATACCAATTGTGAAGGCTTGATGCTGGTTCAGCGAGAATTGTCCTGACATTAGGTATTCACAAACCGCAGGATTCTATTGAGCAATTTAAAAGAGAAGGGATACACATATAAAAGCTAAAGGATATTTCTCATTCATCATTGCTCCATAATACAAAATAGCCAATGTACTTTTTACAAAATTCATCTTTTTAAAATAAAAGATAAATTGTAACAAAAATAAAATAAAGTAAAACATAAAGTAGCGCCGTAGATCCATCAGCAATTTGAAAATTTATAATTTAAAGTTCTCGTTCGAGTTCTACCAGAAGTATTTGATCTTGTATTGTAAATAAAATAATACCGGGATTGGAATTCCTAATAATTAGAGAATATTCTAAGTACCGCAATAAATAATAAAATATTATATTTTATAATAGCAGAGATGCGATTAGCGAAAAAAGAATGTGATAAAAATGCAGGAGAAATAAGACAATAACGCAAACGGGATAATTAATTTTCTGCAAAAAGTATTATTACAAAGATATATGTTACTGATGTTATTTTTCTAGTAACCAACCAACGTATGTTACTGATATTATTTTTTCAGTAACCAGCCACTTACGTTACTGATGTCATTTTTCTAGTAACCAACCAATGTATGCTACTGATGTTATTTTCTCAGTAACCAATCACTTATGTTACTGATATCATTTTTTCAGTAACCAACCAATGTATGTTATTAATGTCATTTTTCCAGTAACCAACTAACATATGTTACTGATGTCATTTTTTCAGCAACCAACTATTTTATAAAAGGATGTTGGTTTCAAACAATCAACCAAGCATCAATATGAATTTGGCTCAAAGCGAAGCTAAGCAGCAGTAAAGTGCAAAAAGTAATACATGTATATATATTGGGTACCTTTTTTCCTTAAGTTTCAAAAATGCAGTAGTTGATTGAATTCGCATGAGTTTTTGATATTTTAAATTAGCTTTTTAGCCAATACTTAGAGATTTATAAAATAAAGTAGTATGATATTATTAGGAGTATTTATTATCTTCTTTTTTATTTTATTTTTTTCACTCTCTTTTCTTGATAGAAGACATAATTTTAAGTTACTGAGGGTAGCAATATTATTTATAATAGTGTTATTATTATCATTATTTAATAATAATAGCGATAATAATAATGTATGAAGGAAAAAGACAGAATGGAAATGACTGAATTGTAATTGACAGAAAGTAATAATAATAATAATAAAGAAAAAAATGAAATTGACAGAAAGTAATAATCATAATAATAATAATAAAGAAAAAAAAGGAAAGAAATGACAAAATGTAAATGATTGAAATGAATTTGACAAAATGAAAATAGCTGTCATTTGTACTGTTATCATTATTGATTAATGACAACAATAATGATGTTAATGACATTTTAGAGATAATTTAATTATTATTATGAAAAATGAAAAAAAAAAGAAAATTAAATAATAAAAAATGCAAAATTTTTTCCTATTTTCTTCTCCATTTTCTTTTTCCTGTCACCTAGGGTTAGGATTGCTGGGAGCCGAAAGGAGGCCGGACGTGGCTGAAGGGGCCGGAGTGGGGTGGCGGGACGGTTGGCTGAGGGTGAGCTGAGAGCCAAGAGAGATTAGTCTGTTGTTTGGGAAGAATGGTTGGGCTGAAGGGGTATAAATAGAGAGGAGGGAAGGAGAGAGAGGGAGATGGTTGGCCGCCGACCAAGCGCCGATTAGTTGCCGACCAAGGCAGCGCGTGCGTGTGTCTGCGCATGTCCATCTGCGTCTGGCAGGCTCTGACGAGCGACAGAGCCTACTCCCTGACGTCGGGGGGAACAGAGGAAGGAAAGAAAACAGGGAAAACTTGAACAAATAATTTCAATTAAATTATTCGCATTTTTTCATCGATTGACTTTCAAAAATAACGAAACTTTACACCGATGTGTGAGACAAACACTCTTACGCCAAATTTTTTTTGATTCAGAGCGATATTTTATTTTATATTAATTTCTGAAGTTTTAAACTTCAAAAATTAATCACGATCGAACCGGAGCTCCGAATTTGATGAAACTTTTAGCGTAGCGTTTAAATAATATACTTAACCAAATGACACAAAAGTCGTTGAATTTAAACTTGTATTTAATTTTCTCAATTTATTGAATTTAAAAAAATTCAAAAATTAAAGCAGGAGTTTCCGTTATCCGAATTTCTCCCAAATTACGGTATTTTGATCTAAAAATTATTTCTATCCAATGTTATTTTGGTTTGCTCTAATTTGAAGTTCCCCAGAATCTTGATTTTTACACCGAATTTGACTTAATTTGCAAAGTAACTACATTAGGTCGTTATAGTTAACATAAATCGTTAAACGAAGTTTCCAACCTCACTAGAGTATAAGGTGCATTGTTCTAAATATCAAATTACAAGCACTGATCTTCAATCAACTAATTTGTCGTCGGAATAATATATCACTTGATTCAAAATTAACCTATATATATACTTCAATTTATTTGAAGTGAGGTCAAATAATCAAATTCATCAAAAGATTAAAGGATGATTAATCTGGAATAGACTGTCCATTGTGAACATATGGATTTGGAAATTAGTAGATATTAAAGAGCTGCATATGCTTGATTACAATAAATTCTCTTAAGAGTTTGAAGTGTAGGTAGTCTAAGTGCAAGTTTTTCCATATGGCTCAACTCAGGTCTAGACGTAGACTTCAAAGCATTGATCCATTCAAAGAAATTCATATATTGGATATCAAGTGGATTAATTACAGATTTATAAGATTCATTCTGGATTTCTAATAATATGAATTTTACTTATAAGCCTTCAGCATGTGAAGCAGGTGGCGGTAGTTCACAGAAAAGTAAAAGTATTGGCGTAACGCAGGGAAGCTTTTCATACTTGTCATTTAATTTAGGTATAACTTCATAAATCATAACAGAAATTAATAGAAGAAATTGAGTACCTCTACTATCTGACTGATTCCAGAAATTCAGAGAGAGTCGGGAGAGGAGCAGCTGTCGAGCGCAAAAGGAGATAGTGCGGAAAGAGCAGACCTCGGTGTTGGGATCGTCTTGCTTCCGTCAAGGGCTCCTACGAATTTCGGATCCCGTCTCTGCTCGTAAAGGCGTACGAGCAGAGAGACACGAGAGCTCGAGGAATCAGATGATCAAGAGGAAGAGGAGGTGTGGTCATCACTGCACCTCGTGCGGCACCGGGAGTGGAGAGAAGAGATCGAGAGGAGCTTCGATGTTTTCGTGATGATGTTGTGGGTATTCGATGGTTTATTTAGATTGTCTTTGGAAATCGCCGTATTCAATTTGGCGGTTTCAGGAGAGGAACATTGATCATCCAACGGTAATGGCACTGTCGGCACTGGCTCTGGATTTGTCTAGCCCTTCCGATGGTTTCAAGAGTTCGATTGTCTCATCAAGCGAAAGAACAGGAATTCATTGCGGGAGAGACGTTGTTTACTTGCGTTTTTAGTCGAGGAAAAAGAAAGGAACTTACGGAACGTACCGTGCAGATCTTACGTCGACTCCTCCATAGGAAATAATTGTCTTAATTGCCGACCGTTTCCACAAGAAGGCGTAACCCTTGAGAAAAATTGGAAGCTGGCCGGCTACGGGAGTGGAAGGATTTGTGTGTAAGAGGCTATCGTTTAAATGAAAAAAGAGCGTTTCTTAGTAATGTAGTTTTTCCTGAAATGTTACATGGAATGATTCGAAATGAATTAATGAAACTTCTATGAATTCTTAAAGCTTCCTAAACTAAACTAATTAACTAGTTATAGCAGAATCAAGCGTGCGTTGACAAAAACTATTTTTTTTTAGCAGGAAATTTTAACGGAAAACAAAAATTTGCGGGTAGCTATCATAAAACGAATTGAGTGGACAATTAATAGAAACTAAACATAGTGGGGAATTTTTCCATTGTTCAAATGACCTAGGGTCATTACATGCATAAATATAATGGCTAAGTTTTTTTTCAGCATTTCATTTTAAATTGACATAAATTGAATTACTGTTTTCGGAACTAAAATTTAACCTTGGAATTTAAAACTTGTAGTTTTGCCAAGTTGAACCATGAATGCTTTCTTATATCTAATCGTTCATGTAACTTCTAATTATGAAATGTGCTTGAGAGTTCAATTTGTCATCTAAATGCAAAGCCAAGTGCATTTTTCTTTCGGATTCACCTTCACATGATTAAGAATTTAAAATAAAAAATGTATATTTCAGATTAGGAGCCATGCACAGAAATATTTTTTGAAAGTTCAGAAAAATGGAACTAGAGAGCATGTTCCACCTCCTCGGCCCAAGCGCAAAGCTAACCATCCATATCCTCAAAAGGCCTCGAAAAATGGTTGTAGCTACTATACAATCTTTAGGCTTTCTGTGGTTGTAGTGCTGAACTTTTCTACGTGTATGCTTTATCTAAAAAAAATTGCAGCTTACACTCTGTCTCAATCTGCAACTCCCTTTCAAGCATCCTCGTGTCTGCTTGAGTCAGAATATACAGTCGCCTCTAGTTCATTGTCGATGCTTAGAAGTACATCTTCAAGTGGAACACGTTCTTCCTGGGCTGATGGGTCTATTCAGCCCGTTACTACATCTTATACAATAAAAGGTTCAGTTTATCGATAGGCAATGCATTACATCGCTCTTTCTTACAATCATTTTGATCACGCGTTGATTCTTCAACATGTGTTCTAATTACCTTGATTTTACAGAGTTTACTGAATTTAGCGAAGATATTGGGCCTCCACCAGCGTGTTGTAGCAATACTGGAAGTTCTCCAAAGACATGGCAAAAATCTGAAACAGATGATCGAGGTAATGTTTCAACACATCACGATACATCCTTCTAGGCACTACTCAAGTGCATTTCCAACTATTTAAGTATAAACGTAAATCATAGCTGCCTAACATATAACATACACAATATGCGCACTCTATCTTATATATCAGAAATTAATAGCACATCTTGTTAAAATGTTCAATGACCCATCTTGGTAAATGCATAAACAAACAACTGATGAAGAGCATCATGCACCATCACATCTCAATGAGGAGCTCACAGCACATCTGAAATCATTTTTCAGCTAACGAAGATTAATCTATAAAGTTTTTAGGTCATTAATATACATGTGTATAAGTTATTTCATGCTTTATTAAATTTTTTATTTTAAAATCTAATACTACTTTAATATGATTAAAAAATGTGAAACTGTATATAAATTACCAGTCTTTTTATTGGGTGATGTCAATTCCAAAGGAGAATTTCAGCCAACTTTTACTCAGTTATGCTTAAGCCATTTAGATGATTATTATCCTTTTAGAAGAATTGGCATTTTTTTTGCTCACCATAAATTTTAGGTGACTCAAACTTAGTGTAGCTCAAAATCAAAATATTTGATACTTTTGTACTTTAGCTACTTTAAGTATAAACATTCAAAATCTATGATGAATGATTTTTGAGGAAAATTTATATTTCATTTTAAAAATGTAGTAGTGTTCTTCCCTTGTTTAGACAGATTTATCTCACCTGAGTTAGCTTAGATTCCGTGAGCAGAAACTTAAAAATTAAACTTTCTACCATGCACTTTAAATCACATTTTAGAGAATTTAGATTCTTAATATAGAGACTAGAGTTTTTTTTTTGCTCAGTGACTAGATGCTTGGTGGCATAAACTTCAGTTTCTTCCACATTGATTGTAGATGATTATGCTTGAGTAATTGTTAGGTTGCACCAGAATTTTTCAATTCAAGCAACATGCATTGTGGCAGAAGGTTTTGTGGAGTGATGAATCAAGTTTTCTCATCGACAGGGTGCATTTTATTTGATATTATTTTGAGGACATTTCTAGGAAATTTGAGCATGAAATTGCCTGTCACAGCATCTTCTAGAGTTATGAGGAGAGGAATCCTTAGACATCTTTCATTGACCCTCTTGATGTTGTTCCACCTAGTATGAGCTAATCATTCTTTGTCCATGATGACACTAAGAAATCATTTTTGAAACTTAACTTTATATATATATATATATATTTTATTTATTTATTTTTTTATGTGTGATTTGTGGGATTTGAACTCATGATCTGGGATAACAAATCCTGAGTCTCAATCACTAGCTGCAACACCATTCACAAAAAAAAAAAAAAAAAAAAAAAAAATATATATATATATATATATATATATATATATATATAGTTAGTTAGTTAGTTAAAAGACAACAATTTTATTGATAGAAATAAAAGGATATATAGCTGGGCTGGGTGATTATATGGATATCCTAAAAAAGAAAAAGAAAAAATTAGAAAAAGTTCAGCCTATCCCAAAAAAAGGCCCACCAGGGTTAACATAAAAGGTGGCTTCCAAATAAAAAGCACACCACAGAGTGTTAGATAAAGCTAAATTTTAGAAAATTGACCTGATATAGCAACTGTTCATACAGCCAAAATAGGTTTTAATAACGCTGTAAAAGCCCAACAAATATTTGAAATCGTTATGGTTAATGGAAATCTTCAGCTTAATCTTATCATTTTCACCTGCAAAAAAGACAAGATCCTAAAATACATAGAAAAGAAATTGAAAGCACAAACCTGTAATCTCTGATGCAATGACTGTAGGCATGTGCAATCAGGTAAACCGCAAGAGCACAATGAACAAAAATTCGCTGCCCCAAAGCAATGCAGCCATCAAGGGATCTCCCAGTATAACAGGAAGCATACAGTGGCACCCAAAATATCTTAAACATAGAATTCAAGCAAAATGATTAGTGTCTCATATGCCTAGGCACCTCACCCGAATTGATTATTAAAATGTAGAAGGATGAGCCCAGAAAATATAATTCATAATATCAAACCTGAGCCTCTTAAAAAAGCATAAGCATAAGCAGTACAAACAGAAATATAATTTTAACTTGCAGCCAAATGCCAAAGCACGGATAATGAAGATATCAGAGAGTTTGAGAACGATACTGTAGCTTTTACCCCTATTAGAAATTATCACATACCGATGATAAGAGCGGCAACCAGCCCTATAAAAAATCTCCTGATTTTAAAACCAAAGGCATTGCTCTTATAATTGAAACCATCCCAAGGATCACCATCCAGCTGTGATTAACCAACTAAAGAGACCACCCACAAATCAGTCCCCCCCCCCTTCCCCCTGACCAGGGTATTGAGATCACAAGCAGGCCATAACATATCTAAATTTGGGTGAGCAAGAAATAAGCATAAACAACCATACACAAAAAACCAGCCCCAGCCAAAACAAGTATTCAATTAATACAGCCCTTTCCAGACAGCCCCAAGCCAAGCAAGAATAAGGAAGATGATAGAACCACCAAAAACAGTATAAAAGACAGATACAGCACAAACCATTAACCAGGATCCAAGACAATTTTGGCATTGTAAAACTTGAAAATGCTAATAGCATTATTTTTATCAATGTGATTCCAAGTTGAAAACTTTGCCGGAACAACTTTGAATAGATATAACAATTCATGTAGTATAAAATTAATAATGTTCAAGGGACAAATCTTTTTGTTGTTATACTTGGCTCTGGTGTTATATATATCTTAGATGCTTCTTTATTACTTTCACGTGATGAAAATGGCTTACCCAAAGTGGCGTCAGTATAGTTGGAAAATAAGAAACTAGATTAGATCCAAGTGTTGCTCGTGAATAGCCTCGCTAGTATATTTTCTGAGTAGGTCAAAAGGATCTTATGGAAAGATGCTGATGTTGGCTATCTAAAGTAAAACCAAATGGGTTTGATTACATTGTGCTACCAAGTTGATGCGAATGAATCTTACCGGCTGACCACAGTAGGAATATGGATGATTACTCGATCTTGATGCATGGAATATGCAGACTGTAGAGAATGAGGTGGCTCCTTGTAAGTGTCATGATGGCAATGTTGAGGATTCAATAAATCTTATATGAACAACTTAGCGGGTGCGGCAGGGTCGACTGAAGAAGATAATGCTAGTTTTGCTAAAACTTCATGTCTCGGTGTTGCTTGGTTAGGAATTCATTAATATGACCTTTAGGATGAGCGTGTCTAAGAGCTCTCAAAGTTGATGTAGTTTGTTGTGTCATGCCTGATGTCACTGAAAGAGATGGAAATATTCTTTAACTACAAAAGAGCCACTAGCAATTTTCTTTTTTTTTTTTTTGGTTACAACTCAACCCAATTTACTGAAATATTAAACCAGGAACAAAGGTCCAATGACCAACAATAAGCTTTAACTTTGTAATATTTTAAAACTAACTAGTCTAACTGCATCATCTAAATAACAAGAAAAGAGCCACTAGCAGTATTCAAATTTTTTGCCACAATTCAACCCAATTTGCTGAAAATTAAAACCTGGAATAAAGATCAAATGACCAACAAAAAACTAAAACTTTGTAATATTTTCTTAACTAACTATTTTAATTGCGTCATCTGAATAACAAGAAAAGAGCGATTAGCAGTTATCAAGTTTTTATAAATAATAGGTAAAGAGTACTTTTAGGGGCCAGTTTGGTTTAAGGTAAATGAAATGTTGAAGTAAAATAAATCTTGTTTATAGGTAAAATAAATGCAGTGTAAATATTTTTTAAATGTCTGAAACTTGTACTATGTAATTAATTTTTGATACTGTTTGATTAAAATGTGGAAGTAAAGAAAAAATAGAAAACTTTAAATACAAACTTTTGCACAAACCTGGTGAGACCCGAAACCAGCATGTGAGACAGATAAGGGTTTGGAGGCCTGTTGTAGGCTGCAAAGCTCGTCAAAGGTTGGTGACTTCTACCGAAGACTGACTATGGCTGTCGAGGCCCATGATTCCTACGGTTTAGTTGACTTTATTTGCATTAGGTCGGCAAGTCTTGTTGAAGCCGACAGGGCCAGCAAAACCCATTCTGTGAGGGCTGCTGATGCCTGACAATGGCTGGAGAGGCTTTGATATGTGTGAATCCTGTGTGGTTTTGCCGGCTTTATTTGCACGAGGCTGACAAGGGCTCCAAAGCTCGCCATGGACACTAATTTTGCAATATTTTTTACGTGTTTTTTGTAAAATGAAAAGCTGCTCATTTTGAACCGAAAAGGAATACTTAATTTTTGGCCTTATTACCTGGATTAGAAATATTTTACACTGAAAATGCAATAACCAAACAGCCCTAATACTAAATTAGCACAACCACCATTACAAGTGAAAAAGAGCATTAAAATTATAAAATAAATTCAAGAAAATAAAATACTAAATCAAGTACGGCTCTGTTTGTATTTATCCTCACTTGTATGCTTGAAATCCTTTTTATCAATATTCCATCCTGTTGTTTCTTGTAAACTTGTTATTTTGAGTACGAGTCTTCTACAACCTTTGGTATGCCATACTTTTATCCAACATTATAAGAAAGAATAGTAAGTATGATTTTGTGTAATTTTAAGAAATTTAAATTCATGCTATATGATAAAGCAATCCCTTACATTAGTGGCATACATAAGAAGTCTTATGGGAAAACATGGATACTCACAAACTACATGAATTTTTTCTTGCATTGCAGCCTTTATCATTTTATCTCTGATCTGAGCTAGGAAACCTTGATGAGCTAGGAAACCTTGATGATTGACATTTAGAAACCCATTTTCATGGAAGAGATAATTGCTGAAGGCACAAATTAATCTCTATCGGACTTGAAAGATTGCAAATTAATCTCTATCGGACTTGAAAGATTGCTCCCAGTTTGAAACTTTGCTTCTTTCTTTTTTATTCCAATTGGTATATCTAAAATGATTAGACAATGAATTCATAAATATATGATTATGTTAAACTTAATTGAGGAGTAATAAATAAAATTATCTTGAAGGTTTATTCACTAAAAGCTAGCTTCACTCAACAATTTGAATTAAAATTGATAAAGGATTCATTTGGTAACTTGACATTTATTGTGGCTGTAATTTCATTGTAACTATTATTGTGAATTTAAAAAAATTTGCAATTTAGAAGAAACGAAATGCTCTTTTATCATAAAAATTATAGCAACTAACTTTAGAAATAAAACTATATTTGCCAATATTTTACTTATTCTGGCGTTAGAATATAAACTTCAGGCTGCACATTTTTCTTAAACAATAGTGGAACAAATAAAGAATTAGAGCATAAGATGCGAAATTTTATGTGGACAAAATATTTTGTGAGGCAAAATATTGGTTTGCTGAGCAGAGGCATACTAATAAATTAAGTGGTTCTTAGACGAGGAATTCTTTCATGTTTGAGTGGGTATACTTGAATGGCAGTGAGAAATCAGTTTGTTTGTAGTAATGTTGGATTAGCTTTAATTGAAAATAAGTTCACAGAGAGTTGTCTTGGATGGTTGGGCATATTAAGCATATACCATTATATGCTCTATTTAGGAAAGTTGAGTTATATAGTTTTATTCATGTCAAAAGAGGAATAGGAAGACCAAACACTTGAAAAGAAATTACCAGAAGCAATCTCACACTCAGGAGCTTAGGGAAGATTATTATTTAAATAATTGCAATAGAAACTAAGATTGCACATCTGATGATTGTGTGGGACCAAGAATTGGTGGTTTTGTGTGCTTGCAGAGATGGTGTCAAGGCCATAAAATAAATTAAAAAATAATGCTCTATTACTCGTAAATAATTTTTTTTTTGTCAGGATTATTATTAGTGTTTTTTGTATTTGGTAAATAAATAGATGAGATTCAAAAAAAATTTCAAGTTATTCATGAATAATGGTGGATTAATTTGATGCATTATGTGATCAATAAAATTTTTAACCTATTTGTGATTTATGGTAGAATAGGAAGACCAAACACTTTACAGGAAGCTGTTAGGAATCTCACATTCTTGAAGCTTAGGAAAGGTTTTTATTTAAATGAGTGCTATAGGAACAAAGGTTATACTGCTTACATCACTTTGTGGTACTGAGAACTGTGGTGGTGTATTCATATATAGATGGTCTTTTGTCCAGTAATGAAGCGAAAACAATGTTTCATTACTCTAAATAAAAAAATTCTGTAACAGGAACGTTAATTGTATTTTTAGTAATTGGTGTAAATCGATAAGAATCATGAAAAATTTCTAATTATTTGTGATTTATGGTGAAAATTTTGATGCAGCATGTAATTTGCAATGTTCTGACAAGTCTGTAATTTTTTTTGCCTCTGTTAGTTCTAGCGAAAGTTAATGGAAAAGAGTTAACATCTTAATTCAGTTTTTTTAATCTATCTGCATTTCTTTTGTAAATTATGCTGATTATTTTTCTCTAAATCCATGCGCAACCCTTTCAAGCTATCCATGTTGTCATGAAAGTTTGTTGGCTGTTGATATTTTATTTATATTTTACTAAAAATGATGGAGAATCTGAAGCTATTTGTAATATATTTTATTTTGATTTATAGACTTAATTTTCCTGTGTTATCAGCTCATAGGTGCATATGTTCTTATTACTCTCTGCCTGCTAACCTAATCTTTATTGTCTTATGAAGCTTTGCCAGACTTTAATAGAGTATACAACTTCATTGGGAGCATTTTTGACCCAAGCACAGGAGACCACTTGCAGAAGCTAAAAGAAATGGATCCCATTGATGTTGAGGCAGTAAGTCATCATCCATAGTCATCTTAAACGTAAATGTTTCTTCGTTGTATAATGCTAATACACAGCAATTTAGTTATTTTTGAGGAATTAAGGATGACTAATTACTTTGCCTCATATCGTTTACTGTGAATGCTTGCAACAAAATGTACTTCCTTTGGACCAACAATTGTGCTATGCTTGAACACATTTGTAAATCTTCATGGCTAGTGTTCCATTTGGCAGATCATTGGACATACCTTCCACGGATGCACAATTTGGAACTTATTCTCACTTGTTTTGCAAGACACTGACTCATAGTTTCCTGTCCATATAAGTATGCATGTCTACCACTTGTTGTGTACACGTGCATCTTATAGGGGTAACAAATGCATGCATGCACACATTTTGGAGCACTGTTATCTTAAATTAAAATCATAGGCTTGATTATTATAAAGTCAAAGTCCTCTTAGGGAGTATTGAATTGTATCTTTTAATAATTAGGATGAGCATAGTGGCACATTCACTTCTAGTAATGGATCTAAACATGATAATATGTTTTTGTATTCAAGTATGTGTGCTACCTTATAAAAATAATACTTGAAAATAGGCAGTTGTTAGAGTAAGTAGAGCAAAAAAAACATGATAAGCTCAATATGAGAAGAGGGAGCGGAAAAATTACTGCACTAGGAGAAAACAAACAAGAGGAATTTCATTGATTTGGTCTACTCTAAATGCATTGAGCAATCAAATATATATATATATATATATATATATGGGAAATTTGTTGAAACTATAGATTTAAATAAGCGATAGAATACATATTTGGCGACCTCTAATAAATAAAAATACAATAAAAAAATACAATAAAATAAAGAAAAGAAAACAAAAAATATCAAATGGTTACCAAACCACCATAAAGTGATTTATAAAAAATTTCAGTAGACGAATAAAATGAATTAACAAAAGATATCTAAATATGTGAGAAGCAGTCCAATCAATGTCTGCTTCTTTTCCTTAAGTTGTATATTGTCCTTCTATTCGAGGATTTAGAACTATTCTGCATTTTCTTTTTTCTTTTTCTTTTTTCCTTGTAAAGCTTTCAATATCTTCAAATTTATTCTTTGAATCCGTTTTATTTCCATTTGTGCCTGAACTAGAGACCTCTTCTTCATTTAGCTCCACTGGCGGTGTGGTTTGACGCCTCCCATAAACAAGTGGCAAAAATTTTGTTGCTCATGGGTTGAGCTCCGATTTCTCTCCCTCATTCTCCAAAGGGAGTCCCGTTTCACAAAGGTTTGCCAAAGGCTGGGAGGGGACTTGCAAAGCAATATAGAGGGACACAACGTCTTCAATCATATTATGTCTGCTAAGGACTACTATAATTTCATCAACCCATTGATGAACCATATCCAAGGGGGATCCCATCAAGTTCCTAACCCAATAAGAATGAGATTGAGATGACAGCCCATCCTCCTCCACAGTTCTAAGCCTCAATCTCTTGAGTTGCCAAAAAAACATTTTGAAGCCAATTCTAAGAAAAAGCATCATAACCCGATAAATCATCCTTACTTTTCTCGTCACAATATTTGTTATATTTACATATACATACATATATATATCAAATGCAACTTAGGTAATGGGAAAATAATACTAAATCACAATTATACTCACAATTTGTCTAGATTTTGGGGGTACTGCCTTTTGTTACCTGTATGCGTTGCTTTGTTAGGTAATTTGAGGCATACACCGGACAATAATTTTATCATCAATAGTTCTAAGGTAGTTGGTACATATGAATTCTTAATTTTTTTGCAGCTATAGAAAAGCAAACAATAATTCTTTCTTATGAGATTTTTTTAATATTTTTGAGAATTCAAATAACAACCACAATGCTTTATCTCAAATTCAGTAAAAGGAGATATATGACTGGCAAAATTTGATAAATAAATTTATCAAATATTTGATGTTAAGATAGTTCAACATTTGGTTATCATTGTCAGCTAATACTTCAATAGATTACAAATTCATGTCTACCATTAATATATGATCAGTTTCAGTTTGGAATTAGCTTGGAAAGTTGATTTATGTAATAATTCTTGTGTTTCAAGGTTTGCGATCCAGTATGTGCAAAATTCAAAAAAACCTTTGAGATGTTCATTGCTTACTTGGATGCATTTATTTGTACTTAGGAAAGATTCATTGTTTTCTCAGGCTGAAAATTTAAATGTTAAATTATTCTTTGATTCTCTTATCACCTAAGAATAATTCACTACTATTTTCAGGAACTGATACTTATCGCCTACTATTATTTTTGAATACTCATATTTTATTCCTAATTTCTTAAATAGCCCCTCCCCTTTTCCTTTTAATCCAGCCAAACCCTTGGCTTCTCCCACGCGAAGGATCATAGAACTGTTCTAAAGAGTCCCTCTATAAATTGTTCTTTTGTCACTACATCTCGATCTTTCTCTCAGCCTTCCTATATATGTCCTGTTCTCTCCTCCCTTTTACTGCCCAGAAGAGGCTGATTGATTGAATCCTAGACAACACATAGCAACCCTTTTCTTTCACGTTAAAGGTGCCGACTGGCCCTTCCCTGCTCCTAGCTGCCTACTTCTTTCTAGCCATTCATCCTCCCATGTCCACAACAACAACCCCCTTTGCTTTCCTTTTTGCCCATCTCCTCAAACTGTGAACAACTTGCTCTATGGATGACCACATTTAACTTTCTCTTCATCTTTAAACCACCCTAACTATTCTTTTCTTCCCTTCTCCATTTCTAAATTTGCCACCAAACAGACCAACAAGTTTCCAAATTGCCATAAACTGTTCCCAAACAGCCTTCAACAACCATAAGCTGCCCTAAGCAACTTTTCAAATTGCCCCTTACCTTGTCCTCTACATAAAGCTCTAATCTTTGAATCACTTTCTATTCTCACCTTTTTTATGTTACATCTTATATATATTATATATATATATATATATATATATATATATATATATATATATATTAGATCTAAAAATCTGCATTATTAAAATTTTCCATTCCAATTGGAGAGACTTTAGCTTCCGACTTAAAGTTTCAAAAAATCCTAGTTTTACCAGCAAACTTGAGGTGTACCAATGATCTCTCTTTTTTTTTAAAGATATTTTGTAACTACCATATTTTATTGTTTTAATCAGAACTATGTTCATTAATTCTTAACTGTTTTCTCTTCAAGTAGGTCTTTATTAATATCAAGCACGATTGACAAAACCTTTACATAATCTATCTAAACCTTAAGATAAAATCTGTTGAGTACGAGTACTTGTAAATCATTGTTCAAACATTCAAATGATATAATGTAGTCTATTTTTATTTGTATTTTAGTGTATTAGTCTCTTTCTTTCAAAAACTATTGGAGGATGATGATAAATACAAATATAAAAACTAAAATGATGATTAAATAATGAATATATATATATATATATATATATATATATATATATATATATACACACGCACACACACATATATTAATCAAGTTTTTTATAATTGCTTAATATTAAAGCATAAAATTATATATGTGCAACAATCAAATGGTTTATATGCCAATTACATGTACATGGTAGTGATATATATATATATATATATATGTATATGCATATATATATATATATATGTATATACATATATATATATATATATTAATCATGAAAAATATTTAAATGGAAGAATTATTATCATATAGTAGTGAATATTATAGAATATTCTAAACTAATTAAATTAATACTTAAATATACTTAATTTTAATTCATAAAAGTTAATTATGGTATTTAAGGATACTAATTTTAAAAACGATGTCTGTATGTGTAATTGATTCTCAAACAAACCATAGTATGAAATTGGCTAACAAGACATTTATTGTAATGATATTAATAATAGCAATGAAAGTTATATCAGTTTGTTATGGTGAGCACCTTAAATTATCACGCAATTGTATGATATTTGCTATATTTTGATCAAATGAAAAATATTATAAGACTTCGAATATTGGATAAATGTTAAATGCTATTAAAAGGATAATAATCTTACAATTTTAGATAAATAATAATGGCTAAATGATAATGGTTAAATGGTAATGATACAAATAATTATGAAAGATTAATAATATTTTAATAATTAATAAATATCATATAAAACTTACTAAAGAGTTGCTAGAGTTATATAATTTCTATCATTATAAATTAGCTTGAGTATTACGTTTTGAATTTCACATTACTTTGATTTAGAATGTAGATATATCTTCAAAGTCATAATGCAACCCACCCATTACACCTAATATTTTTCAGATTTTAGAACTATGGATAAAGATCGTTGACAAAGTTTGTTGTCATAGCTGGCTTCCACTCAGCAAGTATACGTATTTAGTATATTTTTTAAAAGTTGTGGCATTTTATTTGTGAATTTTTTATTGGATTAATAGTGGCTCTCTCATGTGTTTTAAAAAACTGTTAATTTTTAAAAATGTGAAGTTTAGGTTTTCGCTATCCAACCTCTGTTTTATTATGCTTATTAGGCAGGTTTGATCTCAAGGAAGTATGAATTTCCCTTTGGTCTCTCTTTTGACGCCGGTTATATTATTTTTAGATGGTAGTTGGTGTGAGTATAGAATAAACTTGAATGGTTTGATGTACTAAGGTATTCCTCATGAAGGTGATAACTCTTTTAGATACTTAATTTAAATACTTTGGTCAACTCTCAAAAAGTGGGAATGATTTTGATTGATTCTTTGTTCCAGTGTTTGAAGGCTGAAAACTTTTGACTGTTGGTTTTTTTTTTTTGTATAACCTCAATCTTAATTGATAGGGGTATTCAATATAACTAATCTAATATGGGCCTCATCTCTCAATTTCTAGCTTTGGATTGATTCTAATTTAAAAGGGACTTTCAGATCTCCATAGATTCTAAATACAAAAACATTAATTTTGTTTATGTATCTTTAATTTATCACAATAAATTCATCTGAAATACCGTCCATATAAAACCTAGGTAATATTTGGCTTTTTAGTGAACTTTAATATCTTTCCATTTAATGATTGGTTTGTTTTTTAATCTCTCATCTTTCATAACATATTGGCTTAACCTACTAATTTTAGTAAATCTAAATTATTGCTCCCATGACATTATATTCCAATAGAAATGTTATTCATTTTCAGTGACCCAACAGAAACACTTATCCATCTTATCATCATAATTAGATAGGTCAAACTTAATATTTTCAGTTATAGCATTGTAACATCATATTTCTAATGCAGATTTTACCAAAATTCATTGTCATAATCTGCTAAGGTTCTATTATATGCATATTTTTTAATTTCATACAGATGATGTAAAAAGTAAGTTGTTTCATTATGGTGATTTAAACCCACAACAACAACATCAAAATAACACCAAGCTTTAATTCCACTAGGTGGTTGGCTACATGAATCCTTTGTTTCCATTGTGCACAATCAAATAGAAGCTCCTCTCTAATTTATAAATAGAGAAAATCATTCAAATGGTTTTGTTCCCATGCCTTTTTTTTGGCGTTTTCTTATTTAATATGAGAAAAATTCATTAACTCAATTTTTCTATCAGATGCGTTGATATTTAAGGCGACATTCTCTAGTCTTATCCACTATTAGAGCTACACCAACCTTGCTATGGACAAACTCATTTCTAATTCTATTTTTACAAGTATATTCACTCATCCACCTAAGCATCATCTCAATAATAATTAATTTTTCAGTAAGTTTTTTCTTTGTTGGCCATCATTCTGCCTAATATAACATAGTTAGTCGTATAGTTGCTCTATAAATTTTATTTTAATTGTGAATGGAATTTTCAAATTGCACATCACTTTAGAAAGCGCTTCTCCATTTTATCCAACCAACTGGGATTTTATTAAACACATTGCTCTTATGTTCACCATTTTTTTGAATATTTGAACCAAAATATTTGATTTTCTCGCTTTTCTTGATACCACGTTTTCAATAATTGTGACCTTAAGATTAGACTTCTAATATAGTTGAACTTATACTACGTATATTTTATTTTAAATCTATTAAGGCAAAAAATTTAAATTCTAAAACAGCTCTTAATCGCTCAAGTTTTACTTTAACTCCATTTGATGTCATATCAAATAATAGAATGACATCATCTAATAACATGCACCAAGGAACCTCCTCATGAATGCGCTCAATACGAACATCTATAATTAAAGCAAAAAGATTGAACTAAGAGTTGAGTCTTGATGTAGTTCAATAGCAATAGGAAAATCATCAGATAGTTCAATTTGCGATCAAACACATGTTTGAACATTGTTACATATTTTCTTAATATTAATTTATACAACACAAATCCTTTTTAAAATTCTCCAAAGAACTTCTCTTAGTACTCTATTATAATTTATTTTAAGATAAATAAAAATTTAATAAATATATTATTTTTTCCGTCTCTAAATTCTCTATCAAACCACTTAATATATGTATGGCTTAATAGTAGATTTACCAAGCAAAAAACCAAATTGGTTTTGAGAAATTTAAGCATCCCTTCATATTTTATGTTCAATTATTCTCTCTCAAAGTTTCAACGTATAACACATTAATTTAATTCCTCTATAATTTTCACAATCTTGAGCATTATTTTTGTTCTTGTAAATATGTATAGTAATACTCTTTCTCTACTCATTTAACATCTTTTTAGTCTTCATATTAATATTAAATAACATTATAAGCTAAGAAATTTCTTTGCCACTCAAATATTTTCATACATCAATAGAGATGTTATTCAATCCTATTGATTTTTTGCTTTTCTTTCTCTTTAAAGCATTTCAAATCTCAGTTTTACTAATATGTCGAATGAAAGTGTAATTGAGTTTATATTTATAAACATTAAAGCCACTTAAACTAATTAAATTGAAACAATCTTTATTTAAAAGCTTAGTAAAATAAATAATTTCTTCATCTCTCGCAGTTCCCTTCTTTTATAATCACCGCGAGAGAATAATTTGCATAAAATAGATTTCAATATATTTGACTGAAATCCATTTTATGCGAGCTATTTATTGCGGGGTAAATTTTAACCTCAAAATTTTACTTTACCATGCTTTTTCTTTATGCCAAACACCTATGATTTTAAATTCCATGGAAAAATTTACTTTACACCCATTTTTTAGCATGCCAAACAACCCGTAAATGATCATCTTTGATATATTTTGCTTGAGTCAAATCATTAGTTCTTTTATTTCTTAATTTGGTTAGTTAAAAATGTCACTTTTTCTTAGCAGTTTCTAATTTTTTATATAAATTCTCAAATTATGCACTCTTAACATTACAAATTGCTATTTTGAATTCACATTAAGCTAATTTATATTTTTTTATTTTTCTTAGTCTTACATTTAAATCATTCTTTGTAGCAGATTAACTATTGGGTACTCTCCTTTGATTTATTGTGTAAACTCTTTACTATATTGGGAATACAACTTGTAGCTGAATTTTAATTAAATTGGCTTCACCCTCAAACTCTTACTGTCTAAATTTTAAACTTTACCTTCAAAATATTTTTATTATTATATTTAAAATTTTATCATCTAATTTTAGGACATATATTATATTTAATATTATTTTTGTTATCCGTAATTTCAAATTCAAAACCAATAAACGATAGTGGATTGTCAAACAATTATTTGGAATAATCTTACAATCTTTACAATATAAAAAATATTTTTTATAAGAGAAAGTAGTCAGTTTGAGTTTTTGAAGCTATATTTTTATAAATAATATTTTGTTTCTTCCTTTTCTTAAAGTAAGTGTTGACAATTATAAACTAAAAAACTCCAAAATCATTTTATCTTTTTCATTAATCTCCAAAATCAAAATCATCATGAATACTATTAAATTTCTTAATTACACTTCTAACATATCTTTAAATCTTTTCTTATATAAAATATCTTCTCTTGAGGTATTTCCTATAGATCTTTTTTTATACACATGTTCAATTATATTTGATGGGTATAAACACTTGCAATATTAAAAGTTATCCATTAATTATAAGTTTTAAAGTAATTCCATTAATTTTGGTGATTAAACCAATTTTCAAAACTTGGGCATGGATTTGATCGACTTTCAAATGTTTCAGTTTGTTTGTAATAAATGTATATTCATTTCTAAGTGCCTTAAGCTCTTAAGATTTTATTCATTTGAGTATGGGCAATATAATTATGGTTTTCTATATCTGCTAGTGTAGATTGATATATTTTTTCTTTTAAGTGACATTTGTCTCGCTTTAATGATTTAGGTTGAACCTTGGCTTTGATATCACTTTGGTTCTAAGATGAATCAATGCCAAGTTTTTTTCTTTGTTGTGTATGTTATGTTGATATTAGGGGCTTATGCAAAATTTAAAATAAAAATGCATGAATTCTAAAAAAAAGAATTTTCAATAAGTATTGAGTCAAATATATAGCTGAACAACCTACTTTCAATTTTGAATTTAAGATATGACATTTTAATTTAAATTAGAAATCAAGTGTGTACAACATATATAATTATTACAATAAAGTCTAGATATTTTAATTTCATGTAAGATAAAATATCTAAATGATTTACTTCCAAGTTATAGTATTTTCTAACAGAGCTCAAAACTTTTAGTAAAAGCCAACAATCGATTAGTTTAAGGAAAAATAATATATAAAAGGTAACGCAAAGTCAAAAGTCACTCAGCATTAAGATTAAAAATCCTCTGAATATTTGTACCTCTTACTCTACTACATTCAAAGAAATGACATTCATAACATGAAGGAAAATGTTTTTTATTAATCTCAAATAATATAGCTTAAGTATTACATTACAGCTCCTATTCATTGAATTTTTAGTTTAATACACAGTTAGAGAGCAAAATAAAAATTTTCTAATCTTATTTTATAGTATTTTATGCTTGAAGGCGTCACAAGTGCTGGGATGGCGTGCTGAATTTCATGTGAATTGGGAGCTTGGGTCAGACACTGCGTTAAATCTTGTTTTTTTAGGCTGCAGGATTTGGATTCCCTTTAATTGCTGTGATTTAGTTTCCCATGTTCGATACATGGATCAATTATCAATTAAAAAGGATTTGGTTATTGTGTTGCCGCTATGTATTATTTTAATTGTTTCCTGTTTTACAAAATTAGAGATCAGTTTGGGATCATTTGTTAGAGAATTTTAATGGGCCAAATTAAAATATGAATTTACGAAACATTAACTTTCCAACCCAAGACAATTTTTAACATATAAATGAAAAAATAAAAAAGCATAGCTCTCCTCCCAGTTACAAAATTTTTCATGATTAATGTCATCAGTTTTGCCCTCATGTAAACCTGCTTTTCTGTATGGTATTGTAGTCTAATATATGTGTGTATGTATGTGTAATGTAAATTTTCTTACTTGATGATTGCCATTCTAGATGAAAATTTTTGGTAAATTTTATTTGAATTATTGATACCGTTTTGTTTATTGACTAGGTGGTGGTGTTGATGAGGAATATCTCGATTAATTTGTCAAGCCCTGATTTTGAGGACGATGTAAGTCTATATACTGAGAACTAAAATTATCAAATGCTTTTCTAAGTCTTGTTATTGTAATCAGGAAATTTTAAAGTCTTGCATTTTCTTGGTATCTATTTTTTGTCTTTGTACTAGACTAATTTAGTATATTGGCATCATTGATATAAGACATTATCATTATGTAATGAGTTCGCCTGATTTATATCAAGCTGGCTAAAAACTATCCTTTTATAACATTATGATTGTTATTATCATTACTAAGTTACCATACTGCCTAAATTATTTACAATAAGATCTGTTCTATTAATTTGCAAAATATTTTTATTACGAACTTATTCTCCTTTATTATATTTTATATTATGTTCTCTAATATTTTTCTTAAATAGGCGCATGTATGCTGTACATAAAGGCTTTTAATTTAAGATGTACTTTTTTTATTCTCTTTTAACAAGGTATCTTAGTCTGATTTTCTTTTACGCTCTCCCCTCTCAAATTTTAATCACTCTATAAAATAAACCTTGTTGACACTAACTACTTGTAACGACCCGAAGTCGTTTTGCAAATTAAGTCAGAATCCCGCCTTAGGAATCAGGATCCCAGGGAATTTCACTTTAGGGCAAACAAAACTACTAATAGGTAGAAACAACTTTAAAGATCAAAGAGCCCTAATTCAGGAAAAATTCGAAAGACGGAAGCTCCAGTTCTACTTTTGAAAATTCTAAATTCTAAAAATCAAAACATTGAAATACGTGTCCGAATTCATCGTTTTCAGTGTCGACATGTTAAGTATATTATTTAAAAATTGTTCGAGAAGTTTCATCAAAATCTGAGCGTCGATTTGATAGTGGCAAATTTTCGAAGTTTTAAACCCCTAAAATTAAAATAAAATAAAATTTTGCTCTGAATTGAAAATTTTTGGCGCGAGGGTGTTCGTCATGTTGTAACACACCTCGGTGTCAAGTTTCGTTGTATTTGGATGGCGAACGACGGAAATTTGAGAAGATTTTAAATTTAAGTTTTTTTTTTAAATTTTCTTCCTCTGTTTTCTTCATACGCCCCCCCCCCCGTGCGATCTTTTCTCCCGCGCCAGGAGGGAGAAGCTTCCGCGCCAGGCGGAAGCCTGACGCACATTTGGCGCCTGCCTGCGCCGTTTTTGGCGCAGGCTGTCGGCCCATAGGGCCGACCACTCCCCCCGACCCCACTCCCGCCTTCTGGCTGGAGAAGCTTCCGCGCCAGAGGCTTCCTGGCGCGTGCCAGGCACCGACCAGGCGACATTATGGCACCGTTTTGGCGCAGGTTTGGCGCCACTGCGTGCGCCTATAAAGCCCCCATCCCCTCCCCTCTTCTCCCCACACCTTCCAGCAGCCTCTTCCCCTCTCCCCTCCTCAATTCAGCCAACCCTCCTCCTTCCGGCAGCCCCGACAGCCTCCTTCCGGCAGCCCAACAGCCCTTCCAGCCACCTTTCGGCAGCCCGGCAGCCCCGACAGCCTCCTTCTGGCAGCCCGACAGCCCTTCCAGCCACCTTCCAGCAGCCTGGCAGCCCCGACAGCCCCTTCCAACCTCCTTCCGGCAGCCCCGACAGCCCTTTCAGCCACCTCCGGCAGCCCCCGCAGCGGCTCCAGCAACCCTCGACCACCCTTTGGCCAACCCGTTCCAACTCTCTTCGTATTCCGGCGATCCTAAGTCTAAGGTAAGAGGAGGAAATTCGAAGAAAACATTCGTTTTCTCCAAAGCTTGTTACTCTCCTTATAACTATCAAGTTATAACTAGTCATTCACAATAGAATTATTCTCATAATGAGAACGATTGCCAATTCAGTCATTTTATTCGGACTTTTTCGATCATAATCTTAAGACACTTTAAACTGCTTTAATTCTACACTTAAAATCAATCGAACTTCAAAAGCGGTAGAAGAACAAAATGAAAGAGAAAATTAAACTCCTAAATCATTTGATTAAAAATCTAACTTAAAAATATCGGGTACTTAAAATGCAGATTGAGCGAACTGTCACTCATACGAGCTGTTAAACTTCTGAATTTAAAGACTAAAGGTACCCAGTATATGACTTGCATTACATATTGCATTTTTCTATTACTGGTTTGCTTCGCATATTTGCTTTGAGCCGAATTTCATTTTGAAGCTTGGTTGGTTGTCCGGAACCAACGTAATATCATTCGGGGTTGTTACCGGAAAATGACATCGGTATCATTTGGGGTTGTTACTGAAAAATGACATCAGTAACATTCGGGGTTGTTTCTGGAAAAATGACATCAGCAACATTCGGGGTTGTTATTGGAAAATGACATCAATAACATTCGGGGTTGTTACTGGAAAAATGACATCAGCAACATTCGGGGTTGTTATTGAAAAATGACATCAATAACATTCGGGGTTGTTACTGGAAAAATGACATCAGTAACATTTGGGGTTGGTTACTGGAAAATGACATCAGTAACCGTTATTTTGTGATAAATACTTGTTGCAGGAAGTTACTCGCTTATTTTACGCAATTGCCTTACCTATCCTGCATTTTTATCTCTGCTAAATGCGTTTTCGTAAATTAATTTGTTATTGTATACTGCTGTACTTAGAGTATTCTCTAATTACTGGGAATTCAAATCCCAGTATTGTTTTCTGTACAATATCAAGTCAGGTGCTTCTAGAAGAGGTTAAATAATAACCTTAACTTTCAAAAGGATCAACGACGGCGCTGAAATGCTTATTTTGTTTTTTTCTGTTTTGTACGATGATGGAACTTGTAATAAGAATTTTTGATAAATGAAAAATATCATTTACTTTTATATGCGCATTCTTTTTCTCTCAAATTGCTTGATATGATCCTGCGGTGAGCAGTTACCCAATGCCAAAACGGTTTCTACCGTACCGGCATCGGGCCCTCACACTACTTCTCACCTAATCCCCTTGCATTAAAAAAACAGATCTGCTAATGTTAGCTATATACCCTTGCCTCTGCCCTCCTTTCCATGAATGTTTTTGCGCTAACCTTTCCTCGCATGTACCTGTTTTCCTCCTTGTACATAAACTCAATCTAACCCAGTAGCATTTAATGGTCTCAATCGCTCTATAGTGGCTTGCTCGTACAAGTATCCTTTGCCTTCTACACCTCAAGAATCCTATTAATAATGAAAGGCCATGCACATGAGGCCATATATAAAAACAATTAAAATCCTTAACTACATGTTAGACAATTTATTGTAGTTGATAATATTTACAAGAGATGTTGAAAAGAATTTTCTAAGAAATTTTACAAATTTATTTAAATAGATCACATAAGTCTTTTAATTTTTCTAATCAAAACCAAAAGCACATTCATATACTAATTATCTCGTCCCAAAAAAATATCAAAAGATTGATGATTGCAAATGAAAGTATTATCTCATTTAACACATCCAAAAAATTGTCATTGTTCAAGTAAAAACATTTAAAAATTCTTGTTGTTCTCTTTACGCACTCACATAACTTTGGATTGGATTGACTTGGTCATATTTGTGTGAATCACATTGATATGTAAACATCCAAACCAAAACAAGTCGTGATCTTCTTCTGCACCTACAACCTACACTTCTACTGCATACAAGAGGTTGGGGACGTTGCCAGCCATGGAGGAGGAGAGACTGATTCATCCCAGGATAAAGACTAACCAGCAATCGTAACAATCACCAGCATCTTGCAACTGCCAACCTGTCAAATTTGTAGCGAAAAAGTCACGCAACCCTCGACTGATGTCATTGATTCAATTCCTCCATCTCAAGACTACCTGCATATCCCACCGCTCTAGTAGCAGACAGCTACATCGACAACAACTGGTTTTTTGATTTTGGTGCATCCGCCAGCATAACAAAGGATCTAAGCAATCTCTCCATCTCATACTCATATATCGGGCAAAACAAAATCACCATTGGCAATGGTCAATCCTTACACCTTCAACATCAGCAACGACCTTCTACCCACTCCATCTCGTAAGCTTACTCTATCTTAAATCTTACACGTACCTCAATATGTTCATAAATTTGCTACGAACAATAATTGTTCTATTTTCAATGATCCTAACGGCTTCTATATCAAGAATCTTCAATCGAACACAGTTCTCCTTCATGAACGCAGCCGTAATGGTCTCTATTTCATTCCATCCGAGCCTCCACCTCCTAGCCAACCGACAATGCTAGCTTCCTCCAACGCCTCTCTTGATTCAAATCTCTGGCATCAGAGGTTGGGCCATCTTGCAGCTCCAATCAACATTTCTTAGCTCAACAACATCCACACATCTTCTACAACAACAAACAATCATCTTGTCTTCAATGTATCATGAAATATCACAGATTGCCTTTCCCTACTTCTAAAAATCATCGTTATCAATTGTTAGAATTAATTCATTCCGATGTATGGGTTCTATCCCCCAATTTGGTCTTTCCAATAAAACAAAAATCTGAAACAACAAGCCTATTCATTCAAATCATTCAACTATCACGATTCATTGAAAGACAATTTCACTGTCAAATTAAAATACTTTGTATCGATTATGGTGGAGAATATTGCAACACTACTCTCACTACTCTTCTACAGCAATTCAACATCCATCATCAAATTACTTGCCCTTATACACCTAAGAAAAATGGCATTACTGAAAGAAAACATCTCCACCTAATCGAAACAACTTGAGCCCTCAATAATGCCAACCTCTCTCCCACCTTCTGGACCAACTCCCCATTTACCTTAGCCTATCTCATAAATAGTCTCCCATCCATTACTACCAAATACAAAGCACCCAACGAGCTTGTGAGGGCCCGACGCCGGTTCACCGGAAACTGTTCCGATATCGGGTATTCACTTAACACAGGATCATATTAAGTAACTTGACAAAAGAAAAGGGAACACACATGTAAAAGCCAAAATATATTATTCATTTATTTCAATTCACATTAAAAGGTCTTTTCAACTTTCCTCGTACAAATGTGAAAATAAAAAAAGATAAAAGATAAACAAGCAAAAATAGCGCCGTAGATCTATCGACAGTTGAATCATTTTAAGCATTATGGTTCTTGCATGTATTCCTCTAGGAGCACCTGACTTAGTATTGTACAGAAAATAATACCGGGATTTGAATTCCCAGTAATTAGAGAATACTCTAAGTACTGCAGTATATAATAACATTTACATTTTAAATGATGCGATTAGTGGAAGTAAGACGGAAATAAAAATGTAGGAGAAAAATAAGGCAATAGCGCGAAATAAACAATTTCCTGCAACAAATATTATTTATCAAATAAAGATTACTGATATCATTTTCCAGTAATCTATCCCGAATGGTACCGATGTCCTTTTCCAGTAACAACCCCGAATATTATTGATGTTATTTTCCAATAACAACAACGAATATTGCTGATATTATTTTTTCAGCAATAACCCCGAATGTTACTGATGTCATTTTCCAGTAACAACCCCGAATGTTATCACGTTGGTTCTGAACAACTAACCAAGTTTCAAATTGAAATTGGCTCAAAACAAATAAGCTAAGCAGCAGTAAAAGTGCAAAATATAATATTCGTCATGTACTGGGTATCTTTGTTCCTTAAGTTCAAAAGTTCAATAGTTCGGATGAGTGACAGTTCGCTCAATCTGCATTTTGGATATCTTAAGTTAGCTTTTTAATCCAATGTTTTAGGAGTCAATTTCATCTTTACTTTCATTCTGTTCTTCTTCTGTTTTTAAGATTGAAGTTCGATTTATTTAAGCTGTTATATTCATTAAGGCGTTATGATTATGATAATAGTAAAGTACGAAAGAAAAAGTCAGAATCAAAATGACTGAATTGACAAATTGGAAATAATAAACATTTATAACATTTGAATTGTTCTCATTATTAATTAATGAGAATAATATTAATGTGAATGACTAATTATTAATTTGATAGTTATAAGAAGAGAGTAATAAGATTTAGAGAATTGCTCCTTCCATTTTCTTACTTTCCAACTCCTTTTACCTTAGGATTATGATCGCCGAAAAATGGAGGGAAGCCGGAACGGGGTGGCCGAAGGTTGGCCGAGGTGGCAGCAGCGAGAGGCTTGGCTAGCAGCGGCTACTGAGTGGCCGACGACAGGCTGTCGGAGGAAGGGAGGAGCTGCGGTGGCTGGCTGCCGCTGGAGGGACTGCTGGCCGACCGTTGGAAGGAGGAAGGCTGGCTGCTGGCTGAGGAGGACTGCTGGCCAGCGACTGCTTAGTTGGCTCCGGACTGCTGCTGTGGCTGTAGTGTGGGGGAGAGAGGAGGAGAATGGCTGAGAGGAAAAAGGGAGGGAGGGTTTTAAATATGCGCAGGAGGGAGTCTCCTACGCCGAATGTGCGCCGTTTTAGCGCCATAATGGCGCATGGCATGCGCCATAACTTTTTGGCGCGGAAGCTTCTTTCGCCCGGAGGCGGAAGGAATGGGTGGTCGGCCAAGAGGGCCGACCAACCTGCGCCAAAATTGGCGCAGGTAGCAGGCTAGGCGGATCTTTTCGCCTATGCAGGCTCTGTCTTGGGATAAAGCCTGTGATCGCAGGCTCTGCGATCGGATTGGCCGAAGGGGGGATCGGGCAAACAGGGGAAGATTAGGGGAAAATGGAAAAAAACTTTAAACTATAAATTAAACGCATTTTTTCGCCGTTTTGCTTCCAGATCCAATGAAACTTGACACCGAGGTGTGTTGAGACATTATGAACGCCCTCGCATCAAAAATGTTTGATTCAGAGCAAAATTTTATTTTATTTTAATTTTTGAGGTTTAAAACTTCGAAAATTTGCCACGATCAAAACGACGCTCATAATTTAATGAAACTTATCGAGCAACCTTTAAATAATATACTTAACACATTGACACTGAAACGATGAATTTGAACATGTATTTCAATATTTTTGATTTATAGATTTTAAATAATTCCGAAAATAAGACGGGAGCTTCCGTTATTCGGATTTTTTTTCAAACTAAGGCACTTTGATCTAAAAATTATTTCTATCTATTGGTAATTTTGTTTGCCCTAAAATGAAATTCCCCGGGGTCCTAATGTCAAGAGTCGGAAATTTGACATAGTTTGCAAAATAACAACTTTGGGTCGTTACAGAGCTCCTCCACCATCAAAAACCCACATACAATCATCTTCATGTCTTTGGGTGCACCTGTTAACTACTACTCCCACCCACAAGTTCTCCAAACTCAGTCACAAAACTAACCCATGTATATTTATAGGCTACTCACCCAATCATTAGGGCTACCACTGTTACAACCTTTTCACAAATAAAGTAATTATCTCACAACATGTCCATTTTCTAGAAAACCATTTCTCTCCTAGAAGTTCCCCTTGTCAGTCCACCACAACATCAACAATTGCAAAACACTCCATTCTCCAACTCTTAATCCCTCAATCTATTCTCATACCACCCTTCAACACACCACAAAATCTCACTATGCCTACAATCTCATATAACCCTTCCTAAAATACTCGCATATCAGTGCAACACATCTATCAGTTCCTCCAAATCACCACTCTTAAGTACACATGAAATAAGCCCCTACTCCTTTTTTTTTCTCACACTTACAAGTCTCCTCCGACACACCCTATGCTCACCCGGTCCATAACCGACACAATCCAACTTCGACACATTCCATTTCAATTCTTCACCGCTCAATAAACCCCACACTTCAAAACACCCCACAACTCGACTCCACTACCTATCTTCAAGCCACCAAACACAATTATTGGAGACAAGCCAGAGCCGAAGATATCACAGACCTCAAAAATCAAGATACTTGGGACTTAGTCCCACAAAATTTAGAAACATCCGACTCTCGGTAGCAGATGGATCTTCCGAACCAAATGCAACGCTGACGGATCGATTGCATGGCACAAAACTCGCCTTGTCTTAAGGCTACAATCAAACCTATGGGATAGATTACACTGAAACATTCAATCTAGTAGCCAAAATGTCTACCATTCGCCCTCTTTTAATCATAGCCACCCATCCCAATTGGCCTCTATTACAACTCGATGTCTCCAATGCATTCTTTCATGAATCCTTAAACGAAACAGTTCATTTCAAGCAACCTCCGGGCTTTACTGACCCTAACAAGCCCAACCATGTATGCAAGTTAAAGAAATCCCTCTATGGCTTAAAATAGTCCCCATGTCAATGGTTCTCCGTTCTCACCGACTTCCTTATATCAAAAGGTTTACTCAAAGCAAAGTAGACCCATACCTACTCATCTATGGCAAGTCATGCACTTGAGCATATCTTCTCATCTATGTTGACGATCTTCTCACTGGACAAATCTGAACTTTCTCCAATATACCATCAGCACAATGGAAGCTTGCTTCAAAATGAAGATACTTGGATTCCCTTCTCAGTTTTTCGCTATCTCCATTCAGAAAATAGCACACAGTCTACACCTATCACAAACGGTGTATGCTTCTTTGATCCTTCAAGCTACCCGAATGTCCAACTGCAAGTCGGTCCCCACTCCTGCCACTCATGTCGACAACTCTATCGAAGCCTCACCTCCATTCACTGACCCCAACTCTACTGGAAGCTTGCTGGCTGCCTTCATTTTCTTACCATCATTTGTTCGGACATCAGCCTCGCGGTCAACCGCATCTGCCAACCCATGCATCAACCATCGCAGCTCCACTTCTCCCAACTCGAACGCATTCTACTCTACATCAAAGGCACCTTCCAACTAGGCCTACCAATCACCTCCGCACCTCCAGAGCTTTATGCATACTTCGACTCCGATTGGGCCGGCGACTTCGTAGATTGAAAATTCACGACAAGATTTTGCATATTCTTTAGCACCACTCTTATCAGTTGGAACGCAAAGAATGACATACAGTAGCACATTTCTCCACTGAAGCCGAAAACAGGGCGCACTCACCCAGTTATCAAACTCATATCGCTTCGGCGACTCCTACAAGAGTTCCATCAATCCCCATCTCAAGCTACTACTATTTTTTGTGACAATGTCTTCGTGATCTCCATTGCCAACAACCTATCATTCCACGCTCGTACATAGCCTGTGGAGGTGGATTGCCACTTCATTCGTGTCAATGTTAACAACTGAGATCGTCATCCAGTACACACTGTCGACTGAACAAACAACCAACATTATCACCAAATCTTTCTCAATAACACAATCTAATATTCTACGTGATAAGCTGACAGTTAATGAACCCACCGTCACCTTACGGGGGCATATTAGAGAACATCAAGATACAACTGTTTTAAACAGAAGACTGGGAGCCCAGGCGCGCCCAGACATCTGTGTTAGATACATTTAGTGCCAGAATAGAGCATTAGGCTTCCAAGCTCTTGTGAATATGCCAGACAGACGACTGGGCTCCCAGGCGCCTATGAGACAGACATGCCAAGTGCCAGACAGAGCATTGAGTGCTTAGGTGCGCCCAGGCACTCGTGAACTATGCACCTGGGTGCCAGACAGACAACTGGACATCAAGGCGTTTGCGAATTTTAACTTAGTACCCACATATTGTTTTTTAGATAAAGTTATGTATCACTCATTATTATTACAATGAATAATTATCTTTCTCCTGCCAAGATTCTCAGTTCTTACAATTTGAAGATAATTGATCATTTATTACGTCAATCTAATCATCGATAAAACTTGGGATGCGAGAGAGCTTTATTATTAGCACAGCAAACATCTGCTTCTTCTGGTCTACTATTTCTGGATGATTTTCAATTATAGTAGGATTCTCTTAGTCATCACGACAGTACTGTCATGGAGAGATTGAGTTGGACTTCCTAGGTTAAATTTCTTTCATGATAATGGTAACTTCACCTTTGATAAAGCTAGTTGTTTTGCTGTAGGTGTCTATAGCAGTGCTCAACGATAATAAAAGGGGGAATGAAATTGCACCCAATGTAAGCTATAAACAACTGACCATCTGCATCATTCTTTATTATCACAAGAATACCACTTTTTTCAAAATTAGTCCACATCATTCATTCGAAGGTATACAATCCTTAAAGTATTCATCATAAAAATTTGAGCTCAATGCAAATGTCTTTAATTTATAACGTTATTGATATATTAATTTTAAGGGCTAATTTTGATCAACTCAAAAAGATGGTATTTGGATGAAACCAGCTGAACAAAATTTAAAGCATAATGGACAGCACTATATATAGAACCCAATGAAAACTACTGCCGAAACAAGTAATATCTGGCATGCTCAATTTTGGGTTAGAGATCAATAGAGTTCAATATATATCAATAATTTTTTTAGATTATTTAAGAGCTCCATCTATATATGCTTTAATAAGCCACTTAAAGCTGATGAAAATGATGCAAAACTTTCAATTTAACCTAAAGTAATACATTGACACCAAGCTCCAAAGAAATTGTATTTAGGAAAAAATCAAATGGCTGAAATATTTAAAAAAAAGGTTTGAGGTAAACTCTAAATTGAGGTTATCGTATTTGCAAATGTTGGATTGGTTGTGGGGACTGCATCCCTGGTGGTTGAGTTCTATGGAGATGATAATGCAAGGTGATCTGCATGACGCACTTCGCCTCGTGAACGGAGGGTCATCTCCCAAAGACGATGGAGCTTCCGAGCCTCTCCCAAGCAGTCACCCTCCATGATGACTCTATCAGTATCCACCTTCGTAACCAGGAGGGTTTGCCGCAGAATGGTCACTGCCTGAAGAGGAGACTGTGACTGCAAGCTATCTCTTGCAGCAACCAGTACTGTTCGTCAGAGTTGTGGACGACAGCTGCCCCCAAAGCAGTATACTCTTCGTAGCTGTAGGATGCATAAATCTTGGCCTTCAGCCAACGGGTCTAGGGGGCACCATCTGTAGAAGGTGGAGGGGCCTTGATGGGCCGTGGGACCCCAGGAGTCAGTCTTGTCGTGCAGTTCGGCATTAACCACGACAGAAAGTATCGAGGCTGCGCAGACCATCGGTGTAGGGTGCGGGCGACTGTGAGAGTGCTCAGTCCTGCTCCTCCAAGACTGATAGAGCAAGTACGGAACAAGCTGGCAGCTAAAGCGGTGGCGTCGAGACGCTGAAGGGGTCGAGATCAGCACAGTGAACTAGTCCCAGGAGGTGAGTGTGTCTAGGAGCAAGCCCCAACGAACGGAGATCTCCATGATGGCCCTCGTGTAGCTGCAATAGACCACAAAGTGCTCCCTGTCCTCCTTCGAGTCATAGCCCCAAGCACACGCTGCTGACTGAATGAGCCGTCGTTTGAGTAACCAACACCTCGTCGGTATAGCATCACAGAGTAGTCTCCAAAGAAAACAGGTCTCCCTGGGGACCAGGGCCATCTCACACATGGCCGCAAACTGCCAAGGCTGACCTCCTCTCTCCAACCAGTAGATCTGGCTGGCTCTGCTTGTGAGGTCCGATGTCTGGTTAGCGGGAGCTAATCCAGCACTGGTTCTTTGGGTAACAAGTTTTCTAGCCGCAGGATCATATTGAGTGATTTGAAAGATAAATAAATAGACATCAAACATAACTCATTTATTCAATAATTCACAATTTTTTATTGCAAAGAATCAAAATAATACAAAAGTTACAAACTATAAAAAGAGTCAAAAAGAGCGATAAATCAGCAAGAAGCAGTACCACCACTACTAGGTTCTTAGCATCCTTCCTCTAAGACGAACTCCTGATCTGGGCACGTTTCAAAAGTGCGAGCATTTGAATACTAGTTAGTTGTGAAACTAAGTATTGATAGATGTCATCTTTACAAATGTTAAATAATAAGCAAAATAATCAATAATTTGATAGGAAATAAAAGCTGTATAAAAGTATCCCTGCAAATTTATTTCAATTGCACTGAAACTTTAGTATAAAAGTAATTGCAGCCACAAAAATAAATATAGAATTTTAGCGTTTGTTATCTGGCGCAAAACATGATTTTGTTGGTCCCTCTATACTTGCCCCCTCAAGGCTTATCAGTATAGGTTCCTCCCAATGTCGGATAGCCCCGTCCTAGCAATTGTCTGATCAGACTAAAAATATATCAACATGGAACCCTTGCTACTCAGTTATCCAAACTTTTTCATATATCAAATTCTATGACTATTAAAAGCATTTTTATCAAGTTGTGCGATGCTGAGCGGAAAAGTATATTTAAACAAGGGTAATAAAAGACATCCGGTACCTTGTTCTTTTAAGTTCAAAAGTTCAACAGTTCGTTCGAATCTGCATTTAAATTTTTAATATTTTAAATTAGTCTTTTAGCTAAAAGATTAAGACAAAAGTGATATGATATTTTTATGAATTTTTACTTTCTTCTTTTTCATTATGCCTTTCTTTCATCTTGATAGAAGACAACATTTTAAGTTTTTGAGGGTAGTAATTATATTTAATATAATGTTATTATTATCATTATAAAATAAGAATAATGATAATAATAATATACGAAAGAAATGACAAAAATGGAAATGACTGTAAAAATTTGCAAAAAGTAGTCAATTTGTAATATTTGTATAGTTTTCATTATTAGTTAATGAGAATCATAATAATTTGAATGATGTAATTTTATCATTATTATTTTTATAATAATAATTATTATGTATATGTAATAATATTAAAGAAATAAAGAAAATAAATAAATAATCGCAAAATTTCTTTTTATTTTCTTCTTTTTTTCCTTCCCCTCTGACCTTAGTTAGAGTTGTCGGAATATGGAGGGATGCCGGACGTAGCTGAAGGGGGTGGCCGGATGGTTGGCCGGAGGCTACAGGTGGGCTGCTGTTGGGAAGGAGAAGGAAAGGCTGAGGGGAGAGGGGTTGCTGTGAGGGGGAGAAAGGGAGGGTTGAGGGAGAAGAAGGATGCTATTTTGGGGAGGATAAGGAGACTGAGGGAGAAGGATTTATAGAGAGGGAGGGAAGAGGGGTCCGTCAGTGGGCCGACCATCCTACGCCAAAATGAGGTAGGACTTGTCGCAGCAGGTTCTAATAGTTGTTTAAAATTAATTTTTTCGCATTTTTCCGCCGTTTGGGGTCCAAAAATAACGAAACTTGACATCGAGGTGTGTTATAACATAACGAACACCCTTGCACCAATTTTTTTTTGATTTAGACAAATATTTTAATTTTAATTAATTTTTGAAGTTAGAAATTTTAAAAATTAGTTGAGGTTAAATCGGTTCTCTAAAATTAATGAAACTTTTTGAGCAGTTTTTAAATAATATACTTAATGTAATGAACATGGAAATTGATGAATTCAGATACGCATTTAATTTTTTCAATTTATTGGATTTAAATAATTTAGAAAAATAAATCTGAAGTTTTTGTTATCTGAAATCTCCCAGACTATGGCACTTTGGTCTAAAAATTATTTATTTCTAATGGAAATTTTGTTTGCCCTAATTTGAAATTCTCTGGGGTCCTGATTTCTGCGGCGGGATCTGACCTAATTTTGTGAAGTGACGACATTGGGTCATTACACTGCTCTCAGTTAAATTCATCCACCTTCCACTGCAGAGTCTCCTCCTCAAACTGGGTGTGTCTCTGGGCGATTGGCCAGCCGTAGCCCAATAGTTTCCAAACAACGGAGTCTGCTCGCTGCACCGTAAAGTCCTCACCTCTGCGGTGGTAGCAAAACTCCATGGCTCTCACCCAAAGGATGTTGTCTCTGCTGACAAAACTGCAGGCATGATAGGCATGAATTGGGCGGCGGATTCCAAAGAAACCTTTGACAAGAAACCTTTGGAAAGGGGCATTGCAGTCCCAAAGAAACCTTTGACAATCCTGTAGTAGAATTTGCTGATTTCTAAATAGCTCATGATGTCAGCAACAATTTGAACCTTCTATTAAACTGCTGATGTTTTATTGCCACTGATAATGTGATTTTTAATTGCAGCCTCGTGAGTCGTTCTTTGAAATTTCATCTTTATTTGGCGTCTAACAATAGGCAATACATACCAATCTTTGAGACTCAAAGTGATGGAAGAGTTGAAAACTCCTCCAAACTTCTCCTAGCATTGACTTCACCCCTTTTGCATTCAGCTTACCAATCAATGCAAAGTTGGGCCACCTTCAATCTTCATGGCACAGTATTATATATTCTATACAATATTTTATCTCCCTTCAAGTCAATCCTCAATTACTATAGGGTCAATGGCTCTGGTGAAACAAGTAGACCGCAAGTCCTGGAATATCTCCAAGTACTCATCAATTGCAGTGCTGTAGCTTTAATTACCTTGAGATGGGAATGGTTCATGGTTGTCATCATATAAGCAAAAACATTAGAATTGATGGTGATCATTCATCTTGCTCCAATATTAACTATGAAAGCCTTCTAACACTAGCCTTGATCATTTTTAGTCCTTTCTTTTTTTACATCCTTGGTTTGCAGATGTTGGTGTAATAAGTATACTAGTGTCATGACCTAAACCTAAAACTTAGGACTTACCCATGAGGGGAACTTCCAAGGTGGGCACGAAACCTAATCACAAGGCTCTAAACTTTAAACATAAATAAAAGAGCAAAAATCACAAAATTAATAAATAGAATCAAATCTACAAGGAGTGAACTAATCATCAAAATTTTTATTAATGATACAATAATACAATTTTATAATTATGACATTGCTGATATAAAGAACATTTAAATTCATACAACTCGGCACAATTAAAAGATGCTATACCTGCATGAACAATACCGCCAGAACAAATTGAAAGTAGGTGCATGGCGATGTCTATGATCCAGTCATCATTCTATTAGTTATCTAAATCTTAAATTTGACTATAGATATTTAAGGAATATAAGATTGTATAATGCATTTTTTTTTAAAATAATTGTAATAATGAAAGGAAAAATTATGCGTACCAAAGGTATATTCACGGTTATGATCTCAGTCTTGCTTGATTCTAGCCTAGAACTATAATCCTCCAATCTTCATTGCGGATGTCAGTTTCTTACCAAGATTTGGGTAAAATCTTGTTGTGTATTCATGTTTGTGGCACTAAAAGCATATGTTCTCTCCATAGAGGCACCCTTCCTACTATGACCTTCCGCATTTTGTACAAAATTCCGTAGAATCATTTACGTCAGTGTTTTTTCATTAAAAGTGGAGTTGAACTTTTATAAATGAACCTTCTAAGTAGTGTGATCATTTCTGAATCTATTAGCTTTTTGTTTGTGAGACCCTTCCTCTTTGGAACAAGTTTTCTCAAACACTATGTAAAGTTCTTAATTTTAATGGAACTATTGGTTGTGTAATTGCATCCCTTAGACCATCTTATATTTATCCCACTTGTTTAGCAACAGTCGGAATTAATGCATATCTTGATTACCAAATATATTCCTCTTAATTTGTGAGACAGTTGGATCTTTTTGAATTTATTTATGGAACCTAACCTGATTCTTACACTTAGTGATTGCACATATCTATCTTTGAAAGTTTTATAGGAGTTTTATAATCTGCTAAATTTCTTTTGTTGGCTCCTTTATTAATTGTCAGCCTCACTATTTGAACGAGAGTTGTTAAAGCCATTATATTTTATTGGGACAAACTATTATTCCAAGAATATGTTCTAGATCCAATAGTCAATCCTTAGTTACAATTGGATCAGCTACTTCTATAAAGCAAGAAAGTTTTTATCTTGGAATAATTTGATACATTTGTCCATTACAATTCCACAACTTCAACAAGCTTGATCTAAAAATTCTACAACAATTAATATATTATTGTTATCATTTGTGCAGACTTGCACTAAGCATTGGTATACCTTGAACTTTAGTTAATGTCATAGGAGATCTTTTGTACTCTTGTTCTTAGTTCTCTCATCAACTATATATTATTTTTGCCTTTTAATGGGTCTCTAGGCCTAACATAGAATAAACTTAAGTATTTGCACATAATAAATCAATATTGTATTAGTCTATGACTTAAGAAAGCACATGATCAAATCTATTTCAATGACTCTTTCATGCAATTCATATTTCTTTTTTAATCTTGGATTCGGTACCATTCTATTCATGGCTTCTCCAGTAAATTGGAACTTTTTACTTTTTCTTATAAAGAATGCTAATAATCTTCCAAAGAGGTCAAAGGCTATTAATAATCCATAAAGTATTTTCATGTTGTATACCAAGGAGAAGCTAAACTTAACAACCATGCTTATGTGAACCCTTTTGGTTACGGTAGACATAAACTTTGCTTTCTTATTTCACTAATTTTATAGCTTGAAAACATATTGGTGTCCTTGTGAATTACAATATAATTCGATGATATATCATTTCTCCAAGTTATTGTAACATGAAATAATGAAAACATAATATATGCAAATTTAAAACATTTAATAACCGTGAAGTTCAACATATTTTTAATTAATTAACATATATATACTTATAAGTTATATTTATAAAAACATTTATATTTAATTTGCATTCCTATATTCAAGTCTTTACCATGCAGCTATTACTTGAATATAGATATGTTTTTCCTTTTGCAAAATCATTAATAATAGTATTTTTAGCCTCCCAATTTTACTAGTGAATTAATTACAAAAGGGCATTGTCAATTTTTTTTTTCCTTTCTATTTTTCTTTGCATTTATTGTAGCCTTTTTCATTAATTTTTTATTTGTATGGCATCCTCAGCCTACAAGAATAAAGGTAATGCTCAAGATTATGCTAATTATGGAGGAACAAAATTATTGTGCCATACTTTGAAGTTTAGGAGTGAGTAATTGAATACAAATTATGAAAGGATGCTTCATTTCTCAAAATCAATTTGGTTTTATACTAGGTAGATCCACAACAGAAGCTATACATACATATATTAATAGGTTTGATGGAAAAATTTAGGGAAAGAAGAAAATTTTCATTTAATTTTTTTTGAATTGAAAAGTCTTATAGTAGTACCAAGAGAAGTTCTTTAGAGAGCCTTGGAGAAAAAATGGATTAGTATTGCATATATTGATGTTATTAGAGATGTGTATAATAAGGTTGTTACATGTGATTGATCACAAGGTCGCTCATCTAATGATTTTTCTGGCTCAGGTCTCAATCCATATTTTTTTGTTTTAATTATGAATGTTCTTACTGATCACAATAAGAGAAAATTCCTTGGTGCATGTTATTTGTAGATGATATTTTTTTCTTTGGTAAGATTAGGGATGGAGTTAAATCAAAACTTGATTTTTGAAGGACTACTTTAGAATCCAAATAGGTATAATGCCCTTATTAGAAAATTTGAGTTTATGAATTTCTCTTATATTAAAAGAGGTAGAGGAAGACCAAAAATATATATATTGGAAGAAACTATTAGGAAGGATATTTTTATTTAGAACTTACGGAGGGGCTTCTATTTGATTGTGCACAATGGAAACATAGTATTCATGTAGCCATCTCCACCTAGTGGGATTAATGCTTGGTGGTAGTGTTGTTGTTGTATGGCATCCTCAGCCAATACAATTAGGGAATCTATTTCGTAGTTCATCACACATATTGCTTATGCTTATAGTCAAATTTTCTTAATTAATTAAGTTTTAACATAAACATATGCTACCTACATTGATGCATATAAATGTATATGATAAACTAGATCTCTCTTAATTGTTATACTTGAATGCTGATCTTATGTTTAGCATTTAATTAAATGCGATCATATGATATTTCATGTATATTACTAGTTGTAATATTCCTTATTAAACACAACATTTTTATTATGGCTCAACAAAATATGTTGGCACGGTTTTGTAAATAAATCTTAATATAAGATGTGGAAATTTTTGTAAATGAGATACTTTGACATTTTGAATTTATTTTTACTTTTATATTGCTTTTATGTTTATATGCTTGAAAGTGTTATAAAACGGCATTTGATGTAAGTGTTTTAGAAAGAGAGGTTTATTACTCTAAAGATAAAATGAGGTTACTCATATGAGTTTACTAAACTATTATAGTTCTTGCATCACCTATCTTTTGCTCTTAATGTTTTTACAGAAGGTATATTCATGACAAGAGACAATTAATACTAATATTCTTGAAGTAATATAATTTGAAAGCGTGGGTACACATTCATGTAAAATCATTTTATACTAAGTTTCTCTAATTTTATTCCATTAAATTAATCTCTTGTGTTAAAATTTATATATAAGCGCAGAAGTATTCATGGCTCCTTAATGATCAATTTGATATTGATCATTAATTCTCTCAATTACTTCAAAAATTAAGCCTCTTAAAGCACAAGGATTTTAGTGGCCTTAAATTTCTCAATTTCTTAGCAAACATATGATTTTTAGGGTTTTACTAATTTTCATGTTGTAGGAGGAAAAAAATAGAGCATTTGTAATGACCCAATATCTTTACTTTGCAAATTAGGTCAGATCCCACATCAAAAATTAGGACCCCAGGGAATTTCAAATTAGGGCAAACAAAATTTTCATTAGATAGAAATAATTTTTAGATCAAATTGTCATAGTTTGGGAGAATTCGGATAATAGAAACTCCCATTTTAATTTTTGAAATTTTTTAAAATTCAATAGTTAGAGAAATTTAAATATGTGTCTGAATTCATCATTTTTCATGTCATTATGCTAAGTATATTATTTAAAGTCTGCTTGAAAAGTTTCATCGATTTTGAGCACAAATTCGGTCTCAATTAATTTTTGAAGTTTTAAACTTCAGAAGTTAATTAAAAATAAAATATTTGTCTGAATCAAAATTTTTTTGACACGATAGTTTTTGTTACATCGTAACACACCTCGATGTCAAGTTTCGTTATTTTTGGACTCCAAATGGAGGAAAAATGCAAAAAATATAATTTTAAATAATTTCCAAAATTTCCTTCACATTTTCATCCCCCCCTTCGCTCGACAGGCGTAGGCGCGGAAGCTTCCGTACCAGAAGGAAGCCACCTGCGCCATTTTTGGCAGCTGGCGGCTCACTTAGCCGGCCCTTCCCTCTTCTCCTCTCCCTCTGTTTAAACCATTCCTCCCTTCCTTCTTCCCCACAGCCCCTCTCCTCCCTCAAACCCTAGCCAGCCAACCCAACCCCTCCCTACCTCCTGCCAACAGCAGCGCAGCCAGCCGTCCTCGAGCCAGCAAGCCATCTGCTAGCCTCTGGCCACCCCCTCCGGTCCCTTCAACCATGTTTGGCTCCTGACAGCACTAGCCCTAGGTTAGAAAAGAAAAAGGGGAAAAAATGAGGAGAAATATTCCTATTATTTATTTTTTTTCTTTATTTATTTATTATTATTATATATAAATAATAATCATTATTATGAAAATAATAATGATAAAATTATGTTATTCACGTTATTATGGTTCTCATTAATTAATAATAAAAATTGTACAAATGTTATAAATTAACTATTATTTTAATTCAAGCATTTTTATTCTATCATTTTTCTTTCTTTATTATTATTATTAATTTTTGCAAGTTTTTACAGTCATTTCCATTTTTTCCTTTCTTTCCTATATTATTATTATCATTATTATTATTATATAATGATAATAATAACATTATATTAAATATAATTACTACCTTCGGAGACTTAAAATACTGTCTTCTATCAAGATAAAAGAATGAAAGAAAGGCAGAATGGAAAATAAGAAAGTAAAAATCCATAAAAATATCATATCACTTTCATTTTAATGTTAGCTAAAAAGACTAATTTAAAATATCAAAAATCTAAATGCAGATTTGACCGAACTGTTGAACTTAAAGGAATAAGGTACCAGATGTCTTTTATTACTCTTATTTAAATGTTTTTTCGCTCAACATCGCACAAATTGATAAATTTTTTTTTAAATGTCGCATAAAATGATATATGAAAAAGTTTGGATAACTGAGTAGCAATGGTTCCATGTTGATATATTTTTAGTCTGATCAGATAACTACTAGGATGAGGCTGTCCAATATCGGGAGTCATAAAGAGCTTATACTGATAAGCCTTTGAGGGGGTAGGTATATATGGAAGTTGGGATATGTAACACAAAAGATGAACCCCCCTTTTTCTCGATTTTGTACTTGCCCAATAAAATCATGTTTTGCGCCAGATAACAAATGCTAAAATTATATATTTATTTTTATGACTGCAATTATTTTTATGCTAAAGTTTCAGTGCAATTGAAACATGTTTGTAGGGATAATTTTATATAGCTTTTATTTCTAGTTAAATTATTGATTATTTTGCTTATTATTTAACATTTGTAAAAATGACATTTATCAGTACTTAGTTTTACAATTAACTGGCATTCAAATACCCACACTTTTGAAACGTGCCCAGATCAGGAGTCCTAGAGGAAAGTTTTAAGAACCAAACAGTGCTGATACTGCTTTCTACTGATTTATCACTTTTTGACTCTTTTTAAAATTTGTAACTTTTGTTTTATTTTACTCATTTGTAATCAAAATTTATTATTTAATGAATAAATGAGTTATGTTTGATGTCTATATATTTGTCTTTTAAATCACTTAATATGATCCTACGGCTAGAGGACTTGTTATCCCCACAACCGGTGCTGGATTAACTCTCGATGACCCGTCACCGGGTCCTCACAGCATTGACCCCACTTCCTTCCCCAACTTTTCATACATAACCCCAAAAGATCATTTAAGCAAAATTTGAATCTCAAAGTCAAAAGTTCTGTTTATCACATTGTTCTTGTCAACTGAGAGGAGAACCGTCTGCTAATGACTCTCCAATCACAAGATTATAACAAATACTCAAAATGAAGCAAATATTTTAAATTTAAAGTAAAATTTTTCTTTCTGATTTTTACCAAAATTAAGAAGATTAAAATTTTCTAGACTTGACTTCGTGGCCTTAAGAAGCGTGAGGTTTCCGTTGTTGTCGGTGAACTGAATGAGGTTTTGCTTACAAGGGTGGGGAAAAGGCTTGGCAATAGCTAACGAGAGAAAAAGGAAACGAAGAGATTGCTCGCTAGCGTTCCGAAGAAGGTAATGATTAATGAGGGCTCGACTCAGCTTGATTGTGGCTCTAGGGTTCCGAAGAGATTTTCTTGGAGCTATAAAATCGAATGCCTTAATTAGAAAATCTTCCAATTTTGTTAGTATAAAACTGCCATGTAACTTAAAATTTCACCCAATCAACATTTATTTTTATGCTTGGGCCATCGTACCTTACATCTTTCTCTTAAATATTATATTTTTTGATCGAGTAAAGATTTAACTCTCTACATAATCACCTCTTGGTTATTTCAGAAAAAGTTTCTTTCTTCATATAACATCAGTGGGTGAAAAAGCTGACGCCAAAAGCTGATGCTTGAAACTAGTGAAACCATCACAAGTCCCATGTTTGGTGAGTACATTATTATTTTATTAATCTACTTATTGTCATCATTATTTTATTGCAATTTATTATTCTTTTTATTATGACATTTCTCTCTTTTATATGATGCAGTGAATAAATATATATTTTCATATGGGGAAGGCCTGAAGAGTGGGTGAGCTATAATAATACTTGAACCCAATATGTTTACGTTAGAATAAACTTATCCACCATTCTTAATGCTAACAAGCTTGAAATATAAGTTTGTTGATTTTCAGCAAGTATATATTATTTAAAAGCCTGTACATAGTTCAGAACCCATTTATAAGGGTAAATTTTTTACTTGCATGTTCGTTTTTTGGCTCAACTAGTTTAACTACTAATTTTGCAGTAGTAAAAGAAAAGGAGGTATATAGGAATGCTGCTTTTCCGCTGAGATTATAGTAGGAATCAAGCATTAAAATTCTACATCCTTTTTCAAGTGTAAGGATAAAATAAATGTATAAATTTTTTTTTTTGGATAGTGCTTTCTCTTTAGTAATATCTTTGTCTTCAACTGTAGATAGTAGCATTTCATTGGTGGATCCGTAGGGTAGACAAAAGATGCTTCATTAAATGATTTCATGCTCTTTATGTATTGTACGAACTAGTTAAGGTTTTTGGGCATTTGAAAATATTTTATATAGAGACAATTGTTAAAATAGTATATTGACTCTTGCAAATTTTCATTTTAGTTATAGACTTTTGTATATAATTTTTTAGTCTATTAACTTTGAGTTATGTGTTTTTTTTGTTCTGTCATTAATTTGGATGAAAGTCGTTAAATATCAAGGATAAATATATCTTTTTATGATTGAACTAATGAGATTTCACATATGGTTAAAACATTATTTTCTAATTTTAGTTAAAACCACTGTAATATTTGGAGCATTTATTATTTTTTGTGAAGCAGAGGTTAAAAAAAATCTGCAAATAGTGGTTAGGCGTTGTTAATAGTAATCGGGTTAAGCAAAATCTTAGAGTTGTGCAACTTGACCCATAACCGTAATGCAAGCAATCCGATGAATACTCTCTCAATCTTCAAGGATTGGGAGCAGCTGCAGGTTTCAATTCCCAATTTACAAAGAAGAGCTGCCCTTTGTGGCCATAGCTCTTCGGCTGCACCGCCTTGGTCGTCTTGTAGTTGGTCTGCTGCCCTTGCCGGTGATCCTCCCCTCCGCTTCCACCTCGCTCCAACCTCTTTGCTTGATCCCGCGGCCGTCGATCTCTCCCACGCTTGCGAAACCCCCACCTCCCCTCTGGCTCAATGATGAAACGTATTGTACCCCGTCTCAAATGACGCTTTTGATGACATTTCTGACGTCAACGCCATTTCCGCATTTACGACATCTTGCCTTGTAAGAAGCGTCATCGGAAGCGTCGATGATGATGTCGTTAATGTTGGAAGGCGATGTGGACGTCAGAATCAACAATTGAAAAAGATTTCGGTGCCAGACTTGTATTTTTTTCATAAAACTTTTTTTTAGAAAACTCCAAATGATGCGGTTGTTTTAACTAAAATTAGGAAAATGCTTTAATCATATGTGAAATTTTATTAGTTAAATCATAAAAGGACAAATTTACCCTTCATATTCATATTTAACAGTTTACATCCAAATTTATGACACATGAATAAAAAAATGCTTAACTCAATGTTAAGGGACCAAAAAAATTATATATAAGAGTATGACTAAATTGAACACTTTGCAAAAGTCGATGACTATTTTGACAATTTTTTCATTTTATAAATTCCAGAAGGTTGCACCTTGCTTTAACCTTGTAGAATGTCGAAAAACTAAGGAAAATTTTAGGTCAATAATTGGTTAAATTGATTGTTATATGAATTTTTAATAATAATGGTTGAGATTTTATGTCATTTCTTCCCAAGCTTGTACATATATCTCATTCATTTACGGCTTGGATATAGTCGGCTAAAATGTAAATAGTGAATCTGTTTGTAAATGAATAAGCTTATTGAGATTTTGCTGACATGTAAAACTATATATGAGATTGCTATCAAGAATTTTTTATCCAATATTAATGTTGATTTCTGTGTTATGTTATATTGAACTAGATTGAGTGATGTTGATGGTAGATTTATTATATTAAAATATAAGGATTTTTTTCATTAAATTTTATCATCTATATGAATGATTTTTACTTATAATGATTGGCAAATTTTTTTTATTATAGATCTAAATATTTTACCTCTATAATTGATTTTGTTACGGTGCTTTGTTTCTTGCTTTTCTGAGGTACCAAATTTCACTTAAAGAAAATAGTATCAAATAGTCTTCTATTAACATTTGAGCTAGCATAATTGGCATCTATGCAAATTTAAAGTTCAACATATTCAACATTTTGTATTATGTGATTTGGGTCCATGGAAGTGATTGAAGGTTGCATGCTAATTTGCTAGTGTCTTTGAAGAGGTTAAATATTGTTATTGTTTAGATATGTTAATTTTCTTATCTAATCGATTTCCAATACTATTTTAAATTTGTTAGTTTTTTGCCTCAAATTTTTTTAGGCACTTTTCAGGATTGTTTTCTCTTACGTCATCTCTTTTTTCTTATATTTTTATTTGCTAATACGAGAAGGGTTGTAACTTTAGTTTATTAGTGTGATATAAATGGTATGATCTCCTAAGTTTTATCTATTATCCCATATATATTATGATTATAGAAAACCTTTTGAACTAATCTCTTGATTTATTGTCTTAAGCCGTATAATATGTTATTCTATTGCATTAAATCGTAGTCATATGTTCTTGTAAGAAGCTTATCATAGTTTATATATAGTAAGAGAACAAATTTTAATGTATTTGCATAACCATATGTGCAATCATATTTTGATGACTAATTCCATATATTTGATAGTATCATATAGCTATTATACTGTCTTATAATCATATCATTTTTTTATATTTTGATTTAATTAATCACATGCATTTCATTGGCTTTTCTTTTTGTAGATCCACTATGTCCCATATATTATTATTGTTTTTTAGAGCTGTTTTAATATATTCATGACATTTTGTCGATTTTAATATGTTTAAACTTGAGAAGGAAATGTAAGATCGGCATTTGTGTTTGAATGAGGCATGAAGTATTATGATAAAATCAAAGCTTATCAATAGATGAATATCTAGATTGAATGGCAATGTAGTGCATGTTTTGTGCATTCCCTTTTTTTCTTTCTAGCGATATTGGGAGTGTGGAGATGTGTTGGTAAGGTTTCCTTAAAATTTACTTTGTTCTTAAAGTTAGGTTTTGATTATTGTTATGATTGCAGTTTTGTGTTGGCTTTTATGTGCTAAGCAGACTTTGTCAAGAGATGAATTTGTTTTGATTTTTAGAGAAAATTGAGCTATAGTATTTCTATTATGCTCACACGAAGATAGCAAAAATAGTAAAACAATAAAAATCATTCACGAAAAGTGGCTTGGGCCAAATTAAATTATATGTTCACTCCTTAAAAATATTTTAAGATTGATTAGTGATGATGTGTATGCTTTGTACATTCTCTCATTTCTTTCTAACAATATTGGGAGTATTGAGATAAGGTTTCATTCAAATTTACCTTGTTTTTAGTATTAGGTTTTTACTGTTGTGACGAGTGTAGGTTTGTGTTGGTTTTTAATGGCTAAAAATGCATTACCAAGAGGAGTTGACTTGGTTTTGATTTAGAGAAAATTAAAGTCTATACAAGTTTCTTAAGAAATATTGAACTACTTTAATATTATTGTCATACACAAAAAAATAAAACTATAGAAAATTAAAAAGGGACCTGGCATATATGGAATCAGGTCAAAAAAAGATGATACGGAAGTTCTTCTCCACTGGAAATTTACCACACCTCAAGTCATTCATTTGTTGTTCGCACAAAATATGAAGAAGCCTTGTTCTTCTTTTTAGTAAACCATGGCCACGGAGCTGTGAAAGTACTACCATAACCAAGGCTTTATTAAGGTGGAGATACCCTCATTCCTTTTGCACAACTCCATAAGAGCAGCGTAATTATATAAAAAATTAAATATTTGGAGTGAAGTTTTGAAATTAGCTTCCTAAACACTAAGAGCCTTTGAGGTCCAGAGAGAGTTCTTGGGGATTAAAGCTTGAAAGTTTCCATCGCTTAATCCCCATTTGAGCTTTTAAAAAGAAGAATTGATGTTTGTTGGAAGCAGCAAAATGTTTCCATTTTAGTACCTTTCAGATTCTACACTGTTGCCTATTTTTTTCCCGTAATTCTTAGCATATTGATTTCTTTTTGTGGATTTGATGTTTAGACCTAATGGCTTTACTCATTAAATTTATAAGAATATTATAGAGGTGCAGGTACATATATGTAACATTGCAAGAAGAAGGAAAGCCCATTGCAGTAAAAAGTGGACGGTGCTATCAGTTGAGGAGGGATGATTGTGTGGTGCCTATTGTTGCACAGTATACTTTCTTAATTATTTTTTTGGTGAACTGAGTAAAGCTATATGTATTTTGTACTAAGAGAGATTGATGTATCATGTGAAAGAAATAAAATTAATGGGCAACAAATATTTTTGAATGCTTTTACTTTAGTTTTAGTTTTATACTATGTTTTAATGCTGAAATCAGTTCAATCCACAAGATTCAATTGTGTATTAATTTGAGGTAACAAACAATATGGCAACTATCATCATTCATTAATACCCATAGTGCAGGATGCTATAAATAAAGCTTATCAAAATGAATTGACACTTTCCATGAAATGTGTAGACCCTAATGAGTTGCTAAGTATGCTGGAAATTGAGTTAATTCAAAGATCGATGTCACTATGCAAGGTAAAAAAGTTTCGGGAAAGTATTGGCCTTTGGCATGCAGTAAAATGGGTGAAACAATTTTACGATGCTATAAAAACTCAAAGTAAAATGTTTTTGGGAAATAGACTGAAATCTTACACTATATAAAGCAGTGCCTCTCCTCCGATGTTCGCCTTTGATATTTGCCTCTGTCGGTCCCATATTATGATTCGAGTGGAATGTGAATATGAATAATTTCGTTTGATTCAAATGAAATGGGATGGAACATAAACTCATAAAAATTTTGAAAAAATGAAAAACTTTGGATGGTAATTTAACTCTTATATTACTTGAAATATTGTACTCTTAGATTATTTTATTTTAAATTGAAAAATATTTAAGTTTTTTGAAAAATTATGTAAAGAAATCTCTTTATATTGTAATTAAATTATTTAAAAATTTTTATTTTTCTCATGTCAAACAACCTTTGAATGCAAGTGAGTGATTTTAGGATCCGAACATCATATTCAACATTCACCAAAAAAGGTCATAGGTAGGGTTAGCTTCAAGTTGAGTCATTATTCTCGACTTGAATAAGGCTAACCCAGGTCCTAATCTTTTAATTTCTCATGTTCCTTTATTCTGCATTATTTTCTTTCCGTTTGAGTGATGTCAGGGACGATATCGTTCTTAAGTGGGAGAGTCTATAACAACCCAGGTTATTACCCAAGTCAATTAAGACTAACTCATGTCCTAATCTTGATCTTAGCACACTAATTGAGTCATTAGGAGTTCTCCACCAAGATCTTGTCCAAATCAAGAGTCAAATGGATTGAACCCCTGATTCTAGAAAATCTAGAAATTCTAGAATTTAACCTATCTAAATTGACCCAGATCGAGAATCAGACTTCGCCATTGCGCTCATTGCCCGCAAATTAGTTATGAGTGATGTTTTGGTGGCAATCGGGAGTCATCAAAATTCGTCGAATATTTTAATAATATTTAAATACCCTGAAAATTGGGAAAATAAAATACTCATCGAAACAAAAATCCGACCTCGCCATTGCGTTCCTTACTCCTCAATTAGCTATGGGTGAATATTTGAAAATTTTATGAGTTCAAATAATCATTTAATTTCAATTAGGAAAATTAAATCAAAATTTATTAAATAATATTATTATTAATTCTAGTTAACGGCTCCGTCCCGCACCGTTCCTCGTTTAGGCTTTCTGTCTGATCGCCTGTCTGATCAGACGGGGGATGCTGACCATCCGATCAATCGGTAGGACGGTCCTGAGGCGTTGTCCCGAGTACCCCTGATCCCGTTGATTCCTCTATGCAATTTCTTAAGATCCATCTTGTATATCTATTTCATTTCTTGGATTGCCTAGTTATGGTGTATGATCGGTAATCCATCGGCATGATCAAGCCAATTGGCTCGATAATCAACAGTATAACTTAGGTCTAGCAGTCTTCCTCTCGTAAGTCGAGCCTAGGGTTCGACTTAGTCATCGCTGTAGTCATCCTCTGGCGTCCATCCGGTCGTCGACAAGAAGGTCTTAACGTGCTCCTCCCATCATCGTGCCGGCCGAGCCCTGAGGTCGCCGGGAGCGCCACCGAAAAACTTGCCCTAGCCAGGGGTCTGCAGTTGCGGGACGACAGATGTCGAGGTCTCTCAGGCCATGTCGGGTCAGCCTGACCCGCGGGCCACTGTTGCGTCGAGTCAGCACTGGCGGGCCTCACGCAGAGCCTCCCAGCCTCCCACCGCTCGATGCGTGTCGGCCCATCTCAGAGCCACAGGAGTGGGCCCCGCCATCTCCGTCATGCGGGACCCTTGCGATCCTGCCTCCACTGTCCAGCGTGTCCGATGCGGGTCCCATGCAACCAGTTTCTGCCTCATGGTGGGTCCCGTCTTACCGCATCCAATCAAGCACTGTCACGTGTTTCTGAGGGACCTGCTGCCTGCAGAAAGCTATTAATTTAATTAGATAGTTATAATTGTATGATACAAAACCTTAGGATAAATTTCTCTGCATAAATAAAAATGCAAAAATTTTGTATGCTCATAATTATTAAACTAATGATCCAAATATATCAAATATATATTTTATTTTAATCAAAAAAATGAGAGGAATTTATTTGCACTATTTATTTTCCTGTATGATGAGTATTTAATATAGTGATATTTTAGGACCTCCACTCACAAATTACCAAAACTTTGAACCTTCATATCTTTGTATCTAGTGACCTAAACCTAACCAATATGGGTCTTAAAGTAATCAGGAGAATCTCAGAAACATTTTGATAATATTAGTTTTGCCATTTGATTATTAGGGTGGCTAATGACTTTTAGGATCCTCACTAATGACCAAAAAAACCTTAAAAATTGATTAGGCCATATCTTAGTCATATAGACTCCAAATTAAGAAATTCAATACGCTATTTAGCTTAAAAATTCAATGCCAACAGTAAACTGAAATAAAATTTAGGTTTTGAACCCTAAAAACTATAAGTTGACCAAAATACTCATAACCCTAGTTAGGCCATAACTTCGCCAAATGAGGTCTAATTTGGGTCTACTCCTAGTTAAAGTACTCAGTGTATTATTGGAAAACTATATCCACTGAGTTTGCTGAATTTGGATCTCAAATGGAAAAGTTATGTTTTTGACACATCTTAGCCTTAAAAATTGCATAATTGCTCCTTTAATTGGAATGATCATAACTTAACCAATAGACCTCCAAATTTAGTATTCTTGGACCCTATGGAATTATTGAATAACAAACAATAATAAACTGCACAAAAATCTAGACTTTATTAAGAGAAATTACAAAAATACCACCTTATGTCAAAAACCCTAATTTGGGCCTATATGACCTATTTCTTATCCAAATTGAGTGTACTTACTGTCTATCTTCACGTTAGATAGTAGGGAATCATTTGGCAGTAATAAAATCTAAATTAGAGCCCTAATTCAAAAAGTAGTTTTTTGGACCCTTAAGTAAAGGTAAAATGATCATTTTTCCAAGATATATGTTAAGTGCCATAGAATCTTAAAATATCTCTTAAAATATTAAAATCAGTAATGAAACTGATTTATGATCAATTTAAGTCTTAAATTCTCATAATTTGAATAATTTGATAAAAGTCATAATCTAAGTCTTAAAAATCCCTAAGGAGAATGTTCATTACTTTGCTAAAATGTACTCTTAACCTTCCCTAAATAAGTAAAACAACAAAGAAAATTGAATTCTTTATTTTCTTGAGACTTCCCTAAGTTAACTCTTTAGGAATCTACACCTCACATTAAGACCTTTTCCTAAGATTAGGAATAAATTCTAGGTTAGATTTCATTTATTGGATAAAGTAGATTATCCAATGAATGAAACATTGGTTTTATAGTTTTCTAGATTTTATAACATAATTTTGATTATTTTATCTTCCAATTTTAGATTAAGAGTAGGAGAATAAATCCTATTTAGCTAGATTTTGCTTAATAAAATTTTCCATAATTTTTAGTTGACATTTAAATTTAAACATTAGATCTTATATTTGACCTTTAGATTAACTCCAATTTCATGGTGTTAAGATCATAATCCATAGTTTAGTAGATCTTGATTAGATCTTAGTATAGAATATTTAAATTCATCAGTTAAGGACATGATGATTTATTATTTAACTTGTAGTCAATTCTGATTAAACTAAATTAAAACCTGATAACTTCTAATTGCTTTTAACTTATAAGGTCGTGCTTCTAAGTTACACTCGACAGTAGGAATTAGATATCTGGAACTTGTGTAACTTTAAATAGTTAGAATGGTTAATTAGATAATAAATGATGTCACTTTGTGTAGTAGAGTCTCTTGCTCACTTAAATTACTTGTGCTTACGCATTCCTTATATTTTGTGCCTCATACCCTGAACATGACATATAAGACAATCTTGTGCATGAAATGAAAAACTCAAAATAATTTGGATAATATTTATATTAGGTTTAGTTATATTCTGGTAGGTTCTGGTGCACATTACCCCGATGGACAAGGGTAATAAGTAATAATGATACTTAATATTATTTAATGAGGAGTGTGTATTAAGTTTGGAACCTATATAATCTTGCTGACATGCTTGACTCTTAAGCTGCTTATGGACATTTCCACATAAGCAAAAGTAAAGTAACTAAAATTAACTGCATTTGCAACTACTGCCTCTTCAGTTATGCTGTACTGTTCTATTTTGCCATAGCCCATAAAGGCTTTGGGAATGTTATTGTGGCTCGATTGGCCAATTTCTGATATGGTAGTTTGAACATACTTATTTCTTTTTCTATTTTATTGCTTACTATTTTAATGATGCATATTATTTCAGTCAGCTTTTCTTTACCTGTTTACTTGTATAATGTAGGATACTAAATTTTGCTGCTGCTTATTATGTATGTATCACAATCAGATTCTTTACATTAATCAGCATATGTTACTTGATCATCATCATGTTTAAGTTTAATCTTTTTATTTCAATATTTTTACTTACTATATTTATACATATATGCCTGGCCTTGTATTATATTATTTAAGGTATGCTTTTTGCCTCATTCTTGCTTAGCTATAAATACAGTATTTATAACTTATCACTTTGTTTGTATGCTTGCTGCTCTTATACTAGTTAGTTTATTTTTTATTGTTAAGTAAATGATGACATTAATTATTCATGAAAATATTTAGCCTGAAATATACTTAGACAATTGTCTAATGAGAAATTTCTTTTATTGGCTGGGGCCCTGGCATTATGAAACCGACAATATCAGAATCAGATAGATTTAAGGAGCTTGGTGCTGAAGAGGAGCCATATCTCGAGGAGGAGCATCATGAAGGAGCTGAAGCTACTTAGTCTTTATTGCTTTCTATGAGAATGAGTGATTTCATTTCAGTTCATTTAAACTTAATTAATATTGTAATAATACAGGTACCTTTAACTGTGTTTTTCCTTATTGTACTCTATATTCTGAGCTGCTTAATGCACTTTCTTTACTTATATGCATGATGGTAAAATTGGATGTATCCTTACCTTACTTTGCTTTTGCACTCTGATTATGTATTTACATAGTGACTAATTATATAGCATGTATGCATTGGCATATCTCCCCCTTATTAGTGAGCTTGGATTATACCTAATCCAATGATAAGTGAGAGATTTGCTAGAGTGACACACCACTCATTAGCTTAATTTTAGGGGTAGGGCGCCACTGTAACAACCCAAGGTTGCTACCCAGCTTAATTTTAGCTTAATCGCATCTTAATTATTATTCCTAATCAAAGGTGCCCATTTGCTCTAATTCCTTGGCTACTTTCTCCTTGATTTATCAAAATGTTGTGGATAATACTTTCATTAGCTCTTACATAACATCTACGTGTAATCTTAGAGCCTCAATCAGACTCAAATGAGTCCGATTGAAGCTCTTTCCTCCATTAAAATTTCTGTTAATAAAATTGAAGGGTTTCTATATACCGGTAGCTACAACTTTAATTTATGCTTGTTATAATGATTCGTTCATGCCAAGTTTAGTATCAATAGAAAGGTATCGAAAAGAACTTTACATCGGTATATGACACCACATGTGAGGTGCCCAAAATTGGGAGTATTTGGTGTGAAATGAGACTCATCACGGTTTTCTCACAAGTGAAATCACCGTCGGGCGCTGCACGTGCAGTAGCGCCCGAGTTTCAAATTTGTGTCCGCCGTAGCATGTTACCGTGCGCCGCAGTGGCATAATAATTCGATAAAGCATAAATTTTTTTGATGAAATTAAATTAAAACCGCTGCAGTCCTAAAATTCGCCGTAGCGCCTGAAAGCGCTGCCGCGCGACGTAGCATCTGCACCTCGGGGAAATAGGAGCCGTAGCGCGCCATAGCACCTGAAAGTGTTGTCACGCACCACATCACTACAATCCACCACAGTGTCTGAAAGCACTGTAACGTGCCACAGAGCGCCATAGCGCCTGGCTTTCGGTCAGAAGGCGCCACAGCGCGCCGTAGCGCCCAGAACTGTCTGAAACTGCCCAGAACTGTCCAGAATGGCCGAAACTTTACATTTTTCACATTTTAAGGACCCTATGACCCTAATGGGGCCTAAATATATCAAATTTTGCATTGTATAAAATTTTATATGAAATTCAAATGTAAAAATTTATCATTTATAGCATGTGCTAAAATTTCTTATGTGTTTACTTAAATATTTTATGCCAAATATTAATGTTAGGATCTTTAATTGCTTGTATGACCAAGTATATCTTAATAATCAAATTGCATAAAATATAATTGCTTTAAATTTATGATCAAGTGCTAATCCCTTTTGTGTTTGATTTGAGATTTAATTAGCCTTAATTACTTATTATTTTAATCAATGTAATGTTTAAGTATGTTAGAGAACTTAAATGCTGATTTGGATAGCTTGATTTACCTAAATTGATATTAAACTATATTTGAACATAAGAATCTTAAGAACTTGATTAAGTAAATGATACTTAATCTTAATCTAAAATTTGTTATCAATAATATACCAATAATGCATTGATTTGTCATTGATCTATAAATTAATCAATGGTCTTAATTTTGTTAAGGCTAGGGTAGGGTTAAACTCTAACTTGTCTTGATTAAGATCTAAGTCTTAATCACCTTAATCAAGTAACTTTGATTGAAGGATAATTCAACTTTTATAATTCTAATAACATCTGAGTTGACATTGATCTTAAATACATTGTATTAGAAGTGCTAAGATTATTATAAGAATTTATGTGATTAACTATCTAGACTTAAACTTTAGATCTTTAATTTTTTCTTATATAAGACTCTTATCATAAAGTTAATTATAAAATTAAGTTGATTTATCATAAGATCAAATCTTAGTAATATTCTTGATTATATCCCATAATTATAGTATAGATATTGATCATATAGGTTTATCCATTTGGTTTAATCAAAATAAGCTTAATGAATAAAACTTATGAATTTTAGCATGAATATTAGGTATGTAAATTCTTGATGATCTTACATTAGGTTTTCTCTGATAATAATAATAGTCTTAACAAATATCAATACATTGTGGTAGGAAGGACTTATTGTGACCTCTTGAGGTAGGAACTTAGATGATCCTTCTTAACTCTAGAAGCTTGATCTTAGATCCTTATGGTAGAATCACATAAAGTACTTAGAATGAGATTTTCTCCATTATAGCAGTTTCCTATGTTGGGTGATCATTTTGATCACATCCTTGGAATCTTATATAGGATTTACCTCTTATAATCTTAGTCTCATAGCCTTGGTAATCCTTATTGATTAAATAATATTAACTGAACTCAAGTTATTAGTTGAGTTTAGTTATGTATACCCATAGTGCTGGATCACTTCAGTAGTATTCGGGATTTGGTTGATTCATTTTAATATAGGACTATATTTGTATTCTATCATACGGGTTTAGTTGGATATAGTCCCACTTATAATAAATAATCCAACCCTAAGAGTGTTATAAGTAGTGACTTAAATCCTTAGTTTAAGGAGATAAACTGTGATCGGAGTCTGCCTCCTATCATCGTGCACATCGATAAGCATAGTTTAAGACAAACTAAGTATCTCAAGTCACCCTTCTTAGAATACTAGTATTATGTTATGATTAGGGAAATGAAATCCTTAGTTTGAGATATAAATTGTGACCGGTTCTGCCTCCTATCGTCGTATGCATCGATAAGTGCAGTTTAAGACAAACTAAGTATCTCAAGTCATCATTCTTAGAATACTCAGTGTGCTTGTAGTTATGGTATTTAACAGCTCAATTTGAGAGAATAAATTGTGACTTGGTTCTGCCTCCCATCGTCGTGTGCATCGATAAGCGCAGTTTAAAACAAATTAAGTGTTAAATTCACCCTTCTTGGAAATATACAACCATGTGTATACAACCTTTCCAACTAATGATTTTAAGTAAGACAAATCATGGAAATTTAGACTTAGGAGTCGGAATCCATTTAGATGGATTATGTACAATTGAGACATTTGATTCATTATCTGACTTTAAATCATTTTTTTTGGATTTCTGGATTTTTAAGGCATGTAGTGTAGAGGTATAAATATGAACATGAGTATGAACATAAGTACGAATAGGAGCATGACGTATGAGTATCATTGATTATTTATGGATTGTCGAATGTTGCATATATCAATCGGGAAATTTGTAGGATGACTAGTACTGGATTCCCAACTGAATATATGTAGACATTGGACCATACGATTCATATCCATTCAGTAATATTTCAATTGCATATCATATCGTGGCATATACAAATTCATGACTTCAGTGACATACATCATAATTTTATATGTTATTACTTAATCTCAAATCATTAATGTTTTTTGTTTACTTTCAATATTCAGTTTACAGTACAACTTTGTTTTACTTTACTTCAATTTTGTATTATTTTATATTTTCACTTACCTTTACAGTATTTCTGTAGTTTAGTTTACATTATTTAAATGTTAAGTAAATAATTAGAACTATTTATATTAGTTTCGATGTGTTAGATTTATTATCTAACACGTGATACTTTTGGGATCCAATAATTTGCTAGATCTTAAAGCTTATTGAGCCAGATCAGGAGGATGTTCAGGAGGTTCATGAGGAGTTTGCGGAGTTGTAGCAGATTTCTCCTTTAGCTTTTACTATTTTACTTAGTTATTTTTCAGTTCAGTACTTAGTCATTTCCCATATTTTAGTAAACTGTTTGTAATAATTCTAGATGTGTTTTTTTTTCTTTTCTATTCCAAGATGAATATTTTTATTCAGTCCTATGATGAATGTTTTGGGTGTATTCTTAGCTTTCACATTCTGTTTATATACTACTTATACTTAGTATTGTGATGTGATTAGTATACTGGAAATACTGATATTTTATACATATATTGGATTCTTCATAACATATTCTAAATCCAATGTATGTACTTCTCAAATACTTAGGAAAATGATACTACCCTTATCTTATGTTTCATCTATTTGGGAAGATTAGAAATTCCTTCTCGAGTGGCGCACCGCTCCGCCGCCAATTGATTACTTTTCTTTTCTTTGCGCTCGGCGATGGGGCGGGGCACTACAACCACACCCATAAACTCCACAACAAAATGGTGTGGCAGAGAGTAAGTATCAACACATTATATACCTAACTTATAACAACCTAATGTTGTTAATTAATATTTAGCAATCAAATCACTTTGTAATTATCTCCATTAGTCTCAAAATAATATTTCGAGCAAACTCTGATAATTTGGAACGATTTAGAGCTCAATCGAATAATTTGAATATTAATTAATTTGATCTCCAAATCAAAATTGAAATTTACCATCGAACTTTCCACCCTCAAATTAGTAGGGGTGAGATTTTGAGTATTTTTGGAGAACATCGAATTTTTCTGAATATTTTATTATATTTTAATTATCCAGAAAATTAAAATAAATAAATAAACCTCTTATTAAAATTTTGACTACATTTTTTAGTTCATCACCCCAATTTAGTTAAAAGTGAATTTTCGGGAGTCATTTAATAGCTTTATTTTATTTAAATAAGAAAATATGTAATTAATTATAATTAATATTATTTAATTGCGATTTTTCCTTTAAGTGCGCCTTTAGCTGAAAGTTTGTGGTTCGTCTGATCAGACGACGCATTAAGTTGCGTTGTCTGATCGAATTAGTCATCTAGATTGAACGGGTGAGGGGCCCTGAGTACCATGAGAGCTATGCATGGAACGCACTGCAACTGCAAACTTAAATTCCATTTGCAGGCCGTGATTCATAGTACAAGCCCATTCCTTATCTTCCTTTATCAAGGCGTAAACTTATCTCCTCCATACTCAATTATCAATCAAAATCGAGCCTCATCCTGAGCCAATGCGAAAATTTCATCAGAGCTTTTGAAGAACCCTAATAGCAATCCGGAGGTACTATCAATCCTTAAGCTATGAATGGATAATTCATTAAAATGTTAATTTGTTTCCTTATTTCAAGTAATTAGTAATCGACTTATGGGATCGATTGGCTCTTATCGAGCCAATTGAGCTCACTATAGCTCGGGCTACAACAGTATCGCATAGTAGCCCAAGTCGTGGGCAAGTAGTGGAGAAAACCCTAATTGCAAATCCCTTAATTCAATTGCAAAATTGCTCAAATGATCTTCGTATACCCATTTCATATATCAATGAATGTAATCGAGTCTTAATAAGGCTCGATCGAGCCTAATTAAGGCTCAATTTCTAGTGGATGTCGATTGTCTTTGCCCGATCTAGGGCATCGTCGTTGGCAATGCTAATGGTGGAATTAGCTAGAGTTTGTAGTATCAATAAAATGGTCATGAGAAGGCCTGTTGAATGGTATGTATTATGATACCAAAAAGACCATGTGTTGAGAGCCTTTGCTTTCCCTATTACTCTCTTCCGTCTATCCTACGAAGACGACCTACATTGCATGTGTAGATGGGATGGGCCATTCCCGCGTGTCATCCTGTGGGTCTTGCCTTTGTTAATCCTGCGTGCACGCATTGCAGGCGACAACAAACTTAGAAAAATTTGCATATGATTAATTAAAGTTTAATTAAATTAAACTAATTAAACCCTAATTGATTAAATCCTCAGAATTTGAAAAATATAAGTCCAAAAATATCAAAATTATATGTCAAAACGATAAAAAAAATACCAGGAATATGATTGTAAGGTTAAATTTGCATTAAGATAATTTTGTTACTAATCATCTTTTTAATAATCATTAAAAGTGATTAAACCTTAATTAGACCAATTATCATCCAAATGAGTCTTATTTAGTATCATTTCAATCCTAATTACATATGGAATATTTAAATATCAACTAATGTGCCTTTTGGATGTGAATTGTAGAAATGCATTTTTTATTCTTTTTATGTGAATATGATGAAAATCATATACTTAAATTAATGTCTTCTTGCCTCATATAATTTAGGACATCAAGATTAATTTAATTGATGCGCAATTGAAACCTAGAAATATTCTAATTTTAGGATAATGTCAAACCTTAGAAATAAGATTTGGAATTTAAGTTTAGAACTTAGGATAAAATTCTTATGATCAAACTCAACCTATTATACTTGTTTGAACTAAATATATTTTTAATCAAAATCACATTAAACCTTAAATATTGTATATGAGACATTAGGTAAATAAACTATTAGGTCAAACTCATCTTTTAAATTTTATTGTTTAACTAATCTGCCTAGTGCATAATAGGTTAATACTCTTTACTAAAACTATCTAAGATTTTGAAACTAAAGTTCTAATTTACTTTAGTAAGAAATTATACATAATGAAGAAAATTTCATTAATAAGAATGTAAGTTCACAAACAAGGAAAGGATATTCACTTCAATGTAAAAAGAAAAAACATCACTCTTATAAATTGAAATTCAATCATCCTTAATCATCATTAGGACACTCAAGGTTACATAATTCTTTGAACTAGACTAAGGTAGTGAATTACATAAACTAATATGAAAACACAAGCAAACTTTAGGATTAACAATAAGATGTAAGTCGAACCTTATAAATGCAAAGATAAGGTAAATAACTTGCAGAATAAAGTAGAGTTATAATTAAAACACCTAAGTAGTAAATTGATCATAAGTTATTATTTGAATATTAAAAACTAGAAACTTCAAATTATAAGAAAGAAAATCTAGCATCTTAAATATGAATAATAATAAAAGTTAACAACTAATTCAAATCAAGGTTCATCCCTTAGATAGAATTATTCTATACATAATATTAGAATTTTATGTATCTTTAATTGAGAATTAAATAAGAACCTTTATAATTAAAATTACTTAATCTTCACTTATTAGAGTTGAGTGAGCTATAGAACAAGCTTAGGATGGAATTGAATACAAATAAATTAAATGAATAAGCTCCCAAATAGTTTGTAAATATCAGTAATTTGAGATTAGAGTCTTCATAGATTTTACCTCACATTAAAATAATTATTATTTTGACATAACAAGAAAGCTCAATTCAATTGCTATTTTCAAAACTAAACTATTATTTTATATATCAATTAACTTAGGGATTCATGATACTTGAGTTAATTGGGGGCTTTATTAGTCATAATCATTATGATAGATAATTAAAAATAGAAGATAATGAATATCATGTGGTTTATAATAAAATTGAATAATTCTTGAATGCTACAAGACTTCAGATTAATTTGTAGGGGTTTTTATTTGGTGATATAGTACAACTGTCACTTAGCCTGGATAGGCTATTAGAGTATTAGGAGATCATATTATTCCTATGAGGGGGGATATATGTGTTTGCAGTTGACCCCACTTACATATGGTTGAGTAGATGTACTCAACTCTTCACGTGTTTTGCGCCCACATAGCCAAATACAAGATAAATAAATCATAAAATTGCATTTCTCACAATCTTATCGATTGTGAATGATTATTCCAGTTCTATGGTTGTGTTTATTCAATACTTTAGACTGAAATTGCTTTATTTATTGATTTTTAGTATTTAATGCTTCAGCTTTACTTACAGTTTTATGATGTATATTTTTTTATTATTGTAAACTATTTTATTATCTACACTATATTTTAAATAAGCATACGAATCAATTGGACATATTCATGTTACCTTTATTTAATTAAATGCATTTTTCACAAATACTATTCTAACATATTCGATGTAGGGATGAAACAGTCATTTAAACTATGTGAGCTTTTTTTACTTTATAGCCTTTAATAATTGTTTTATTCTTTTCATGTTAAATGCTCCGCTTATAGTTAAAATTGTAAATGTCTAACGTGATATATACTTAATTAAACAATGTATTAAATTTTAATTGTACTTAGATTTTGAAAGCTTAATCACTTTTTTTTTATTGACTGTATCCTACCGTATTATAAACTAAATATAGTAGATCAAGTGCTTGTGGTAGGTTTGGTGCCCAAAGGAGAACCTTCTCAATAGCTGTGAGCTGAAGACCTTTTATTATGTACTTTTATCTTAGAATATGAGGATGAGTGGTTAATTCTACAAATTGTAATAATAACTTTAGTATGATGTTCAAACTATTCTTTCATGTTGAATGTTCTCTTATTATGAATGATGGATGTTTAATTTGGAATATTTAAGTTTCTTTCTACCCATAAATCCGTAAATATTAAACATAATACTTAATAGTGGGTTATAATACTCTAATCTAATGTTAAATACTATTGTAACACCCGCTGTTGGATTAATAGTTCAAATATAATAATGAGGTGTTATATCGCCACTTTGGTGAAAATGTTATACTCACAACAACATACCTTATCATTTTTCTAACATCACCTAACACTCATATATATGTCATATTACCACCTCCTATATAATAAACCAACATCATATATAAACTTAAAGTCTTCGAATGCTGATGCTTTCTAATTCTACCACAAACACAGAAAACAAAACTACATCCTCAATCAATTCTGTGTATTTTTATAGGCCATCCACCAACTACAAAAGGATATAAATGTTATAATCCATTAACATGCCAATTAATTATCTCTTGGCATGTTTGATTTTTTGAAATTGAATTTCCATTCATCTCAACCACAAAACAATCCAACACCGATACACCAAAAGCACTAACAAATATGACCCTACTTTCCTTCTCACTACCATCCTCTACAACACACTATATAAATTCTCCATCCCATTCTATCATCAATCCATGAACTTCAATTTCAACTAAAATTAAATCATTCATGTCATACCAATACACCTAACTCTATTCTTTTAAAGTAAAAATTAACATCACATCATATAACCACTACCAATCCCATTGATCCAAAGTAACTCCATCTATTGATTACCCTATGTAACGATGCGAAAATTGTTGTTGAGAGTTTTCAAGTAATAATTCAAAATGAATATACTTCATAATACATTAAATTAAAGAAAATGTTCATTCATCATAGAGTTAGCATATTGATTAAAGTTATACAAATTATTCCAAATTAAAATGGCATAAAATAAAATATAAAATTCAAGATAACGAGTCTTCATCTCACTTAATAATTTTAATCCTTATTGGCTCCCGAAATAAGTATAATCTTCACTTTTAATTTTACAACATGCAATATTTGTCAATAATTGTCAATCACACAAGAGCACATAAAGCACATAAAAGCATTAATTTATAGCATCCTATATAAGTTATAAATCAAATGCATCAAACTTTGAAGGAGTTTACATCAATACAATTTAAGAGCTATTCCAATATTCAATGATAAGTAACTTGCACTCCTAACAAGGATGTTTCACACTGCATTATTCAAATGAGATCCAATAATTTCAAGGCAATGAAATGAAATGAAATAAAATAAGATTTAGCATAATATGCTATATGACACAAATATCTCAATTTGGGCTTAGGACCCCCGAGTTTCACTGGGAGACCTAAATGTCAGCATTAAAGTTATTCTATGAATGTATACAATTACTCATCATTAATTTTTCACATTTCATTTTATTTTGGTGAGTTTTTCCCTTAAATTTTTTTGCTTCTTCTTGATCACTCATTATTTAACCTTGGGTTGCTAGCAAATCATACATGCACATGTTCAGATTTGTTTTTCCTCTAAAGACTCTCACCATAGATATTTGTCACATACAGTTCTGAAAAGTAATTGTAATTTAAATATCATAAAAGTAGGGTACATGCCAAAGAAACATAATTAAAAAAAAAAAGAGAGGCTCAAATAATGTAAAAAATAAATATAATTATGATAATTCCACGTATCTAACCTGTTCATTTTTCTCCACAAAAGTTTTCTTATATAAATTTGTTCAAAATCAATTCTTATACATCATTATATTATATAAAAACCTAGGAAATAATAATTTATAAGTTGGGTGTCAAAATTACAAAATTTGGTGAAATTCTTAAAATTGGCTAGGTGATGTGATTATGACTTATGAACTTTGGACACCTAAATGAAAATCCAAATAGTTTTTTCAGCTACTGATATCCAAATAAAAGTTATTCTAATTGTTAGGAGATTGAGCATGCAAAATTTTAACTACTGGTTTTAAGTATTTTAAAAGTTATATATGTGCAAAGTTGGATAAGAGGAATAAGAAATTGCAAAAATTATGAGATTATCATCAAATTATAAATCATGGATTCCTAATGAAAGTCATTATGCAAACTTTGAAACTTAGGATAAACCTTATTTTGCATGTGTTAATAGTAATCAATCACATAAATCTCCATCTAAGCATCCATTTCAAAGAAAAACAAGAATGAAAGAAATTAATATATATAGAGAGAATTAGGATTATTACCTTAAGATAAATCAAAATGGAATATCCTCGACAAAAGTTATAGCTTGGAAACACCTTTCTTTAGATATTTGAAGCTCCCAAAATCTCTTCTTAGTCTTTGCCTTAGCTTGGAAATGGAGAGATTTAAAATTTGGAGGAGAGAGGAGAAAGAAAAGAGAAGATTTGGCAATTGCTCTCAAATGAAGAAAGAAGAAGAATAGTGGCATAATTATAAGTTTCTAATTATGGTTAGAGGCTCTAGGAATGTTTATATGACACTAAGATAGATCCAAGGATATAGGTTTGATCAATGGAGAATTTGGGTGGCTCAAAATGATTTGACTTAAATTTATTCTCAAATGAAGCAAATTTCTATGAAATGCTAAGGGTGTATTTAATTAGGTAGTTTAAATGTAAAAAACCCAAAAAATCAAGGTTTAATTTGACTAAAGATGAAACTTTTGTATTTTTCAAAATTTAATAAAATTCCACAACCAAATTACAAATTTATGGTTCCGAAATATAGCTCTCAATGAGAGGAATTCATAGACACCAAAATTATCCAATTAGCTAAGTGGTTGAGTTTCAATTTTGGTTTGAACCAGGCCAACTCGGGTCTCGCTGCCTCTAGACTGAACCAGACCAGTTCCCCTGATCCAGTCAATGGGCGTAATGCACCTCGCATTCAGAAGAGATGATGTTAGTGCGTGGCACCATTGGCATCGTTTGCTCGGGCGGGATCAAGGCCGCACCATCTGATCTCCGTTGGACAATTAACGCCATCGGCGGGAGACGGATTGGACAGCTGTTCGGATCCACCGTCGAACCCGATCCGGATCCCGTGGAATAGACATGATTATTTGATCCCGTGTTCGGTGTTCGGCCCAGAACACGGGATTTCCGCCGTTTCGAAAAAAAAAAATTTTAAATTTCAATTAATTTAATATCAAACGTAGTTTTGGCATAACTTCTCCTGTTTAACTTTAAAAATTATGAAATTTTGTTGATAGCTAATTTAATGATGTATAATTCAAAAAATTTAAAAGATTTTAGTCTTGTCACACATTAATTTTTTTTTAATTATTTTGATTGAAAATCTCTATAAACTAAACGAGAAAAATATATAAATGAAAAAATTCTCAAAAATTATCTAAAATGTTTCTAGATAGCCTGATAATTTTTTTTTGCAAATAAAATAAATATTTTTCCCAAAATAAATTATGAAGCAAATAAAATTAATACAAGAGATTTTACACCCAATCAAATGAGCTAACTCAAACCCAAATCCATCATAAACCTTACACACCAAAAGTATACTCCTCTCAAGTTCATCAATTACAAAATACTAACAAAATACCAGCATTAGAGAAATACAATGGAAGAATAATTTCAAGCATTCAATTATAAATCAAGAATAGTAGCTCAATCATACAATCACATTTAATCCAATGGCTAAAATGACAATTGTTAGAACCTCCCTAACAATGGTTGTCAACATTAAGTGGAACATAGCACATCTAGGTGTTTCTAACACCTTTTTGACACTACAAATTAAACAACAATGTATTAACAAAACAATTGGAAGGATTCATTAACCCTCAATATCCACATCATGTATGTCGGTTTCAGAAAAGCCCATCTACGACCTAGAATTGTTCCACGTTAATGGTATTTCAACCTAACTAAATTTCCACATCAACGTCAATTCAAAACTAGTATTACAGACCCATCTATATTACAATATAATAAATTGTACAGACAAAAGTTAGACTAATACATTCTGAAATTAAATAAAAAAACTGAAGACTAAGTTTAAAGACTAACTAGAATGGAAAATGCTATAGTTACACAAGAATATACACAAAAAAGTATTCAGGACCAATTAGAAATTTTTTTTTTTTGTAATTTTTGTATATATGTCTTATCAAAAAGTAAATTCAACCAATAATCTACTTACACATTGAATTAACACATCATCTATATATTTTAGTGTATACTAGTATATAAGTATAGCAATACTCAACTAGAATAAAAAAGAAGACTACAAATAAAATATTATAGACTCGAATTCAGTTCCTGCACAATGAGACCCGCAAAACTAACAAACTCAGCTGAAAAATAGAGTTTCCGGGTCAAGTCCACAGTTTTCACACACAAAAGGGTTTAAACAGCTCCAGAATAGGATCATACGCAAGGGTGAATTCCTCATAAATTTTTACCGCTGCAGCGTGAAACCCTAACCTTCCATTCAATTCTGCTGATCGCAGGTTAACGCTTTCCTTCCTTTCCGCCGTTTCGAAGGTCGACACTCTGCTCCGATTCTACTAGAATAAAAACTGCACTTCGTCGCCCTCCCTCCATCTCCTTTTCACTCTTTGTCACAGCGCTAATACTGATTTCGTAGCATTTCAAGGATGGCTCGCTTCCGTAATGTGAGTTTGCTTAAACCCTATCTTTATCATCTTCTGATTACCCAATGCGAATTGCTTGTTGATTTCTTCTTTTTTTCCAAAACAACGCGATTATAGAAGAAAAAGATGCTGGCCAAGGTGCCTAGTGTAAAGAAGCAGCCAACCGTCGACCATGTGACTGGTGAGAAGATCCCTAAGAGCTTCGTATTCTCTAGAGGAAAAATTCCGGGATCGCTTAAGCAGCTGGAGCTCGATCTCCGAAAGATCATGCTTCCACATACCGCTCTTAGATTGAAGGTACTTAAATTTTGTCTATCAGCTTTACGTTATGGATGTAAAGGGCTTGGTTTGGGATGGGTTCAGACGATATCAGCCTGATGGGATGTGGTAAGGGATTTTTAGCTTGTAGCATCATCGATAGAGTTGGCATATGTATTTTTAGATTCGGTAGCTTATGGTTTTACGAATTTTTTTATAAAACAGGATTAGATATCCATTTCATGGAATAGGTTAGCTGTTCCCACTTTCACTGGTATTTCATTGCTTAAAATCCATAACCTTTTATGATGAAATGGATTTTATAAGAAGCGCAGGTTAACATTAGCTTATATTTATTTGTGATGTAATAGAAGCTAAAAATGTGCATTTAAATAGACCCTTTAACAAACAACGTTGGAAAAATTCTGCACTGAAGGATGCTCCCAGCTTTAAGTTCACTTCATTATTTGTTTATGTTAACAAATAGAACAAAATTTATATAAATTTTACTGTCATATGCCAGACCGGTAGCTGCACAAGGATTTATAGTATCAAAAATCTACATAGAAGAAATTCAAAAATGACCTTTTTATCTGATTTTGATCCCACATATTCCAATGAATGTTGACTTTTGTAATTTATGTGATTATCACCTGTATTTCAATCCGCTCTTTCAAGCCTGCTTACCTTGCTAATTTTTGCTAATTTTCTTGGCAGCATCTTGAACATCTATTGACATCTTGTTGTACATAGTTGGAAATTTACCATGTTTTCTTCTTTTTCACTTTCATATGAAATGATGATCTATTTCTACATAATTTGTATTGTCATAGTAAATTATTTTTTCCCCAATAATAATGGAAGAACGAATGTCACAAAATGTATTCATGTCTTTTACTTTGTCGCTTGTTATTCTTATTCATATTCTTTTACAAATGCCGTGTGCCATTGCACTAACTATAGCCATTTATAGTTTCTTAGGGTTTATGGTTTTTTCTTGCTTCTTGTGAAAAATGTTTCCTTACATTTAAGTTTACTAGGAGAATGATATAAATTAGCAATATTGCAAATTTCAACCTCTTTTTTTAGCCTTTTTAAAAATCGATCTTTATGAAGGTATTATATTCAGATATCTAAATATCCATTCAATGCGATCGTGCGATTTTGGATCATTCATGAATAGACTCGCAATATTGGTATATGAGTTGCTACACAATCTTTCAACCTAATTTTTGTCCACCAAATTTTTTTCTGTATCAATTAGTTTGGTAGCAGATTCCATACTAACATCAGTATGTTTACAAGCTAGCATTTCGCACTTATTTAATAAATCCAATGCACATCCTAATTGGGAAATTTCAATGCCACTCTTTGATCTGCTTTTTTGCAAAACTCTTATATTACTAATTTTGGCTACATGGACAAAATTATTTTTAAAGTCAATCCCATTAAAAACAAGATGATCATCACTACTTCCCTCATTTTTATCTTCTTATTTGTGTGTATCCATTTACCCTTGGCAATTATTTTTCCAATCGTCAAGTGCGTACCCAAGCATTGTTTTTATGAGACCACTAAACTTTTCCATCACAACTTTTGTTTGGTTGGGATTTTGTACTTCATCAATAGATTGGAAAATTTGCAATTTATTGAAGCTTGATTGCTTGGGAAAAATGCTCAATATATTGGTGAAAGATGTGAACAAAAATTCTTAGATTTGGTTCTTTAACACACAAGGGGACACCATTTCTTCAAGAAACGAACAAATCTGAAAGTTTATCATTAGTGTATATTTTGACTAATTTTTGAACGAGTGTTACCTTTGATGATGTGTGAATCCAATTTGGAGGACCCTTAAACATGCATGAGGGTTTGGTGTTGATTTGCAAGACAATTAGTTGATTTATGGTTCAGTGGCATCAGATGATATATTGAGATTTTGGCTGTATTTAGGTATAGTGACTTTTTTAAGGTGTTCATGTTCTTGTGTGGGAGGTGATTTGGATAAGGCTAGTGTAGGAGTGTTCTCAATACCTCCAAAATTGAAATTTATGTATGGAATTTATTCTCTTCTAAAGTTATTTGGGGAAATAAGGCTGAGATTCAATGAAGGTAATGTTTTTGTGGTAGAGTAATATGGTCGAATGTCATGAGAGTGACATGTTCATAAGTAAGAAAACACACTTTATTGCATTAGGATCAAATTTACTTCAAGTATGAGGATGATTGCAGACAAATGAGTACTAAATGGATTTTTTTGTGTTAAAAGTTTGAGCGGATTTGATTGTGTTGAAACTCAGAATATTTTTAATGTAGCTTGACTTTAACTTGATTCAAACAAAGAAATTTTGGGTTGAGCCTACAAGACTTGAAATGATTTAAGCTGGTTCAAAATGATTATAGCAGAGAAACTTGGTTTGTTTGAATGGCTGAAACCTTTTTATACATGAATATACATTATCTTTGGGGAAAGATAAGAAGGGACGAATCCATTTATTGGAAGATTTCAGCCTTTAAAATGATCAAAATGAACAACAACGATCCTTCGTTTGACCATCCTCAAGGGGAAGATATATAATGGATTACATCCAACATGAACTTGTGACGAATCTTATTAGACATATAATCAAATATTGGTAACAATTTAAATGATGGAATCAAGGACATGCATTAGAGTTTGTTTTTTGTTGATGATAGCTTGGTAGTTATATCTTTCACCTAATTATGATAAGTTTATGAAGCTTGCGACACTTGTGACTAATCTTATTAGATATATAGTTAAACATTGGCAACACCTTAAATGATTGAATCAAGGAGGTACATTGGAGTTTGCTTTTTGATGATGATAGCTTGTAGTTATATCTTATGAAACATTCACAAAAATGGGAAATTTGAAATATGCAGAGAGAATTCCTAGATGATACAAAACTTGAGATGTGTTGAGAATGATTGGGTATGTGAGATGTTATTTTAGTGTATCAATATCATTTAGTCAATATCAATGATGAACATCACCTAATTATGATAAGTTTGTGACATGTTCCTAAATTTTAGGGGTTATTTGGTATGAGAAAATTTGAGAAATTTGAATATAAAATAATATGATTACAGTGTAATCAGTTTATTTTATTGTTGTTTGGTAGTTTTTCAAGAAACTTAAGATTTTTTTGTTTGGACTTAATAATTTGAGAGTGTGGTGTTTTAAGTAAACTAGGGGGTAAGATTACACAAATTTTTTTTGTGTGGAAATCTAGGTTTCTCAAACGAAATAAAAATGAATCGTTTGATTGAATGAACGAACGATTTGATCAAACAAACGAATCGTTCGATTCGTTGCCGGAGAATAGGGAGTTTCACTCGCTGTCGCTCGGCTTCCTTCTGCGGAGGTCTTCTCGCGTCGTGTCTTGTTTGGCTTCTCCTCCCAATTCAGCGTAATCGCGAGTTACCCCCAATTCGGGCGTAACTAGATTACGCCGTTGCCTTGTATACAAGCGCAAAATTGAATTACACTGTAAAAGTTGTTAAGCTGTTTTACTTCAAACCAAACACATGTAATTCCACTTTACCCAAAAAATTTTTACCTTACTCCGGTTTTACTTCAAACAAAACAACCCTTAATTATCTCACAACTCATTTGTTTTCTTGCACACAAAATGTTTGCTGGAAAATGATTCATGTTTGAAGGATTTTTAAGTTTTTTTAGAGCTTAAAGCAATGTTGATTTTTTATCTTCCTAACAAAATGGAATCCGCAGATTCACCTTTTTTTTAAAATACATATTTTTTTAATCCTAAACAGTCAAATGATTCCCTTTTAAGGAACAAAGCTACATTTTTTTTGTTCAGATAATATATTTTGTATTTTTCTAATTAGCTACATATTTAATCTAATTTTAAATTCTACTAGTTTCAAGGGAGAATTGGTTAATGTTTTTATTTCATCAATGCAGGAGAAGAGAAGGAATAATCTGAGGGACTTTCTGAATGTTGCAGGGCCTATGGGCGTCACTCATTTTTTAATACTTTCCAAGCCAAATAGTGTCCCCCATTTGCGTGTTGCTAGGACACCTCAAGGCCCTACCGTCACCTTTGAAGTACAGGAATATGCCTTAGCTGCTGATGTTGCTCGGGCACAAGTACGCCCTAGGTGCCCTCAAGGGCTCTTTAATACTTCTCCACTAGTAAGTTTCCATATTTTTATTTGTAAATTCTTACATATTTTTAACTCTTATTCAAATATTTCTTATATATTTTTCTATTAGATTGTTCTGTCTGGCTTTGGGACTGGGGGTCAACACTTGAAACTCACTACTATATTGTTCCAGAATTTATTTCCCGCGATTGATATTAATACTGTTGGTTCTTTGACTCTCTATTATAAATCATGCCTTTCCATGATATATATTTTATTTCATCAATGCTGTAATTATTTTCACTTGCAGGTCAAGCTTTCATCATGTCAAAGGATCGTACTGTTAAGTTACAACTCTGATTCAAAACTCATTGATTTTAGGCATTATTCTATCAGACTACAGCCTGTTGGCGTCTCCCGAAGAATTCGGAAATTTGTTCAGAATCACCAAGTTCCTGACTTGAGAAGCTTGCAAGATGTTAGCGACTTCGTTACAAAGTAAGAGTCTAAATATTTTTCATTCATAAAACGTATTTTTCTGATTTTTTATTTTAGCTTATTCTGTTTTTCTCTTAATTCCAATGGCTTCCAATAAAAAAATGCTGCTTTGCTAATCATTAACCTCCCTAAAACCTTCCGAAAGTAAAGGATTGATGCCATCTATAATTTGGGAATTAGTATGTACTTTTGTTTGTGGATCCGATTGTAAAAAAGGATCTTTCTTTGATTTTGGAAGATTTAGGAGAATTTTGGAAGAACTAGTTCAAGTGTTGTTTATGTTTTTTATTGACATTAATAGCATTTTATGTTCTTTCGATATAAATTTTTTTCAAGCATTGTAAATGGAGAAAAAGAGAAAGATTAGATGTTAGCTTTTTAAATATATGAAACACTAGTTTCACCTGTTGTGCATATAATAAATTTTTTTTTTTTGTCGTTGTAAGAGCTGGCTTTGGATCAGAGAGTGAAGCTGATGAAGAATCAGCGACTGTTAGTCTGGTATCTGATATGGGTAGAGTGAACCGAGCTTCTACTAAGAGTGCTGTAAAGCTTCAGGAGATTGGCCCAAGAATGACCCTCAAACTCGTTAAAATTGAAGAGGGTTTGTGTTCTGGAGGTGTCATATACAGCGAATATGGTATGCTTTCAAAGTACATTAATTAAAAATTGAGAATTTTTTTCTGTTTTTTATTTTTGCAATAGGTTATTAATTATTTTTATTGAATTTATAATCATTGTTTTGATTAATAAATTTCAAGCATTATATATATATATATATATATATATATATATATATATATATATATATATATATAATGATGTTGTAGTCCAGTGATTGAGACTCAATATTTATTATCTCAAGTCATAGGTTTAAATTCCCACCGGCTACACATTAAAAGAGAAATATATATTATATTATTTATATGTGGTCAGTGGGATTTAAATCTATGTCATGATAATAAATTATGAGCCTCAACTATTGTGTTGCAACACTATTAACTTCAAGCTTTACATATATAAACTTCCTCTATAGTTTCAGTTTCTTATACTTTGTAATTAAATGTTTTTAATGTGACAAGTGAATCTCACTTATTATCAGTAATGCTAATTTTAGATGCATTAATTGTGCGGGATTGTTGAGGAGGGGTACGGTAGCAAAATCCTTTACTTATATGTTTATATATCATCTTCAGTGCTTTGGATTCTCACCTGTTTGTTGCTGTTGCAGAGAAGAACAAGGATACTGCAAGCCTTGGCAGCCGCAGAGAAGAAGAGGATGATGAATAGAGAACAGGCTAGAATTAACGGATAAGTAGTGGTCGTATTCAATCGTGCCCTATGTAAAACTAACGGGTGAGGATTCTTCTAAATAACATGAGGATTTGTAGATTCGATGGCTAGGATTTATTTTGTGGGTTTAAACAAGGATATATTCGATTTTAATTGGATTTAAATATTGTTAATATTACAAATGTTAAATAATTTTTATTTGGAATGTATTTAGTATATTCACTTATTTTAACTTCATATTTTATGAAATTTTGGTAGACAAATATTTTCTCAATTAGGCTTCGAATTTATTTTTATTAATTAATAAATGCATTAAATTAAAAAATTTGTACAAAAATAAAATGTTTTTGTAAAACTGCCAAAATTTACTTAATAATTAAATAAAATATGTATTATTTATTGACAATAAAATTCAAATATGATGTTAAATTGTATAAATTATATTAATATTAATTATGATTAATTAAGGTTAATTGGGCCTTGTAATAATCTAAGTTTTGGGTCCTTCAATAGAGCATTGCCGAATGGTTTCAAGGCCATAATTGAATTATACTTCCCAAACGAAACCCTAATGACATGCATGTAATATTATAAAAAAAATCACATAAATTACAAGTAAATTCAAGAATGGCTTAAGAAATGGTATTTTTCATCAAAATAGAGATAAGAGAATACATTTTCACATGTGACCTCCTAAATCACTAGATTTGTAAGATTTCAAGTAGATATACACTGTCATAGCTTGACACCATTGCTAAATTGGTGAAAGGCACTCCAAGATGATATTACTACTCTAGAAAGCTTGGATGAACGAAAGAGAAGTGGGGATAGAAACTAAAACCAGAAAAATAATAAAAAAACATAAACCAAAAGCTCTTGCACTCAAGATTGCACACTCAAGATTGCACACTCAAGACTGCCCAAGACACGTGATAAGTATATAGCTTTGTGTAAAAAAACGAGAATGCTAATAGAAAACTCATCTAATAGTGGCTAGTATGTTGTTGTCACAACCAAGCACTAATGTGCTCTTCAATAAAGCATCCCTTACTCAAATTTTTGCTCATCCTCTTTGAAAAACTCAAGGGTTATCACTTCCCAGTTGCGCCAGAATATGAGACAAAAGGTGACATAATTAAGCTTAGAGGATCCCCAAATTTTGAATTGAACAACTACTCATATCTGCCCCCTAACATATTACTTTATATCTAAGACTTGTGCCAATTAGCAAGATAAGATGAGAAAACAAATGCTCAATCATACAATGTAAATTCATAGGTTCAAGTAGCCCACTGAACAACCCTACTAACATAGCACCATTCACAAGAAAATATTAAGAAAAGGTCCTTTGAAAAATTGCTTAACATAAGTTGAACCTTCAACTAGAGATCCAATTCTAGATCATTTATTCAATGGCCTCATAAAACAAGATTTTGTGGCTGAAGGTTCCAAGTATTTATGGGTTATTTATTCAACAATATCATTGAATAATCTGAGTGTTCAATGGCATCGTTGAACATACTTACACTTAGGACATGATAAAATATTTGCCATGTTTGAGACATTCAATAAACCACCACTAAATGATGTTGAGGTTGCCATTTAATGATGTTCCAAAATCTCAAAACCCTTAGGCTTCAACAATTTACAAGAGGTTTTACATATCCCTTAAAAAATCTTATCATATGTATTCAATACCACATAGAAGTCACAAAAAGATGGAGTACACCAAGGCTTACGAAATAAGATTTGTCGTTGGAAAAACAATAAGAGCATACATGAATCACTAGATCTAGAAAAACCTAACTATAGCCACACAAAATTGTCAACATAGATTATTATCGAAACTTACTAGATGTCATACACTTTTTGGAGACATCGAGAAGAGGAGATCAAACGGGTCCACGGTGCCAGACCAGCCATTAACACACCAAGTCAAGTAAACAACTACCAAATATTGCTTATGGCCACTTGAAGCTTGGCCACATGGAAGGGAAGGTGAGGAGCTTTAGGGTTTCTTAAGGAGGAGGACAGCTAAAAAATTCCTCCATAGTTGGCCTCAGGCCTTAAAGAGGACGAGAAAGCCATGTGAAATTATAATGGTCCAGTTTTACATTGATAAGCACGATTCTATAACAACTCGAGGCTGTAAAGTCGCCTAAACGAGATTAATTAACCATAATTAGCCTAAATTAAGACTAGATAAATTTTTTAAATTTTCTCAAGGGATTTATAATAAATATATTTGGAGCATGCTAGTAGATTAAGCACATTTTTGTGGTGCTACTAATCAAATTTAAGATTTAGGGTTTATGTATTTTTTGAATTAATTTTTAAAATATAAACTTTAAACATTAAATATATATATATATATATATATATATTTATTTATTTATTTAATGTTAAACCAATTTTTTTTTTTAATATAATTGAATTCCTCACATCAAAATATATAGTTTGTGATAATTTTATAAAATTTTGAGATAAAATGATAGAAATTTATGCAAAATACATTCTATATTACTTTAATTAAATTCTTCATTTGATTTAATTGATTAAAATTTTAAGTTTAAAATTATAAAATGACGATCGTGATCATACCTATCACACCAGCTGATCTGATCTAATGGCAGAAAACATGATCAATCTTCGTCATTGGATCAGTGAATCTGATTCGAAGGCAAATCGACGGGATTGTTATTTGCATCAGATTGGCGACTTCGATCTGATGACTACAATTTGATCAGACCATGTGCGATATCTGCACCATTGAATTGGAAATTTGATCACACTACAATTTCTTTTCTCCCAATAATTCCTCTTGCTTTGTGAAAGCCTCAATTATTCTTCGCTACAGGTCAAGTACTGGGGCTGGGTAATCTGCTGTGCAGCCAAAGTATAAAGCAAAGATTTACAATAAAATAACTGAAGCTCTAACGAGGCTGCATAGCAGTATAAAATCAAAAGAAATATTTTAAATACTAAAGTAAAGACTTAATATGTAATTTCTAGTGTTATTTATTCGACTTACGTCTCAAATAAAAACTTCCATTCGACTCTCTTGGAGCTAACAACCTACTTCGCAGGCTTTGTTCGACCTACTTGAATTAATAAACTTCGCCCATATATATAATATCTAATTCCTGGCCTACTAGAGAGATCTTCTTACTACCCAGCTACTTGATATACACTCTGAGTTTTGCTTTGAAGGTAAGACGAAGACCTAAGAAACAAAACTTTATGGAGTAATAAATCAGTTTTGCTACGCTACGTGACCTAAAGACCTCAACTACTGTTGAATTAGTAGCCTTAGCTTAGCTCTGTAGTTTTACCAAGGCATCAATTCAGTACTTATAAATGTTTGTCAACTATAGACTAAGTTCAAGGCAAAGAAGAAGTTCTCAATTTTACATTTTATAAAAAACTCTCTGTGGAGGCTCTTGGGGATAAACTTCACATAGCTCACTATGAAACTTTGATTCTTTTGGTTTCTTCGGCCAAGCCAAAATACAAGGTCTTAATAAGGGGAAGATGGTTTTTCCTATTGCTTGTGCCTAAAAATATTGAATAACATTTATTGTGCTTACAGAGAAAGCCTTTTATATAGCATTTCATTTGAGTTTAGAGTGAAACTCCCCATCCCATTAGCAATGCAATGGGTTTACTGGGAATGTTAGTGATTTGACTGTAATGGTAGTTCTTTTAATTGAATAGCGAGCGAAGCAACTCTGATTTAGTCTCCTGCTACGCTAGATAGTTCGCTTAGCAAAAGTAAACGCTTTTTAGCTCCCCAAAAAAGAAGAAAAAGTTATTGAGCATTTAGTTGTGAATCCATCAAGTTGGAAGGATCTAGAATGGAATTTCTATTTCTTATAATGTTAAGTGATAGGAGTTAGCATTAGTAGTTAGATGAATAAATACTAGTGAATGTGATTGATCATTTAGATTCAAAATAGTTCAATCCTTTAGAGAACCTCTTGAGTAGAATTTGAGATTTTGGGGAAGAAGAACTTAGGTAAGTCTTAACATTCCTTTTAATAATTGAAGTATTTCTAAGAAATTGAATCCTTTAAGTTCTTGGGATAGGAAGAAAATTAGAACCTTAATTAGTCTTCTTAAGGTAGATACTATATCCTAAGTATTAGAATAATGTTTAAGTAGAAGACTTAGAGGTTTGTTGCTCTTAGAATTAGGATAGATTCTTAAAAAGTATTCTTATATTATAAATACCTTGTCACTGAGGTAATGTAAAAATCAAACTTTTATATTCAAAACTTTAAACTTCTTATACCACACGCGCGCGCGCACGCGCACACACACATACAAATATATATATATATATATATATATATATATATATATATATATATATATATATATATATATATATATATTCTTCAATTGACTAAGGTATATAACTAATGTCTGAGTCAATCGGGGGTTCCTAATCAGTAAGGTAGATTATTAAATGAAAAACAACAGATATCACATAGGTTGTAATTGAATTTGGAAATCCCTTAAAATGCAGTGACGCTTTAAGACTTATTTATTTGATCTTAACATCAAATTTTATGCATAAACCTAAGCACTAAATAAATTGAAAGGGGTTCTATTCATGATGGATTAGTCTGTACTGACGATAGTGAGCCAAGGCTGACTATGGAAAGATCAGGAGACTACACATGTTCTTGAGAGAAATTATTCAATTAAACAAGAGACCACAATACATACAGTTGGGTAGACATACCTAACTCATTGTTGTTCTGTACGTGCCCGCAGAACAAAACCTAAAATACTAAACAAGTTTACATTTTTCAGCTTACAATTTTACACTTATTTACTATAATTCAGCTTTAATATTACATCATCCATCACATTATCTATTTAGTTCTCAGCATTTACTTATGTAGTTCATACTTTGTCTATTGCTATTACTTAACCTTCTTGCAGGGAGCTGTTGTGTTCACTTGAACGCTTAATTACTTTACTTATTTTAATAGTTATAATACTTTCAATACTCCTTCTATGTTGCATTATGCTCCACTATATATTGCTTGCATATATTAAATGCAATATCTTTACAATTAGTAAAATATAAGGCTTTAAAACGTACTTAGACTTATGTAAGTTTTATCATTTGTTTTTTTTTTTTTTGGCTATGCCCTACTGTATTAAAAAATATATACGGTAGACCAGAAGCTTGGAGTTAATTCAGCAGGTGAGTCTAGAGTGGTGCCAAAGGATTAGAAGCATACTTGAAGTTCTTCATCTAGTTTCATTTCCATTTTATGCAAGGATGAGATTTCTTTTATTTAATTAAATGTTGAAAGACTTAAACATACTTGGGACATTTTATTTATACAAATTTGAGATGAATATCTTTTTTTCATTTATCTGGATGATGGTAACAACAATGGTTATTAATATACTTATAAATGCATCTATATTTTCCATCTTATAGATCCTTTGCCCCCATAGTACTTAATAGTAGGTTAAGACTTGCTAACCCAATATTAAGCACTACGATGACACTCAATGTTGGATTTAAGCATCTAATCTACCACTGGGTCGTTATAGCATATAAGTGAATTAGATCCAAGGAGCAAGATCGAGAAACCCTTATGACGTGAGGACAGTGCATTTATCGCTCAATTATTTATTTTTTATCCAATTCAATGATTGTAATATTAAACTTGTGTCTCTAGTTGTGCATATATAAGAATTTGATTTTATCTCATTGAATGCAATTTTCATTTTTTTTTAATCAGTTTTGCTTAATAAGGTTCGACGAATGATAATAGTTGGTAGCATAATTATTAATTTAATATTGGCTATTATTGTCGCTATTTAGAGCAAGATTAAGATCTATTAAGTCTAGAATATAGCCATTCAAGTTTAGCATTACTTAAAATTAAATAAAATGCACTAGTTAGAGAATGTAGTAACATGTATCATTAAGTCTATAAGATGAATCCTGAGAGTTCAAGATTTCCCCAAATGATTTTGGAGATTCCCATTATGCTATTTAATCCAACTATTGAATAGTACTCCTATTGAGAAATGTATTAGGATTTTTGCTCAAGAACTTTTGGCTCAATTTGATGTTAAAGATACTTTGCTTCTATTTCCATCGCCTCCACAGATAATTGGATATGCATAATATGCACTCCAAGCTTACCATAAGCTTATGTCATAACCCTTTGATGGAATCATTACCTCTAGTGTTGTAGAAGATTGGCCAAAGAAGACAAAGAAGAAACTATCAATGTGAAGTGCTTGGAAGACTACATAGTTCATTGGGCTACCTACTTATTTAATGGTGAGGAAGAATGTTTGTGGCAATTAATAATTAACACCAAGTTGAGGCATACCTAACACCAAGTTTAAGGGTCAATCCATTTAGACCATAACTTGAAATAGGTTTATTGAAGCATACCTGACAAAACTTATCTCCATATGCTCAGTTGTGAGGAAAAAAAAAATTATAAAGTTATTCCTAGGAAGTAGGAGTATTGTCGAGTGTGATGTAGTGTTTATGACGTTGGCCCAATATGCCTTGAAGCTCAATACTAAAGAAGCTAGATGTGTCTAATTCCTAGCAAGTCTTAAAGACTCATTCAGAAGTCTATTCCCCTGCATATTTCAAACTTTGATGATTTTTCAGAGCGATCTAAAGAGAACAAGAAAGTTCTACCGTGATGAGATTAAAAAGAAGATACAGTACATCCCACACAAGAAGGGTTGGTCTAAAAAGCTTAATCTAGCCAATGTGGCGACGGTGTTCAAACTTGTGCCCAAGCGGTACCAACTCAAGCCATCCAAAAAGTGTGGAATTCCCCCATCCATTTGGAAAGTGCTATCATTAAGGGACATATGCTTTAAGTGCAACATTCAAATACATCAGCTCTGTGATTATATGGCGGCTACTACCATTGATGGTCATGCTATAAAGAGGAATTATTCAATATTGGATACCCAACAAAAGAATAATCAACACTGAGCCATAAGACTAACACAAGTAAACTCACTTACTGTGTTGGAGGCTCATCATAATTATAATTGCTAACTAAGAAACTCTTGTTCCCACTAGAGGTAAGTTTACCTTCTAAAACCCAGCTCTAGCTAAAGCTTAACGTGAGTGCACTATAAACCTTTGCCATCGATCTTTCCCATAAGAATTTATTCTCTTACCTATCTCAAACTTTGATATCATTTTGGGTATGGATTAGTTAAGCCGCTACAATACCTTAGCAGCTTGTGTGAGAAAGTGCATTCATTTGATGGTAGATGGCAAAATTTTAGTCTTTACAGGTAGAAAAATCTTGTTCCATCAACTCCAACAAGGCAGAAAAGATGGTGCAGAATTGTTATAATGCTTTCTTAGTAACCATAATAAGATTAGAGAAGCCCATGACTAAATTAGTTAACATTAATATAGTAAGTGACTTTCCTAATGTCTTCCCTGAGTAAATATTTTGACTATCCACATTTTGGGATATAGAATTCACAATCAAGCTTGTACCTAGTATCTAACCTCTATAGAAGGCCCCATATATAACAATTGTCAAGGATTTACAAGAGCTATATGACCAGATCCAAGAGCTATTGGATCGTAGGTTTATTCATTTGAACATGTCGCTTTAGAGAAAAACCATATTATTTGTTAAAAAAAAGATGAGACCCTTAGACTGTGTATTGAATATTGAGAATATAACAATGTGAGCATCAATATCCATTATCTCCTACCATGTACAGATAACATTTTCAATTAGTTATCAAGAGCCTCAACTTTTTTAAAGATTGATCTATGTTATGGTATTGCCAACTTAGAATTAAGGATAAGGGAATCCAAAAATGGCATTTTGTACAAAACATGGCCATGGTATTATTTTGATCATACCAACACATTTGAAGAATGTCTTGTCTATCTTCATGAACTGAATGCAAAGAGTGTGATGAGCCCCATATTTATAATCATTTTCTTTTAGTATATTTTAATGTCATTCTAGTGAGGAAGTGACCAGTTTTCATTTTCAAAAAAGATGGAATTAGATGAAAATGGATAATTCTGCACACTACAGCGCCCAACATTCCGAGACTAAGGCGTTATGGAGACCCACAACGCCAAAATTCCAAAGGCTCGGGCGCTCCAACGCGCCACAGCGCTCTGCATCTGACATAATCTCAAGAGCAAGGTGCTATAACGTGTCATAACGGACCTAACCCATGAGCTGAGCGCTGCAGTGCGCCATAGCTCTAGACGAGCCGAAAGCCTAGCGCCACAGTGCGCCGTAGCTCCCGCCGTATTTCTGCTGGGAATAGCCTCCTAGTCTCATTGGGAAAGCCAATATACTTAAATCCTTCCACTTCTCACAGTATAAATTAATTGCATACATTTAAAACTCCTTCATTACCAAGGGAATAAAGGAATAAAACTTAAATATAAATTTAACTTTCAAGGAAGAGAATGGATGGCTGAGTTAAATTCTAGGAGGCTGATTAAAGTGATATAAAAAAGAAAAATAAAGACTTGAGATAGGTTCCAAATTTCAATTTTAAGTTCTTGATCCTGAAAGCTGCTGAAGGATATATTGAGGAGAGTCCCGTACTCCAAAGGAGGAGAAAGCTGTATTTAAGGAAAAGGAGAGGTACTGAGAGCAAAGAACGAAGGATATCGAGAAAGAAGAGGTCAAAACGAACGTGATAGTTGTTCCCTAGTATCGTATTCTAACTTATTCTCTTGTGTTATTCTTGTAAGAGCATACAAAGACTCCTCATTTCTTGTAGCTTTCCTTATTCTTTGACTTTAATGGCAGCCTAAACCTCATTTGGGGAGGGTTGGGCATGAGCCTGTAAAATATATGGATGTAATGTTTGCACTCTTCATATCAATGAAATGTTAATTAAATCTTGAGTATTTGTATGCTATGTGAATGAACAATTGAAAAATATTGATTCCTTATATAAATCTATATATACATATATTTTCATAATATAAATCTCATAGAGCTCAATGATCGCCTTTTCCTAAGGCTGTGCATGCATTAGCATTAACGTTGTGAATATCCGTGACAACATTCGTCATGCGAAAATAGCTCATCCACAACTTTGGACAAGTGCTTGATCATTTGAGCCATGAGAAATGTTAACATTCTCTAAGCTCCATAGCTCACTCTTGATTTATACCAGATAATTGATGTGCATTAAGCTGTGAGCTATGTGACAAGCTCATTTAGTTTGGTAGTACATTACCTTGGCTAAATCAAGAGTAGATGCATATGAGTCGAGAAACATCAATTGAGCTCCGTAGCTCACTCTAAGTTTATGTGAGGTTCTAAAGCGCTAAGAGCTTAGGGCGATGCAACATAAGCCCATTTAGCCTAACAGTTCATTTCTTAACTAAATCAAGAGTTGATGAGTGTGAGCGGTGGAATCAAGATTATGTGATATTTAACATAAAATTTAGATTTTATCACAGACGTAAGAGATGGACTCATAAGCTAATGATCACGTGAATATCTATATGCCGAAATTGAACCTTCTAGCATTCATTTCAGAGCACTTGACAAGATTTAGTATATTTGGTAATTTTACTAGAGAAAACTAAATCTCTTGATTATAAAATAAAAATATAATCAAGTTGACTTGACATAAAGTTGAGAAGAATAATACTTACATAAACTCATATTTTGTATGTTTAATCCCAACTCTCCCTAATTTTCTAAAAATAGTTTCATATCAAAGAAACCTTGATATCATAATTTTGAACTAAATCCAAAACTAAATTGATAACAAACATTATTGAAATTAAGTACACTCTAGTAATGAAACTAAACATTATTCCCAGAGGACGATAAATCTCGGGATATTATCATCCCTTATTACTTCAACCCACGTATACTTACGTGCAAGTGCATACTACGTATTTTTGGTCTGTTAGAGTGCTCAACCCCTTTTTAGATCAGTTTGTCACTTTTTTCATTGATGATATCTTAATTTATTTCAAGACTCTAAGGGAACACGAGGTTCACATACACAGTTTTAGGAATGTTACAAACTCATCAATTATAGTTAAGTTCTCAAAGGGTGAGCTTTAGCTATGGTCAGTAACTTTCCTTAGAGGTGTAGTCAGTTTAGAAGGCATATGCATAAATCCCAAGAAGATTAATTTCAATTATGATTAGCCCCATTTAACAATCGTCACTAAGATTAGGAGTTTTCTTAGACTGGCTTGGTATTATAAATAGTTTTTAAAGCAATTTTCTAAGTCACTTCCCTATTGATAATAAAATAGTCACTCACTATAGTGGAATTAGTGTGACATTTCCCTGAACTTTCTAATATGTTTTCCCTATTATAGATCCAGTGCTAATTTTATATGGGTCATTTTGGGTAGATTGATGAAGTAAGCTCGTTTATTGCCTATTCGACAAACTAACTAGATAGAAATCATGGATTTGCAAAATCAAGATATTGTTCATATGTATGGCATCCTTAAGATGATATTGTCAAATTGAGATAGCTGTTTCACTTCCAAATTTTAGAATGTGGTATAGTCTAATATTGTGGCACCCCAGCCCCCACCGTGGTCCTCTTAAGTTAACATGATTACGGTAAAATGGTCACCAAATGACAAGTTTCTCACTTATAAATAGATTAGACAATCATTCTAATTCAATATAATTAAAGAAATTACTATTTATAAGAATATTTCACTAAATGATAAATACAAAAATTATATTAGAGTGCAAAAGCAAAATATGAACATCCATCCCATTACAAAATAGAAGTGAAAATATTCAACTCAGAATAAGTATAGTAAAAGAAAATACAAAATAAATATGTATTATTACAACACATTTAAATAGAAAAGCTGAAATGAAATAAACACATTCTCACAAGCAAAAGAAGAAAAAGAACAAGGAGCTAAGGTTCTCCAGCAGCTAGATCCTTCTCCTGACTCCGGTCTTCAGAAGGCTCCACAATTTCAAACAGCTCAGAATCTACTATTGTCGATTTCACAATAATAGAGCATCAACCAAAAAGAAAAAATCTTATTAGACAAAATATCTAAGTATATTTTAAGCTGATAAATTATTAAGTTCTTTGAAATATCACCATTAATTAACATTTAAGAAACAATATAGGTACAAGAAGAAAGCAAATGAAAAGAACAAGAAGCTATAAATAATAAGTTTATAACTTACACAAAAGAGAAAGTAAATACATACTTCTAATTATAGCTGCAATAAGGTTAGGTATAATAATAAGAATAATTACTAATTACTGAAAGGAAAACTCATCCTAAATATGCTTATGATCAATATAAACTTATACTAATTAACATAAAGTAAAAGAACATGAGAAACATTTAAATAACTAAAAGCAAGACACATCATATATATATATAAAATCAAGTGAGCAATACTAGCATTTTAGAATATAAGTAAGATAGCAACTAAGTAAACAATAAATATACAAGTGCTGAAATATAGTAAAATAAATTGAAAATAATAATATAGACTGAAGAACTACTATGGCCAAATAAGCCATCTAAACTGAAAAATATAAACAACATCTCACTTAGCCTGCTGAGCTAAAGCAAAAAAATTAAAAGTAAAAGTGCACCTAAAATTAGTACTGCCATATCAGAGAGCTGGCTAAACAAGCCATGGAAAAGAAAGGGAAAGACGGTCTAATGAATACCATCCTAGGCCACCTTAGGACTAGGCTTGGTTACAGTAGCCAGACAAATATCATCCTAGCCAATCTTGGACCTAGGCTTGGCCTGCACTAAAGCAAAAGCAAGGAACTGAAGAGGCGTACTAATTAGATCACATTCTACTAAACTGAAAATTAAGAAGACTGAGAGAATCTATAAAATACAAATGAAGTTTATGCAATTCCACCTTGACGTAAGATACTCATTAAATATCCTATGTTCATAATATATGCCCAAGGTATAAAGCTCAATTAAAAGGTAATCAAAGCATCAATGTTCAAAGTGAGCAAGAGACTCTACTAAGACACAGGTGATATCATTTGTTATCTAATGTATCTGTTATAACTATTTTAAGTCATACAACTTAAAAACACTACCTTATAAGTTGAAAATAATTAGAACTGATCAGGTTCTAATCTTATTAAATTAATGTCGTTATATAAGTTAAATAAGTAAATTAATCGACCTACTTTGATGATTTAAGCAACCCAAACCCATCTTGATTAAGATAAATAAAGATGGAAGGACTAAGGATTAAACTCCAAATATTGAGGTTTAATCACTTAATCCAAAGGTGGTCCTAAATGACTAAGTTTAAAACCCAATCTCACAGATTAAGGATTAAAGCATATCCTATTAAGTAAAGTCACACTTAATATGATGGATCTCTATTCTTAAATCTAAGGTTGAAAGATTAAATAATCATAAACAAACTATGAAAATTCTATAAACTAGTAAAATTAAGGTTTCACCCATCGAGTAATCCATTTTGCTCAATAGATGAAATCTAACCTATATTCTAGTCCTAATTCTTAATGAAAATCTTAAGGGACTAAGATGAACACTCAAGCTCTAGTCCTAACTAAATTTGAATTGAAAGCTTAAGAGAAGGATTGAAGACAAAAAGTAAGGCATGATGTGAGATTTATCTCACATTATGGAGCTTAAAGTTAACTTAGCATTTTACTTAAGAAGAATTTTAGAGTTTAGAGAAAACATAATGTAACTATTTAAGAAAGATTTAGAATTTATCCTGGAAATCTAATTCATAGCTTAAATTAGGAGAAATTGATTCTCAATCATTTTAATCACTGATTTTATTGATTAGAATATGAAACTAAGGTTTAAAAGCACTTAAACCTAAGTTTGGGCAAAATGACCGTTTTACCCTACTTAAGGGTCTAAAAAGCTATATTTTGATTTAGGGCTCTAAATTAGAAATTTTTAATGGAAAAAGATGACTTACTATCTAACATGAAGATAGACAATAAGTACACCAAATTTGAATAATTAATAAGCTTTATGAGCTCAATTTAAGGAAATTGACTCATAAGGGCAAAATGATAATTTAACCTAATTAAGTCTAAAAATTTATACAGTTTATTAATGCTTACTGTTCAAAGATTTCATAGAGTTCAAGAATAATAAATTTTGATGCCTAATGGTTAAGTTATAAGCAAATTAATATTAGGGTGTATTTATGTAATTTATAGTTCTTAAGAATATGTCAAAAACCTAACTTTTTTCATTTAAAAGTCCACTTTTAATAAACTCAGTGGTTATAACTTTCCTATCACCCACTAAGTACTTTAACTAGGAGTAGATCCAATTTGGACCTCATTTGGTCAAGTTATGACCTAATTAGGGTTAAGAGTGATTAGTGAGTGATTAGTGAAATTAATCACAGAATCACTAAACTAATCACATCACTATGTTTTAATATACTATAAGAACTATCAAAAACTTGAATCACTCAATTTAGATTACTAATTATGTTTATATTCACTAATCAAGTTCTGGAATGATTAGGGCTAATTAAGAAATCTATCCATCCAATTCTAAATATTTTTGCAGTTTACTATTTATTAGATCTTTTTGATTAAAATAATATATTAGAAGACATAATTTAAAGTTCAATTGACTAAGTTATGATCAATTGAGGTTCTAAGGTTTAATAAGATATTTAGGGTAGGGTCCTAAAATTGATTAAGCTAAACATACTCCAAACAGAGAAATTAACCCTACTAAAATATTTTTGAGAGTTTCCTGATTTATTTAAGACTCATATTGGATATGTTTGGGTGAATGTGTGCAAACTAATTGAAATTTTGAGGTATGTGTTAATCAACTAATCCAATATTCCTTTTTGCAGATGGTGAATGTGATATGAAAGTGGAGATACACAAGTGTTACATGTCACAGCATCGAATGAAAGCATTAATCTAATGATCATATAAAGATATTTATAATCTTTTTAGTTGTTCTGTTGTCTTGAGGTAACTTGCATTGCTTTTAGAGTCACCAATCCCCATTAAACTTACGTATTTTCTTTAATTCAAAATTTTCCGGAAATGATACATTGGGCCGCATATTTTCATTTTGTAAGTTGAACTTTAATAAAAAAATATGTAAAGTTGGATTCGAACCATTATTTTATGAAGAATTCAAATCACTAAACTACAATAGTGCTATTATTTCTTTATTTTATGCTTCTAATGCTGAAGTTATACAAAAAAAGTGCTAAAAATGTAAATACCTAAGAATTTTGGTGTTGTGACAGTAATTATCCTTTTGACAAAAGCTTCAAATAATTGTGCATACAACAAATTGGTTTATCAAATAACTTTACAATCTCAATTGGACTAAAATCAAGTATCAGCTCAAAACCTGTATTTTAAGTATTAATTATGGATGCTCTTACTGAGAACATTCAAGAAAGGTTGCCTTAAAGCGCCTAATTTCAAAATAAGGTATGAATGCATGACTCCAAAGATGCAGCTTACACAGTCAAGATTTTGCTTAGAACAATATTGATGTTAAAAGCTGCTTACAAATGCAAATGATCAAAGTTCACAAATTGCAGAAAATTTGTTGCAATGATTATTGATCTGTTGAGCCTAATATTTACAGTACTAATTGAGGGCCCACCCGCCTTTCTTCGGCCAATTCAGCCAGCCTTTGCATCACCTTTTCAGCCATGCTGTTGTACACTTTAGCCGAGTCGGAGTTGGGTGCAGAGACAACTATAGGGCTACCATCATCTGAACTGGTCCGGATGTCTATTTCCAGAGGCACCTGCAAGATTTGCCTATTAGTTAAAACTAGTATATAATCAAATTCAATTGAATTACAAAGTTTTTGCATAATGTGACTGCTAAAAAACGTTCATTAACAGAATGGTCTGATCAGTTATTGTGTATTTTACAAAAGCAAAGGATACGATTTTTTTTTAATACTCTTCGAATTGAGGGTGATTTTATTGAAAATGGAGAAAGGTAGGATGGCGACCCCAAATACATGTCCACTAGTTCAAAAAATAATAGAGAGGGGTATAATATTTGAACGCTAAACATAACTTTTGTTATCTCGCTGGTATAGTTCTCTTAACTTCAAAGTTGAGAGCAGCGATCACCCTTGTGAATGAAAGATTATAGCAAATCACATTCTATGAAAAGCTACCTTTAAAATTATTATGATTTAATCTAGACAAATGAATAATATGAAGTGCAAATTTAATCATACGAGGGGTTATAATATTGAGGATGCTATATTATTGTGGTACTGGAATCATCATTGATCCATTGGGCATGGAGCACAGTCTATCAATTAGAAGAGTAAGAGTTCTAAATATTTTGGTTCAATCATACAAATAATACTGAAATAATAGGTGATTAGATTAATAGAATGCTGTCAAGTAGGATGAAATGGAATGCTTTGGGATGTTGTGCAAATTTTTCGCTCAAACTAGAGAATAAGTTCCGATGAAAATAAGCTCAAAGGAAATGATCTTATTAGAGTGCAAGCATATTATGAGTAAACCGCTAGAGGCCCCACCCCATAAGAAATTATGTTGACAAATTTTACTTATATTAAAAGAGAGAGGAATAGTGAAAATCCATAAGAAATTATTAGGAATAATACTGCGTACTTGTAGATTGATGGCTTGTTGCTTGATCAAGGATACTGAAGACAAAAGAGTCATGAAGCTTGCTTGGCACATTTAGAAGAACGAAGGTTTAATCGTGTAGTTGAAATCTATTTACCCCCAATATTCTTATGTCCTTTACATAGAAATAATCGAAAAATAATGGCAAGCTTTGTCATCAATGACTACACAAACTTAAATTTCAAGTTATGAGAATAAATTCTGCACATTGGAATTGAATTCATTATTTATTAAGTGCCATGCCGACAAACTTGTCGACCCCATTTATTTGATCAAGAACAATAGAGATAAGAGATTCATGTACGTAAACCTAGACTTGTAGTATTGTAAAAACAAATGGTACATATTGAATTCCTTATTTTTGTAGTAACGTAATTAATTCAGGTGAGTTGGAATTGTTTACAGTATAGAATGCCTAACAAATTATGAACGTTACTTAAGCAAAAAACAAAAAAGATATAACCCTTAACTGAAAACAAGTATTGTGGAGCATAAAATATTGTAGTTCTTCACCAAGAATGCAATTAATATTCAAGGGTTATTGATGTAGGGTAGGCTAGACGCAAGAGTCTATACAAGCAATTATATTTAATAAATCTTGCAGACAAGCGTTGGAAAACAAGATATTCTCCTTACAAGTTCTCAAGCGTTGGCTTTCCTCCGCACGGGGTGGGCCAATTCTTAAGAGCTGGTGGCGACTGAAACCTGTAACAATTCTTTGAAATACGCTGCGGGACTAAAGCTTGTAGTAATAGAACAATACACTCAAAGTACAGTAATATTCAAATACAATTCCAAAGAAATAACCCACATACACGAGGACACGGCAAGGGCTGCTGCGAAGGGCTCGCTGCAACTGGACTGGGCGACAGTGGGTGCAGCCTTCGAGGAAAGAGCTGCGGTTGGAAGGGCTGTTGGTGGAAGGGGAGTTGTCGGCGGCTGGATGGGGGAGGGAAAGAGGCGGCTGTAGGGAGATGCATGTGGCGGCTGCGGGGGAAAGGAGGGGGCGGCTGTGGGGAAGGGAAGGGGGCGGCTAAAGGAAGGGATAGTAGCCTAGGAGTCGTCACCTAGGGTTCCATGGAGTCGGCACTGCGGAAGGAGTTTGATTACCTGTTGGAGGCTTTCTTTTCCAAATTCAGCAATACCCCAAATGGCAGCAGCCCTCATCCTTAAATATAAAACAAATGCTAGGGCATCTGGAATCAACGACTATGATTGGCCTAGATTGCAGGGGCCAAAAACTTCCTAAATAATGATGCAAATAGTACAAGTAGTATATGAAAAAGCATGTAAACGATGAGCCCGACGCATCCGTGACGTCGGATCATCAATCAGAACGAGTCCGTCGGCGTGAATACACAAAAGCGGGCCCCGCCTAGCGATGTATGGGCTCCGGCTGATCTCCATCAACTCCCCCCGACTGAAAAGCTTTCATCTCCGATGAATGGAGATGATCATACTGACGTCGAAGTCTAGTGGCAAGTCGGTCTAACTCTGCTGCTGTAATCCATGTATCTTCTATGAAAGGCTGTCCTTCCCACTGCACTAGGTAGCAATGACCAGCATCGTCCGCAGAAGATGTAAGCTCATGTGCGACAATTTCTGTAATCTGATCGTTCTGAAGTGGACTTGGTGAAATCGCAGGTGTTGCTGGTGGAACCAATCGAGGTGGTCCTTCTGGCGTAGATGGCTTGACGAAGGTGGAAGAGGAAGGTAAAGGCTCAAGGGGTTGTTCACAGTAGGGGTTCAAGTAATAGGGCTGCTCAAAGTATGGTGTTAAATCTTGGACATTGAATACGGGATGAATACCCATACTCGGAGGAATGTCTAATTCATACGCATTTGCCCCAATGCGCTTCAAAACCGTGTAAGGTCCCATTCGCCGAGCACTTACTTTCTTGGCCGTTCCTTGAGGGAATCTCTCTGCACGGATCGGACCATCACCTGCTCACCTGCAAGAAATACTTTGTCCTTTCTACGCTCATCAGCACGGGCTTTATAAATTTCATTACTTTTATTGATTTTGCATCGAACAGACCCATGCAACTCATGTATGTGGCGTGCAAACGAGTCGGCAGACTCACTAAGATGAGATTCTAAGGGAGTAGGTATCTAGTCAATGGGTTTCCTAGGGTCATACCTAATACTACCTTAAACAGACTCATCCCAGTAGACTTATTGACAGAACTGTTATACGCAAACTCCGCGACAGGGAGTATGGAATTCCAACTAGTCACATGTTCTCCCACCAGACATCTCAAAAGGTTCCCTAAGCTCCTATTTACCACCTCAGTTTGCCCATCGATCTGGAGGTGGTAGGCTGATGAAAACTTGAGAGTGGTTCCTACCTTTGCCCACAAGGTCTTCCAAAAATAGCTCATAAATCGCACGTCCCTATCAAACACCATAGATTTCGGTAAACTATGCAAACGAAATACGCCCGTCATGAACAATGATGCAACATGGGACACATCAGCAGTTTTGCTACAAGCTATAAAATGGGCCATTTTTGAAAACCAGTCTACCACAACGAAGATAGAGTCATGCTTCCTAAGTGTACGGGGTAACCCTAAGACGTAATACATACTAATATCTTCCCACGGGCGCTCTGGGACAAGTAAAGAGTGTAAAGGCCCGTATTCTGTTTAGTTCCCTTTGCAGACTGGCAGATATGACAGTGACAAACGACACGGGCCACATCTTGCCTCAAGCTCGGCCAATAGAAGTGATCCTCAACTATAGCTATGGATTTATCCCGGCCAAAATGTCCTGCGGCCCCTCCGGCATGCAATTCCCACACTAGGTAATCTCTATATGAAGTCCGGGGTATGCATACACGAGAACCCTTATACAAGTACTCATCCAATACTTAGAACCCCTCTACGGGTGTTGGGGCATCCTTGGTTAAAGTGGAGTAAATTCCCTCCAAAATCTGGACAGATCGGGTAATCCATTCTAAGTCTATCAAACCCATCTATTTGGGCTCTCAGTGGCTGGAGGGTGGTGACCCTTCAGCTAAGTGCATCCGCGGGCTTGTTCTCAACACCTACGCGGTGCTTGAGAACAAAGTGAAACTCCTGTAAATACTCAACCCACTTGGTGTGTCGGTGTCCAAGTTTCTTTTGGGAATCTAGGTATTTTAAGGCCTGATGATCATAAAATAACACAAACTCCCGGGGAAGAAGGTAGTATCTCCAATATCGTAAAGACTGGACCACGGCACAAAATTCTCGATCATAGTTCGAGTATTTTTCTTTAGCCTCGTTCAGCTTCTCACTAAAGTAAGAAACTGGGTGCCCTTCCTGGCTCAACACACCTCCAATACCTACCCTTGAGGCATCACAAGCTACCTCGAACACTTTTCCAAAGTCCGGAGTCTCAAAACAGGGGCGGTGGTCAGCTTTTCCTTAATCTCCTCGAATGCCCTAGAAGCTGCCGCAGACCACTAAAATTCACCTTTCCGTAAGCAACTCGTGATTGGGGCCATGATTGAACTGAATCCCATGACAAACCTCCTATAGAATGTGGCTAGTCCGTGAAAACTCCGGGCCTAGTGTATAATAGTGGGTGCAGGCCAGTCACGAATAGACTGAACCTTCTCTGGATCCACTGAGACACCAGAAGAAGAGATAATGAATCCCAAGAAATGTACTGATTCAGCCATGAAAGAGCATTTCTCCAGGTTCACAAATAGCTTCTCCCGACGGAGGACATCAAAAAGGCACCTCAGGTGGGTGAGGTGATCGGTTTGAGACTGAGTATAAACGAGTATGTCATCAAAATAGACAACGATGAACTTGCTCATATAGGGTCGTAAGACCTGCGTCATCACTCTCATGAACGTGCTAGGGGCATTTGACAACCAAAACGGCATTACTAACCACTCGTACAGATCATCCTTGGTTTTGAATGTCGTCTTCCACTCATCCCCCTCGCGAATTCGTATCTGGTGATACCCGCTATGTAAGACTATCTTTGAGAAGATCAGGGAGCCTGCCATCATGTCGAGTAGGTCATCAAGTCGAGGAATTGGGAAACGATACTTCACCGTGATTTTATTGATGGCACGGCTATCAATACACATGCACCAGCTTCCGTCCTTTTTAGGTGTAAGAAGGGCGGGAACAGCATAGGGACCACGGCTCTCTCGAATGAAGTGTTTTCTAAGAAGCTCATCAACTTGCCTTTTGAGTTCGGCATGCTCATCGGAGTGCATCCTATAGTGAGGGAGATTCGGGAGAGAAGCTCCCGGGACTAAGTCAATGGCATGTTGTATGTCCCGTGCAGGCGGAAGAGCATCCGGAAGCTCCTCTGGCATAATGTTTGCATACTAGCTTAGGAGGGGTTGAACGGTAGGGTGTACATTAGGGGCTTCTATAGAGTCAGTGGTGGCAGAAGTGGCTGCAACTATGTAGATGACCCATGAGTCGGCACAATCTCTCAAAAACTCGCTACGACGAAGTACGTGGAGGGGTCGTGAAGTGCTCGTGCTCACAGATGGCTCAATTCGACCCTTAGGTTTCTCTTTGGGTCGTGTCGGGAATAGCGTAATCTTTTTGCCCTTATCGAAGAAGACACATGTATTCGATCGCCCAAAACACGTGACATCTCTATCATAGAGCCAAGGCCTACCTAGTAAGACGTGTGCGACATCCATGGGGATGACATCACACCAGACTCGATCCTCAAAGGTGGCAAGAGTAATCGGGACTATACATCATTGTGTGACCTGAATCGCGGTCTTGTCGACCCAAATGACTCGGTAAGGGAGGGGGTGGGGTTCAGGCTTCACCTGCATGCGCTCCAAACCACGTTGGGCGATGATATTCACACAACTCCCACTATCTATAGCCAATTTGCAGGGACCCCTGCGCTAGGGAAATAAGTATAAGAGATAGTGGTGCGTCTCCAATCCTCATCATCCTGTGGAGCATAAAGTAACCGTCGGACTACCCCTATGTGAAGGCCCGATGCCGATTCAACGGAAACCGTCCCGACATCGGGTGTTCACTTACCGCAGGATCATATTGAGTAACTTGAGAGAAGAAGAGCATACACATACAAAAGTCAATAGATATTATTCATTTATTTCAATGTTCACATTACAAGGTTTTTTCAACACTCCTCGTACAAAAGTAAAAATAAAGAAAAACATAAAAGTAAACAAGCAAAAAATGGCGTCGTGGATCTTATCAGCAGTTGAACATTTTGAGCATTATGGTTCTTGCGCGTAATCCCCTAGGAGCACCTAACCTGGTATTGTACAGAAAATAATACCGGGATTTGAATTCCCAGTAATTAGAGAATACTCTAAGTACTGCAGTACACAATAATAATTACATTCTTAAAATATGCGATTAGCAGAAATAAGGTGGAAATAAAATGCAGGAGAAATTAAGGCAATAGCGCGAAATAAACAATTTCCTGCAGCAAATATTATTTATCAAATAAAGATTACCGATGTCATTTTTCAGTAATCAACCCCGAATATTACCGATGTCATTTTTCAGTAATAACCCCGAATGTTATTGATGTCATTTTCCAATAACAACCCCGAATGTTGCTGATGTCATTTTTCCAGCAACAACCCCGAATAAAAAGGATGTTTGTTTCTAACAACCAACCAAGCATTAATATTACTGATGTCATTTTTCCAGTAACCCCCGAATAAAAAGGATATTGGTTTCTAACAACCAACCAACCAAACTTCAAATTGAAATTGGCTCAAAGCAAATACCAAAAGCTAAACAGCAATAAAAATGCAAAATGTAATACATATCATGTACTGGGTACATTTGTTCCTTAAGTTCAAAAGTTTGACAGTTCGGATGAGTGACAGTTCGCTCAATCTGCATTTTGGATATCTTAAGTTAGCTTTTTAATCAAATGATTTAGGAGTCAATTTTTTCATTTTTACTTTCATTCTATTCTTCTTACATTTTTTTTTAAGATTGAAATTCAATTTATTTAAGTTGTTATATTCATTAAGGCGTTATGATTATGATAATAATAATGTACGACGAAAAAAAGTCAGAATCAAAACGACTAAATTTACAAATAGAAAATAATAATCATTTATAACATTTGAATTGTTCTCATTATTAATTAGTGAGAATAATATTAATGTGAATGAGTAATTATTAATTTGATAGCTATAAAAAGAGAGTAACAAGATTTAGAGAAATGCTCCACCCATTTTCTTCCTTTCCAACTCTCTTTACCTTAGGATTAGGACCATCGAAAAACGGAGGGGAGTTGGAACGGGGTGGCCGAAGGTTGGCTGAGGTGGCAACAGCGAGAGGCTGGCTAGCAGCAGCTACTGAGTGGCCGACGGCTGGAAGGAGGAAGGCCGGCTGAGGAGGAGCTGGCCGGCGGCTGGAAGGAGGGGAAGCTAGCTGGAAGGAGGGGAAGGCTGTGAGGAAGAAGATGGGGGCTGCCGTGGGTGAAGGAGAGGGCAGGGGTATTTGTAGGAGGTGAGGGGCGTAGGAGGCGTAGGAGGTGTGCGCCATTTTAGCGCCATAATGGCGCCTGGCATGCGCCAGAACTTCCTGGTGAGAAGCTTCTTCCGCCTGGAGCCGGAAGGGGTGGTCTGCCAAGAGGGCCAACCAACCTGCTCCAAAATCGGTGCAGGTTACAGGCTCTGTCATGGGACAGAGCCTGCGATCGCAGGCATCGCAGGTATCTGCGATCAGATTCGGCCAAATGGAGGATCGAGAGAACAGGAGAAGAATAGAGGAAGAGCAGGGGAAAATGGAAAAAAAAATAAACTTTAAAAGAATCGTATTTTTTTGCCTTTGGCATCCAAATCCAACGAAACTTGACACCGACATGTGTTGAGACATTATGAACGCCCTCGCGCCGAAAATGTTTGATTCGGAGCAAAATTTTATTTTATTTTAATTTTTGAGGTTTAAAACTTCAAAAATTTGCCACGATCAAATCGGCGCTCAGAATTTGATGAAACTTCTCGAGCATCATTTAAATAATATACTTAACACATCGACACAGAAAACGATGAATTCAGACTACAATTGAACCAATACACACACACACACTCATATATAATAATCTCTATGTGTGTGTATATTTATATATGACTGTGTTATTGGGTATACATACGGTGTGTGTATATGTTAACAACCGTATAAAAATATATCAACACACACACACATAGAGATGTGTGTATTCAGTATGAGTGTGTCTCTATGTGTGTGTTTGTGTGTGTGTATATATATAAATATATAGACATGCACACACACATTGAGATTAGTATATATGAATGTGTGTGTTGGGTATTAGGTAAACATACGGTATTTCAATATTTTTGATTTTTAGAATTTAAATAATTCAAAAAATCTAGCGGGAGCTTCCGTTATTCAGATTTCTTCCAACTAGGGCACTTTGATCTTTAAAATTAATCTTACTTATGGTATTTTTGTTTGCCCTAATTCGAAATTCCCCGGGATCCTGATTTCTGCAGCGGGATTTGACCTAATTTACAAATTAACAACTTTGGGTTGTTACACCCTATCTCCAGAGATCTCTCAACGTCACTCCCCAAACCCTCCTCGACAGTGGTTACAACCTCCTCAACCTCCTCATCTTTCCCAGATTCGGGATCTCCTTCCTGAACTAGGAGGCTCCTTGTGGGACACTGAGCAGCCACATGTCCTCTACCTGAACATCTATAGCACTGTATACCGCCCTGGGCATGTCCTGATATAGCAATTGCCTTGCCCTTCGTGTCTGATGCAGCGCGCTGGGGGGCGATCGATGTGGCCTGTGGAGGAGCTAGCTTCCTATGGGCGGCAGGATTCAGCCGAGAAGGGCCCTGCCGAAATCCTGAGGTCCTATGGTACTGCTTGTACTCAAGGGCAAGCTGGTAAATTTGCTCCACACTCTCGGGGTGGTGTGAAATCAGCTCCCTATGGATATTAGCACGTAAACCTGCCCTAAAGCGAGAAGCAGTGGCCACAGGCTCTTCCACTATATCGCTTCTGACCATGAGCTCATCGAATCGGGTCATGTATTCAGCTACTGTGAACGTCCCCTGTCGTAAACTGTATAGCTGATCGAAGAGCTGGTCTCGGTAGTATGAAGGCAAGTATTTCTCCTTCAATCTTTGCTTCATCTCCGCCCATCGGGTGATGGGGTAAAAACCTTCTCACGCCAACGACCTCTCTACATTAATCCAAAAAATTTTGGCCTGACCCTGCAATTTCATCTTTGCAAATCTAACACAACGTTCATCACTCAAATCGTACCACTCAAAATAGTGATCCATTTCTAGGAGCCAATCAACAAATTCTTCTGGGTCTAGGCGACCATCAAAGGTGGGAGCATCAACGCGAATACACCGAGTAATATTGCTCTCCTAGGGGCGGTCGCCTCGGCGGTGGTCAGGGTATCCATCATAGTAGTCATCCTGTGCAAAATCATCTCTGCCGGGGAAACGATCGAGCTCATGACGACCAGGGTTGTAGTAGGGTCGCGTGCTAGTCCTGGACGACCGGGAGGGGGACCATGGTCATCAGGTGGTCGTGGGCGTGGCATCTCATGATGAGGCACGTTCCTTACGTAGGCGGGGCTGTGTAGTCGATCACGGGTGTGCTCCGGGTTTCTCTGTAGAGGTGGGGTCTGTCCATGGTGAGGGGCTCACGGAGTGGGGTCCAACAGGGATGGTAACACCTACTGGGCGACGATCAGGACCTGTGTGCAAGTCAGGTTCTGCGTCGAATCGGTCAGCCCTCGGGTAAATGTCTCTCGCGATGCCTCTAAACCATCTAAGCGGTGCAAGTGGTCAACCTGTGTACTCAACGCATCTAGACGGTCTAGGATGGCCCAATTGGAGCTAGTGGCTCTCTCATCTATGACGTGGGGATCGAACCTATAAGACCTACCACTACGAAGCATAAACTAGTGTGCCAACCTGCAGCTCTGATACCAACTGATGTAGGGTAGGCTAGACGCAAGAGTCTATACAAGCAATTATATTTAATAACCTGCAGACAAACGTTGGAAAACAAGATATTCTCCTTGCAAGTTCTCAAGCGTTGGCTTTTCTCTGCACGGGGGTGAGCCAATTCTTAAGAGCGGGTGGCAACTGAAACCTGTAACAATTCTTTGAAATACGCTACGGGATTAAAGCTTGTAGTAATAGAACAATCCACTCAAAGTACAGTAATATTCAAATATTCAATTCCAAAGAAATAACTCACATACACGAGGACACGGCGAGGGCTGCTGCGAAGAGCTAGCTGCAACTGGACTGGGCGGCAGTGGGTGCAGCTCCGAGGAGAGAGCTGCGGTTGGAAGGGCTGTTGGTGGAAGGGGAGTTGCTGACGGCTGGATGGGGGAGGGAAGGAGGCCGCTGTAGGGAGATGCAAGTGGCAGCTTTGGGGGAAGGGAAGGGGCGGCTGTGGGGAAGGGAAGGGGGCGGCTGAAGGAAGGGAAGGGAGCGGTTGTGGGGAAGGGGGCGGCTGTGGGGAAGGGAAGGGGGCGGCTGAAGGAAGGGATAGCAGCCTAGGAGTCGTCACCTAGGGTTCCACAGAGTCGGCACCGCAGAAGGAGCTTGATTACCGGTTGGAGGCTTTCTTTTCCAAATTCAATAATACCCCAAATGGCAGCAGCCCTCACCCTTAAACAGAAAACAAATATTAGGGCACCCGGAATCGACGACTATGATTGGCCTAGATTGCCGAGGCCCAAAACTTCATAAATAATAATGCAAATAGTACTAGTAGTATATGAAAAAGCATACAAACGATGAGCCCGACACATCCGTGACGTCGAATCATTAATCGGAAAGAGTCCTTCAGCGTGAATACACAAAAGCGGGCCCCGCCTGACGATGTATGGGCTCCGGCTGATCTCCATCAGTTATAAAATTCATTCAGCATCATCAACCAAAAAAACCTCTCAGATTTGATATTTTCCATTTAGTTGAGATAGACACTACCTCGCCAATGAATCTCAAGCCCATTTCCATTGAAGCTTGACGTGCTCCGCCATGTCCGAAAATGTAGGAATTCACACCACAGCTAGGGCATTTGAAGAAGCTCATGTTTTCAATCAATCCCAGTACCTATATGAATAAAAGAAAGCATAACTAAATTAGCACTGGCAGCACTAGATTTTCCAATACACTTGTAAGCAGACAAAAGAAAGAAAAGCCTTAAAATAGAGTTGATCACTCCTCTGTAAATTATTTGGTTTGGCTTAAGAAATAATATGCAATGCGGTTCAATTTATGAAAATAACGATAACAGTTTGAATATCATCAACCGCAAATTGCAGTACATCAGTATGAATAACTAATTTTAACTGGTTGCTTCAGAAATACAGTTCGAGCAATACAACTGCAACGCCAAAAGAATGAATCAATAACCCAACATAAATCCAAAATATTTAGGTGTGTTAAGAACATTAAACAATTAGCATGCATCCTGATTATAATGATTGATGATTCTCATTAGTGAAAATGTTACTAAGGGCTATGAAAAGTCATCGTTCAAAATTTGTCAAAAAATAAAAGAAAGTACAGTCACCAAATTTATAAAATTTGTTTAGTAATTGCATAGTTAAAAAGAGGTATTCTAAAGCGTCCATCTGGGTTGGTTTTCTTATTTATATATAGAAACTGGGATTAAATTCCGTTTAAGGGCAAAATTAGTTTGTAATTGATCAAAATTGTGTTATGCAAAACATGAGTGCTAAGAAAAATACAATCTCGCATGCGCCGCCTGCAGGCGGCGCACGGCAGCACATGGCGCCACAAATCAAAAACCTTATATTAAAATGTAGGCATTAAGTGCGCCAGTTTCAACAAATGAGAATTTATTTAGCATATAATGTGAATGGCGGAGACTAATTCGCATTTACTGCGCCTTCCTTCATAAACGAATCTTCTCTTCTCCGAGAGAACCGACTCTTCCCTTCTACACGCAGGAGCTGCTTCTTCTCATCTTCGATTCTCCTCTGTTTCAACAAATTATTTAAATGTGAATTTTTGTTATTATTAATTATTGTACTTGAAATGGTGCAGTTATTTATTATTTAAATGTAAATTTATGTTATTAAATTAAGACCAGAGTGGCAGGCACTTAGGGCTTGGGGGCCCAAGAGCTAGCCCAATTAGCTTTAAACAAAATGGCCGGCGCAAATACACGCCCAAGTGCTAGCCCAACTAACTTTAAACAGAGTTACCAGCACTTTAGCGAGCCCAAACGCCAATCCTACAAGCTTTAAACAGATGGGTAGGGGCTTGGGCACACCCGAGCGCCAGCCCGACTCCACTCAACTTGCTCTAAAGAATGGGGGCAACACTTGGGTATGCCCTGACTAGCTTTTAACAATTGAGCAGGAACTTGGGCGCTTGGGCATGCCCAAGAGCCAGCCCAAGGTTCTCTAAATAGAGTGACCGGCCTTTGGGCACGCCCAAACGCCAACCTAGATTATTCTAATTTTATCTAAACAGCAATGTTGGCATCCAGGTTGCATGCATGGATTGATTATACATTAATGGTCTTAACTCTCTATTTGAGATTTTAAATGGCATGTAGGGATTGATTATATAAATCTTCATAATGTAGCTTAATAATTAAATTATTAAACTATTCAACTTAACTTATTGTATGGGATTTCTAATGGCATGCAAAAATTCAAGAACAATAATTGATAATGGCAGATTATGAACTTAAGGAGCTACCTTGCACGAGGTTAGTTGATGTTGTCATTAAACCTTCACATTGAAAATATCATTAATATGTCTTGCATGACATTTCATTGAGAGATTGAGGCATTTCAGTTTTATAATAACTATGTTAAATGAGTTAGACTCAATGTCAGAAAGGATCAATCACCTTGGGAGAAAAGACCATATGGTACTATTAACATAAAAAAGTATGTATGCAATAATGCAGGCATATGTGTGGAAAGCAATGAACAAAAAAATTAAAAGGTAGCAACCGTATCAAAGGACTAATTGCAAAGTAAAAATTAGTTTAAGAGTTTCAAAGAATAATACATGAGAAGTTTACAAATTCCATAACCAACACAATCATCCACTCGTTAGCCCGAAAAAGACATTCATGCTAAGTTTGCATAGACAAATTTTGACATACGACAAATGGATAAAGCAGGGATCACTCCATCAAAGGCATGTGTGTTTTTGATCGAGCAATCAGGTGAGGTCAAGAACATAGGTTTTCATTGTCCCAATTACTTAAAATGTTTCAAGTGACCCGTCAGAATAACCTTGCATCGACTGATGGTCAAAATCTGCTTGGCCACTTAAAAAAAGAAAGCAAGCCACAAATTCATCTTTTTAATGCATTACAGCTTGACAAGATTGATAAAATAACCAACATATCGTGGGCTGATGGGAGAACAATCCTAGACTATGCATATTTTGGTGATGCTATCTTATTCGATACTACATTCAAAACAAACCAATACAATCTTCCATTTGCACTGATCGTTAGCATAAATCAACAAGCAGACGGCCGCGTTCGCTACTATGTTAATATACAATGAAACAGCAGAGTTTTTCGTATTATTTTTTTTATACATTTCTCACAATCATATCGAATAAGCATCCAAAGACAATCTTCACTGGCAGTAGCGTGGCTATGGCCAAGGTGATCTCAATTATGTTACTTAACATGGCACATAGATTATGCGTATGACATATTTTTTTAAATGTTGCAAAGAATCTTTCTTAGACCTTTAACCAACACCCTAAGTTTGCGTTCAATTTTAAGAAATGTATCTACGAAAGCACATCAGTTGAAACACATGTTGCGCATTGGTTTTACATGTGGAAAAGTGTCAGCTCCGAGAAAATGATAGGTTGTGTTAATTGTGAAAGGTATAAGGGGTGGAGTGGCGCTTATAGGAAATTGATAATCAGCGCCAACATGACTACCACACAGTGAACTAAGAAAATGAACAATCATTTCAAGAAATAACTATGCAGAAAACTTTCATTTTTTTTATTTCTTAAATAGTTTGATCGCGTTGTGACCCGGCTTCGCAAGAAAGAGCTGGTGGACTTCAAATCAAGAAACAGTATTCTAGTAATCGCGGTGCCAAACTTGAAGATCCTCAAAAAATGCTTCTGTACATTACATGTGGAAATTATATGCTAAGTTTGAGGCTAAATGTCTATAGCAGATGTCTTGTGAATGCGAAGTTGCACATGCAAATGAACTTTCCCTTATTTATATTGTATCACCACATGCTGATATGAATGTTGCATACATTGCAACATTGAATTTAGAAAGCAAACTTTTAAGGCCTCCTACTCTTGTAAAATGTTTTGATTATATGGGCATCCTTTGCAAACACAAAATGAACTTTTTGAATCCGTAAGACATTATTCATTTTACAATTCAATGAATAAATTGTCGGTGAACAAATTAATGCAAAGTTGGTCTCATGGAAGAGATTGAATTCATGTCTAGTGAGACTTTAACCCATTACAAATTTGCACGAGTAAAGCAAAAAGCGGATGCACTTGCACTGAAGTGCTCAAACTCTGATAAGCTTATGTTGCTATTAGATAATGATATTCAACAATTACTCTGTAAATATGATAACATGCGCTATACAATAAGAAACATGACCATAAGTGATAAGGTACATCAATGGGAGATTGTGTAAGCATCCACCCACCACCAATATCATATAAAATCCCCAGAAAAAGATTGAAGAGTGCATTAGAGGAAACAGAAAAAAAATAAAAAATATGCTTCCGCTGATGTCGAGCCATGTTAGAAATCACAGTCTAGTTCTATTGTACACATTCTAATTGTCATTCATGTGCTACTTAAATTCAGTAGGGTATTGCATCATCTATTCCGTTCTAAGGTGAGCCATCGACACAACAATCAATGAACACAGCCTATCAGCACCAAGATTTATGTTATATTATTAAGCAGCTTTGCTATTCAAAATTTATTGAACAAACAATTTAACATGTTCAATTGTCTACATTTGTTATACTGTAGTTGCATGAGCTGATACATTTTCGAAGCTATTACATGAACACAGCCTATCGACGCTTGGATTTTTGTTGCTTTTGTTTTTGCAAAAATGTATGTTTACATTTGTATGTACTAGACCAATTGAACCATTTGATGCATTACCCATGTAACATTTAAGGGCCAAATGTTTTTAAAATTGCTGGGCTTAGCACTTAAATTCGGCAAATCTTTTGGAGTTATTGGGTTGGACTCTCGTGCATGCCCAAGCGCCAGCCCCTCTGTCTAGAACAAATAAGAGGAACCGATCTGACACTTGGGCTTGTTCAAGCGTCGGCTTGCCGCTTTAAATTCAATTTTAATAAAAAAGAAAAACAGGCACTTGGGAAAACAAAGGAGTCGGCGTTTGGGCCAAACCACTTGGACCCAAACTCCTTATCAGCATAGGAAAACAGAGGCGCCGATGCTTGGGTGCGCCCAAGCACCAGTCCGGTTGCTCCTATATTTTCCATAATTTGGTTACACATAAGTGACCTTAAACCTCTAAAACTAAAATTTCATTTCTAAGACCTATCTCACCAACCCATTAAAGCCAAAAATTCATTTCCAAGAGATTACCCACCAGCTCAACCACTCCCTCTATTACACATTCATCCATTCACTCACCCACTAAAGTTTAACTTTAATTCACATGAGCTGACTCATATCCCCACCCACCCACTAAAAGCTTAAATTTACTTTCCACCATCTCACCCACCCACCCACCCACCCAAAATTAGTTACCAAAAACTCACCAAAAAACATTATAAAATAAGGGTGTGAGGGATGGATGGCCAACACCCCAACCAAGTCCATTTAAAGATCTCCAAATGCATAAGATTATGGCACCCAATTATAGAGCGGTAAAAGTTGACTCCTCCACTGCCTTGGGAAGTTCAATGCCTGGAAGTTTGGTTCCTTCACGGCAGAACAAAGGTTCCTGTAATCAATATCAAGAGTATTATCCAAGAGCAATTGTGATGTCCCATGTTAGGTTGGTAACATTGGATGCATCTTTCCGCAGAATCATATTGACAGTTAGGAAAAATAGCAGTTAAACACATCCAGAGCCATTCAAGTGTAAGAAATAGCATTCATTCAATTTAAAGTAAAATAATATCCAGAATTTATTACATGACTTTTATTATATAAAAATAAATATCCCTTGAAGGGGCAGTTAGAATCTTTTAAACTATATCAGCTTCCTCCAGTTGTATCTGATCTGGCATTATAAAAATAATGCCTTAGTGCACATTCTAAATACAAAGGATATTAAAATCTACTTTAAGCAAAAAGTGGAAGGCAAAAATGATAGTAATTGCATGGAAAATAAAGTTTATTGCAAATAAAAAATGATCATTATCTCCTGTAAAATAAATATCTTTTTTGTCACATGCCAAGTTTTCAAATAGAAAAGCAATAATAGCATAAAAATTCATGTTTATGTTTATGTTTATGGTATTATGAAGCAATGATAGCAGTTCTGATAGGTAAAGTCAGAACCATGAGATTGGGTTCACATGCATTTAAGCATAAACCTTCACTTGGGCCCCCTTAAGGGCTCCAAATGGCAATAAACATGCATTTAAGCATAACCTTCATCTGGGCCTCCCTCAAAGGCTCCAGGTAAGTCCTTGCTATCGCTGCTTCTTCTGGGAGGGCTCGATCACAGAGAGGAAGAGGAGAGAGGGATCGAGAGTGGTGATGGGTTGAATGCCCTACGCCTGGTTATATATGGTGTGCGTGCGTAACGCACACCCGTTTGGACCGGCGGATGTCTTCCCAAAATGCCGCAAATTAAGGAAAATAGTGTAACTATTGTAATTTGCTTTATTGGAGTGATTTGCTTTAATGCAGTAACTGTCGAATTTGAAAATTTTCTAAATTAGGGATTGAAACTGAAAAAAAATCGAATTTAGCTGGAGTTTTATTGGGAAACTGAATTTTGCAGGAGATTTCAACAGAAAGGAAACTGAAATTTGCGGGACATTAACACTTTTCTTATCAATGACCTAGGGTCATTACAGCAATGATTTTACAATCCATGCGAGTTTCATATATGGTCAAATCGTACATTGCAACTATGATAGGGTTCTCACCCGGATGGCATCCGCATCCTCTCGTTCAAGAGTTCTACGCCAACGTCAAGGATGCACAAGCTGACCAAGTGTACGTGAGAGTAGCCTACATCTCAATCTCAGTACAATCAATCAATGCATTCTATTAGTTAGAGAAGATTGGAGGCCTGCGGATACCAACAACTTGTTGAGGAGGGCCCAAAACCCACCGAAATAATCTCTGCCCTTGTCGAACCCAGCACCACTTGGCGTTGGCAAGAAGAAAGGTGTATAGTTTCCTAGAATTGCACTCATCGTGGAGGCCAAGACATTGCGGATCTTTATTTATGGAAATTTAATGACATTAAATCATCCCAGTGATGTTAACAAGCAGCGAATGTTGCTCAACCTCGTCATCGCACAAGGCCTGCAATTAAACGTTGACCGATTAATTTACTCGCAACAATGGGAGAATATAAACTCCCAATGTCAAGCCTTAACCTTTAGGTCGCTTATATGTGAGTTGTGTTTGAGTGTGGGTATAAGCGGAGGTCGGTCAGAACCTCAGTTGCCGTTTCGCCCTTGCTCACTTGTCAAAAGACAATTGAGTTGTCTCGTCGGTGACCAGTCTCACCACAAGAAGAAAAGCCTATCATTTCTCCTTGTTAGGTGGGAAACATTCATCCCAATGAGACAACTAGTATAAACAGCTGCGGCGATGGCTAGATGACCTAGAAGACGTGCACAAACGAGGTTACCAATGATTGGATACCAGCCTAAATTACTTAATTAATAGAAGTTGGTAACAATTCTAATATTCACGCAACTTCAATGAATATTTGTAGTATATGTTCACAACCACATTAGACCAACCAACATTACTTCCCCAAAATGCCATCAGTGATGAGTCTGTCGGCAACAGAAAACGACGACAGTGGTGAAGATGAGTGAGCAGTTACTTAGGTTCTGTTTGAATGTATGTGATTAATTTAAAGTGTTCGGGTTTTTTTTTGTCGCTATTGTAATTGAGTAGAATTGTTGTTTGAAAGTATGGGTGTTTTTTCCAAGTAATTTTTGAGTGCTATGTTTTAAAATAAGAGATTCGAGCTGGCACTTGAGAATTTGGCTAATTCTTGGGTGCGCCCAAGTGTCGACTCCTCTGTTTTAAAAATAAAAAAATCGAACTAGTGCTTTGGTACTTCCAAGCGCAGGAAGGACCCTATGTTTAATGCAACTCAAGCTGGCGCTTGGGCAAGCCCAAGCGCCAACCCCTCCGTTTTTAATTTATATTAAAAATTAAAAATTCTACAGCTATAGAAACAAAACACTAACACAATTTTATCCAACCAATTTAAGAAACAATAATAACTATGCACTTAATTTACAAAACATTATATATAAAATCATTCCATAATTACAAACATAAAAGTTTTATCTTATTTACAAAAGTGAAGAGAAACAGAGGAGTTGTAAAGAATTTGAGACTAAGCAAAGGGGTTGCGCTTGCTTAAAGTTCGACCATCAGATTCGACCGTTGTGTGTCTACATGCCTGAGAAGATTAGGCAAAGCTGATGTCGTGTAACAAAGGCACAGCACAACCTTTATCTTTTAGGATAGAGATCGGGGATGACGACTCGAGCAGAGATGTGCTCCACGTGCACATCTAGCGTGCGCACAGGCAGCGCATGGCTCCACGTGTCAATATTTTTTTTAATGGATCCATTAAATGCGTTGGTTTCAAATAAGGAGAAAATGTTTTGCATTTAACTCAAATGTAAAGATACAGTTCATATGTAAATAAGATAAGGGTTTTATGATTGTAATTATCGAATGATTCTATCTATTATTTTTTGTAAATTAAGTGTAAGAAGTTATGTTGCCTATTAAATTTTTTAAGCTGGATATATTTTGTGTTAGTGTTGTTTCTATAGTTATTGGTTATTTAATTTTCAATATTTCAAAACAGAGGGGCTGGAACTTAAGCACACCCAAACCCCAGCCCGAGTTACCTTAAACAGAGGAGTTGACTCTTGAGGCACACCCAAGTGAACAAAATTCTAAGGCTTACCATTGGGAATTTATATTCACCTACATTTGTAAGCCAATTAGTCGGGCAACATTTATTGGCAGGCCTTGTATGATAGCGAAGTTGAGCACCGCTCATTGTTTAGTGATGTCACCGACTTCACCTGTCAGCATCAATTTGCCAAAATTAAAGATGTATCATGTCTTGGTCACCACAGTGAGCACAGTTCCCAAGATATTGTACACCTTGCCTCCATGCCTACGCCAAGCATTGTCGGGTTCAGCATGGGCAAAGATTATTCTGGTGGGGTGAGTTACAACCCTCAACAAGTAGCTGGCACTCGTAAGCCTCAATCTCCTCTAACTAATAAAGAACGTTGATTGATGTCAATGAGATTGAGATGTAGCCTCCTCTCACGACACGGTCAGCTCATGTTGGCATAGAACTCTTGGATGAGGGGGACGCAGATGTCATCCAGGTGAGCCGCCAACATATCCTAATTGCAATGTATGATTTGGCCATACATAAACCTGCGTGTATTGAGAAAACCTTGCTCTTAGATAATATGCTTGCATGATGTTGATTACAAGAACGTTTTGTTTTGCTGTAAGAAAAACAAACTTCTGAGCGTTGAATGGCCCAGAGATGGAGGAGGCAGCTTCTACTGCTCTACGTTTGGGTGCCATAAGCATATATGTTTGGAGATCCTTGAGTGGAATTGGTGGGGTGCTCACCATCCATCCCCCAACACCCCCTTTTTATAATGCTTTGAGGGTGGGCTTTTGATAAATAAATTTGGGTAGATGGGTAAAATGATGGAAAGTATTAGCTTTCAATGGGTGGGAGGGGATATAGCCCATGTGAATTAAAGTTAAACTGTAGTGGGTGGGTGAGGAGATAGATGTGAAATAAAAGGAGTGGCTGGGTTGGTGAGTCAAGTCTCGGAAATGAATTTTTGGCTTTAGCGGATTGGTGGGACAGGTTTTAAAAATGAAATTTTGATTTTGGTGGTTTACAGTTAGATCTTAGCAATCAAGCATCGACTCCTTTATTTGCCTATGCAGAGGAGCCGACACCTACTCCTCTGTTTGCTACGCACAAAAGTCGGGCTGACGCTGGGGCACACCTAAGTGCCTACTCCTTTGTTTATCAAAAGAATCTAAACAACGAAGCCGGTGCTTGGGCGCATCCAAACGCCAGACCGTCTTCTCTAACTTGTTCTAAGCAGAGGAGTTAGCGCTTGGGCGCGTCCAAGCGCCGAACCCAATACCTCTAAACAGAGTGGATGGTGGTGCTTGGGAGTACCCGAGTTCCAAACCTAGTAATTCTAAAATCATGAGCCTAAATAATATTCATATAAAGAAATGTTGTATGAATAATGCATCGATAAGTTCAAATGGTCTAGTACATACAAAAGTAAACATGCATTTTTGTAAAAACAAATATAACAAAAATACAAGCGTCGATAGGATATGTTCATGTATCAGCTCCAAAAATGTATTAGCTCCTACAACTACCCTATAATAAATGTTGACAATTGAGCAAGTTAAAATATTTGGTCAAAAAAATTTGAATAAAAAAAGTGCTCAAGAAACATAATCTAAAACCAGGTGTCGATAGGTTGTGTTCATTAATTGATGTGTCGATGGCTCACCTTGGAACGAAATAGATGATGCAAAATCTCACTGAACCTAAGTAGCACATGTATGCCAATTGGAATGTGTATAACCAAGCTAGACTAAGTATGTGATTTTTAACCTGGCTCGAAATATTAACCGAAGCATGCTTTTTATTTTTTTTTCCTTCTACTCTCTAACGCACTCTTCAATTTTTTTCTAGAGCTTTTATTCAATATTGGTGGTGGGAGAATGCTCACACAACCTCCTATTAATAAACCTTCGCCACTTTGGGCAATGTCGTTCACGCATAGCGCATGTTTATTATATTTGATGAGTAATTGTTGAAGATCATTATCTAAAGAAGACGGGAGCTCATCAAAGTCTTAGCATTTCAGTGCAAGTGCAAATGCAATTTGAATTGCTTGTTAATGTTTGTAAGAGATTAGAGTATCACAAGGCTAGGCCTCAATCTCTATCATAAGACCAACTTAAGCATAGTTTGTCCACCGACAATTGAGTACTCAAATGACAAATGATATTCATGATTTTCACTGCTTCTACAAGAACAGGAGGCCTTAGAAGTATAGTGTCTAAATTCTATATATGCAATATTCCTATCAGCATGCGCAGATATAATATATATAAGGAAAGTTCATCTACCGTACAACTTGACATACGCAAGACATCTGTTGTGGACATTTAGCCTCAAACTCGACATTTAATTTCCATATGTGATGTACGAATGCAACCCCGAGGATCTTAAAGGTTAGCACCGTGATTACCAGAAAAACTACCATCTCATCATATAATAACACAACAGAAAACACAGCCAAAATGTGGTGATTTACGCAAACAATCGGCGCAGATGGAAGATCGTATATGTTTGTTTAGAATGCAATACCGAACGAGCTTATATCACCAAAATGTAATCTAGGATTGATTTCCATCAGCCAAGAATTTGTTAGTTATTTTATCCAGTCAAGCTATAATGCCTTGTTTTTTTTCTGTAAAGTGGTCAAGCAGCTTTTGAGCATCATTAACTCTTACTGGTCACTTTAAGACATTTTGAATAATCGGACAAAAAAAATGCGTTCTTGACCCCACCTAATGTTCGAACAAAAAATCATATGCATATGTCAAAAAAGTGAATTAACAAAATTTATTTACAACTCTTTCTAAATTAATAACACAACTTTCAGCCAAACAGAGAAACAATATATTCAGAATCATGAAGGTTTGAAAATATTTTTCCAACTGTTCAAGTAATTACCAACTGAATCAAAATGTGAATTTAAGAAAACAATCACAAATCTTTCCAAATTAATCTCACAACCTTCAGGCAAATGTTGCGTGGAACAGAGGTGAATAATCACGTCGCCTAGGGGGACACGTCCCGGAGAGGAACTCTAGCAGACTTGCAGAGTCATAGCAAGCAAAGTCGCCTAAGAAAAAGCTTGAGCGAGCAGAGCCTGGGATGGAGCCAGAGTAGAGGTTGCAGCAAAAGCCAAGGAAAATCAGAGATGAGAAGAAGCTCCTGTGTGGAGAGGGAAAGAGTCAGTTTGCCTAGAGGAGATTCTCGTGTGAAGGACCGACCATTAAATGCGAAATATTATCTTTGTAGTTCGCATTAAATGAAAAACAGGATTAACCACCAAAAAAGAAAAACAGGAGTAACCGAGAGTTAAAATGTGGTGTTTATGTTATATAGCTTAAAAGTTAGTGGTTTTAATGTTATATTTAAAAAGTATGTTAAATTTTTAAAATTAAACAAAATCTATGTTATACATGTAAAAAACCCTAAAACTAAGTGAGGCCAACTATACGATCTTTTGTCTCCAGTGTGCCTATTCAAATGACAACCCTTTCCTAAGTTCCAAGTATATAAGATAAATAGTAATAGTTTATCACCATGCTTTCAATTCTCATCACAGCCTTTGGTGTATACCCCACTCATCCACCTTAAGATTCTCATCACCACAACACTAAATAACAAGTTAGTATTATTATTAGTATTGTTATTATATCCATTTCTTTTAAAAGAACCACAGACCCTCCCTTCAATATATTCAGGCATTACAAATGGGTGAAAATTCGAGGTTTTTATAATTTTTCCTCTCCTTGGACAGGTTCCCTCATACAATGCTATATCCCTTCACATTACTTGGCCGATGCCCATTTTTTTATATAGAGATTTGCAAGAGTTTCCTCCCTTTCACACAACAACAACTGCTTCTTTCCCCAAAGGCTCTCACGTGAGCCAAGCCCCTCCACCCTCACGTAGGCTCACATGAACGCCATTGTTTCTCCTCCCCAAGAAACTCCTCAACATCCGTTCCCGTGCATGCGACCACTTCACAAATGAAGTTTTTAAGCAAGGTCATACATGATAAGATTTGAATACTAAAGTGAGAAATTTATTAAAAAAAACAATCTGCACTAGATTCCCCGCCTAAAGGGAAATACATTTTTGTAGCTTGATTAGCTTTCTTACTTACACTGTTTAAAAACTGACTATAAATTTTATTTGCATTCTCATTGGTAATCTTGCAATGCTTGTACTAACACAAATTAACGTATCAGAGACTACAATAAGCTACCTCAAAAAAACTAAAAGAATGAATTTTTTTTAAAATAATGGCAGTCCCTTAATCGTTAACCAAATCTAAGTTTCTCATATTAACGATAAACCTTCTTAATGATGTGAATAATAAGATAAGCTAGTCAACAGATCATATCAACAAACAAATTCTACACCATGATAAACATATCAAAATGCAAGAAGTTCGACCAAAAGATTTAGCTGCCCAGTATTATTTGGAAAGTGGTGATTTCATCCGCACTAATCACAATAATAGAATCACAAATCAAATCAAAAGCAGGTCAAAAATAATTAATCGATTTACACTGTAGATTCACCTCAAACAATTACAGCATATATATTCCCTGTATAAGCGCATGATAAGATACATTTACTGAACAACTATTGCAGCCAATAGTTTTCAAGCTTGGATTTGACCATCTGAGCTGGAATTTATGAAATAAAAAAAAAAATCTCATAGACCACAGATATAAAAATTTAAGCACACAACACCCAAATTGTATTTGATCTAATCTAGTTCATGCTCAAGCTTTTTCAAGTTAATGATGAAATTAGTAAAATGATAATAAAAAAAAATTGCCCATCCTTTGACTATTGATTAGTGATTAGAGCTAGGCCTCAAGCCTGAGCGAGAGTGTAGAGCTCATTAAAAGTATCTAGCCATGCCAGCAAAAAAAATTTGCCAGGTGTGGATCTGCCGCTTAAGAACCCAGCCCACAAATGCAATGCTCACAAGGATGATTTTGTTAAAAGTCACGAACCACAAGAGTTGGCGGAAGCGGAATAGTGGATCCGTCTGTCACGAAAACCTTCACCCAAGCTGCTATTAAATCTACAATTACATTTCTTGAAGAAAATCCTAGCTCCTCGACGCACCAGCAACTCACACGAATGATGCCTCCACTAGTTAGCTGCATTACCACTTTCCTTCGACAAAGTAAAGAAGATCATCTTCTTTAGATTCATTTTTCATCTTTGTTACCCCCCATTGATTGACCATGTATCCTAGCTTATATCCAAAATAAAATTTTTTATTATTTTTTTTTCTCCATCTTTTTAAGATCTAAGGAGTTGATTTGTATTTCACCATTATAACTCCAGTGATGGATCAGGTATACTAGTTTTCATCATTAACAATTTTTTTTCATTCTATTTTATTTCTCAATCTTCTTTGGATCAAAAGGAGTTGATTCTGTCATTTATCAATGTTACTCCATTGATATATTAGGTATGCTGATTTTCATACAAAAATTTGTTTTTTTTTTTCTATTTTATGTTTTCTAATTTTTTCATCTTTGTTACCACTAGTTTTAAGAATGAATTACCCTTCTTAGTTCCATTGAAGGATCAATTGTGCTACTAAGGATTATATACCCTTCTTAGTTCCAATTAAACACACCTTTCATCTTTTCATGGTAGCTAGAAAAATGGTCAGACAACATTTTTTCATTCAAAGAAATTTTTGCAAGCCAACCCAGTTTGGCTTGAGCCCAATGCAAACCACGTTCCACGAAAAGAAGCCCAACCGTCTAGTCTAGCCGGGCCCGTCCATGAATTTTTTTCTTGGCCCGATCAGGCCCGGCCCGAGCCCAACCTATGCACAGATCTATTGGTGATCAATTTAGTCTGAGTTTTCAAAGTGCCCATTTAATCCTTCAAATTTCTATTTTTGACCAAACAAGTTCCACACAATCATACCATTTAATTTATCATTTGGGAAAGATGAATAAAAAAATTTAATAAAGTCGCGTGTGAACATTATGAGTTTATAGGGCTCTCACAGTAACAGATTAAATTCTAAGGCAAAGAAAACTTCTCAAAACAAGTTTAAATTGTTTCAAAAAACTTACGTAATTTTTTCTAATTCTGGATTTCATTTCTTTGTCTTACATTTTTTGTGATCTCACGGTATCATAAAATTTCAGATAATTTTAAAATTTCATTAATTAAGCTCGAACACAAAAATTTTGTAATTCACAAATAGTGGATGTTGTAATTACTAAATTTTGTAATTTACAAATAACATGCCTAAATTTTGTAATTTAAATAAGATAATACCAGCATTTAATGGATGTGTTTGAATTCATTTTATAAGAATTTAGCTACTGCTTATCATCACATGTAGGCTTTGATGTGTCAATAAAAAAAACATTCTTAATATAAGCATAACTTTCATTAAGAAAAAAATATTTTAATAATTCTCTCAATTTTCCATTATAAATTTAGTAAGAGCACACCTAATATTTTTTTATTATGAATTAAGGCCTTCTTAAAATTTTTGGGTGCACATATTTATGTGGCATAACACATCATCCATATTGCAAAAGTACATTTTAAGAGACCAAATGGACTTGCATTTAAAATTTACCATAATTTTAATTTGTAGTTTCCCTATTAAATTTAATTTTAAAATAATTTGAATTTTGGTTATTTTCATGATGTTTAAAATATAATCTTCATAGAGTTATTTTAAAAAATGATCATTCAACTATCAAAAGTTGCCCAATTTAGTCCCCCAACTCTCAAAATGTCCAAAATAGTCATCCAACTTCTTTTAAATATCCAAATTAGTCTCATTTTAACTTTTCTAGTTATTTTGGATGGAAAAGCTAAATTTATGAAGGGTATTATGATAGCATAACAACACACCCATATCCAAAAATATCATTTGTTAATTTACTTTTTTCATCCAAAATAATGAAAAAGTTAAAAGTGAAACTATCTTAACTTCTTAACAATTTTTGAAGGCTATTTAGGGCATTTTAATAGTATGGGGATTAATTGGGCATTTGTCAATAGTCAAGGAACCATCTTAGGAAATAACTCAATATTGCCTTCTAAATTTTAAATTCAAATTTGAATTTAAAATTTAAACTTCAAAGGGAATATTTTTTGAAAAACATCAAATTTTAAAAAATAAAAAAAGTAGATTTACATACAGGAACTTCAACTTTAAGAAACATGTTGACACCTCTTCGAGCATCAATCAGAGCAATGTCTTGAGGAGTTGAGATAATTAGGGCGCCTGCAAAAGAAATTGTAGGTCAAAGGCATATGAAAAGAAATAAAGGAATAGAAAAAAACTGCCATGGGAAAGGAACTAGAGTTATGAAAAAATCAATAAATTCTTAGAACATAAATGAATAGCCATAAGAAAATCAGCAATCAACAGGAAGATAAAGGAACAAAAAGAGTGCTGTGTGGCTTAAAAAGTGACATATAGTAAGAGAATTAGGGCATAATATGGAGAACATGCTTCATGACATGAGCCTTTAAAGTGTTTAAATATTAAAATGAAAACGGAATGTTGTAATTGGGTTGAAATATTCAACTAAACAGATACACAAGAAGTTTTAGTGCACTTTTAAAGCATCTTCAACATATATGCTATGGTGCTTGAGCATGGCTTTTAACAATCGTATCTCTTCTACAAAGAAGTAGGAATGCACTCTGTGGTCGCTCAAATAAAAGGGTTAGTTCATTTTTATGCATTTAAAAAATAGGCTTCAATATGTAAAGCATCTTTTATACGTTTAGTAGTTGCTGCAGAAAAAAAAGAATGAACAAAAATCACAATAACATTGTAACAGTTATCATGTGTTAATTTCTATGCATGGATAGCAACACAATCATATTTTCAACAATGTCATATCATTTACTATGAGCTTTTGGGCCACCAACATTACATCTTTTTATACCATATATTTCTCCAGTCACAGTTGATTTGTATTTTATATTTTATAAAAATGTGAGAACGGATGCAACATTACCGTTAAGTGCACTTATCAAAGCATATAATCTTAAAACAAAAGAATTAAGAAGTATTTTTCCATTCCTTGCTCGAACAATAATATTTGATATCAATAAATTGATAGCTAGGAAAAGAATAAACCAAATTAACTATCAGCTTGTTTTATTGTTCATTGTTCCAAAAAAGCATTCAAAATGAATAAGAACGGAGTAAGAAAAACATTCTGGGAAACTCTTATGCAAATGAATAAGATCCCAAGAACAAGCAAATAATGACAATGCAGAAGATAACAGAAACATGAATTTGCATAAGCATGCCTATCGAGAATACCCAATATCATGGCAAGAAATTATAGCATAAAAATAAAAATGTGCAAAAAAAATCAACAAAATAAATATACCGGATAACTTCAGCCGCTGACAAATAGTTAACTGTGCGTCCCCTGTTCCTGGAGGCATGTCAACAAGGAGAATGTCAAGATATCCCCAAGAAACTCCTCTTGTCAATTTTTCAAGAGCGCTCATCACCTGAAAACTCATAGAAAAAATAAAAGTATGTACACTGATGTTATAAGAGTTTCAAAAATTAAATCTGATCATAACCATGGTATATTAAAAAAAAAGAATCTTTGTGTGGTTAACAGAAAGTGCATGCTGATGGAAAATGTCAATAAGGATGCAAGAGTTCAAACAACCAACATTCCAAAAATATCACAACTTGAACTCATGCAATTAAAATAAAACAAACATATTTTCAAAATCCGATCGGTCAGTTAAATATTAGGAGGAGGAACTATTTAAAAATTAATAAATAAATTAATAATCAAACCGAAATGTGATTGTCTGTTCCCAGTTAGCTTACATTAATTAAAGCTAAGCTCCAAACAGATGTTGAATGCTCAGAACTAAGGCGTGCTTCCGGTTAGCAATGAGAGCTATATTGCAAAATTCATGAAATAATTTTATAAATATATAAGCAGCAAAATTATTGTGGACACTTTTAGAATTGAAGGAAATACACCAATGGCAAATAAAACATAAAAACTTCAATTTTGGATGTGAAAAAGACCACATAGATCAGCATGTTGGCCATGAATATCAAAGTTAGGTAGAAACACCAAAGAGAACTTGGCCAACGTATGTGATTGTTTGTTTCCCAGTTAGCTTACATTAATTAAAGCTAAGCTCCAAACATATATTTTAATCCCCAACTTTCAGGATCTTTAGCACTGCGATCCTCTAATCTCCAGCTTATGCGGATTAAGTCTGACCAATGTCCGTGCTTATGACTGCTCAGGCAAGTTGCACTTTAATAAAAATAATTATCCACCGTATGGGGTTGTTTCTGTTCATAAACTGGCCAGAAATAAAAAATAATAATAATCCTACCATCAAGAAAATCATGAGTCAATTCTAGCAAAATAATAAATCTATAAAAATATGCTTAGCTTTAAAATCAAACCTAATTTAAAAGTTACTATTTAACAATTTTTGAAATTTTTAAAATTAATATACTTTGAATAAATTAATTTAACTAATTAATTTTTCATAATAATAAGCATAATAATACTTTAAAATAAATTAAGTATTAAAGTTATTTACATATTCAAATATGAAAATCAATTAATTATTAGTATTTAAATATTCTTCATCAATATTATGATCAGAAATTGTGCTTAATCCATTCAGTGCATATTAATTAAAACATATTATTATTATTATTATTATTATTATTATTATTATTATTATTATTATATGTATTGATTATAAATTCACCATCTAAATAACTAATTGTTATATACAAATTAGTTACATTAAAATATACTCACATTAAGCTTAAAAAGTGAAGAATGGTTCCATGATTAACAATGTAGATGCAGAAATTTAGAGTATTTAGTAGTTAAAATGAAAACAAAATTAGATAGGCAGCCTACTTATCGTTTTTCAAAAAAACACCTTTCTAATACCCATCAGGTACAATAACAAAAGACTCGCACTATAAAAAAAAGGATAGTGTGTTAGTTTTAGCCCGAGAACTAATATTCCTCAAATCCATATCATTGTTATTTCAAAATGAGATAACCATATTAGTGAATAAGATGATCTTAAATCAAGGTGAGCCTAGACCAAGTCGGGCTAGCTAAAAATTTGATCAAATGTATTTACACATGATTTTGAATGTACACATATATAAGTAAATATATTTATTCATATTTAATTTATAAAAGTCTTAGATAGATATCAGTTTTAAATTAATGTATGCATTTATATATATATATATATATAGGCTGAGATAGAAATTCTACAACCTAGCCTAATAATGGGTTACCCAGAGTTACTGTTGAATATAATCAATGTTGAAGCTAATTTGTCAGTTGATACAGTAACTACTGATAGTTTTGAGAAGCAGAAGAATTGTCAGTCAGTCAGTGCGTGGAGAGGGGCGCAAATAACCTCCATATTGGAACCTTGGCATCAAATGGTTGGGATAGAAATTCCACAACCTAGCCAAATAATGGATAACCCAAAGTTACTGCTGAATATAATCAATGTTGGGGCTAATTTGTCGTTTGATACAGTAGCTACCGATAGTTTTGAGAAGCTGGAAGAGTTGTCGGTTAGTGAGTGTGTGGATAGAGGCACAAATGTTTTTGAATCATCAGCGGTCATGGAGAATCAAAACTTGGTGGAAGTAGAATCAAAACATATAAATGTAAGCATCGTGGCTAATATTTCATTGGAAGTGAAAACTAACCCTCAATACTAAAAGATGGCTCAGCTTCAAATTAAGAAGTTCCCATCTCATTGGGTATTGCAAAGGGGACCAATGAAGATGTAGTGGCGGGGGATTGCTTAGATCCATCCTTTATGATGACATCACTCCTTCCTTTATTGTAAAAGTGGCAAGTGTACTTCAAGAGGTTATAAAAAAGAGAAATTTGTTGAAGGTTTCCCCGACGGATGGTTTGAAGACCATTAATTCGAATTCACATCCTTGTGGTGAGATTCATGCTATGGAAATCCAAGAAGATAATGTTGGGACGAAAGAGATGAAATCGATACTTGATCCATTTCAACGAAAAAATTTGTGTGGATCACCTTTTATGTTATCTGTAAATGCTTCAAAGTCTGAATCAGAATTGGAGAATGAATCGATATCCGATGAGGATTTCATACTGGATAATGAAGCTGAATTTTGATAAATTCTCCATAAAAAAAGAGAAAAAAAAAAAAGAAGAAAGGTTCAAAATCAGCAAATAAAATGTTGTGAAACACTTCATCTTTAGAGAAGAAACTAATGTTTGGCTTAGCGAATGAGCTTATGGATAAAGTTTTTGTTTTCAATAGTTCTAACGATCAGTGTCTAAGGGGTAATTTTGGGCTTTCATTGGCTCAGTATTCTTTGGGGGAGATTGGAGACTATTTTTATCTCTCTTTGTTTTCTATTTTTTCTTTTTCCTTTTCTTTTTTATTGTTGTTAGAGATATTCAATTGTTTTAGCTGTAATTTTTTGGTGAAATATCTAAATCCAACAAATGTTCCCAAAAAATAAATATTAAATCAAAATAATAAATAAAAAAACAATATATATATAAATGTATATATTCTAAAGATTAAATATCAAATGAGCATAGAAATTTTGTAGTACCTAATTGTAAGGATGCAAGTAATGCTCAAAATTGTACAAATTATAAGGAAATTAAGTTAACGAGCCAAGCATAGAAACTTTGGACGATTACAATACTTGAATTTCACAAAATTAATTTAGTATTATGCTCTGTAAAACTGTCATGGAAGTTGTATATTTACTAAGAGGTTGATGAAATTTAGAGAAAGAAAAAAGAGCTGAATTAAAATATTTATCAATTTTGAAAAGACTTATAATAAAGTACTAAGAGATGTTCTTTGAAGAGTTTTGGAAAGCACCAAGAGAAATTCTTTGAAGAGTTTTGGAGAACTCTTTAGAGAGTTTTGAAATGACAAAGAATTAGTGTGGCTTATATTTATGTCATTCAAGATGTGTAATGATCTGTAACATGTTTGATCGATCTCAAGAAGATTTGTCTAATAATTTATTTTGTTGTTATTAGATTCCATCAAGCAATCCAAAAGTCTTGCATTAGTTATGGATGTTCTTACTAAATGGATTCAAGAGGAGGTTCCTCACTACATGTTATTTACAGGTAAAATTCCATTATATGATACGACTAGAGATGGAATTACAGCAAAACTTGAGGCACAGAGAACTATTTTAGAATAGAAAGAATTTTGCCTTAGTAGATATCTAACATAATAAAATGAGTGCAAATTTAATTATATTAGAAGCCTTAACTATTGAGAATTGTGTGATCAAGAAAAGTAAGAGGTTCAAATAACTTGGTTCAAATATACAAAATAATGGTGAATAAAAAATGATGCTATTAATAGAATCCAAGCTAGTTGGATGAAATGGAGGCATGCTTATGGAGTGTTGTGTGATTGGAAAATCCCACTAAAAATTAAAGGAAAAATTTTACAAGCAGCTATAAGGCCAACAATGCTAAATGAGAATATTGGCCATCAAAGAAGAAGCCTCATATTAACCATACCGCTCCGTGGGCTACTGAGCTACCCGAGCCAAGAAATAAGGATTACAAAGATGAGGACGCTAAGGTGGAAGAGTGGGCATATTCTAAAGGGTAAGATCGATAACGAGTTCATTTGTAGCAATGCTAGAATAGCTTCAATAGTGGATAATATTAGAGAACATCATCTTATGGATGTTTGACACATTGAGCATAACCCATTAGAATCCCCAAATAGAAATATTGAGTGTATAAATTTTGCCCATATTAAAAGGGAAAAAAAGAACCAAAAAAATAATAGAAAAAATATATAAGAAATGATATATAAATATATATGAATAAATGGCTTCTATTTGATCTTGCATAATGAAAATAAAATATTCATGATGTAGCCAACCCAAGTTGGGGTTATTCGGTTCATGCTAAATTTTTGGGATATATGATTAAGAAATTATAACAGTTTAAGCTAAATTGTTAAGCCATTCAAAAAAAAATTTGAATTTTAATTACTTTTAAAACATTAAGCAGAGTATGCTGATAAGCTAAGCTACTAAAGCTGCTCAAAAATAAGTTGCTAAGCTAAGCACAAATTGAACTGTATCTTAATAAGACTAAATTTTGGTGTTTTGTATATATGTACATATGTGCGTGTTTATGCACGCATATGCGCGCATGGGTGCATGAGCGCACATGCGCATGTATATGTGTGTGTATCTACACACACATATATATATATAAACACACATTAAAAGAAACATCTCTTAATTGACCATCTCTAAAATAGAGAAAAGTGGCAAAGAAATAAAATCCCACATCATATCTATATATATATATATATATATATATATATATTTTATAAGCAAAAAGTTAGGACACAATATGCACAAAGGTTTATAATGAAATTAATGATTCTCCTAAGAGCGTAATTAGGTGTGCCAGTAATAAAGCACTCCAAGTAATATTTTACAAGCATCAGAATTTAAGGTGAGGTTACATAATACTTTCTTCCAACTATAAACAAATGGAACATGTAAAGGTAAGATCCTCTTTGGAAAATTCTATTCATGGACAGAGCTATATCAAGTTTGGTTGCTTGGCATTTAACTAGAATTAAGCATATGAAAATTTATATTAAAAAATATTATCATAATTATATGGATCGTCACTATAAATACATTCATCATCTTCTTAATCATGACATATTTTCTCTTCATGACAAGGTTGACCAAGCATGCAAAGAGAGGAGACTTAACTTTTTCTTCCAATATAAGGGTGCCAGAATGATTTTATGCAAGGATAATCAGTTGAAATAAACAACAAACATCAATGATCAAGTTTCAATGTCTAAGAACCATTCAGGATTAATTTGAACGGATATGGGAGAATGTTTTATAATTTAGCAGCTTCAAGACTGCAACTATTTGTTCAAGAAAGGATATAGATCATAATTTTTAACACTGAAAATAACTGAAGAAAGAGCTTGTGTGCCTCTTACAATAACTAATATTGATCAATAAAATTAAAAGCTATCTAATTTACTTTAAAACAAAGTTTTTTTTTTATGTACTAAGAGTATATAATACTCTCACATATCACATAAATGTTTTGTGCATTTTTAGGCTTCAGCTTCTTTCTCAGTAATTTTCACTTTATCTTTTTCAAAACTTCAAATACTATCTTCTATACTGCTTGCAAAATTAAGAATTTGCTTTAACTCATTACCCTCTAACACCACCACCATGGTTGGAAATTCTCGGGGGTAGCTACATGAAAAAGAAAAAAAATTAAAGCCTGGTGACGATGGGTTAGGCCACATCAAACTAACTGGCAAATATATAATTGATTATTAACAGGCAGCAGATTTGGCGTCTCCATGAGCAAGAACGATTTCAAATGAGTTGCTAGAAAAAATTCCTAAAATACTTGCTACTAACATCAGTACGCAAGATCAAACGGGTAGCAATGGTTAAAAAAAATATGAAGGTTTTATGATGATAATTCATATTGAATGATACAAAAAGTGCAGCATGAGGCAAGCACAATGAAATAAGTTAAAAAAATGTTAGTGACTAAAATGTTTTTCATAATTATTAAAATGTTACGATCTTAAATGAACTCAAAAGCATCACATATATTGCTTAATTTACAAATACTTACCAACTTAATTTTATACTTTAAATTGATCATGAAAAAATATAAATTATGTAGTTATTTCTTTTGAAATGGCTCCAATCATCACAAAATATCAAACTCAATTTTATTTGACTGTAGATGGCTCAATTCTCATAATGAATCAATCCAAATTGAACTAAAGTCATAATGTTTTAAGTTTTATTACAATTAATGATAACAAAAAAAATTCATAAAGGTTATCCCATTAGTTCAACATTTCAAAATTGGAGAAGTCCTATGTACCAAATTAAAGACTCTAAAAAGTAAATGGTTCATTCATAATATAATCAAAACCAAAAGTTGTACACATGCAAGAAAATTAATACTCATGTTTAATGCCCCATATTCCCTTGTACAATAGTATGTGCATGACTCGGAGATAAATGCAAGATATAGTCTCCAAAGTTCTTCCATATTGCTATATTATTTACACAAATCCCAAATCAATGAACTGTTATCTCCTATCCCATCTCAAAGGTATTTGATTAAAGATAAAAATTCAGCTATCTTAAAATCTTCATCAGTTACAACCAGATACTCCGAATATATATAACAATGCCAGCAAATGAGTTGCGTTGCAACCAATTTCTTTCGCAACAGTGAGCTCCTATCTTTCTCTATGATAAACCATGATAAATCCTTTAAAGAATGCATAAATGAGATACATATGATTCTTCTGCTAGGTTATTGTCACAGCTTTTGCTTTGCCAAACATCTCCCGAATCGTATCGCATCTCTGGCACAAGTTTGAAGGGTGAACTAAGGCTCTTAATGAGAGATTTATTTGGCATCCACAAGTTTGCGAGATTTGTATCATACATGCAAGCATGATAATTGTGGGGACCCAATGCCGGGTTAGCAGGATTTAAGCCGATATTAGAGGTAATTCCCTAGTCGTAGGATCCTATTGGGTGGTTTAAGAGAAACAATATGTACTCATCAAACATGACTTATTTATGTAATAAAGTACATCAAAAATATTGTTTTGATCACAAGGATCTTAAATATTACAACATTTTTGAAAATAGAAGAAAGACACAATGATAATAATAGCAAGGGGTTGCAATAGCATCAATATTCCTGAACTCTTACAGCCTTCATTCGAGGATCGTAATGAGCTCTTGATCTGGGCATGTTTCAAAGTGTGAGCATTTGAATACCGGTTAGTCATGAGACCAAGTATCGTAATATAGCAAATTTTACTATAAGCAAAAATTATCATTTGACAAAAAACAAAGAGCTTCACAATTTATCACTGCAAATCCTGTTTCACTACATTGAAACTTTAAATAAATATAAATCTTTCATATTTGATATCTGACACTAAAATATGATTTTGTTAGACAAATACAAAATCGAAAATAAATGGTTCAAATTTGATGTTGCATAATAATCTCAACTTCTTTCTATACATGCCCTGCCACTCAAAGGCTTATCAGTATAGACTCCTTATGCCTCCCGATGTCGAACAGCCCCGTCCTAACAGTTGTCTGATCATACTAAAAATAAATTAACAATGAACCTGAGCTACTTAGTTATCAAAACTTTTTATATATCATTTTGTATGACATAAAACAGTTTTATCAAAATTGTACGAAGCTAAGCATAGAAGTATGTAAGAACATGAGTAAATGAAGATATTCGGTATCTTTAGCTTGTCACGTTTGATTAAGGTGTTAGAAGTCAAAGGTTGGACATATCTGCGTTGGGTATTTTAATTATTAAGTCATAAGTGTGGATGATTGGATATTAGTTAAACTTATTACTATTTAATAAACTATTATTTATAAATTTAATAATAATTATTTGATAGAAAATAGTAGTATGATAAAAATAATAATAATAATATCATTATTATTCATATATATATATATATATATATATGTATGTGTATGATAATTTAATGATAGCAATATGAATAATATTTATTTTCTCTCTTTCTTCTCTTTTTTCTCTTTCTTCTTTTAATTTATCTCTCTTTCTCTCTTATTATTTATTTCTTCTTCTCTTTCTTATATTTCATCTCTCTCTTTCTCTCTCTTATTCTTTCTTATATTTTATCTCTCGCTTTCTTCTTTCTCTTTTATTCTCTCTCTGTATTCTTTAATTCTCTCTTATTTTTTCTCTCATCTTCTCTTTCTTTCTAACATTCATATTTTGACATGAAAAAAGACAACATAATAATATAAGAAAATTAAGAAAACAATTAATACTAAATTAATATTGTTAATATTAATAATAATATCCGCATTAATGATATTAATAATATTATCATTAATATATAACAATATTATTAATAAAAACATTAATTTCAATCATATAATATTATTGTTATTATTATGACAATAATAAGGATATTATAAATGTCAATATTAATATTAATAATAAAAAGGAAAGAAAATAATGACACAAATATAATAATAATAATACTAAATAAATGAAAATTAACATAATTATGATTATGACATTATGATAATAATAATAATATTATTATTATTATTACTAAAATTGAAAATAAAAATTAGATTAAGTAATTAATAAAACATAGATTTTTAAATAAATAAATCTCACATTTCCCTCTCTCTTTATCTTCCGTATTCAAAGGGGAGGATCGTCAACAGAAGGGGGGAAAGTGGGTCGATTGGCCTCGTTGGTGGAGCTTTTACGATGAGGGGGGGCGTCGGAGGAGGGGGGGTAGAAGAGTGTTGTGCGAGAAGAAATGGGGAGGAAGTAGGGGGTTATTTATCGGGAGGAGGGAAGGGGAAAGAGCCTGGCGCACAACCGGCCGTGGGACCCGATGCTGGCAGGGAGGTGACGGGCGGCGCCGCCAACCGTTCAGAGGTCGAGTCCCGCGACCTCTGCGTGCATATGGGGCCGCGATCGGAGGGAGAGGGGGCTGCGTGTGTGAGATAGAGTTTAGGATAGGGTACTGTAGCATTAGAAATTTATTTAATTAAAATATTTTTATAAATCATGTGATTTAAATTTTGTGTATCTTTTCATCGTTTGATTTCCAGTATTAACGAAATTTGACCTGGATGTGTATCTCAATGAGATAAACGCACCCACACTAAAATTTCTCAATTTAAAACTATATTTTATTTGATATAAATTTTTAAAGATTAAAACTTTGAAAATTAATTACAGTAAATCCAGAGCTCCAAATTTGATAAAATATTATATAGACTTTTTCTAATATTCTTACTTCTATAGCACTAAAATTATTAAATTTTGCCTTATATTTAATTTTCCTATATTTCTAAATATTAAATATTCAAAAATTTATTCAAAAATTTCTATTATTCAAATTACTCCCAAACTTGTACATTATGCTCACAAAAATATACTCTATTCAATGATATTTTTGGTTTGACCTAATTTTGAAGTCATCCGTCTGGTATCCTGATTTTTGAGTTGTGTTAGCCTTAATTGGCATAGTAACAACTTGGATCGTTATAATATCTGAGTAACATTTAGGTAACATCTTCTTTTGAATCTCATTTCATCTTCTGTAGCAATAGATGAAACAATTGAGATTTGAACAATTCTGCAACAATTTTCCTTTACTTTTGGCCAGTAGCATTTGATGGAAGATCACAGGTTCATCAAAATTTATTGGTGTGGTGATGTGAGATTGCAGGGATGCCCATTGTGAATTGCTTTGTAGATGCCTTTAAGTTAAGTCATTGATTTGGTATTGGATAGCACCAAATTGAAAATCCATGAAGCCCAATCTAGTGCCGATGTCCATCAATAGCGTGTAAAAACTGTGCTTTCCCCAAGTCAATGGTAACGAATCTACCTTTCTTGTTGTAACTCTTTCCAAGAGTTGTTGAAGTCAATCGCTTCTCTATAAGGAGGATAAGTAGATTCAGGTTGAACAAACAAGAGATACATAATAATCAAAGAAAACGATGCACAAATCAAAGAGATTTATGTAGAATTGAAGGAGGTACATACAAGTTATACCTTCACTAAATGCTAGATCTCAGTGAGGACTCGGTGCCGGGTCAACGGGAGCTAACCCAGCACTGATTTCTTGTGGGATATAACAACAAGTCCCCTAGCCGCATGATCATATTCAGTAATTTAAGAGACAGATATATAGACATCAAACATAACTCATTTATTCATTAATTCATAAGTCCTGATTACAAAGAATAAAATAAAATAAAAGTTACAAACTGTAAAGTGTCAAAAAAAAGTGAAAGATCAGCAGGACGCAGTATCAGTACTGCTTGGCTCTTAGCACCTTTCTTTAAGAACGGACTCCTGATCTGGGCACAATTCAAAAGTGCGGACATTCGAATACCAATTAATTGTGAAACTAAGTACTGATAGATGTCATCTTTACAAATATTAAATAATAAGCAAAAATAATTAATCATTTGACAGGAAATAAAAGCTGTATGATTTTATCCCTGCAAACCTGTTTCATTTGCACTTGAAATTTAGCAGAAAAATAATTGCAGTCACAAAAATAAATATAGAATTTTAATGTTTGATATCTAAGGCAAAATAGGATTTTGTTGGGCAAGTACAAAATCAAAAAAAAGGGTTCATTTTTGTGTTACATATCCTAACTTCCCTCTATACATGCCCCCTCAAAGGCTAATCAGTATAGGCTCCTTATGACTCCCGATGTCGGACAGCCCCGTTTTAGCGGTTGTCTAATCAAACAAAAAGTATAAATCAACATGGAACCCTTGCTTATCACTTATCCAAACTTATTCATATATCATTTTATATGACTTTAAAAAACACTTCTATCAATTTGTGCGATGCTGAGCAAAAAGCAAATTTAAACAAGAGTAATAAAAGACATCTAGTACCTTGTTTTATAAGTTCAAAAGTTCAACAGCTCAGATGAGTGACAGTTCGCTCAATCTGTATTTATGTTTTGGATATTTTTAAATTAGCTTTTAGCCAATGTTCTTAGGAGTAATTTTTTTTTCATTTCGATTATGTTCTTCTTTCGTTTTCTCATTATAATTGAAGTTCGATTTTTAAGATACTGCGATAGCAGTAATATTCATTGTAGCGTTATTAAATCACTGAGGATAGCAATTATATTGATATATAATATTATTATTATCATTATTTTAATGATCATAATAATATAAGAATAAAAGAAGAACATAACAGAAATGACTGTCGAAATAAAAATGCTTGAATTGAAATAATAGTCATTATAAGTATTGTTTATCATTATTAATGATAACAATGTTAATGCGATGACATAATCTTATCTTTATAAAGATAATAAAGTATATATAATAATAAAATAGCAAAATAATTTTTACTCTTTTCTTCTACCTTTTTCTTTCTCTTATATTTCTCTTCCTACTTTTAGGATTAGGATTTCTGAAAAACGAAGGGAGGCCGAAGCGGGATGGCCGAAGGCTGGCAAGTGGCTGGCCGGCTGGAGGAGGGATGGCTGGGCTGCTGTTGGCCGGCCGGAAGAGGCAGGGAGGGGCTGGGTTGGCTGTTGCTGGCTGGCCGGAGAAGGGAGGCGGCTAGCCGAGCTATTGGGAGAGGGAGGAGGGGCTGAGGGGTGGCTGGTTGAAGGGCCGCTAGCAGCTGGCCGAGCTGTTGAGAGAGGGAGGAGGGGCTGAGGGGTGGCTGGCTAGAGAGCTGAAGGGAGAGGGCTGCAAGAGGGGGAGAGGGAGGGTTATAGGAGGAGAGCTGCTGTGGTGTGAGGGAGGGAAGGAGAGGGGGGGGAGGGATAGAATTGGTCGGCCATTTGGCCGACCATTCTTGCGCCAACATGGCACAGGAAAGGTCCTGGCACGGAAGGTTTCGCGCCTTAGGGCGGAAGGAAGCGGGTGCAAGCGTGAAAATTGCAGAAAGAGGGGGAGGAAGGAAAAAATATAATTTTTATAATGAAAATACTTAAAATTAAATTTTTCGCATTTTTCTGCCGTTTGGCGTCCAAAAATAGAAACTTGACACCGAGGTGTGTTATGACATAACGAACACCCTCGCGCCAAAAAAAATTTATTCGAACAAATTTTTATTTTTAATTAATTTCTGAAGTTTAAAACTTCAAAAATTAACCACGATTAAATCAGTACTCAGAATTTGATAAAACTTTTCGAGCAGCCTTTAAATAATATACTTAACACAACGACACTGAAATCGATGAATTCTGACACACATTTCAATGTTATTGAAAAAAATAAAGCGAGAGTTTCTGTTATTCTAATTCTCCCAAACTATGGCAGTTTGATCTAAAAATTATTTCAATCTAATGGAAATTTTATTTACCCTAATTTGAAATTCCCCGGGGCCTGATGTCTGAAGCGGGCTTTGACCTAATTTGAAATGTAACGACATTGAGTCGTTATAATCTCCCTCCCAAATCATTAGTTGGATCAATAGACTAACTTAAGGCGGGTGAATCCTATAAGACCTAAGAAAACCATTAGGAAGATGTATCATTTATTTTACTGGCAATGGACACATTTTTTAAAAAAAATTATACCCAAAATCTATTTAAATTAGTGTGGCGACCAAATAAATCACAAAATAATCTAAAATTGATTAAAGAAAAAGTTCACATTGGAACAAGATGGAACCACTTCAAAATAAGTGATTAGGTTTGGTTTTGAACACTATTCAAACATGGTTTAGAGAATTCTTTGAATTGATTTAAATTTATGAAGTTTTTCATGCTATCTTTCTACTTAAAAGAAGATGTCTCACAAGAATCATACTTACGTTCACATATGGTTGTTAGCCAACTGCAAATAACTATGGCTAAGTAGCTTAGGTGGCATCAAAAACTTAAAATATTATAATGATAAATTGGTTCAACTCTTTTATGAAGTGCAGGGAGAGGGCTTACAGATGTAATTGAAATTCATACAACTAAAGGCTTTCTTAAGAATTTTTTCCAAGACACAATTATTATGTTTGGTCAATACATTAACTATCAATGTACTCTATCTACAAGTTGACCTTTTAGTTAAAAATTACTATGCTACATCATCACAATAATTGTGAATATATACAAGACACAATTTGATTCTATAGATGGAGTGGTAAAAAAATTGTTCATTGAGAAACTCACGCATATGCAAACATTCCACGTATCTAATACATACAAAAATGCAAATTAAGTTAATGTAGACGCTTTTATCAAATAGTTTGATCATCTACTAAATGGTTATTATTCAATTAGTTCCTACAAAAGCACCTTTGAAATATATGTGCACAGAAGAAGTGCTAAAATGTAGCATGATAAAAAACTGAGCGAGACAAACTAGGTTAAAGAATAATTTCATACCATAGGACCTCTCCACACAATTGGAGCATCTTTGTCAACAAGAAACCCAATGGACATACAGTGCACACCATAATTTTCCATAGGAAACATCTTCATATCTGAAAAGTAGAATCTTGAAGGCATTATTCTAATCAAAAATATATTCCTAAAACAATCAAAGAATGGTATAATTATGAACCATCGTAAAGAAGCATAACTTGACCACATAGATATTCCAATAAAACAATAGTAAAAGAGGTGAAAACTGTGACTCCAGTATATGACAAGACTTGAAAGGCAAAGATTAATCCTAAAAATAGCCTTAATAAAAAGAAAAGCTTGATACAACATATCAAGCACCCAATTTAACCAAAAGAACAAGATAATTTTAAGGAGTCACAAAAATTCATTATAAAACCTTCCAAAAGTGAGCAACCAGGATGATATTGAAGAAATTTCACTAGAAAGATCGCATAATAGCAAAACCTCATTACCCAAGTCAATAGCATGGTCACTTTTAAAATGAATGAGCCCGAGAAATAAATCTAAGTTAATTTTTTACATTTTCATCTCTTGAAAAAGGTGAAATAATTTTCAACAAAAGAGTGATAAAAAATGGAAGCTTTGCTAAAAAAGTAAGGTGTCATTTGCTAAGAGGATGGCTGCAAGCAAATCATAAATGATACCTCAATAATAATCTTCAAGGTGGTCCTTGCTAACAAAGGGAATGAGTATTTACTGTAGATTATGCAAATAAAGAAAGAGAAGTATAAATCAGCTTTTGGCTCCCATAATCAATTAAATTGGCCACTTTATTCATCATTAACAAAAATATGAGAAAATGAATAGATAAGAGTGTAATGACCCAATGTCATTACTTTTCAAATTAGGTCAAAGCCTACTTTAGACATCAGGACCCGTGAAATTTCAAATTAGGACAAACAAAATTTCTATTAAATAGAAATAAATTTTAGATCAAAGTGTCATAATTTGGGAGAATTCGAATAACAAAAACTCCCGCTTTATTTTTCTGAATTAATTAAATCCAATAAATCCACCCCTCAGCCCCTCCTCCCTCTCCCAACAGCCCGGCTAGCCGCCTCCCTTCTCCGGCCAGCCAGCAGTAGCCAACCCAGCCCCTCCCTGCCTCCTCCGGCCAGCCAGCAGCCAACCCAGCCCCTCCGTACCTCCTCCAGCCGACCAACAGCAGCCCAGCCAGCCCTCCTCCAGCCGGCCAGCCACTTGCCAGCCTCCGGCCACCCCGCTCCGGCCTCCCTTCGTTTTCCGAAAATCCTAATCCTATCCCGCTTTATTTTTCTGAATTAATTAAATCCAATAAATCCACCCCTCAGCCCCTCCTCCCTCTCCCAAAAGCCCGGCTAGCCGCCTCCCTTCTCCGGCCAGCCAGCAGCAGCCAACCCAGCCCCTCCCTACCTCCTCCGGGCGGCCAACAGCAGCCCAGCCAGCAGCAGCCAACCCAGCCCCATCCTTACCTCCTCCGGGCGGCCAACAGCAGCCCAGCAGCCCAGCCAGCCCTCCTCCAACCGGCCAGCCACTTGCCAACTTCCGGCCACCCCACTCCGTTTTCCGGAAATCCTAATCCTAAAAGTAGGAAGAGAAATATAAGAGAAAGAAAATTGGAGAAGAAAATAGGAGAAATTATTTTGCTATTTTATTATTATATATACTTTATTATCTTTATAAATATAAGATTATGTCATCATATTAACATTGTTATCATTTATCAATAATGATAAATAGTACTTATAATAACTATTATTTCAATTCAAGTATATTTTCATTTCAACAGTCATTTCTATTATGTTTTTCTTTTATTCTTATATTATTATAATCATTAAAATAATGATAATAATAATATTATATATCAATATAATTGCTATCCTCAGTGATTTAATAACGCTATAATGAATATTACTGCTATCGCAGTATCTTAAAAATCGAACTTCAATCATAATGAGAAACTAAAAAAGAACATAATCGAAATGAAAAAAAAATAAAAATTACTCTTAAGAACATTGGCTAAAAGTTAATTTAAAAATGTCCAAAACCTAAAAGCAGATTGAGCGAACTGTCACTCATCCGAACTGTTGAACTTCTGAACTTATAGAACCAAGTACCATATGTGTTTTATTACTCTTGTTTAAATATATTTTTTTGCTCAGCATCGCACAAAATTGATATAAGTGCTTTTTAAATCACATAAAATGATATATGAACAAGTTTGGATAAGTGATAAGCAATGATTCCATGTTGATCTATACTTTTTGTCTGATCAGACAACTGTTAGGACGGGGCTGTTCAACATCGGGAGTCATAAGGAGCCTATACTGATAAGCCTTTGAGGGGGCAATTATAGAGAGAAATTGGGATATGTAACACAAAAATGAACTCTCATTTTCCTCGATTTTGTACTTGCCCAACAAAATTATATTTTGCCTCAGATATCAAACGCTAAAATTCTGTATCTATTTTTGTAACTGCAATTATTTTATGCTAAGTTTCAAGTGCAATTGAAACTTGTTTGCAGGAATAAGTTCGTACAGCTTTTATTCCTGTCAAATAATTAATTATTTTTTCTTATTATTTAACATTTATAAAGATGACATCAATCAGTACTTAATTTCACAACTAACTGGTATTCAAATGCCCGCACTTTTGAAACGTGCTCAGATCAGGAGTTGGTCCTTAAAGAAAGGTACTAAGAACCAAGCAGTGCTAATACTGCTTCCTGCTGATCTCCTGCTTTCTTTTTACACTTTAAAGTTTGTAACTTTTCTTTTATTTTATTCTTTGTAATCAAGACTTGTGAATTAATGAATAAATAAGTTATGTTTGATGTCTATATATCTGTCTCTTAAATCACTCAATATGATCCTACGGCTAGAGGACTTGTTGTTATATCCCACAAGAAATCGGTGTTAGATTAGCTCCCGCTGACCTAACACCGAGTCCTCACAAAGAGAACCTTCAACCCAACCAATGAACTAGGAGGGGAGGTGTCATCATTTAAGAATACTAAAAAAAGAATCCCAATTGTCGAAGTTGAATGATTTTCTAAAGTTAACCATGAAGATAATAACATCTTGCCTCATTTTAATGTTAAAATAAAGAACATCATAAGCTTCAAGTATGTAATTAAAGGGACAATGACCCTTAATAAAAGAATCTTATGAGAAATGCATTAAATAAAACATAAGCACTTTCAATATTTTGAATAAGACTTAGATGAAAATCTTATAAAATGATGGTACGATGATGAATTGAATTTAAAAGGAGAATAGAATTCATTCCTCTTAAAAAGGACAACGATGGAAAAAGAAAATTCTAATGCATAAAACAAAACATAATAAAAAATATCTCATTAAGCAAACCTTTGATGTTAATGTCTAAGCAATAGCACTTTTCATAGAAGAATTCAAGTGAGAAATTGCCCAAGCCATAAGATTTAGAAACTCCCAAGGAGAAGGTACAGTATTCGCTTCTTCAAGGGTGAACTTCATATACAAGTTTGAATAGAAAGATTAATTAGCAGAATATCTGAGGAGAGGGTGCAATTCTATAGCATTATAAGAGAATCTAGCAAGTCGCTTTGAGAGGAATGCTAAATGTCCTTAAAATGAACATAGTGATTGAGGTTCATCTTCCTCCTACTATTTAACCATAGAGTCACAAAAAAGTTTCACCTTCTCCAATGTGTCATTTGTCTGCCTTCGATAATAATTTGTCTTAAAATTTGTAAGTAATTTACACAAAACCAATTTTCTCCCATTGCTTGATGATATGATATGAATAATTTCCATGTTTAAGCCTTTTTCTAATAGGCGTGTTATATAGTATGTAGAGCATTGCTCTTCAGCTATAAGAAAGTCTAACTAATCATGTAAGTCCCCATAGAGATTATTTTATAGTAACATAATGGCCTAGTCAAAATTCATATAGGATTTATGTTTGGAAGATTTATTGAACTAGGATGGAAAAGCTTAGGGTTCTTAGGAGTGGCCTTAATTGTTTTTGAAGAAGATGGGAAGCTCATTTGAGAACTACTATCACAATTGGCAAAAGATGAACAAGCAATATCATTTTGGAATGTAGAGTATCATTGTTGTGTGGTACTCAAAATAAGTAAGTTGTACATTTACCCAACATTTTATAATAAAGAAAATGACCCAAAAACAAAAAAAACACAGCATTGAGAATCAAAATCAGGAATGGTCATTGCCAAGAGACTGCCACCAGAGATAATTATTGGTTGGAGGAGATTATTGACAGAGTTGGATGTTAACTGGAGAGGATGTCACTAGGGGAGATTGAAGGATATCAAGATGAGGTCATATGGTTCTCAACAACATGGTAAATGACACAGTCACCTCCAAGGGGTTAGTGATCATCAAAACCGTGCCATCGGCATTTTACCTTAGTCCACATTTTTTGTAATGTATGAATTATGAATAGAGTAAAAGCATCAATTAAAATTCATGAACTTAGCAAGAGAATAAAATACATAAAATGAGTCAGTGTCTATAAAAAGGCATTTGACGAGTCTCGCACAGCCAATTAGAGCAACTCGTATGGCAAAATCTTTTCAAATCAGCTAGTATTTATGAATAAAGTATAAACTTGCACAGCGAGTAAGGACATTCTCACATGACAATCCGCATGGCACCATAACTTGGCATAATTGGCTCAGCTATTTGGATGTTACTTGACTTGTGCAAAGAGTTTGGGCGATCGTGATGTGGGTCATTGAAGACAGATTTGTTATTTTAATTGAAAATGTCATTGGAAACTAATTAGCCCTAAGAATATAGAGCTATTAGGATGTCCAAATGCAAACGACAAAGCAAATAAATGTGACATCATAATATATGCAAATTTCTCTTTGAAGCTTGTGATTTTCAAATCTTGCTCAAGGTCAAGAGTCATTCTTGTTTCAAAACTTCACTTAAAGCAAACATGATGTTAAGCATAGTGCGGATACCTACTTTGCGAGTTGTGTAATGTGAATGGCTTCTCCGCCATCAAGTATAATCTTGAAAGAAAGTGAACTCAGCTTCTCCGAGGCCAAGTGGAGCTCAGGAAGAGATGATTAGTGCATACCCAAGACAAGAACGGTCTTCAAATAGTGAATGAAAAATCAATGAACGATTCAAACAACTATAAAAATCAATATACTTGCATGTTATTATTTCTTGTTTTCTTTCCTTGTCTCAATTTTGCTTCAAGTTTTTAGTTTAATTATCTCCTTTCTTTTTTCTACTCTCTAAATCAAAGTATCTTATACTTTTATCAAATTTAAAAAATCTTCAAAAATCAAATCACTCAATTCACCTACTCTTTTAGTTGAGCTAAGTAGGCTCAACAGATTGAACTTTCACATAATATATTTTTTGAATCATTAGATGTAAACTTCCTGAGTGATTATATACTATTAACTCCTTGCACGTAGCCAAGTAAAGCCAATCTATATCTACATTTATAATTCTATAGAAGATCTCGAATGAGCTAAGATATCTGAAAACCAACGTGATCTTTCTCTCTCCTTGTCATTTTGGCAGAATGAGGCAAAAAAAAAAACCGTAAAGCAATAGCAAAATTCACCATTTTTTCCGTGTTTTCTTGAGTCTTTCAATAATTTCATCTTCGAATCATCAATTATTGGCATTAATCTTTAGAAATTCATCAATTATTAGTGTTTATCTTGAATTCTTGTGATTGGCGAATCTTTGGAGGGATTTTTCTAGGAGTCAAAGCATTTTCTTGGGATCTTCATAAATCTTGGAACTCCTGCAAGTTATTTCTTATCTTTGAGATTTGTCAACATTCTAGCATAACCTTTGTATGTTTTTTTCTAAAACTGGCAATATCTTCGAAACCATCATAACACTAATTTAGGGCATTTAATTTTATTTTCTGCGTAATCTTTTTTGGCAAATCTAAGAGGTTTATCTTATTGGTTTTATTTTAGCTCAGATTTAGGATTCTTTGCCTTTCTTTTATTTTACTTACAGTTCCTTTCTTGTTTTTTTTCTTTTCCTCTGCTTTGTTATTATCATGTATTGTTAGAATTTTACGAAGGATTCACGGATTGACTATGGGAGATGCTCATGGAGCCTCTAATCATACCCGGGGCCAAATGGATGTCAAGATTATATTGGATGTTCCACCAATACTATCGCTTCAGGTCCTTTATTCGACTTGCACAGCATCCGACCCAATCCACCTACATCTAGAAACCCTTTATCCATCATTGATGCTTTAATTGGTGGATTTGTGAATGGAACTTCAATGATAGGGAAAAAACAAAGTGCTGCACATCGGGGTAGACCTATCATATGACTCTCGAATTAAGAGATTAACATTTTAGCCAAACCTTTAATTTACACTTAGAAAGGTCTTTAACAACCTTGGACTAATTGGTAGTTACAATGTTGGTCTTATAAATCGTAGTCACATTCTTATAAAAATTACTCATGATGATGACTATACCAAAATCTTCTCTTAAGATATCCATTATGTCCATAGCTTTCAAGTGAAATTTTTAGTGTACACCCTCTTTTGATCCCAAGAGCAGAACATCCTAATGTTCCTACAAGGATTAACTTCCCATTACTCAAAGTCCACCTAATAACAAACTAAATTTATTTTTCTCTTGGGTCTTTTTATGGAAAACCTTTAAAAGCTAATAGAGCAACAAAAAGTCTTTGTAGGCCATCAATAGCTACAGCTCTTGTCAAAAGGGATGTTTCAAAAAATTTTGAAAAAGGCATTTGGATTGGTAATGATGAATGTGGGTGTTTGCAGGAGTTGAATTTGAACACTTACCCCATATTGCTTTCATTGCAAAATGATAGCTCACATTATTGAAAATTGTTTCAAGAGAAATCTTGAACTTAGACAAGCCAATATTATTAACAATAATGACAATACTATTGATCAATTTGCTTTGATGCAGCAAAATACCTGCAGATCAAAAAGAGTTTGTGTACCCAAAATAATGTAGGTATCATCATTAATTCCATTAATACATTTGTTGAGGGCAATCAAATTTCTATGGGACAATATACAAATGTTAATATAAAGTATATATTGCTGCTAGTATTGGTCAAACTAATGTTGATAAGGCTACCTATTTTCATATTGCTAAAAATATTAATGTTGATGTTGCTTTTGCTAAAGAAGGTTTGAATAATGATGTTAATATTACTGTTGCCAGTGGTGATAATGATGAGAATAGTGTTAAACTTCATAATGATGATAACATTCACACTGATGTTATCACTCATAACGAGAATAATGTTTCTAATATTAATGATAGTAATGTCTATGGTGAAAATAATGTTAACATTCATAAGGATGCTATTTTAAATAGTATTTTTGCTGGGGATGCTAATGGAAACTATAACCAAATTGAAAATGCTATCAATTTTTCTACTTGAAATAATTTTGCCCTCTATCACCCACATCTTATTTTATTTGTGTAACTCTTTAATTGATTTTGGGTTCCACAGGGACTTGAGTAAGGAGAACATTATTAATAATACCACTATGCTCTCCTTGACTTCCAGAGTCAAGAAGAGTACTTTTATTATTGACGTTGTGCCTGATTTTTAGAATAAACAAGAAAATCACCCTTCCATTACTAGTTGTTATGAAATTGAATCACATAATGAAAAAAAACTTGAATGTTTATGAGTATGATTTTAATGTCCATCCTGACAATTTGGTTGGGATAAATTCCTTAGATATTATCTCACGTTTTCTTGAGAATGATTTCACTATTATAACATATAAAAAGGGAAGAAAAATAATAGTGGTGGAGAAAATAAATCAATGACTATAACAAATTCTTTCTTCTAAATAATTAAGTTTTTAACTTGAAAAACTAGGGGTTTTGTTGGCACACCTTCGTTGAACAAACTCCATAAATTAATTGTTAATAAGAAAGTGACATTAGTTATTCTCGAACCTTTTTTACTAATGTTGCTATTGATTGTATAATACGTTTCTTGGTTTTAGTGGTGTCTGCTTCAATTGTAAGAAGAAAATATGGTGCCATTGGGATAAGGGAGTTAATTGTAACACTTTGAGAGATTTTGATTAGGCTATTACTCTTTCAATTATTTTTTATTTTTTCAACGCCACCTGCACCTTTGTCTACCCAACTTGCTTGAGAAGTAAGAGAAATTATTTATGGGATCACATGCATTCTATTAGCTCTACCCTCACTACTCTCTGGATGGTCGGCGGTAACTTCAATGTTATCCGCAATGCTAGTGAGAAAATATGTGATAGGGACCCTATTATCAATATCATGGATGATTTTAGTAAATGTATTTTTATTGTTGTTTGTGTAATGTTGGTTTCTTGGGTTTCCATACACACCTAGACTAATGGTAAAATTTGGGAGAGACTTGATAGAATCTTACATTTTAAAATTCGGATCAATGCCTAATCTCCTTCTAAAATTTCTCATCTCAATAGAAATGGCTCTCTAATCACATGCACATATTTTAAGGTTTCTTTAGCAAAAAAATTTTATACTCCTTTAAAATTTCTTAATATGTAAATTAAACACAAAAACTTTTTGAAAATTGAGTATAGGTGGTCTATTTCAAATGTTGAAGATAGACTTTTTATTCTTTGCCAAAAATTGAAAATGTTCCCAAGAGATTTGACTTATTGGAATAAAACATATTTAGAAATATTTTCAAGAATGTTAAAAATGTTGAAAATGAAGCTAATGATTTGGAAACTTTTTTCTTAGCTCGGGTCTCCAAAAAGATAATATTTGGAAAAAGGTTTGTAATAATCTTGGTAAATACTTGGACATGGAAGAAGATTATTGGAGACCAATGCGTCAATTAAAAATTGTAGAGGGAGAATGCAACACTAAATATTTTCATGGCTTAGTAAACCAAAAAAGATTATGTAATTGAATTCATAAGATCAAGGAAAAAGGTAACTAGCTATATTCCCAATAAGATATTCAAACTTGACAGTTGATTATTTTTCCAAAAATATATTGATAATTCACCTTCTTGCAATATTTATGGTACTAAAATTATTCATAACCTTACCTCTAATAAAGAAAGCTTAATCTTGGTGGGTACCCCATCTTTGGAAGAAGTTAGAGAAGCAACATTTTTAATGAAAGGAAACAAATGTGCTGGTCTTGATGGTTTTTTTGCTTTATTCTTTCAAAAATGTTGGGACATCATACATCTTGATTTGTGAAATGCAATTTGTGAGTTTTTTAATGGTTCACCCTTGTCAAGATGCTTCTCTTCTACCACATATGTTTTTATTCCTAAATTATCCTCTTTTACTTATTAAAATGATTTAAGACTAACTAACCTCTACAAAGAATTTAAACAAATTATTTCTAAAAGTATTGCAAATAGACTTGATAGGTGCCTTCTAAGATTATTTCTCCTAATCAGAGTGGTGTCATTCAAAGCCAAAATAAAATTAATAATATCCTTTGATACAAGAAATGCTTTAGGATCTTAAAAAAAACTTATAAGGGATTTTAATTACTAAGCTTGATATTTCCAAGGCCTATCATACCATTAAATGGGATTTTTAACAAGATTTTTAATAGTTTTGGCTTTTCTGCCCAATTTATCAGTCTCATTTCCAAATGTATTAACTATTGCTAGCTTTTGTGCGTATAAATGGAAACAAAAATGACTTTCAAAAATTGTAGAGGTGTTGGATAGGGTGATCCTCTATTTCGGCTCCTTATATCTTAGTTGCTAACTATTTCTCAAGAAGCATTAATAACCTTTATTCCAAGTATAAATCATTGTTAATCCCACTTTGAGCATCTCGCATTTTTGCTTTTACCAATGATTTGCTTTTTTATAAAAATATCTCATCTTTATGAAGAATCACTAGTCTTTTAACTTATTTTGAAGTATCTTCAGGCTTAATAGTTAAAAAAAATAAAAATTGTTTTACTGATCCTAAGTATTTTAATGAGGGTAAACGTCATCACATTACCAGCATAATTGATTTCTCTAATAAAAATTTACCTGTCAATTATCTTGGCATCCCATTATTCAAAGGTGCTAACAAGATTATTTATAGTGAAGATATTCTTTTAAGCATAAGAAACAAACTTAATAGTTGGGAATATAAGATCTATCCTTTGATAGTAGAATTACACTCTTGAAAAACATCCTTTGCTTCAGGTCCTTACTCCACTAGTTCGAGTTATTAAAAGAGTTGTAAAACTTTTTAACAAATTCTTTAGGGGTAGCAAGTCTGATCTCTAAAAATGTATTCATTTAATGGAAAAGACTTTATTTTCCTACAAATTAGAAAGGATTGGGCTTTAGATCTTTTAAAGAAATGATACAAACAATTACAATCAATATTTGGAGATATTTTAGAAAAAGAAATAGCCTTTTTATTTTATTTTATTAAAGGCAAATATTGGAAAAAAAATTAACATAATAATACCAACATTAAGAGTACGGATTACTCTCTTTGGAAGAAAGTTCTTAAATTCAAAGATTTATCTGAACAATTCATAGCCTGGAATTTTGGAGCAGGGAATGTTTATTTAGGTTTGAGAGTGGTACAAGCATAAAAGCATAGCTTCTAGATTTCCTAGTCTTCACCATTCTTCCAATAAAGTGAACAATTTCTTGATTAATAATAAATGGGAAACTGATAACTCAATGAGATATTTCCTTTTATTCCAGATATTGTTAAGGAAATTACCTATTTCCAATGCTATCAATGAGGAAGATTCAATTATCTAGAAAGGGTTCTGCTCTGACTAATTTTAACTTCAAGATAACTATTATTTATCAAAACATGAACTAAGATGATCTCTTCTAGTGGTGTTATTTGACACAATTCTATAAAACCTCTATTCTTTTCATTTGCTGGAGGTTATTCTATAAGGTTGTCCTAGCTGATGAATATTTGAAGAAAAAGGTATTTATATTGCTTCAAAATGGTTATGTTGTTCCTCTAACTATGAAACTATAGGCCATCTTTTTCTTAATGGAGATAAGCCGATTGGGAATTTCTTTGCCAAGACATTAAGGTTTCGGCCTGATTTTCAACTTCTTCTAAAAGCATTTCCGTAATCTTTGAAAATATCCGCAATATTGTGAAAAAAGTCACATTAGAATCATCTTGCCTATTCTTTTTGTTTGGTATATTTGGAAAGAAAGAAATAATACAAACCATAGGTACTATAATTTTTAAAATAACATGATCATTTGGAAAGTTATTAGCTATAATAATATTGCTATTAAAGTTAATCTTATTACTGAAGAAAATATTAAAGGTGACATTTTTGTAGAAATTTTTTCAAGCTTAATAAGCATCAAGTCCTCCGTAAAGGTGTTACTGTTAAATAACCTAAACCTCTTTTGGGTGCTCCAAAACTTAATGTGGATGGCAGTTAAAAATTCTTCAGGAATCGAGGCAGGTGATGGCATTATCAAAGAAAATAATGGAAAGGTTTTAATTATTTTTAAGAGAATTTGGGCACTTTCTCTTCTTCTATTAATATTTAATCAAAAGCACTTATTACAGGTCTTAATATTTGTAAGAATAAAGGTTACTTTAATACTTGGATTGAAAGCCATGTTATGGGCCTGACTAATCTTATCAAATATGGCTCCAGTGGCGATTGGAATTTATGTTATCTACTTAAACATCTTCCTCGGCTTTTAACTTCCATTTTAATTTAATCAACATATGGAGAGAAGCTAATATGGTTTGCTAATATAGGCATAAATAGTGAAAACATTATTGAGTTATTGGCTAATGATATCCCTCAGCATGAACCATTTGCTTATTAGATTCTTCTCAAGTCTTACTTAGAATATAGTTTCTTTGTGGACTGTTGTCTATAACTTTTCCATGATGGTTCTCTAAATTCCTTTCTATATTTTTCTTAATACTGCTGTTTGTGTTGGCTAGTTGGCCTTTGGCTGTTTTGTTATCCTTGGCTCTTTGATGCTTTATTTTCGTCTGTGTTTGGTGTCAGTTGTCTAAGGTTGTCTTGGTTAATGTCGTTGTTAGCTTTTGATGTTGTTTGGTATGCTTTGTTATTAGCTTGGCTAGGTGATTCAGTGCTATTAATGAAGTGCCTTTTTGATGCTATGGGTTTTTGTTTGGTATCTACTTGGTCTTATGCTTTGCTCTCTTATACCAAGTTTGCCTTGTTTTACTCTTTCGTATATTTGCCTAGTAATCACTAGCTTTTGGTGCTGATTTTATACGCATCATGTTGTGTATATTTCAGAGGTAACATCAGTTAGTAACTTCAGTACGCCTAGCTGCTAGGGTTAAGACATCTCCAAACTCCTTTTATTATAGCATTATAACTATTTTGGGTGTTCTTTTCTTATTGGCATTCCAAGTCATTGCAAAATATAAGATTAAGTAGATTTAATAAAATGCTGTGGAAGCATAAAGAGAGTTAATCATGTTTTTTTAATGAAGATTGTTGGTAGTTTGACTGCTATAGGAAGTTATGTTGATCAAGTCATTTCTGACACTCATTGAAGATCAAAGAAAAGAACAGCTTTTTTATTTCAAGTTGCTTGGGAGGTTTTCCCCATAACTGCTCTTGCAGTGTGACTATCATGCTGGTATCTCATTCACTTCTAAGTTGAATTCAAATCTATTGCAGACCTTCATCTCCTGGCCCTTAACTTTTATATTGATGTGATTGATCAAAGTATTTCTTAATCTAGTAATTCATGTGCATTTCCTTCAGCTTATAAAGTCTTTTTAGGGGTACTTAATCCTCCTTCTCTTTGCTCAGTTGGGTCTCCATGATCTGCTTGCCTATTGTTCAAGATCAACCACTAATGTAATCCCTTTTGTTATTATTAATAAAATTTCTCTTTAAGAAAAAACTTAGATACCTTAGATTTAATTTTTATGCCTCCACAAATCTAGAAACACCTATCATTAAACTTAGCTTAATAATAACAAATTCACCACCTTGAAATTTCAGAGCTAGATACTTTGCATTTTAATAATTTTTCGGTCGATTTTACATAAATCTTGTCAATTGATTCATATTTCAACACCAATCATTCTTCTTTTCAAAATTTCATCCAAGCATTTATTTCATAAAGTGTTTCATATGATAGCGTCATTCCAATGCTAGATTGATAATAATTATAAATGCAAGCTCTGTAATGGTGTGTTTCTTCTACTTTTCAAAAAAATCAAACACACAATATGAATCAATCCTCTATAATTTGAATAATTGTTTATATCTATCCATTAATTGGTGGGTGAAAGGATGTGCTAAATGTCAATCATATACCCATGACATCGTGTATGTGCTTCATAATCTAAATGAGAATCTTTCATCTCTATCAATATTTTAAACTTTAGCACTTCATGCTATATAACAAATTCATCAACAAAAACCTTCAATAAAATTTTATCCGTTGATAAGAAATAAGCAGACTTGTTAATTTATCAATACAACACAAGTAAAATCACGCTGCAATCTTAATAAGAGAATGTAGAATGGCTGGCTAAATAGAAAAGGTGAAACGCCATTAGAGGAGGTGGTGGTTGGATGTTTTGGCAAAGAAGAGGAAGAGCGAGGGCTGGTTACAGATTTGAAAAAGAGAGTAGGGTTAGAAAAGATGGATAATATGAAATTGCAAAATGATTTGGCTAGAAAAGAAAAAATTGGTTGTTGCAGTACAAATTCAGAGGGAAAAGTAACTTGGTTGATGAGGCAAGAGCAGGGACAAAATAAAAGTTAAGCTGAGTGGAGAGAAATGGCAGAGATGCGTAGGGATAGGTTGACAGCTGTTGGATAAAGGGACTCAGCTGTAGAAGAGCTGTTAGTTGAGGAACTACAGATGTTAAGTAAAAGGGAGTAAAAAAAGGTTTCAGATAGTAATGTGGGGGGGTTGACTGAAAGTGTGCAGTAGAGTTTAGTAGTGGTCAAACAGCTATGATGGCCAGTTGCTGGGAAGGATAGAAGGAGAAAGCAGGGTGGAGAGAGTGACTAAGGGAGAGAAAAGAGATAAGGAAAATGATACTTGAGGTGGAAAAAGAAGAGCAGTTATCCTTGCCTCACTAGAAGAGGCACAGCTACATAAGCCCCACCAGACTTTAGCCTTGCCAAGTGAAACTGAGAATGTAAAACTTTCCTTTAATTCAATAATGACAAAGAGTGCAAATCATGCCTATATTTAGGTTCTTAACAATTACAAATACTCCACAGCAAAATATGAGTAAACCAAGTACAATAACTAAGCCATTACTCAATATAGCTAACAACAAAAAAAACTCAAAGTAGAAAACCTGGAAACAATGATGCAGTAACAGATTGACTTGGGTTTGTGATATAGTGCATGGGTAGAACTATCATCAGTTGTTGAAGCACTCTTAGGAATTGGTGTATTTTTAAACAATCAAGCAACAAACTAGTAATCTCATTAATTATTTTCAATGTCATAAACATGATTCTTTTACCCTTCGTATGCAAAAGCATTCAATTTTTTGCAATCCTCACCTTTACTATGAGAAATTGCTCAAAGAGTGATGCTAACGTATAAACTTTTGGGTGTTTTTTGATCATTTGAATATAAAAAAGTTTGTGCTAAGAGAACGGCACCTTTACTCACTTCTGGCTTTCCATAAAGTTTCATCATTGTAGGAATAGAAGGTCCATATATATCAGCATCCAGTAAGCCAACCTTCAGTTGGCGTGTCTTAGCAAGTGCCACAGCAAGATTAACTGCAAAACAAAAATAAATTTTACTTTGAAAGAGCAATCATGCGCACCAACATAAAAACATTTCAACACAAAAAAACTTTTTTTTTTTTGCAGCTCTATTTTAAGAAAATTGTTTGAGCTCATCCCAGGGAAGAGTGGATAAAATTGGCACAAAGCAGCTAGGAGGCAATTGAACATTAATTATCAGCTCCACAAGCCCGAGTATAAATCCCATACGCCTAGGGCCTTTATTTGCACTCTATGATTGGGGTTACTGCCCTTCGTAGCAAGAAAAAATAAATACTAAAACAAACTACAACTATTTAAATATTATACTATAAAACCCAAATGCCTAGAGCTTACCATACTCTAATGTTGTGTATACTTCAAGGATGAACCAATACAAATCGTGTAAGCCTATGATGGCTGATATCTAATGAGGGTACGGCGCATGATCATTGAAGAAATCAAAAGGTAAAAACTTAGACAATGTGCAGCTTGAACAAAAATTGGCTCCTGCCAAACCTCAAAGAGAAAGTGAAAAAAATGACTTATACTTGTGCTGAGACCTACAGCTCGTGAAAATTCAAGAATGGGCAATGCTTAGCAATAAAAACGTAGAATTGTTGCTCCAATAACTCAATTTCAACAATGAGAGCTTTTTTCCATAGAAAAAGAAATACACCCATAAAAAAAAGTAGCAACAGTAATAATAATAATAATTCGTGAAACCTGCAGTGGTTGATTTTCCCACGCCACCTTTCCCCGAAGCAACGGCAACGATATATTTAATCCCATCGATTGATTCCCTCGTTGCAGATGAACTGAACTTTTCCACCATTTTGAACCTCTATCCAAAAAACAAGCAAGAATCAACAAGTAAACTAACAGTTAAAAAAATCATGAAAGAAGTTGAACTGCTGAAAAGTGAGGTCCGGTCGCCCCACAGTGGTTCGGAGAAAACGATTCAGTGCGCTACTGCGGATGGACAGCATGGAAAAGACGCTTTTCTCGATGGCGCGTGTGGGCTTGATTCAGATCTCATAGGTAAAACATTTAGCAAAACCTGGTTCACCTTAATACTTTAGCTCCACCATTAAATTCAATATTATTAAAATAGCAATTATCAGTTTTTCTTAAATATAAAGAATCAATTATTGTTGATTTATGAGTGGAATTGTAATTCAATTGTTGAGAGCTATTATGTTTGAACTCTTAATTGATCAAAAACTTATAAAGCTCAATTTTTTTTTAATATTGTTGATTTCTTAGGATTGAGAATTTTTGTACAATAAAGGTATTGGTCCTAAGTATGTAAAAATACTTAATTTTAAAATTAGAAATATATACATAAATTGATACATTAAAAAAAATGTGAAAAAGTGTTTAGTTCATATAAAATTAGTTATTATATATATATATATATATATATATATATATATATATATATATATATATATATTGTGATGGTTTAGATATAATATTAGTCCTGAATTTATTTATAGAGTTAAAATACTAAACATTTTTTTAGAGTTAAAATAATAAATATTTAATAAAAATATAATGCAATATTGCTCACATCTCATTTAACAGGCTATTTTGGGTGTCACGTCGTCTGCAGATTTGAGTAGCATTAGTCATGTGTGTGTATATATATATATCTAAAGTATATATATATATATATAGAAGAAAAAGAAGAATGGATTCAAGTTTCTCGAGTAGCTGACTTGATTCTCGAAGTCAGCTCATCCATCATGGTGTAGATCTGGTGGATCTTAGGGCGAACCCTATCCCCAATCTTGAAATTATTGACGATTTCATTCAGATCAACAAGCCTATGCCCGGGATTCAATCTGAGCCCTCTCTCCTTCGCCAAGGCCTTCATCTTCTGCGTGTCCTCCCATCGATAGGCCGCCACATAAAGGATGAACCAATACAAATCGTGTAAGCCTATGATGGCTGATATCTAATGAGGGTACGGCGCATGATCATTGAAGAAATCAAAAAGGTAAAAACTTAGACAATGTGCAGCTTGAACAAAAATTGGCTCCTGCCAAACCTCAAAGAGAAAGTGAAAAAAATGACTTATACTTGTGCTGAGACCTACAGCTCGTGAAAATTCAAGAATGGGCAATGCTTAGCAATAAAAACGTAGAATTGTTGCTCCAATAACTCAATTTCAACAATGAGAGCTTTTTTCCATAGAAAAAGAAATACACCCATAAAAAAAAGTAGCAACAGTAATAATAATAATAATTCGTGAAACCTGCAGTGGTTGATTTTCCCACGCCACCTTTCCCCGAAGCAACGGCAACGATATATTTAATCCCATCGATTGATTCCCTCGTTGCAGATGAACTGAACTTTTCCACCGTTTTGAACCTCTATCCAAAAAACAAGCAAGAATCAACAAGTAAACTAACAGTTAAATATATATATATATATATATATATATATATATATATATATATATATATATATATATATATATATATATATATATATATATATATATATATATTATATTTTTCTCATTTTCTCCCTCTTTCCTCGACTTACCGATGGAGGCGGAACGAAACCTGGCACCGGCGATTGCTGGAGCTTGGTGATGACCTAAGACGGCAGCTCTAGACAACGCAGGAGGCCAGCGAGGAATGGAAGGAGAGGAGGGGATTGGTTTGTGAATAAATGAAGGGGGATTAGCGTTATTTATATGGAAGGAGATGGGGAGTGAGAAGGAGAGGGACAGGACATCGGCCAACGGCCAGCTGACGGTGGCGGGACTGCTACGTGGGAGAAAGAGGGGGAGGGGGGCTCGGGCAAGCAGCGACGGGTGAAGTGCGTGCAAGAGGGGGGGGGGGTTCGTTCGGGTGTTAGGGTACATGGAAAGAAAAAGAAGGGAAAATAAAAAATAAAAATAAAATACAGTTATTTAAAATTTATTTCTTTTAAATTTTGTTTATAATTTTATTGTTTGTATTTTAAATTTTTTGAAATTTAAATAGGGATGAGACAACATGGTCGTATAAAAAATTTAAGTATGAATATATATTTTAGTTTATATTATTTTTAAAATATTAAAATTTATAAACTTAATTTCAGGTAATACGTAGTTCCAAATTTATCGAAAGCATCTTATAACAGTGCATTACCAGATAAGGAAAGGGGTCGCACAGTTTATCACACAGTTACCCATTTATGTAGCGAGCATTTCAATATATTATAAGTCAGAGCTTCCTTATTTCCTTGTCTGAAAATATAAACAAAGCCTGAACTCTAAAATAAGCTCATGACTAATATTATATCTAAATCATCATAATATAAATATAATATATCTATATATATATATTATAAAATTTTATATGAACTAAACACGTTTTCACATTTTTCTAATAAATCAATAATATTTAAGAAAATTGAGCTTCATAAGTTTTTGATCAATTAAGAATTTTCTTGAACTAGCTTGGTATTATAAAAAATTTGTAAAATATATTTCCAAATCACTTCCTGCTCAAAAGTAATTAACTATTAATTACAATTAATTAATCTAATTAACAGCCAACTAATTGTCATTACAGAGCTTAATTAATTAATTGACGAACAGTGGACCCTACTAGTGACACATGGAAGCACCAGATTGGGCACGACACTGCGTGTGGGCCCCACCGCTGCCACGTGTCCACCGTGAGGCCACGTGGCGATGTGGGCCCCTCGGCTGAAACCGAACAGCCGCGACTCTGGCGGTGGGTCCCACGAAACACGTGGCATGCCCGGAGGTTGCCACGTGGCGATGTGAGCCCCACGACCGAAGTCGAACCGCCGCGTGTTCCTGGCCGGTTGCCCCCCCATGTGACACGTGGCCGGGCCCGGAGGGTGCCACGTGGCGTTGCAGGCCCCATAAGCGATGCCGAAGGGTCGGCTTTTGGCGGTGGGCCCATGCTGCCACGTGTCGCGCCCAGATGACGCCGCGTGGCTATGCATGCCCCACCTGGGCTTATGCGGACCCGAGGGCGATCGGGTCGGGCTCGGGTCGACCCGGCCCCACCCGGACTTCGTCTTCCACGTGGAGGTACCCTGAGGGCACCGGGCTAGGGCGCGGCTTTTGCCGGCCTTCCCGGCGCCGGACCGCCTCGGCCCGCTCGGCCGACGATAGCCCTCATCGGGGCCTACACGTCGGCGGGTGGCCCTTCGCCGGTGGTGGTCGGAGTCGCCGGCAGTGGCGAACCCTAGGTCTAGGGTTACGGGTGTCGACGGGCCTAACGGTTTCTACTGTAGCCAATTTGCTCGATTAGGCGCACTCGGGTTCGATCAAGCCGATCGAACCCGATAGATGTTCAATCGAGGATGAGAAATTGACATGCAAAATTGAAAGTTTGTGAATTGAGTAAGGTTTAGAGGGATTAGGAGTACCTCAATTTCGACGGCAGCGGGAGTCCAAGGCTTCGGCTTGACTGGAATGCTGCGAAAAGTGAACCTAGATCGGAGCTTGGGGGATCTTAATGGTCTGAGGGCGGACTAGCTGAGGCCCGGACGAGCACCGTGGGGCAGTGGCAGCGGCAAACGCCGCGTGTCACCCGGGCGACGGGGCTGAGGGAGACGGGCCGAGAACCGTTCGATCGATACCAATCGGACAGTCCCGATCTCTCGATCGGGTCGGACGTCTGGAGTAATGACGTTGGTTGGATCTGATGGCGTGCACTGTTACGTGGACGGCGCCGTCAGCGATTTATTAAATTAATATTTATTTAATATTTAATAATTTAATTTCTAATTTAATTTAAGTCTTAAATTGACTCCAGAAAAATTCCAAATATTCACCTATAGCAAATTGAGGGGTGAGGAACGCAACGGCGAGGTCGGATTTTGAATCCGACGAGTATTTTATTTTCTCGATTTGTGGGGTATTTAAATATTATTAAAATATTCATCGAATTTTTGACGACTTCCGATTGACATGAAAACTTCACCTCTAGCTAATTTGGGGTCAACGAACGCAATGGCGATGTCCGTTTTCTAATATGAGGCCAATTGAAATAGGTCAAATTTTAGGGTTTCTGAAATTTCTAGAAATCAAGATTCGATTCATTTGACTCCTTATTTGGACAAGGTCTTAGAGGTTGACTGAAATTGACCTAATTAGCACATATGATTAATTTTATGACTAAGATTAGTCCTAATTGACCAAGGTAACAACTTGGATTATTACAGTTATAATCATTGATTGCTTGTATGAATAAGTAGAACCTAATAATCAAGTTTTATAAAATTTAGGTGTTTTAAAATTTGAAATCAAGTGCTAATCCATTTTAATTTAATTTAGGATTTGATTAGCCTTAATTACTTGTTGTTTTAATTAATGTGATGTTTATATGTTCTAGTAACAGTAGTATGCATATTAGAAAATTTAAATCATGAATTGAACACTTTAAATATTTGATTTGATGTTAAAAAACTTCAAACCCTAAGAATTCTAAAAGATGATTAAGTTAATTAATAATTAATCTTAAACTTGAAGTTGATACTAATAATGCACTAATAATTTATTGATTTGTCATTGATCCATAAACCAAATAATTGATCTTGATTTAGTTAAGTTATGAGTTAAACTTTAACTTGTCTTAATTAATATATAAATCTTAATCACCTTAATTAAGTCATCTTGATTAAAAGATAAATCAACTTGCATAATTCCAATAATACTTATTGATTTGGCATTGTTCTTACACCATTGAACTATAAGTGCTAAGGTCTATAATAAAGTCATATGATTGAATATCTAAATACTTATGTAACAACCCAAACAATTAAGCACCAATGTATTATTCGCTTTGGACCGAAAGGCCTCATGATTTTGCCCTTAGAAGATAATTTCTTAGCTGGTCACCCATCCTGAGAGTGCTCGCATATAAACACGCTTAGCTTTAGAGTTATGATCAGGAACTCCACCATTATCTAATAATGTGTCTCGATATTTAAGAGTTTCATTTATTACTACTTAAGTGAGTCTTTACAGGATGAAACTTTGTTTTTTCATAGTTTTTAGATTTCATCATTTATTATGATTCTTTTGTATTTAAATTTTAGTAAAAGTTTTAAGATACATCTTATTAGGCTTGACTTTGCTTAATAAGATATCTTAACTTATAGTATTGAGAGAATTCTAAGATTTAAAACCTTAGACATTAGGATCACCTTTGAATTAAGTGGTTAAATCCCAATATTGGCTTTACCGGGATGGTACTGAGCCACACTAAAGGTTACAATTATAATCAAATTGGCAGTGGAGCGGTGCGCCACTCGGGAAAATGAGTAACTCATCTTCGCAAATAGGCTAAGAGACTGAGCCACACTGAAGGCTGTTGACTCAACCTCAAGAAGGGTTGAGAGCTAATACTTATAATAAGAGTAGTATCCTTATCCTAAGTATTAGGCAAATACATTGTGGCACCCCGCACCCTTAATCCACCAAAGGATTAGGTTAAGGGTGGGGTGTCACTCTGGCTAACCCCTCACTTATCATTGGATTAGGATAGACTCCACAATTCACCTGATTAGGGAAGAATTAACACAGAATCAAACTAACAGCCACTGTATAAGTAAACAACAGAGTACGGAAGTAATTTAAGGAAATGTAAATCATCCAAGTATCACAGTGCAAATAAGAAAAATAGAACTCATAATATAAGCATATAATCTAAAAACACAGTTAATAGTACATGTATTATTACACAATTTAAAATGTTTAAATAAAAATAGAATGAGAACCACTCATCCTCACTCAAGAATATAAGGAGGCTAAACGACAGTTTCTTCCACGGGCTCCTCCTTTGGATATGGCTCCACACCTAACTCCTGCTCGTCTAACTGAAAAGAGTTTGCCATTATCGGTTTCACAATGTAGGGCCCCAGCCAAAAAAAGAAAAATCTGGTTAGACAATTGTCTAAGTATATTTTAACCTGATGAATTATTATAAATATTAAGTAATATCACCATTTAACAATATCTAAGCAACATATACATAAGGGAGCGACAGGCAATACAAAAGAAACAGGGAAGCTATAAATCATCATCTATAACTTAAGCAAAGAAGAGGAAAAAAGCTGAGACATACCTCGCATACAAATTAAACAAGGAATGGCATATAAATATACATAACTAAACAAGTGCAGTAAGAAAGATTCTACATCCTAAATATGCTGGTGATTAACAAAAAATATGCCAATTAAAATAAACAACTCAGCAGTGGTACATATAAATAGCAGCAAGATTCTAACATCATATATGTATATATAAATGCAGTACAAGGAATAGCTGACATAATAAGAATGCTGAAAAGTAAGCAACAACAACTGCATATAAAGTCACACGTGCAATGATTGCCATACAGAAAAGAGCTACATTAGCTCACCAAAAAGGGCTGAAGATCTTAGCACCAGTACGACTAGGGCGGTTCCTAGCACGATACGACTAAGGCAACATCAGTCAATAAAAAAGGCCTTAACACAGTACGGCTAGGGCGGTTCCTATCACGATACGGTTAGGTCACCAATAGTCATACCCGAAAGATCCTAGCACCAGTACGTCTAGGGTGGTTCCTAGCATGATACGGCTAGGGCAACAATCGATATGAGCAAAAGAACACTGAGAGGCAGCTCAAACACATCAAATCATTATCTTCTCATTAATTACTTTAATACTTTCACAAGGAATCTAAGGAGTCTCCATATTTTCATAATATTTTATTTATGCATCAAAATCTTGTATGATATGCTCAAGGAAATATGGCACAAAAATCAAGGAATGCGTAAGCAACAAAATATCAAGTAGAAGCAAGAGACTCTACTAAATATGGTGATATTATTTATTTTCTACTTAACCATCTAACTATTCCAAGTTACACAAGTTCAGGATCACCATTTTTATACTATCTAGTGTAACTCAGAAACTCGTCCTTATAAGTTAAAAAGGACTAGAACTGATCAGGTTCTAATCTAGTTCAATCAGATAAATGACTACGGGTTAAATCAATAAATCATACGTCCTAATTTTTGTGAATTTAGACATTCTAACTAAGATCTAATCAAGATCTTCTAAACCTATAGATTATGAATTAAACACTACGAGAATTAGGTTTAATCACATAATCCAGATGATAAGACCTAAGTTCTAAGTTTTATACTACTAGTGATCTAATAGTTATGGCAAATCATATTAAGTAATCAAACCTAATAATTTGAATCTCCTATCCTAAATCTAAAGTTAAAAGACAAAATAATCAGAACGAGTTGTAAAATAAAAGAAAGTCTAGAAACTAATAAAACCAAGGTTTCACCCATTAGGTAACCTAATTTACCTAATGAATGAACTCTAACCTATGATCTAGTTCTAGTCTCAGGAAAAGTCCTTAAGGTGTAGTGTTAAACTTAGAGAGGTTCATAGGATCTGACCTAAGAGTTGATTTCACTCATTTAACTGATACTAAGAAGATTATAACATTTGTTTAGGGTTCTAGAGTGTTAACTAAAAGGGTTGGGGCACTTAATCCAATCTTAGGGCAAAATGACTATTTTGCCCCTATTTTAAGGGTCAAAAAGTCAACTTTTGACTTAGGGCTCAGAATTGAATTTTCTTAGTTCCAATTGATTCCTTACTGTCTAACTTGAATATAGACAGTAAGTATGCCTAAATCGGGCGAGAAACGGTCAAGTTATGACTGAAATAAGGCTAAGGTTAATTTGGTCATTTACTTAATTTCTAGTGTTCAGATCCTAAATATTATTTTAATAAATTGATGACATTGAAATTCAAGATTGGTTAGCATATTGAATTTTCCACTTTGGAGTTAATTTGACTAAGTTATGGCTGTTTGAAGTCTAGGGGCATTTTGGTCATTTTTCACTAAAGTCAACTCTAAGTTCTAGAGTTGACTTTTTATCCTGATATCCAAATAGGAAAACTAATACTACTATGGTGATGGGGCCGCTCTCCTGAGCATTTTAAAAACCCATATTGACTATGTTTCGATAACCGGGTAAAAGATTATGAGGCTCTAAAGAGGTCCTAAAATGCTACCTCGATATATGTACCTTGAAATAAATTTTTACATTACGTTATTTGATTCCTTATATTATTCTGAGTATTTTAAGACCTATATTGGCTATGTTTGGATCATCCTACAAAAAGTTATTAAACTTTTAAGATTTACTATTCAAAAATACAATTTGAATTATTTTACTATTCATTTATTTAAATTGTATTATTTTACTGTTCATCCCTAAAGTTTTTATATAGAATTTCTGGAATTATTAATCCTTAATTAATCTATTATTTAATTAATTTAATTATATTTATTAATATTTTTACCGTAGCAAAGTAATTAGCAATAATTACCTTTTTAATTAGCCATAATTATCTGTCAATACTTAATTAAAATAATTAATTAGGTTTTACTGTTCAATAATAATTAATTAACTTAATTAACATTTAATTAACCATAATTAATCTCTAATTATACTTAATTAACTAAAGTTACTATTCAAAGTAATTAACACTAATCCTAACTTAATTAACCACTAACTGTAATTAATTAAGGCTAAATAGTAATTAACAGCAATTTAATTAAATTTTAATTAACAGACAGTGGGCCCCACTGAATACGTGGCACTACCAGAGGTTGCCACGTGGCATTATGGCCCCACAGGGGCTGAGTCAGCTCATGTGACTAGGCAGTGGGCCCCACCTGACACGTGGCACTGCTAGAGGCTGCCACATGGCACTGTGGGCCCCAGTGGGAGCCGGACCGTCGCGGTTGACCGGGTAGTGGGTCCCACTTGCCACGTGGCTTCCCCAGAGGCTGCCACATGGCGCTGTGGCCCCACTGGGGAGCCGAACACCCGCGCGGGCTCGGGCCGTGGGCCCCCCACGTGACACGTGGCGTGCCGACTGACTGCCACGTGGCACTGGTGGGCCCCACCCAGCTGATGCAGACCCAGCTCGGGCGGGTCGGGCCCAGGTCGACCCAGCCCGACCCGGACTCCGTCTTCCTCGCGGAGACGGTCTGAGGGCGCCGGCTAGGGCACGGCTTTTGCCGGCCTTCCCGGCGCCGGACCACCTCGGCTCGCACGGCCGCCGGTAGCCCTCGACGAGGGCTACGCGCCGATGGGTGGACTTTCGCCGGAGGTGGCCGGGATCGCCGGAAAACTGAAACCCTAGATTCTAGGGTTCGGCCGACCGAACCCTAATTTTTCTAAACCTAGATCAGGGTGGATCTGTAACAACCCAGGTTGTTACTTTGCTCAATTAAGACTAATCTGAGTCTTAATTAAGTTTCTAAGTCACTAATTAAGTGATTTGAAGCAAATCTCTGAAACCTAGGTCAAACCAAGAAGTCAACAAAGTCAAAACAGGAATTCTGGAAAATCCCAAAACCTGGAAATTTGACTTTTTATCTAGACCTCAGATTGAAAATCTGACTTTCGTCATTGCATTCAGAACACCCAAATTAGCTAGGGGTGAAATTTTGGAGGCATTTGGAAGTCATTAATTTTTCATCAAATATTTTAATATTATTTAAATACCCTAAATAATCAAATAATTAAATACTCATCGAAACAAAAATCCGAGTGCGCCATTGCGTTCCTCACCCTTCAATTAGCTAAGGGTGATTTATTGGAAATTTTTGGAATTTATTTAATAGGCTAAATTTAAATAATTAAAACTGAAAAGTTTAATTAAATATTATTAATTAATTTAAGTATTTAAACGGCGTCGTCTGTATTAAGTAACGCCGGTACTGTTTAATTATAGCATGCCGTCAGGATCAGACGGTGAATCTTGACCGTTCGATCTTCGATCGAACGGTCCGTGCCTATCGTCCCCGCGGCTTCCGCGTGTCGCAAGAAGCGACACGCATCGCGCAGAGGGACCTCCGCGCGTCGCCTCCCGGCCTCTCCACTAGCCTTTGGCCACCGCATTAGGGGTAGTATAAGGCTCCTAGACCTCCAGCTTCGCTCGGTTTCACTCTTGAAGTCCGGAATCTGAGATCGAGCTTTGTCACTCAGCAGTCGTCCAAACTCGAGGTACCGGATCTCCTAACTCCTTTCATTTTAAGCTATTGTTTCATTTCGAAACTTTATTTCATATTGTGGATTGTCGATCTATCGGGACCGATTGAACTCTAATGAGTTCAATCGATCCAAATTTGAAATTCGAAAACAGTATAAATCGTTAGTCGCCGAGCAGGGGATCTAGGGTTAGGTTTTGCGGGAGCTGTAGTTCTTCTTCGGTGACGTTGAAGGTACCAATCGAAAGGTCTCTTCAAGACCTTTCGATCGGTGTATGGCTCGTCGTCTGGCACCGCCGTCTTCGCCGTCGATTTTCAAACCCTAGGATATGAGCGTCGAGGCGATCGTGTGGAGACGAAGGTACCTTCGGGCCGGTCGGGTCGACCCGGGCCCGGCCCGTGGCCCGAGCCGCATCGCTTCAGCTACCACGGCGGGACCCACGCGCAATGCGCCAGCCAATCCTGGCGCGACGCGTGGCCTGCGCGTCAGCGATCTGACCTGTGGGGCCCGCCGCTGTCTGCTCAGCCAATGAGCAGCCGCCACGTGTCCTGCAGAAAAGTAAATAATAAAATTAATTATATATAAATAAATGGTTAAATATAATCGAATTATATATATATGATAATAGATTTAATTAATTTAATTAAACAGTAATAATTAATTAATTAAATACCAAACTTTAAACTTAAATAACTCAATAAATATATGTCCAAATTATACAAATGAATATATCAAATTAATCAGAAAAATATAAGGAATTTAGTGATGCCATTCAATTTTCTGTAGGATCAATATTTTGCAAAGTGATTATTTAGGTTTAATTTAAATTAAATGCCACAAATCTTATTTAGCTCATAACTTTGTGTAGATTGATCCAAATATACCCAATATGGGTCTTAAAGTGATCAGAAAACCCTAAGGATTAATTTGATAGTGTTTATTTTACTGTCTGGATTAGTTTGAACCTAATCACATTTAGGACCAAACCCTAATTAGGTTAATTAACCCTAGAACTTCAATTGACCATAACTTGGTCAATTGAGCTCCAAATTTGATGATCCAAATATCAATTTAGATCAGAAGAATCTAATTAACAGTAATCTATAAAAATATTTTAGATCCAACGGTTAGATTTGCTAATCACCCTTAATTGCTCTAAATCTTGATTAGTTAATAATAGCAAATCTAGTAACCCAATTTGAGAGTTTTAAACTTCAGAGGACTCCTAGATCCATTTAGAATCAATCCATAAGGTTGGATTAGTTTTTGAGTGATTAATTTTGTTGATCACTCACTAATCACCCTAAACCCTAATTAGGTCTTAACTTAGTCAAATTAGGTCCAAATTGAGCCTACCACATGTCATTATGATCAGTGGACTATTTGTAAACTATAGCCACTAATTTTGCTTAATTTGGATACTAATTGGCAAAGTTAGGATTTTTGACCTATAATTAAGAATTTCTTAATCACCTTTAAACCCTAGATCTTGTATTGGCATAACTTGGCCAATACTTATCAAAATTTAGCAAATTTAGATTCTATGAAAAGCTTAGATAGTAAAGAACAATAATCTGAAAGAAAATTTAACTTTCACTTAATCAAATTACTAAATTGCCCTTGTGAGTCAAATTCACTAATTTGATCTCATATGACTTATTAATCACCCAAATTTAACTTAGTTGCTGTCTAATCTTATATTAGACAGTAAGAAACACTTTCCAAAAGAAAATTTCAGAATTTAAGCCCTAAATCAAAATTTGATCTTTTGAACCCTTGAGGAGGGGCAAAATGGTCATTTTGCCCAAATTTAGGGTTTAGCCTTTAAAAGCCCTAAATTCAATTTCAAATCACTAAAATCAGTAAATAGAATGATTTAGAGCTGAAATTATTCAATCTTAAGTCTAAATTAGGTTTTAATTAAAATCTCAGAATTTGTTCAGTAAAGAAAATTTTCTAAGTGAGTGTTCTCATTCTTTAATTATTCTTAGATCCATCCTTAGATCCTTTAACATTAGTTAGGATGTGTGTCTGGAGAGATACTCTTAGTAATTAAGAGCCTTATTTCCTAAGATTAGGAATAGATCTTAAGTTAGAATTCATCTATTGAGTAAATTGGGTTACTCAATTAGATGAAACCTTGAGTTTTCTAGTTTCTAGATTTTTCTTAGTTTATTAAATGATTATTTAATCTTTAAACTTTAGAACTAAGAATAGAGATCTATCCTAATGAAATTTGATTTATCATTAGGATTTTGTCTTAACCTAATCTGTGAGATTTGGGTTCTAAACCTTAGATCCTTAGATTATACCTTTAGATTAAGTGATTATACCCCATCATCTGGAGTCTAATTCTTAATCTATTCATCTTGATTTGGCTAATCAAGATGTGGTTGGGATGAATTAAATTACAAAACTAGGTCGATGATTTATTCTTTTTAACTAAATAGTCATCTTTTGATTAAGTTATAATTAGGACTTGGCCAGTCCTAATTATCTTCAACAAGTAGGACTCGTGATTCTAAGTTACAGAATATGTAAGGATTGATAATTCTGAAACTTATGTAACTTAGAGTAGATAGAACGAATAAAGTAGATAACAAAGGATATCACCTGTGTTTCAGATAGAGTTTCTTGCACTTTGGATCTTTGATGCTTTGCATTCCTTGATTTTGAGCCTTATACCTTGAACATGTATTATGTACATAAGATATTTTGATAAATATCTTATGTTAATTTTGAACATTCATAAACAGCATTATGTTCATTTCGCAAATGGTTTGTAAGGTGTAGCTTGATTAGTATACCTCTTCGATCAACCCGTTCGGGGTCGGCAACCTTTCGAGGGTTTAATGTCCGACGGTCTTTTGGCCATGCCTAGTCCGAGTGATAGGATGGATAGACTCTTGCCCTACTGACTACAGAGTCAGGATTCTGATATGGATATACTAATTCAAGTACACTTACATTCAGTTCTGTCTTAGCTCATCAGGCTAAGAGTTTCAGTGACGTTCAGTTCAGAGTTTCTTAGCTCATCAGGCTAAGAATTGCTGAGTTCATGTTCAGTTCAGTTGACTTATATAGTTACTATAGTTTCAGTTTACAGTTACTGATTTACTAGTATATTCTGAATTTCAGCACTGTTTTACTTACAGTTCTTCTGCACGTGTTTTATATAGGATGCTAGTTTTACTTTCTGTTTTCATATGCTTACTTAGGATGATAGTGTCTCAGTTTTATACTATTTAAATTTTATACTTCACTTAGCATAATCAGTTTGATCATATGCATATTTAGGTTGTATTTTCTTACAGTTTTACACTTCTTTTATTTACCTATTTGTGTTGCAGTTGCTTGGAGGAGATATGTTTTACTTCCTTTTGTTTAGTTATAAACTATGGTTTATAACTTATTACAGTTCTTTTATACGCTTTCTGCACCTATTTTTGCTCAGTTCTGGTTTATGGTGATATTCAAGTAACTTAATAAAATTATTTACCCTAAAATGTACTTAGACTTATTGTCTAACCAGTTTTCTTTTGTTGGCTGGGGCCCTACCATTATGAAACTGATAATGGTAGGTTCTGAGTTCGTTGGTTTAGCAGATCCAGTGGAGAGTTTGCCATTGGAGGAGGAGTCCGTTCCTGAAGATCTGTAGCTTTAGTTTTTCTTCCAGTGAGATTGAGAGTTTTCTTTCAGTACTTTTAAGCTCATTAAATGTTGTAATAATACAGGATTATTTTTCTTTTTCAGTACTTTACTTATTCTGTATTGTTGTATTTATACTGTATTGGATGGATGTTATGTTTTATGCTTCCGCACTCTGAGTTCATGTATAATCGTTTAGTGATAGTATTTCTGAATTGAATGACAAAGTCTTTATTTAAATTGGATTAGGATGTGTGTCTAATCCAATCTTAAGTGGGGACCTTGTCATTTGGTGACCCCTCCACCGTAATCATGTTAACTTGAGAGTTAACAGGACCACGGCGGGGCAGGGCCGCCACAGGATCGGACCTGATCAAACTCGATCATGTCCGATGGATCGACGATCTAACCCTAGACCTACAATAATCAAAAGAAGAATTGCAAAATCGACGGCGGAGGAGGGAGATCGGGGTACCTTTGATTGGACGGCGGATGGCGGCTCGGGCTTCGGGCTTGATCTGGGCTCTGGTCTGCGAAAACTCCAAGCCTAGAGGACGGCCGGGGTCTTATAGACCGACCGGCGACCTCGCCGAGGTCGGGGAGGGGTCCAGTGGGCCGAGCGGGCGGCGGGCGCGCCGCATGGCGAGCGGGCGGAGCGAGGGAGGACGAAGGCTCCGGACCGTTGGATCCGCGTGATCGCGGACGGTCCGGATCGGCCCAGACTGCGCACCGCGGATCGCGGCCGAGAGCCGTTGGATCCGCGCGATCGGACGGTCAAGATGGATCCGTCCGATCGGACGGTGCTGTTGCGCCGTCCACTTAAGATTGACGGCGCCGTTAATTAAATATATATTTTTTTGAAAAATTTCCAGAAAATTTTGAACATGTTTTTTATAGCTAATTTGGGGTCAAGGAATTCAATGGCGCAGTCAGATTTTTGATCCGACGAGTATTTTGATACATAGATTTTCAGGATATTTTTATTATTAAAATATTCGTCGAAATTTTGACGACTTCCGATTGACACGAAAACTTCACCCCAAGCTAATTTAGGGTCAAGGAACGCAATGGCAGTGTCCATTTTTTGATCGGAGGTTAATTTAAATAGGTCAATTTCTAGAGTTTCTGGATTTCCAGAAATCGGGATTCGATCCGTTTGACTCCTGATTTGGATTAGGTCTCAAAGGTTGTCTCCACTTGACCTAATTAGCACTTATAATTGTGTTTAAGACTTAGGGTTAGTCCTAATTAACCAGGGTAACAACTCAGGGTGTTACATACATACATTAAATTTAGAATATAATATGAAGAATCCAATATATGCATAAGATATCAGCATTTTCAGTATACTTATCACATCACAATACTAAGTATAAGTAGTATATAACAGAGTGCGGAAGCTTAAAGCAAACATCCAAAAACATTCATCACAAAAGCTGTATGAAAACATTCATCTCAAAAAGGAGAAGAAAATACATCCAAAATTATTACAAATATTTTTCTGAAACACAGAAATAAAGCTAAGTACTAAACTGAAATAAACTAAGTAGAAAAGTAAAGCTAAAGAAGAGTTCACTAGTGCTCCATAGGCTCCTCCTAAATCTCTTGGGTGTCCTCCTGACCTGACTCAATATATTGCTCAAGATCTAGTAAATTGCCGGATTCCAAAAGTACCCCGTATAAGATAATAAGTTTAACACATCGAAACTAATATAAACAATTCTAGTTATTCATTTAATATTTACATAATGTAATTAAATCTGCATAAATAATATGAAGATAACTAAAGGCATAAAACTGTATAAAACTAAAGTAAAGTAAAGTAAAGCTGAACGATAAACTGAATACTGAAATAAACTAAAATAGTAATGAATCTGAAACTGAGTAATCATCTGTAAAACTATAATGTATGTCACTAAAATTGTGCATCTAAATATTCCACAATACTATATCAACCAAAATATCATTGAAGTACTATGAGTAGTACGGTCCAATATATACATACATCCAGTTGGGAATACCATTTACTGTGATACCGATGCATCCTGAAATTTGCCAGTCAATATATACAATATTCTATAACCCATAAATTATCATTGATACTCATACATCATTCGGATACTCATATATCATGCTTATGTTTATGCACATGCTTCTAGGTTATATGAGATAAATCCAAAAATCCAGAAAATACTTTGAAATCTGATAATGAATTCAAGGTCTCCATTGTGCAGAATCCTGCTAAAAAGATTTTGACTCGTGAAATTCTAACTTCGATAATTAGTTAAAGTTGAAAGTTTACTTGAAAATCATTAGCTGGGATGATTGTATATACATATATTTAGTATGTTTGCAAGAAATGTGGATTTAACTCTTAGCTTGTTTAAATTGCACTTATCGAAGTGCACTACGATAGGAGGCAGAACCCGGTCACAGTTTACGTCTCAAGTTAAGCCGTTAAATATCCTAATTATAAGCATACTTAGTGTTCTACATAATGTGACTTGAGATACTTAGTTTGCATAAATTGTACTTATCGAAGCATACTACGATAGGAGGCAGAACCCGGTCGCAGTTTATATCTCAACCCAAGGATATTGTTCATTAATTATAACACTCTTAGTCTTGGAAGATTTATTCTAACGGGATTGTATTCATCTAATCCCCCAGGATATCACCTAATCGTAAGTCCACATTGGAGTGAATCAACCAATCTTGAATATTACTGAAATAATCTAGTACTATGGGTATACCCTACTATACCCAACTAATTATCTGGGTTCAGAAGGTTTTATTTAATCAATAAGGATTTATCAAAGCTATTAATCCTCACTCTAAATGCGTGAGTCCTACACAAGCCTCCAAGAACGTGATCAAAGGATCACTCAATATTGATTTTTACAGTAAGGAGTAAGTTCTATTCTTATTGCTTTAGGTGATTCCTACCATAAGGTATCAAGCTCAACTCCTTAAGTTATGAAGGATCATCTAAGTTCCTATCTCAGTAAGTTTATAAAAGTTCTTCCTACCTCAATATATTAATAATTAAAGTCTTTAAATATTTCAAGAACGATCCTATAGTAAGACCCTTGAGATCTCACTTTTATAACTTTGGATTAAAGTGATCAGGTCAGATATAACATCCATCTTATCAATCTCTATGCTACAATCATAGGATGAAATCAAAAATCTTATTTAGAGTTAGATCATTACATAAATCATTATAATTTTGTTTTCCATTTTATGCTAATAGTCTTATATAAGAGAAAATTAAAAATTTAAAGTTTAGATTCAGATTATTCAATCACACAGATTTAACATTAACCTTAGCACTTCTAATTTAATGATTTAAGATCAATGTTAAATCATATACATTATTGGAATCGTGTTGATTGAATTATCTTTCAATAAAAGTTACTTAAATTGGGTGATTAAAGTTTAGATCTTAATTAAGACAAGGGTTTAACCCCTAATCCTTTTACCATTAAGACCAAAGGTTAATTTTAAGGGTCAATGACAAATCAATATATTTTTAGTATATTATTGATGACAATTTTAGGTTTAGATTAAGTATCATCTACTTAATCAAGTTATCAAGATTTTTATGTTCAATTATAGTTTAATGTCAATTAAGCACATTTAAGTATTTAAATAAATGTTAAGGTTCTTTAACATATATCCTAAAATCATAAGAGCATATAAATATAAATTTGACATAAAATGGAAGGTAATTAAGGCAAACTAAATTCTAAATCAAAACAAAAGAGTTAACCATTGATTATAAATCTAAAGGACTTAAGTTTCATGCCATTTAGCTGTTAAGATGTACCTATTCAATACAAGTTTTTAAGGATTTTATTATCTACCAATTGGTACAATACATTTAAGATACATAATAGATTTTGAGTATTTGATAAAGATGACAAAATTTCAAATTTAATTTAAACATAGAATTTTATGCAATGCTCAATTTTAACTAAAATAGGTAAATTTGATATAATTTAGTACCACTATGGTCTTAGGGGCCTTAAAATGTGAAAACGGTGAAGTTTCGGCCATTTCAGCTATTTATTGACATTTTCATAGTTTATGGGCGCTATGGCGCGCGGCGGCGCGCTGCAGCGCTTTTGATGCTGTGGTGCGTTGCAACGGTTCTTCAGTGCTTAATTTTTTTTTAAAGGCGGTTGCCACGGCGGGCGGTAGCGCGCTATAGTGGACTAACTCGCAGAAACACTATTCAATTAATTTAATTTTTTGATTTCATATAATTTTCCTGGGATGGCGCTGCAGCCCGCTGTGACGCACTATGGCGCACTGTAGTGGTCCACTTGTGGATTACTGTTCAATTAGGTGATTAACTAATTTTATATGATTTTTCCCGAAATGACGCTGTAGCCTGCTATAGCGCGCTGCAGCGCCAGACGATATTTTCTCCAGTGCGAAACCCGTAAAAGCCTCATTTCGAGCTCAAATACTCATAATCCAGAGCATTTCATGAGTAGTTCCATATATCAATAGAAAGGTCTTTCCAATACCTTTCTATTGACACTAAAATCAACACAAATGAAGCATCCTAACTATACAAAAAATGATGATAAAGACCAGAGTATGCAAAATGAATGAAAAATAGAGCATGCAATTTTCAAAGTAATGAGATGCCTCAATGAGATTTAATGGCTTCCATACACCATCATGAGTTTTTAAGGGTACAAACAAGCATAGTAGCTATATGAAGAAGACAAGGAAGAGGAGCAAATGAGTACATTAGTCTTGCAAGAAGTGGAGGAAGAAGGAACCTTTACTTTCTTCAAGAATTTTAGAGGTAGAGAGCTCTTTCTTCAGCACATGGTACAGACATGGAGGTATGGAGAAAGCTTTTGCTCTTGCAGCAAAAAGCAGAAGGAGGGGTTGTGCTTCTCCTTTAAAGGAGGAGAGGGAGAGGGAGGCTCCATCATGAGCTAGGGGCTAGGATGTGAGGGGGCCATCATGCTTTTCTAAGGAGGGCATGGCTAAGAGGAGAGGGGAGGGATGGCCTCAAGTTATTTGCATAGGAGAAAATGGGGGGGGAGGGGGATGGCCAGCCAAAATTGTAAGGGAGGAAAGAAGAAATAAATGCAAATTAAGGAATAATTAATTGTTATTCCAAATTTTTAATTTATAAAAAATTCATATTAAATAAACGTACTCCAAAAAATCCCAAAAATTCACCCCTAGCTAATTTGGGGGTGAGAAATTCAACGGCGAAGTTGGATTTTGATTCCAACGACTATTTAGTTATCTAATTATTCGACGCATTTAATTATATTAAAATATTCGTGAAAATCTGACGACTTCCAAATGCCCCCAAAACATCACCCCTAGCTAATTTGGGGGTGAAGATCGTAACTGTAAAGTTGGATTTTGATTTTGAGATCAAATTAAATAACTCAAATTTCTAATTAATTAAATATGAAAATAATCTAAATTATTTGATTTAGCTCCGAATCGCACCAAATCTTCGGGTATTGATTCAAATGACTATATGAACTTAATAAAATGATAATTAAGATATGATTAGGCTTGAATTAAACTAGGTAATAACCTTGGGTTGTTACACTTATTTTGACCCCATTTTTCTTCACTAATTAAATAGACATGTTTAACTTCTCTTTTCATTCTATATGTGCTCGCAGAATGAGTACTGTTTAAAATAACTTTAATCAATTCATATATAAAATCTTCTTCAATTTTATAGATTGTTAAAACTCATCACAGCTTTTAGCTATATTACTTTCCATAGTTCTAGACTATGTGAATCTTAGACTAATAGTCTAAGATCTTTCTTCAATTTCTATACTATGCATTTTCTATATTTTAGTACTATACTTTACTTATTTACAGTTTACTTAGATTACAGTGAATATTATTAAAATCACATTTAAATATTTCACTGTCTATTTTTCTTACTTCGCATAAGTTCTTTTGAACATATACATGATTTACTTCATTTACTTTCATATGCACTTTAATTTCTTTCTAGCATATTTAGAATGCTTTTACCCTTATTTTATTTGCAAGCTATGATGTATATTTAAGTGAGTATTCTAACTCATTTTGCCTTTTTCTTACTTATATTTTTCACACTTGTATGCTTACCTTTTTGCACCCATCCTTGTGCTTATGTTATAATTAGTAATGATATCCAATTAAATAATAATATGCTTAGCCCAATCTTAAGATATACTTAGACTGTTTAGTATAACTATATTTTCTATTTTTTAGTTTTGCCCTATCATATTTAAATACTAAAATATAATAGATCATGTGCATTTGGAGGCTAGTAGAGCTGGACCAAGTGCTAAAAGCTAGCTGCTTCTGCTTATAATATCATAAATATATAGCTTATAAATATTTACAAGTGAGCTTTTAAATTCTTACTTTCGTTTAAGTTTATTATCAGTTTGTAATAATAATGACATTTTCTTTACTTATACTATACTTGTGTTGAAGTTTAGCTTTATAGTTAATTGCTTGGGATGAATGAATGGATGGATCTAAATCAATATTAAATAAGTCATTAGTTGCATATCTACTTTGTATGTTGATTAAAATTAGTTGTATACTAAATTACTTATAAAATTGGAAAATATTTATATATCTAAGTTGAGAATATCTTCTTATCTTCATGTATGCATTAAATGCTGTGAATTGAGCACACTTTAAGGTAGATAATTGGATACTAAATTGTTGTAACGGATCGACTTACTTTAGAATTGGAAATAAGCAATCCCATATAACGGATTGACTTTATTTAATAATTATAAATGAGCAAATCTTATGTAATAGATTGGCTCTATATTAGAAATGGAATTAAACAATTCTATGTGATGGATTGATTTCATGTTAGTTTTAGGTCATTTTTCTTTCAATTATATCTTTCATTAGAATGGAAGACTTGTATGTCTACATTGCAGGTGTTTCTTTAGCCGAATACAGCAGAAACTCTGCCAAAATTTTTAAAAATTTAATAACTTAGAATAATTTGGAAAATTGTAAACTCATGTTTCATATATTAAATACTTAAAATTTTTATATCTAGAATTGTAAGTACTCATATTAAATGTTTTTAAATTGCATTCTCTAATGTCCTTACATGTATTGCATCTTCATATATTTCTTACATAACACATTTCATAAAATTCCTTCTATCTTAACTTAAAGCCCTCTCCTAAATATTTGGCCAAATACAACATCTAATGATTTGAATTAGTTTCATTCTAATATAGTATTAGATATTCTTGTGACATATCAATATTGAGTTAAGTGATTCTCAATATTGAGGTCATTATACTTAGGTCAATTAAGACTAATCCAAGTCCTAATTATGATTTTAATGTCTTAATTAAGTCATTAAGAACTCACCTCTAAAACCCAATCCAAATCATGAATCAAATGGATAAAATCCTGATTTTGGGAATTTTTAGAAACTCTAGAAATTGACCTATTTAATTTGACCTTAAATCAAAAATTTGACTTTGCCATTATATTCACCACCCCCAAATTAGCTAGGTGTGATATTTTCAAGACATTTAGAAGTCATTGGATTTTCATCGAATATTTTATTATTATTTAAATACCCAAAAATTCGAATAATTAAATACTCATCAAAATTAAAATCTGATTTTGTCGTTGCATTCCTGTGGGGCCCCCGTACTGGTAATAAGGAAGTATGGTGCTCCAACTGTGGCAAATCCTTCACTTAAGTAAAGTTAGGCGAACCCAATCTGGCTTAAGTCAAGGACTTGTCACCAAGTGCTATAACATCCATCAATATAAATATCAAAGTGGTGGAAGTAGTAAAATAAAGTAACATCCACAAGCATACATAGTAAGGAAAGAAAAATGCAATAAAGTAACTCATCACAATGCAAAAAGTAAAGTACATCCAGAAAATTAATTATTACAAACTGAAATGAATAACTGCAAGATGAAAGACTCTCGTACACATTAGAAAATAAACAGGGTAAAACTAGTTAAACAGCAGCTGGAAGGTCCTCCTCCTGAACTGGCTCCTCCTCAGCAACACTGCCCACGAACACGTCTGAATCTGACATTTGTCGGCATCACAAATGCCAGGGCCCCAGCCAACAAAATAAAAAGGTTACAGTTAGACAATTGTCTAAGTACATTTTAAGCTATTTAAAGTGAACAGTATATTAAAGGATATCACATTTTATTTAACTACACATGCAAGCAGTAAAGGAGCAGCAAGCTATGGAAGAAATGGAATACTATAAACTATCCATTTATAGTATGCAACACGTATGTGAAGTAACATACAAAACACTAAATAAACAAGATAAGACTAAAAGTAAAATAACTGCAACTACTAAATAAACATGATCCTAACATGATTATGATCGAAATAAAATATACTGAGTATAAAAGAACGCAAGTACTGAATATAATAAAATTCTAGCATCCTAAACATATCATTTATACATATATCTAAGCCATAATATATACATACAACGTGCGGATTAATATGAAAAGAAAGGCCACTGAGACATGTGGCGAAAGCAAAGCAATATATAAAATATGAAGCCACTGAGACATGTGGCAAAGCGAGCAAATACAAAAAAATAAGGCCATTGAAGCATGTGGCAAAACAAACCAGAAAACCAAACAATACAATACAGCTTAAGTAGTAATATGCCTAAGTCCTAGTACTGCCATATCAGCCAATAGGCCATACAAGGCCTCCGATATCAATCAATCAATCCTCAGCCTAGCCATCCAAATATGATAGGTCTGAGTCCAGTCTATACAATACTACTACTGAAGAGGCAGACTAAACTAGGTCATATTCTACTAACTGTGACAAAACAAAGCTGAATGATATGTAAATTCAATATTAGCTTAGGATACATCATCCTAAGTTTTCCTACTATGCTCAAGGGCGAAAGCTCAAAATCCAAGGTGAGCAAAGCAATCTAGTCAAAGTAAGCAAGAGAATTAATTTAGACTTATGTGATATCTGTTGTTATCTAATTACCAAATCTAACTACTCTAAAAAGGTACAAGCTTAGGATCTTCAATATCCAGCTATCGAGTAGAATCTCAGATTTACGTCCTTAAAGTCAAATATTATAACTTAATGAGTTCTAATCCAGAATTATGTGACGACTATATGGTTTAAATAAGCAAATCAACGACCTAATTTTATGAATATTTTACTCTCTTACCTAAATCTTGACCAAATATATCAAGATTTAAGAATTTAGAACTTAAACCCTATGTTGAGTTCAAATTCCAAATCCAAGGGGATATTCTAAACAAGATCTAGGTTTCTCACTTAAACCTAATTTAAAGATAAAGAATCCTATAAGCTGAAGGATTCAGGAACTAAGATCTTAGTGAAAGGCTATCTACTGATTATAAGATAAAATAATCAATTAAGAACTTAAGAATCTAAGATCTATATTCAATCTTTAAGATAATTTCATTATCTTATTGATTGAATCATCCTATACCCACATGGAAAGTTTCAAAAGATTAAACAATCAATCATTAAAGAATTTCAATTGGAGGTGGTTTGATCCAAATTAAAGATCTATGCCTAAGATCTAAATATCTGAAGTTTGATCACTTTAGACTTCTAATTAGAGTTTTGATTTAAGGATTTCCATTTGTGATTTTCTTTAGATTCTAATTTCATAATTAATTATAAGGAGCTTATTAAGGTTAAAATTGACAATTCCAAGTATTATATTAATATTAAACCCATTTTGACCTTCTTAGGTCACTTAAGATATAAGGGTCTGAGTTTTGATCACTTTAGACCTTAATCTAAAATTTTACTTATACATTTCCAATTACTTTTCTTTTAACTCTTAATTCTTAAGTTATCTTAACTGAACTTATTAGTGAGATAATTGACCTTTTCAATTATTATATTTAAGGTTTAATGACATATGATCTTTATAAGTAGAACTTAAGATCTAAGTATCTTTATTAAGGACTAAATGAAGATCTCATGGACTAAAGATTATTATTATTCTAGAATTTCAGAGAACATTTCCAATCTACTTTTTAGTGGTTTTAGTGAATTTTTCAATCTTAAGGAACATTAAATCACATTTTAGTCAAAATGACCAAAATGTCCTTCTTAAGGCTAAAATTGGGATTTTAGGGTTTTATTGCCCAAATTTGTTATAATCTATTTTAATGTGTTTTATATTACTTAATGAAGTGGAAAACACCTTTAATTGAGGTTTTGATGACCTAAATGATCTTAATTAGCACTAATCACATAATTAAGGCACTTTGGGTGATTAGTGAAATTAGGGCACTTTAGGGCAATCCAACCTTACACTTAGATTTTACTAGGTTTATTATGATATTAGGAACCATTCTCACCCAAATTAGAGGCTTAATTAGGGTTTAATTTACTAATCCTTGATTAGGGTAATTAAGGAGTGATTAAAAAAATTAATTATCCAAAATTAATTTTAAAGGTCTGGAATTGTTCCTTAGGGTACAAGGAGCAATCATAGCTCTAAATCTCATAAATTGGATAATTATATGATTTTATATGATTTAATTAAAAACAGAGAATGTTTGGCAAATAATTTTTAATCCAACCATTGGATCTAAGATTTTATTGTATATTTAGATTCCTTGAATTTTTCTGATTCAAATGGTATATTGGATTATAACATTTGGATATGAATAACTAAAGTTATTAAATTAATTTATTCTAAATTTTTATTTAAATTAAAACTATAGGATTTAAATTAATTAATTTCAGAATCATTAAAAATGTATTCCTAAAATTATTCAATAATCGCGGCCCAAATTCTAAACCGCGCGGGTCGGGGCTCGGCCAGGCCCAAAATCCTCATCTTCCTCCTCCCGATCGCTCCTGCAGCCCTAATCCCTGAGACGGGATTCCAGCGCCAAATTCACCGCACTCCGATCACGCCGCGCCTGCGATTTCGACGGCTACACGTTCCCTGACCTCAGACGCGTCGATTGAACCACGAAGCCCCAACTAGGATGCTCTGGTTCGCTAGATGCCCATTTGGCCGAAATCCCTCAGCTGGCGCACCTGTGAGGAGATAATTCTCCTCACAGAGTCCACGATCCACCGATGTCTCGATCCCTACACGTTCAGGGATCCAAAATAGAGCGATAGGGCGCAACCAGAGGTCCTAAGGTGGTCTAGATCGCCGGGGTGCTACGCGGCGATTTTTGTTGCTTGGCTCGCGACTGGATCGATCTATTCCAGTCGAATCCATCGATCTGGTCGAACCTACCTATCGATACTTGACTACAATTATTGCCCAGAGGAGTCTAGTATTAACTAGAAAATTAATTCCTACTGGAGATGCCGAATTTGGCGAACCCAGAATTTCGTTTGGCGGTGCGCCCAGACGACGAAGGAGATAAGGTAAGATCCTACTCAGCATCTAGGCTTGCGAAGAGGCGAAAGTAGAGCTGAATTCCAGCTCGACAGGAAAAAGAGGAATAGGGCTGTACCTAAGATCGAAGACTCGCGGAGAAGGAGGTAATGCAGGCCGTCTCGAAGGCACTTAGGGGTTCCAGGGGCTCTATAAGGGGGTCTTAACTCCAGACCTCACCCTCTATCAACAGCTGCAGCAGGTCACGCCGTCCGGTTTGCCGAGAGCTTCAATGGCTTCAACTGGGGAGTGGAGTGAAATTTAGTGAGCAAAGGAGCTCATGAGAAGCTTGGAAGGTATTTATAGGACGGGAGAGATCTAGGGAGTGGATGCCAGAGCTCTGGTTTGGAGCTTGGCTTGGCCCGGGCACTTCCCTAATTTTCTAGAATTGGGGCGTTTTAGGCCTCCTGGCTCAGCCGGCTAGGCTCGGCCACAAACGGGAAGGTACCAACGGTCGAGCTGACCTGGCGCGGGGAGTGGCAGACAGGAATTACGTGGCGAATTTCTGCGGATTCTTCCTGTCGGGACAAAGCCTTCTGGGGACAAAAATGAACAGTGGCGGGGTCACCAGAGCTGTCTGATGGTCTGTTAGTTGGCGCAGGACGGTCCTGATCACCCGACATCTAACGGTCGTGCGTGGGATTGGATCGACCCTTGGATCTGATCCGCGGATCGAACGGGTGAGCGGCTTACTTAAGGCGGATGGATTAAGCGCTGTTGGATCAGATCTCAGAACTGCGGAACGGTCTAGATTTACTGGATCCGATTGACGGCGCGAGCCGTTTGGATCGAAGCACACTGAGATGTGTGCTAACGATCCTACGGGCGCAAAGCCGTGCACCGCTGTCGGGACCCCGCAGCGGATCTGTCACGGTCCCGACAGCAAATCCTAACAGTACTTTTAATTAAATAAATAAAATTATATATTTAATTAAAATTAATTTAATTATTCTATGAATTCCTATATCCAATTTAGGACCAAATGAGCTCCAAAAATTTCCAAAAATTCACCCTTAACTAATTTTGGTGTGAGAAATTCAAAAATGAAATCAGATTTTATTTTGGAGATCAAAATAATTTAAGTATTTGTCAGGGCTTAAAAATAGCCAAAAATACCAAATTTTCCAATTTAGCTCCAATTGATTTCAAACTTTTAGGTTTAGGTTTAAATGACCCATTGAATCTAATGGAATCAAAATCAAACTTTAATTTAGCTTAATTAATCTAGTTTTTAGCTAGGGTAACAACCTATGGTTTTTACAGTTCCTTACCTCTCAATTAGCTATGGGTAATTTATTGAGAATTTTTGGAACATGTTTAAATAGTTATTTTTAATTAATAAAATCATTATAAAATATTTAAATAATAATATATTTAATTTAAATTAAATAAGCGTCATTCCCTCTATTTAGTGTCAGTGTTTCCTTTCGTCAATCAAGATGGAGGATTGTGGTCGTCTGATCATTCGATCAGACGGCAGGAGAATAATCATCTCCGCGAAGGCTCTGCATGTCGCGAAGAGGAGATGCGCGTTACCCTAGCTTTTTGCCGCTTGTCAATCACCGCTAAAGGTCACTCTTTGTAAAATACCAAAATTTCATTCTCAATTGTTTAATAATATTTAAATAATTTTGACTTCAGATTGAAAATCTAACTTCACCATTGCGTTCATCACCCCCAAATTAGCTAGTGGTGAAGTTTTGAACGCATTTGGAAGTTATTAATTTTTAGACGAATAATTTAATATTATTTAAATACCTGAAAATTCGAGTAATTAAATACTCATCTGATCGAAAATCCGAGTGCACCATTGTGTTCAGAAGCCCTCAATTAGCTAGGATTGATATTTTTAAAATTTTTGGAATATAATTATTAATATTAAGTTTAAATAATTAAATTAATTAAAATAAATTAAATAATTATTATTTAATTAATTCAAACGGTCACCGTCAGTTGACCTTTAATGCCGTCTCCTTTTCATTTGAATATGACGGTTTCTTCGAACCGTCCGATCTTCCGATCGGACGATTCGCGTCTGTCTTCTCCGCGAACAGACGCACGACCTCTCCGTGACGCGAATGGGGCATGCGGCGCCCTAATTTCCTCCCAAAGCAACGCAAGTCGCCATCTCCACCGCTAAAACCTTCCTTTAAGAGCTCGATTAAACCTTAAAGACTAAATTTTCTTCATCTGCAATCAAAACCACGAAGATCCTTGAAGATCATCTTCCCCGAACCCCAATTGCCTCCAGCCGTTCATCTTTAGGTACCCTTATCTTTTGATCTACCCGGTTAAATTGCTAAGTTTATTATACGAATTTTCAATTTCAGAAGATTGATTAGATTTTCATCGGACTTGATTGTATTCAATAGAGTCCGATCGAAGCAATTTTATTGAAAATCTACAGTCATTTCCGTTATAAGGTTCCCTCGTCGATAGACCTTCCTAGGGTTAGCTATTGCCGGAGCTGTGAGTCCCCTCGGGCCGTAATCTAGGTACCAATCGAAAGGTCACTTCAAGACCTATCGATCGACATATGAACCAATCCATATCGTCAAGATTAAGGCTGGCAATTTTGATACCCTAGGAGTCGTGGTGTGGTGAGGTCGCGAATGGAGGAAGAAGAAGGAAGGTTTGGGTCGGGCCGGGTCAACCCGGGCCCGACCCATCTCCACGGGCTTTTGTCCGTTTCCACGGGCACTCGAGTATACGGGACCCACGCCAGCCACCGCGTGAATAAGAAGACGCCACGTGGCTCTTCTAGAAGCCAGATGACTGTCGCGTGGGGCCCACCTGCTGATCCTCGGCGAATAGCGGAGCGCCACATGGACGTGGGGCCCGCCAGACATCTTTTCCTGCAGACAAAAATAAAATTTAATTTATAATAATAACTATTATATTAATTAATAAACATTTAATTTAATTCTTATAATATTAAACGGATATTAATAAATATACATATATATAAAATATAAATCAAATCAAAAAAAAAAAAACTAAAATAATATATATATATTAATAATAATAGAAATTTTTATAAATAAATAAAATAAAAACATAAATATAAATGTATTTGCAAACAGAAATTTAACATTTTAATATATTTAATAAATAAAATAAAATAATATATATAATAGAAAAATAATTAACAGAAAATTTATATAAGATAAATATATATAAAATCAAGATAAATATAAATAGAAAATTTATAATAAATTTGGATATATTAACCAAACGTAATAATTAAATATTAACATTAATATAAAATATAATTAAAATAACTAAATAAAATATTAATAAATAATAAATCAGAAAATAAAATAAGTAATAGATTTATAAATGGAAGATAAATATTTCTTTAAAAATAATTAATTAAGTTAAGTATTAAAAATACATTTAATTAATTAAATCCTAAAACTTTAATAATCCATAACTTATGAAATATATATTCAAATAATACAATTAAATATATTATAATAATCAGCAAAAATAAAAGATTAATTTGGAACTATCAAAATTTTATTTGAATCAATACTTAACATAATGATATTTTGAATATTTAAATAATTACAAAAATAATACAAAATTTAGATTAGCCATAACTTTAAACATGCTTACCTAAATATATCAAATATAGGTATTAAAATACTCAAAAAAACTTAAAGAATATCTTAGAAGTATTAATTTGGCTGTTTGAATTAAAATTTGACTAATCACAATTATGACTTAACTCTAATTAAGCCTTTAAACTTAGAAACTTGAAATGACTATAAGTTAGTCAATTTAGCTCTAAATTAGGTGATCCAAATATCTATTTAGATCAGAAAATCCTAATTTTCAGTAAACTGCAAAAATATTTAAGATCCAATAGTTAGATCTCCTAATTAACCTTAATCACTCTAAAAACTTGATTAGTGAATATTAGCAAATATAATAATCCAAATTAAATGATTTCAGTTTTTAATGACTCATAAAGTAAATTAGAACCTAAATATATAATTAGTTTAATGATTTTGTAACTAAAATCACTAATCACTCTCTAATTATAATAAACTTAATTATTAATCCTAGAAATTAGAATAGCTATAACTTAACCAATTCATATCAAAATTGAATAATTTTAGGCTCTATAAAAACCTTAGAGCATAATCTATAATAAACTAATATAAATTTTCTATTTTAGAGAAAAATTACTAAAATGCCCTTATAATTTGACCTTATAATGCATAAATAATTATATAACTTAGTAAAAATAATTCAAATAAATCAAAATAAACATAATATTACAAATCATTATTAAATCATTAAATTAATAAATTTTAATATTTTGGCAGATCAAAAAAATTAAATTTGGTTGATTTATCAAAACAAATCAGGTACGTAAATTTACTTATAAGATTTATTTCAGTATTCTTATTTGAGCCATTTTTCTATTTGAGTATTATTTGCACTGCTTACCGCATTTTAATTTACAAAAAATTTATATCAAATAGCATGTAACAAAAAGAATGAAACACAATATATATTTTTATGGTGTTTGTCTTTAGAGGGTGGAATGCAAAACTGGAATCTGTACAGATTGGGATAGCTAGCAAGCCCCTGGGAGTTATATGGAGGGATTTAGCCTCTTGTAGGAAGTAGGCAAATCCAGAGAAAAGACACACCATCAGTTCCTAATTTGAATAAGCTACCGACGGGTGGCGAGATAAGCTTCCAACAGATTATGCCTATGGGTTTACCCATTTGGGCTCAGGAGTTTCCGGACTCGACTTATTATTATAAATGCTTTTGATAAAATTTATTTCATATATGTTGATTTTCACAACTATTTTGCAGAGCAAAAATTGATTTTGGAAATTGCTTACTTTATTTGCAGTATTTCAGTTATTTTCATATTTGATTCATACCTGTTATAGGATGCTATATTTATTCTTATAAGAACAATTTGCGTACTCCTACCTGACTGATAAATTGAATTTTTCAGGTTTTGATAATTAAAAAGACTTAGAAGATCTGCCAAATTAAAAGAAGAAGAATAAAAGAAGCAGAAGAATATATATTTTTTTATTTTATATTTTGTAAAATTCAAACTGTTGTAACTTATCATATATGTTTTGGCTCTATGTACAAAAGAACTGTGGATTATTATTATTTTATTTTATTATTTCCTTTTTGAATTTATAAAAATGTATATATTTTTAATTGAGATGAATTGTTCTTTAAAGACTCTTGAACTTCGATCCCCGGTCGCCACAGAAATTGGTATCAGAGCGAAGTTTGAGACTATTTAAAGAATAATTCATAAAAAGAGCCAACTATATGAATACTGTTACTAAAATATTAGAAGTTAGATCTTAAGTTGGAGAGCTTATTAAGTATAGTTTATTATTTTTTAGATTATGGATAGTCAAAATAATAACAACAACAACAATTAATCACAGGAGGAAAATGTTCCTCAAAACACTCCTAGTCACAACGAGACTGTTTCACCTAATGTTGAAGTAGTCTATCCTTTTGATCACAGTGGAGCAAATCAGATGCTCTAGTTCATGAATATGATGAGTCAATTCATGAACAGTCAACAAATTTAGAATCCAAATCCTATTCAGAGGAAAGCAGTAAATGAAGACATGCATGTTTTTCTCAAACTTCAACCTCCCAGATTTAATGGCAAAGCAACTCCTTATCAAGCCGAAGAATGGATCCAAAGAATAGAAAAAGAATTTAGGTGTGCTAAGAGCTCCAAAGATCAGAAGGTATCTCTTGCTACTTATCTTCTGACAGAAGCTGCTGAAAAGTGGTGGAAGTCAACCAAGAGCACTACATTTTAAAATAGAATAGAAGAAGAAATTCATTGGGAGGAATTTGTGAAAACATTTTTAGGCAAATATGTGCCTCAGTCTGCCAGGCAAACAATGAGAAAAGAGCTATTAAACCTAAAGCAAGGAAGTCACACAGTAATAGAATATGAGGACGAATTCACGCATTTAGCTAGCTTTGCTCCAGAGATGGTTACTACTGAAGAAGTCAGATGCCATTTATTCCTTAATAGATTAAGGAATAACTTTCAACACATTTTGACACCTCTTCAGATCTTAAGCTTTGCCCAATTAGTAGAGAAAGCTAAGCTTATGGAAGCCCAAGAAGAGCAGTACTCTTCAAGAATGAAAAGACCAGCATTTTCTCATCATTTTCAATCAAAGAGGCAGCACTTTTCAAGACCTCAAGAAAAAGTGTTTAATATTCAAGGTAACTCAAGTAGACCTGCTCCGAGAACACCAAACACTTGCAGGTTTTGTGGAAGAATTCATAGTACAAATAAATGCTTTACCGGTGAAGGTCAATGCCACCGATGTGGAAGGACGAATCATTCCATAAAGTTCTGTCGAGCCACTTACACAGTCAATGGGTATCAAATTCCAAATCAAGGAAAAGCACTTATAAGAAATCAAGGAAGACCACCAGTAAACCAAGGAAATAATATTGCATCTTCTAGTAATCCAAGAAAAAATCAAGCCCAGACCAGAATATTTAATCTATCTCAAGAAAAGGCAAAAGAAGAACCTGATGTGATCACAGGTACCATTTTATTATTTCAGTACCCTTGTTCAGTTCTTTTTGATTCTGGAGCTACGCATTCTTTTATTGTGTCAAAAATAATTCAACAATATTCATTACTAGTAGAACAACTTTCATCAGCCCTTAAAGTTAATTTACCATCAGGAGAATTCTTAGAAATAAATATCTTTTGTAATTGTAAGTTAGATTTAAGTGGAAATTCTTGGGAAGCTAAACTCACTATCATCCCTATAACTAGTTTTGATATTATCCTTATGATGGACTGGATGAGTCAGAATAAGGCATTGATTGATTGTGCAAAGAAGAGGGTATATATTTATAATGAAGATAAGAAAGTAACCTTTATTGGTCAAAGAAGTGCAATTATTAGCCTTATCCCAGCAAATAAGATTGAAAAGTTTATTAGAAAGAAATATCTCATATTCTTAACTTTACTCTCAAGTTCTGAAGTTAAAACTACAACTTTAGAAGAGACTCCTGTAGTAAAAGAGTATGCAGATGTGTTTCCATAATAACTTCTAGGTTTGCCACCTCAAAGAGAAGTGGAGTTCAATATTAATTTAAGTCAGGGAACAAATCCTTTATCTAAAGCTCCATACAGAATGGCACCCAAAGAATTAGAGGAACTTAAAAATCAACTTCAAGAGTTGACTGAAAAATAATTTATAAGACCAATTAATTCTCCTTGGGGATTCCCAGTTTTATTTGTTGAAAAGAAAAATGGAAGTATGCAATTATGTATTGATTACCGGGAATTGAATAAGGTTACTATTAAGAACAAATACCCATTATCTATATTTATATGATTTGGAATTTTATTTATTTAGTTATGCATATTTTTAGTTTAAAGATTAATTAGTTTAAATTAGATTATTCTAATTTTTATATTATCTATGTATATATATATATATATATATATTTATTTATTTATTTTATTTTATTTCTCCGAAGATGGCGGGCCCGGATGCTTAAACAGCTGCAGAAGATGGGCCACACGGCATGATCTTACTGGAAGAAGAGCCATCCGATGGGTCCCACTGGCTGCCGTTGCCAGTAGACAGGACGTGACCAGCCGAAGAGACGCGGGCCCCACACTTCCATGCGACAGCTCCGGAGGCTGGACAATGCGCACTGGCGGGTCCCGCGCTTTGACACGCGCACACCTGGGCCTAAACACGGGTCGGGTTGACCAGGCCCGATCCGGCTGGGCTCCTTCTTCTTTACCTCGAAGCCGACACTACTAGGGCTTATATTTTGCGGCTCCTCCGACGACGGTAAAGCTCATCCCACACGGTGATGTGAAGAGATGATCAAGACCTATCTAATGACATAGGGTTCGACATCTGGTGTGACCTATCTTGCACGAAAACCCTAACCATAGAAGGACATGCCGAGGGAGTTTATAGCTAACGGTTTATACTGTGGACATTTTGCGAAATTTGAAAAATCGAACCATCTATCGTTTAATCAGGTTATGTTAACAATTAATCGGAGGCTTTAAATAGTAATTTGAATTTTAAGATTGATAATTGCATGAATAATTAGGATGATCAGGGTGGTACCTCGATGAACGGTGAAGGAACGATCGAAGCTTTATTGCCAGGTTCTGGGCTTCAAGCTTGAAACTTAGCAAAGAAGGAGTTCTAATGGTCTTATACGAGGCCTTAGGTGGTGGCTAGAAGTGGTAGGGAGTCCACATGGCAACGACTTCACCGCGTGTCAATACGCAGGACACGCGCTGTGCTCTATGTGCTTCGCGAGAGAGACGATCTCGTGACCATCGGATCTCTCGATCGGACGGTCCGCGAGGATCATTAGTTTGAACAACGCAAATAGATTTAGGGCGACGACGTTACACTCTATCTGATGGCACCGTTAATAATTAATAAAATATATTATTATTTAAATTATTTTGAACAATTTAATTAATTAAATCTAACTCATTAAATGTTCTACAAAAATTTCCAATAAATCACCCCTAGCTAATTGAGGGGTGAGGAATGCAACGGCGCACTCGGATTTTCGATCATACAAGTATTTAATTATTTGGCTTTTTTCTTGGTATTTAAATAATATTAAAATATTCGATGAAAATCCAACGAGTTCCAAATTCTTTCAAAATTTCACCCCTAGCTAATTTGGGGGTGGATAATGCAATGGCGAAGTCAGATTTTTGATTTGAGGTCAAAATAAAAAGTCAATTTCTAGGGTTTTAGAATTTTCCAGAAATCTAAATTTAATTTAATTGATTCCTGATTTAACCTAGATCTTAGAGGTGAGTTCTAATTCACTTATTTAGTGTACTAGAATCTCAATTAAGACTTAAATTAAATTTAAGTAACTTAGGTAATAACTTGGATTGTTACAGCTTACCTCACAGTTTGTTTAAGTTATAATTAGTTAATTATAACTTTTACTACTTTTCTTTGATACTTTACTGCTCTTAAATTGCTTATGTTAATTTGTGATATTATATAAATTATAAAATGCTTAGCCTAAAATGTACTTAGATATTTTGACGAATCAGATTTTCTTTTCTCTTGGCTAGAACCCTGTCATTGTGATACCGACAATGGCAGACTCCGCATTATTTGAGGTAAGTCCTGCTTAAGAGCTTACTTAGGAGGAGGAGCATGCAGGAGAAGATCCTTAGTTATTTAGTTCTATTTGTGAGGATTGAGTGACTTTACTTCATTTCATTAAACTTTTAAATGCTTTGTAATAATACTAGTTAGAACTACTTTTACTTTCCTGCTTATGTATTCTAAGTTGTATAGTTCTTTTCTGAATGTATGGATATTATTATTTGTATTTCTTCAACACTTTGATATTTATAATATGCTCATTCAGTGATTATCTCTTTTGCTCTCTATTTTAGGGCGCTTCCTTCCCATAACATTTGATTAGAAATGTCTATCCTTAATCTAACGCTAAGTGAAGGGTTGCCCGTTGATGACCACCACTTAATCTTAGATGATTAAGGGGCGGCTGCCACAACTCCACCGTTATTTGAAAATGTGAATCGATATTTAAGAGTTTCACTTATTACTATTTAAGTGAGTCTTTACATGATAAAATCTTATTTTTTTAATAGTTTATAGATTTTATCCTTTATAATAATTATTTTGAATTTAAACTTTAGTATAAGTTTAGAGATCCATATTATTAAGCTTAACTTTACTTAATAAGATATCCTATCTTATAGTATGAAATTATTCTTAAGTTTAACAAAATTAGATAATTAAGATAATTAATTAACAAAATTAGATGTTAATTTAATAAATTAAAATCAATAAGTTTAAGGAAAATTATTTTTCATGTCAGGTATGAAATTATTCTTAAGTTTTATTTCAAGTATCTTAATTTTGAGCTTATTTTCATTTGAATATTACTTATTTATTTTATCATGCAAATCACTTTATTAAATTGCAATATTTCTTATAAAAGTGTGTAACAAAATGTAAGAAAATTTTATTTTCAGTATTTATCTTTGAAGGAAGAAATAAAAATGTAATATGTACAGATAAAATTTACTAGTAGCTCACGATGAAATAATGATGGATCTAGCTCTTATGTAAGTGGGCAAAAAATCCAGAGTTAATATACACGATTTTACATCTATAATATGAGGCGCTACCGATGGTGGTGATAAGCTCCCATGGTTAATAGGTTTTACTTGTTGGATGATGAGTCGTCTGACTCAAATTTATGTCACAATTTACTTTTAATTGAAATTTTTTTACTTGATGCTTTTCAAATATATAATTTTATATCTAACATGCAGGGCAAGTTTGGTAAAATTTATAGCATTTATTTTATTATACTTCAATATAAAAATTTAATTTTCTTTCCATTTTATTTGATTTACACATTTTTAGGATGCTATAAAATAAATTTTAATGGATAATTTTTGTACTCCTGACTGACTGGCTATATTGATAATTATTTTAGGTTTTAAAAACTAAAGCTTAAGAATATACTCACTTAGAAAAAACTTAAAAGGATAAGTGGATTTGAGTGAATATATTTTATTTTATTATATGTTGTAATAATAATTGAATTTATATAATTTATAAGATTGGCCGTGTGATGAATATATAACTTATAATATTATTATCTCATTCTTTATATTTCAAATAATTAGTTTATTATTTAGAAATTCTTAAATTTGATCGCTCGATCGTCACAAAGATGGATGAGGATATATGAAAGCAATATTCCAACTTTTTCTCTTGATTTGAGGTAGATCTCTTAGATTTTAAAACCTTGTAACTATTATGCATGATGTTGGGACGATATCAATTCTCACATGTGAGTCTGTAATAACTTGAGGTTATTAGATCACTTAAACAAGTTTAATCAAGAGCGTAATTGAACTAATTAAAAACTAGTAAATTTTTGAAAATTTGTCTAAATAATATGAATAAAATTAATTAGAGCATACCAAAAGATTAAGCGCATTTTTGTGGTGTTGCTTATCAAATTTAAGATTTTAGTTATAAATTTTCTAAAATAATAAAAAATTTAATGTTTAAAAATTTAAATAAAAAATACATGTTAAATCTAAAACATTTAACATTATTAAATTTCTCATATTAAAATATGTTTGTCAAAACTTCATAAATTTTTGAGATAAAATGAGAAAAATGCACAAAATATATTTTATATTAATTTGATTAAATTCTTTTATGATTAACTAAAATAAATCAATTTTCTCAATTATTTAACTACTGGAATAATCAAAGCCATCGAATCAGCCGTTGGCTCGACAGATTTAATATGACGACAAATCGGTGAGATTAATATCTATTGTTAGATCAACGACTACCATCCGACGGATGTGAATTGAATAAAATTACTTACCCTAATCATGGCCAATTAGTACATTCTCCTTGAAAAATTCTCATCATTTTAGTATGACATTTTATGTGCAACAAATTTGGCTTTATGACAGGCCATTGTGCCATCCTCCTTGTATATTATACAGTATGTCCAACGGCTTTTAGATACGTTTTAGGTTGGATTTTATTAGGTCTATCTAAATGCCCTATCTGAAGCTCAGCCCGATCTTTATCCTTTTTCCTCTTTCGGATTTGGAATCTCAGGCAATGAGATCGGGAGTAGACCTTTTAGCATAGCCGTTCATAGTGGCATCTATGTGAGGCAAAAGGTCTTAGAATTCAGTCTTAAAAAATTAGTAATCTCCCGAGGACATGTAACAATTTTCTGGCATTCATCCATAATTCAAAAAGAAGGTGATGCTTATTTTTATAATATTTTAATTTAACCTAATAAAATTGATTCATTCTAGAGAATGTGATATTAATTGTGCGCACGCACTCTTAATTTTATGTTCATAAATAAGTTATATTGATCAAATTTCATTTCTTGATATTTATTGCGTTATTTTAATCAGTTTAATTAGAATGTCCATAAAATACAAAAATGGTAAGAATTGTAAATTTAATTTTAAAACATAGACTAGACATGCATTAAGGTTTTCTCTCCACTAAGAAAGCAAAATATTTGTGTATAACAATATATCAAGAGAGTGGCTATAATATTGAAATAAATAATTTTAAAATTAATCTTTAACATTCAAAATTATCTTAATAATATATCAATACACTTTAGAGAAATGCTATTTAGATTCGTCGACGTAGTACTTTAAAAACCAATCCAATAAGATTTTGGATATTATTTCAATCCAATTTTAAAAATAATATTTGTATTATTTTAATGTAAACAAAATAAATATTAATGAAATAATATCCAAATTTCATTGAATGAGTTTTTTTGGGTGTCACGTTAGCGATAGCATTTTTCTTTACTTTAATATATATTTTATACAAAACAATAGAGTGTTGCATTTATATCCTAATTTCTAAACAAATAAATTATATCATATTTACATTTTCATTTATTTTTAAATGATATTATGATAATATTTTATTTTTCAATATACTAATTTATAGTTTTATATTTGAATAAATGATTAAGATTTGTTCGCTCAACAACAAGTAGCCTTCTAGAAAAAATATTTTGCTAGTAGACTTATATTAACATATACATATTAAAATGAGAATGACATGATAATCTTATGCGCAAATAGATGATTTGAGTAATTCAATTTTTGTATGAACTAATATTTAAAAAAAAAGAAATAAAATTTTTGATTGATGATAAATATGATTGTGTATATACTGTTATAAGTGTAGCATTTTTCATTAAAAAAAAACATATTTTTCAATAATTTAATGCATATATGTATATATATAATATAATGAAAAAATCATACATTTACACATTATATATATATATATATATATATATATATATATATATATATATATATATATATGATCTTATCGATCATCAATCAAATTTTTTATTTTATTTTTTTATATATTAGTTCAATAAAAAAAATAAATTGTACTAATTATATATTTACACGTAATTATCATACGATCCCCATTTTAATTAATAACTATGATCAGAAGGACTGATCACATATCAAATTTACTTAATTTATCGCGATCGCTAAAATCTCAGCCGAATGCCTTCCAGGCTGTTCGCCTTCCGCGCTTCTTCGTAAACTGCTGAACGCCGCACTCATCGCCGGCGCAACCCGGAACTTAGAAATCACCGAGGGGCATCTTTTGAACCTAGTAAGCATTTGTTGCATTCCTGATTGATTCTCGAGTTCTTGAGCTGTTTGCTTTCCGGAATGGCATTTAGTTCCCCAGTTGCTTATTTGGATTAGGTTTTTTTTTTGTCGTGCATGTCTTGCTTTTCTATTTGATGATATAAAGTGAGAGCAGGCGAAGGAGCTCAACTCAAATTAGAGAGATAAGCTCTTATAGAAAGCTTCAAATACTTGTACGTTACTTACTGGATTTATATTAAGCCTGGAGTGAGAGTGTAAACCAAATATTCTCTAGTTTTTCTGTAACTCTTAAGATGCTTTTTGGTCAGTTTTTTTTTTCCTTCGGGTTTGAATACTACTGTCTTGCGTATTGTTTATCTTATATTCGTACTTTCTCTGGTTAAGTTCATGCAATATATGGTTAACCCAAAATTTATCTAGGTCTTCACGATTGAGTAAATTTCATGTGTTAATGACTAAGAACATTTTGTCATATATATATATATATATTTTTTTTTTTCTTCCATTGTTATCCACAAGATAAGAACATTTGGTGATTATTGATATACAAATTCATGTGGTTATTGACATTTTCTGTGTAACAAATCTGGCTTTGTGACAGGACATTGTGCCATCCTTCATGTATTTTATCCGGTATGTCCAACAACTTCTACGTACGTTTTGGGTTGGATTTGAAGAGACTAGAGTCCAAGTGTTTTGTTCAAGGAGAGCACAGTATTCTTCTTCCATTGCGAGCTTCTAGTGCTCTTGTTTGGCGGCAGCCGTGTAAGAGAAGGGCTCGGTGAGAGAGTGTGAAATAAATGAAGTTACAGAGAGGCTTGGGTTTTATGCTTTGTTTTTGATGGGTGAGCATTGAATGTGTGGGAGTTCTTACTTTGAAGCTCGGTGGAGGGGTAGGGGGTTGGAGTGGTGAAGTTTTGGGGAACTAAATTATGGAGAAATTGGTTGACAAGAGTTAGATAACCGGCTGGAAGATTGAGGACTGGGTGAGCTGAACTTGCTGAGTGAATTGGGCTCGCTGGAGTGTCAAACCCTTTGGCTGTTGTTGATTGATGTTGTTGGTAAATTGTGTGGGTTTGGTTGAAGTAGGAACAAGTGTGAGGGGGTTTTGATGCAATTGTGTAGTAGAGAAGGGTATGTTTGTAGTTGGAGTGGATTGCAGAAAGGGAAAAATGTGTTTGATGAATTTGACATGGTGAGAGATTAAGGTAAAGGAGGTTTTTGGGTTGTAGCAGCCATCTGATTGTAGTATTTTGACTCAAATATTAAATTGGTATTCAATGAATTTGTATAGATGAGAGAATTTTTGTAATGCTTCAAATTTATGTTTTATAAGAAAAATCCATGTGCATATTGAATAATCATTTATAAAGAGTATGTAATATTTATAATCTTCATTGGTTAACATTGGGGCAAGGCCCCGTACATTAGTATAAAGAAATTTAAAAGTATTATAAGCTTTATTGGAAAATTTAGGAAATGATAATTTGTGATGCTTGGCTGTGATGCAGGCTGAGCAAGGAAAATATTTGTTGTTTAGACTAAGGGTTGGATGATGCTTGAGGAGAAGATGGTGGATGCCACAGCTGGGATGATCGAGCCGGAGATGCCATGGAGGTGTGGTTGCTGTTGTGGAGGACTTAGGGATAAGCTGGCTAGGAGGAGATTCAGGCGACGGGCGGGACATGTAGAGTTTGTTTGTGCATTGGCCTCTAATGATAGTAGTGGCTGTTTGGAGATCCTTGATGATGAAACTGATTGGATCAAATGAGATTGAGCATGCATTATCGGTTGGAAGCTTGTGAATAGATAATAAATTATTTTTACACTGAGGAACATGTAATAAATGTTTGAGAAGGAACTTATTGTTGGGTGTGGGAAGGATTCCATTGTCGATGTTGGAGAGCTTGTGAATAGATAATAAACTGTATTTACAATGAGGTACGTGTTATAAATGTTTGAGAAGGAACTTATAGTTGGGTGTGGGAAGGATGCCATTGTCGATGTTGGAGATATAAAGAGTTTGATCTTTACCTGATCAGTTCCTTGGTAAGATTCAGCCTTTGATAAATTGTTGAAATCATTGGTGATGTGGGTGGAAGTGCCGAAATCAAGAAACCAAATGTGGATTTGTGGGCCATTAGTGCGTAGAGCCGCGGATTGGAGTGAGGTGGTATTGTAGCCAGAATTCATGCGGTACTAGCAGTCCTTTGCTGAATGGCCTAGATTGCGACAAATTTGACACTCGATGTATTGATTCTTGTGAATTTTTTGTGCTGAGTAAGGTTCCAACGACATGTGGGTGATCGACCTCATCCTCGGCTGTATTGTCCCCTTACTCGTAAGGGATTGGAGAGAAATGAGAGATGACTGTTGTGGTTGTGCACCTGCGGAGAGTGACCGAGTTGGAGTTCTTTGTGGAGATCGTGCTGAATTTTGATTTGCTCACTGCAAAGAAAAGAATAGAGGTCGTCCAAGCTTACTGACATCAACTTGGTATGAATGGAGGTCTTGAATGCTTAATAAGACGAGGGGAGTCCATTTGCATGTAAAGGATAACGTCTTCTTTGTCAACTTTGGATTCGAATACGGCGATTTTGTTCGCGAGGACTTTTATTTTCGAAGATAGTTGTGGATAGATCGATCTTTCATAGATATGTTATGGAGTTCATTTTTGAGTTGGATAACTCGAGAATGTTTTGTTGATTGAAGATGTTTGTGTCAGGGATGGGAGATCCGATGAAATCTCTAGTATCGGGGTTTGACTGTGGAGAGTCACCGAAGTAAATGCGAAATATAAACCAACACAAACAATCGAAAATTACATCATAAGCATTCATTCACAAAAGTATAAAGATAGATTTTTATGTGGAAAATCCAAGAATGAGAAAAATAACGTAGTCACACCACCACATGAAAATCCATACAAAAGATATAATATAGAGTTATAGAGAATTTATCAATCACTTAGGAAGAAAAGAATCACCATCGCCTTTGAGCTTCTTCTTATCTTCTCTCCTTGATTTCCTTTGACAGTTTTGCTTCTTTAGTCTCTTTACATCTCTAGTATCGGGGTTTGACCGTGGAGAGTCACCGAAGTAAATGCGAAATATAAACCAACACAAACAATCGAAAATTACATCATAAGCATTCATTCACAAAAGTATAAAGACAGATTTTTATGTGGAAAATCCAAGAATGAGAAAAATAACGTAGTCACACCACCACATGAAAATCCATACAAAAGAGATAATATAGAGTTATAGAGAATTTATCAATCACTTAGGAAGAAAAGAATCACCATCGCCTTTGAGCTTCTTCTTATCTTCTCTCCTTGATTTTCTTTGACAGTTTTGCTTCTTTAGTCTCTTAATTTCCTCTATATTAGATCATACTATCAGCCTATCATCTACATACAAAAGTAGAACGGTATAGGTATTATCAAATTGCCTTATGTAGCAACAGTGATTTGCCTGGCATCTCTTGTATAATATTTGGCATAAACTTGCCAAATCTTCTATACCACTGCCTTGATGCTTGTTTCAAGCCATACGGATTTTTCTTGAGCTTACAGACTAGCTCACTCTTTTCTTGGGTTTCATAACTCTGTCGCTGCATCATGTACAATTCTTCCTCCAGATCACTGTGAAGAAATGCAGTCTTCACATTCATCTGCTTTTGATGCAGATTCTCAACTGTCACAATATTCAATACTACTCTTATAGTAGTCATCTGCACCACAAAAGCAAAGATCTCGTTGTAAACCACACCATGTTTCTCCTGGAAACTCTTTACTACAAGCCTTGCTTTGTAACATTTGCTTCATTCGGTTCAGTCTATAAACTCATTTGTTCTGAAGAGCTTTCTTTCCTTCTGGTAGTCCAGCCAACTCCCATGTCTCATTTGACATGAGTGATTTTATCTCATCATCCATGACTTTCACTTGATTGAGTCATCAACTTGAAGCACTTTTTCATAGCATTTTGGTTTAACCACAATTTATTAGTAACAAATAATATAATGAAGGAGAGTACCTCTGTGTAAGACGTGATATACTGATGGATCTTCTCAGCTCAGTAGCAGGTGTCTGAGGAACTATCTGCTGTCCACCATCATGAGCACCTGGCTGTGCTTGCTCATCTTGCTCAACATTGTCATCCACTTCAATGTAATTTGGCACATCATTAGAAGCTCTTTTTGAGTTTTTTTGGACTACGTTCCTCTTCTTCTACATCTCATTCTCATTAAATGTGATGTCTTGACTTCTAATGATTTTTTAATTTTGATAGTCTCAGAATATGTAGCCAAATTCTCTTGTTCTATAGCCAATGAATGTGCTCTTGATTGATTTTGAATCAAGCTTGCTTTTGGAACTTGCATCAATGTGCACATAGGATGAAGAACCAAATATTCTTAAATGATTCAATTTCACCTCTTTGCCGCTCCACCCAATTTTGGGTTTTCCTTCTTTCAAAGGAGTTGAAGGACCCCTATTGATCAGGTATGCGGCTTATATTCATAGCCTCTGCCCAAAACTGCTTAGGCAACCCAACATGTAGCCTCATGTTCCTGCTCTCTCTGTAACAATCTTATTTATGCGCTCTGTAACAATATTTTGCTGAGATATTCCTGGAACATTGAACTCCCGCTTGATTCATTTAAAGCATAGAACTCCTTGAATTTTTTGTCACAGTATTCCCCGCCATTGTTTGATCTATGACACTTGAGCTTTAAGTCTGTCTCATTTTCAACTAAGGCTAACCACTTCTTGAACACTTCAAACACATTAGATTTGTGCTTCAAGAAGTGTACCCATACCTTCCTAATATGGTCATCAATGAAGGGTGACAAAGTTCCACCAAGAGGGGATGTGGGAGCTGGTACCCATACATCAGTGTGCACAAGCTCTAGCTTAGGGACTTTAAGTCTCTCTCACTTCTTGAGAAATTGACATTCTGCTTGCCATACATGCAATCTTTATAAAATTTTAAGTCCACAGATTTCAACCCTGTAATTTTTCCCTTAGATAACATAGACTTTAACCCTTTCTCACTCATATGATCGAGCCTTTGGTGCCATAAAAGGGCATCAAGTTGTTTTGTTGCTGCAATAGACTCATACACTTTATTGATAGGTAAAGTGTCCCATCCATATTGCCCTGAGCAACTATTAATGCGCCTTTAGTCACATGATGCTGTAAGCTTTGTCCAAAATGACACTAGATTAAATTCTTAGTCCATGGATTTCAACTCCCTTTCCAAGTGATGCTTCAAGTTTTGTCATCTCTCAAGTAAATTTTTCCCAAATCACATTTGGTGTAGTTTTTGAAAGTTTCTTTGCTTGGTGTTGCATGAAAAAAAGCACTTGAGTCCACCAACCAGGACTTGGTGCTAACGAGGGATAAGATCAACACATGTTGACCTTCTTCTGCTGAAATATTTACGAGGGGTTTTTATCTTTACCTCCTCATCTTGACTTCTTCAAAGCATAACAGTCCTTAAAGTGTTTAGATTTCATGCAGCTCCAACATTCCGCCTTTCCCTTTCCTAGCTTTGATTTTCCTTGCCTTGACTTTGATTTATTTCTATTGAATTTTTAGTATGCACTCCTTTCTCTTATCTCAACATTAAGTGCTGAAGTCGATGCTTCATCATTAGATCGCTTGCTCACTTCTTCATTTAGCACCAAGCCGACAATGTCGTTGAACTTTAAGGTTGCATTTCCTGATGAATTGCTATCTGCAGTAACCAACCCATCCCACCCATCTGATAATGAAGACAATAATAACAAAACTCTCACCTAGTCATCAAACTTGATGTCAACTGAGTTTAATTGGCTTGTCCCAGTAGTGAACTCATTCAAATGTTCCGTCACTGAACTACCATCTACCCATATTCATGTTGAATAATCTTTTCATCAAAAAAACCTTGTTGAAAATTGAGGACTTCTCATACATTATTGTTAAGGCTGCCATGAGATCCACTGTGGCTTCTCGTCACAATATTGAACGCCACGGTTAAGGACAAAGAGAGGCAAATTAAGCCTAGTGTTGTTCTATCGAGAACCTTCCATTCTTCTTCTGACATGTTATCCAATTTCTTGCTAACTCCTTCCAATAATAAGCACAACTTCTTTTAGTAGTGCAAATCCTTTATTTGCATATTCTAAACACAAAGTTTGTTTTGCTGAACTTTTCGATCTTATGCCTTATTCTGTCGACCATTGCTCACACTCAAGCTAACAAACCCTAAAACCAAACAAATCTCTGATACCACTTGTTAGGGACGGGAGAGCCGACAAAATCCCTAGGACCGGGGTTTGATCACTGAGAGTCACCGAAGTAAACACGAAATATAAACCAACACAAACAATCGAACATCACTTCACAAGCATTTAATCACATAAGCATACAAATGCAAAGGATTTTACGTGGAAAATCTAAGAATTGGAAAAATCACGGAGCCACATCACAATAAAATTCACTATAGAAGAGATGGATATAGAGTTACAGAGAACTTATCAATCACTTAGTGGAAGAAAAGAATCACCGCCTTTGAGCTTTTTCTTCTTCTTCTCTCCCATATTTCTCCTTGTTCTCATTCTAGGTTTTCAAGCCTCCAAGCCTCCAAGCCTTACAAGCTCTCTTACAGAAAATGTCACACACAACCGTAACACAACATGTTAGTATTTATATGGAACCACAAACCAGCCCTCTAATGTGCCATAAATAGCTTAGGACATGTCACACTTGGACTGAAATTTCTGGGCGCAGGGCTTGCAATCTCTGGGGTGCCTGGGCGCGCACGGGCACCAGATTTGCTGGTGGCCTCTATAGATCCTCCTTGGAGTCCACCAGACCTCCATTTACTCTTCCCTTGATGATCCAATTGGTATCCACACCAGAACATTTGGCTAGGGTGGTCCATACATCAGCGCAAGCGGATGCTTCGAGAATGTAGGGTAGGATAAAGGGTGAGATGATGTAGTATAGGGCTGCTGATAATCATGATGTGTAATCAAGACTAGAAGGATGCGGAGCCGGATTGAATCCATCGTGATGTTCATGAAGGTGATTTTCTTTGAAGAGTAGAAATACTTGAACTTTCTATATGGGATAGTAATCCACTATAAGTGGAGTATAGATTATATTTAGATATTTGACATTAAGAATTTCAGATCTTTGAATTTACTGAGGGAGGTATTGTGAGATCCGGATATAGCCTGGATTGGGAGCCGACATTTGTGGATTCCATGGGAGAAGGTATCCACAGATTGAAGGAGAAGAGATTCAAGTCAGAGGCGTGCTGGGAGAGAGGGAGACATTGTATTAGATCTCGTCGGTTCTTTATACCGACGAGGAATGCGTCGTGGTTTGGATCGGCGAAGAGTATGCCGAGCTCAGGATTGGGATCGATGAGGAATTCGCTGAACTTTGGATCGGGATTAAGAATTAGGGTTGAGGAGGGAGAGCGGCGAAGGAGGTTGCTCTGATACCACGTAGAAATCTTGAGATGGAGCGTAAACTATTATTGGAAGAGAAGATGAGATTATCGTAAACAAAAAGTATAATATAGCTGAAGAGAAGATGAGATTATCGTAAACAAAAAGTGTTGTATTTAGTATTTTTGGATGTAGTTACAGTAGATGTTTGTATAACTAGTTTATGGAATACACTAGAACTACTTAAAATCTATTAGAACCACCTAGAATATATTGGAATCATGTATAACATATTAGAACAAATTAAAATATACTAGAACCACCTAGAATATACTAGAACCAACTATAATATACCGTAACCACCTACAATATATTAAAATCACCTAGAATATATTAAAACTAACTAGAATATAGTAGAATAACTAGAATCAATTAGGCCTAATGAGCTTTATACATGATACGTGTAATTGGGTTGTTATTAATAATTTGAAAATATTTTTACTTGAAAGGTTGTGTTGACCAATTTGAAGAGCTTCCATGATGCTGGATTTTTAGTATATGAAGTAGGGATGACTTCAAGTTGAGCTTGAGTAAGTAAGGCTTGACTTGAACTTGAATTCTATTTGAGTTGGCTTAACTCGAAATATTCAATTTCAATCAAAGTTTGAATTCGAGTTTAGTCAACTCAAAAATTATATTTTAAACAAATTAATAGGATTTGCACCGTTAGGTCTCCAGATCCAAACTAGGCTAAAGTCTATTAATCGTAGCTAACACAAAACGAGCAAGTAAGTTTTAAGAGAACCTAGATTTGAACTCGTGGCCATGCCCTTTCAATGTTGCAGCATAAACCACGCATTATACTTTTTTGTTATTTTATTAATATATTAGGGATATATTTTGTTATTGGTTCTATGTTGGCTTGAATCATGAATCAAGTGACTTGACCCAGGCCTGCAATAAACTCTAAATTTTTTTGAGTTTGAGATTTGACTTATGATTCAATTTGAAATTTTTTGAATTTGCTTCAAATTGAATTAAAATTTGAGGGGTTTCAAGTTTCAAGAAAGGGTCTTGCTCTATATTAGAGAGATTTGAGTTTTACTTCAATCAGTTTGTAGAAATATGCGGGCACTAGAATTTGCATTCACTACTAAGTTCTTATTTGGCAAATAACATGATTTACATAGATTCATCAACTTCTTAAATATGGATTTAATAAATCTTGTCACTATTGAATCTTAAAAAGTGTTTGGTAAAAAAAGAACTCCTATTAAAGTTTGGTATATTATTTGTATCGTATATGATTTAGAGAAAAAATAGTGATTAATTAGTTAAATCCAGCTTAAGTTCAGCTCTCAGTTGGATTTAGTAAACCCAGGATTTAATACGATTTAGAGCAGATGATTATATGTTCTGTCGTTACTTCTAATACTTGGGATAAATTTAATTTGGCTAGATTTAAGTGTTTAAGGTCTTAAATTTTTGCTTAATCCTTAAATATGCCCCTTTGGATATTAAATAATTTTGATTATTGGTGCCAATTTAATTTTATATCTTTATTTTATAACACTTTATCATTTGTTTTGATTGATTTTATTCAATTATTCCATGTTCTTAAAAATGTATAATTTGAAGTAGTGTTTATACCAAATGTTATCTTTATCACAAAGCATAATTCTACTTGTTCATGGAAGCAACAAAATTCTAGTCTTATCTTACTGTGTGCAGCTTTTCACAAAATTCTGTGATGATTTCAAATTCTTATCAGTCTCAGAAGGTGGCTAAGAATATTCTAACATGTCCATGAAGATGAAAGTGCGTCAAAGCATAGCTCTAGAGAAAATAATTACATAAATGTACCATCTTTAGGCAATCTAGAAAGCTCCGAAAGGGAAGTACCTGAAAGGCTTAAAGCCTTTTGAGAAGTCCAAAAGAAAGAGGGCCTTCAAGTAGCTATATTAATTTAGTGAAAAGTGAAAATGACTTTGTAACTAAGAATACAAAAGAGGATTTAAGGATCAGATCTTCAAGTACCGCTAGCAGGCCACCAAGGATCGGATTTCTGAATACCAGTGATAACTCGAACAAGAGAATAGGGTCACTGATGCCGAAGAGAAAAGAGGATGTCTGGCAATTTGCTTCAAGTACTGAGAATTCCATTAGGAATTCAAGTCCTAAAGCTAAACGGCAAAAGGAAGATGATCAAGGCAAGACTTCTGGAGACACAGATAGCGAAAGCTATAACAGTTGTCAGAATACAATCAGAAAGCTTATACCTCTTTCGAGATACAAAAAATTGTTTAAAAAACCTGCAAAAGCTTGTAGAAATCAAGGTACACATTTTTTCATATTATCATGTATATTATTCATTGTTGAAATGGGCTGCGTAGCCACAAGTAATTTCAGTTGAGATATCTTGGGTTTTTTATTGTTAGAATACTCGTGTTCTTGCAGTTTCTTGAATTTATCTTGTTAAAACAACTCTGGTGTCTTTTTTTCTTTCTTTTCAATTGCTTGATTAAGTGTCTTTGATGCTGTTTGTTGTCTTTCTTCTGCAAAACTGTCTATAGATGGCAGTGGTAATTGCATTCAAGAGAAAACTCCGCTGCAAGTGAATTTTGAAGCTAGTATTTTCATGGATGTGGTGGAGGATGGAGATATGATTCGCACAAATAAGGGTGCAAAATATGACAGAGGGTCGTGTTTTGCAACTAATGGGTCGTTGGAGAATAAGGAGCTGAAATATACAAAGCTGTTAGATGCTACCTTGGATGCAACTACTTCTACTCTTAAGCAAGACCATAAGGCGAAGTTCAATGGTATAATGCATGGAAAAATGATTCATAGTTTGAATTCTTACAATTTTCCAAAACCATCTGGAGAGGAAATAGATATACATGGCCCTTGCACGATGAAGAGTGAGCCACCTCCTTCCATGTTACAGGTAGATAAATGGGATGCTTCTGATTATTTGTTTTATAACCTCATGGAATATTCTGTTGCTAGTCATTTTCCTAGTTTTAAAGGTTAATCTTTTTTATTTGCTTGTTTATACTATACAAAGTAGCACAACTTCTATATCAATTATTTTTCTCTTTGCTCAACCTTTTCTCTCTGTAACATCCATTCTTTATTATGATATTCCCCTTGAAACAAAAATTTGGGGACTTTTTAATGTGAACAACATACATCATCAGCAACAACACTAAACCTAGTCCCACTAGGTGAGGCTGGTTAGATTAATCTATTATTTTCATTGTGCATGATCAAATAGAAATCTCTCCATAAGTTTCAAGTAGAGAAGATATATCTTATGGTTTTGTCTACGTGTTTTTTCGATCCTCTTTTTCTTTTTCTAAGCTGAGGAAAGGTTATACACTCAATTTTCCTAATTGAGGAATTGAATGGTCTATGGTTAATATTCTCAAACCATCTATGTAAACGTTCTCTTATCTTTCTATCTCTTTGAGTATACTTGTCCAACTTAACATCCTCATTCTTGTAGGCTAGTATTTAGACCCATATAACATATTTAGTTATACATTGTTCAAACTTGATTTAAGCTAATTAAATAAAAGGCATGATTTTTTAATTTACTTTTATTTTATTATTTCTAAAAATATATCTCCCTTTTCTTCTCTTTTTATGTCTTGGGTTTATAAGCGTATTTCTACTGTACCCCAAATTCTCTCAAATTAAAATCTTGATGAGGTAACAAAAGTTGGTGATTATTTGGTTTGCTAAAATTGAAGTTTAGATACTGGAAAACCAAGTAATTTGGAATTCTTGATATTTGATTTGCGGGATTTGAACTACATAGAAAATTTTAGGAGATTTGAAATCTCAAAATCCTCAAAATCACAGTATTTAAAATATTCCCTAGTCTGGAGAATTCCAAAATCCTTGCAAAATGATGCGGAAAAGTAGGAATTGCACAGGCAACCCTAGTGGGGCCACACTAGGCTCTCACCAGTGCTTGGCCAACCCTCACCGCTGCTTGAGTGGCCCTTTGCTTGCCCTAAACAGGTCTTGCATTTGCTGGAATGCCCTCATTAAACTATTGTAGGTTTTTTTTTATATTTTTCATGAATATTTTAATTTAAAAAAGAATAATTTAATCTACTTACACTGCAAAAGTTCCAAATATCCTAATATGAGTTATATTACATTTATTTACACCCTATTTAGTTTACTCTAAGATTTTTTTGCCTCAAACCAACTTGCTTCCAAGTGTTAAGAGCTAGTGTCATGCACTTGGTTGTTGGCTTTACCATCTCTCTTTTTAGCAATCTTTCTTTAACCTGTGTATGAATTTAAAACTCTTGCATCTTGCTTACAACTGTCTTTATTTTGCCTTTTTATTTCAGATTATTCTCTTTAGCATTTTTCTACCACTTTTAACCCCACCTTTCCTTTTTTATAGAATTAACTTATTACTCTTTTACCTTCCTGCTGTTATTATAGGAATTCTATTTTTTTTCAATACTCTAGAATTGCAGAACAGCTCTTACTATCCAATAAAAATAGCAAATTTTCATTTCGGAACAATTAATACAACCCTTATTCTATTCATCATCCTTTTGAATTTAAATCTTGAAGGATATTGATTTTTCATTTTGCATCAGAGCAAATTTGGAATGTCTTTCTCTAAACAGTTCATATCCAACCATCAATAAACATAAAAGTAGAATCTAGCAGTTTTGCTCAATGCTCAAATAATTTTCTCACCTAAAAAACATAAAACTAAAGCTTACTATCTGTATTCGCCAAGCTGTCCTTCACGATATTATTCACCATTCAAGATATCACCAAATACCACCATCACCATCTTTAAAGTTTTACTCATCCTGTACCAATTGACATCCATCTCTTCTCTGATACCAACCTTCACATATCTAGCACCACTATTCAAGATACCCTTCCCCACCAAGATACTATTTCCATCTAAGATACCCATATTTCTTAAGTTTCTCCAACATTAAAGATACTAATTTCCACTTAAATACATTACTATTACCATAGATAATATTTCTACCAAGGTACCAAGATACCCCCATTTAATTAAATGAATTCATAATCATTTTTCTAATTAGTTTACTAAATAATCATTCTTTAATTATATTTATAATTAGATTTCTATTAAATTTTTAATGATTAAATATAATAATATTAATTGATATTTTTTAAATTATTTAAATAAGTTACAAATTAATATTTAATTAAATAACCTTCTAATTCATTCTTTTGTGTGCTCCTCTTTACTTTGATTCATTCGTCCTTCTTTATTTTCTTGCGATGTGTTCATCTTTCTCGGCCAGCCACTATCATTCTCCCTTGTTAAATTCTCTATTTAGAAGTGTTATAATTAAATTTTGTCAAAATAATCTAAAACATGTTGAGGAAGAATATAAAATATATTGTGGAAGAAATGAGATATATGTATATATATATATATATATATATATCTTTTTTTTTATATATATTTTCATTATCTTTAGATTTGGTCAAAATAGTGTTTGGCTGTATTTAATGAATTTATTTCTTTATTCTTCTTAAAAAATGCAAATCAAAGGCCACTATTCAAAATTTGCTTGTTATAGTAAACTGTTTTTTTCGGATTTAACCCTTAGATATTTACTCAATTTGGATCAACAATCATTACTAAATCTTACGAGTTATATTGCATTGGTTGCCAAAATCCCTTTGGTTTGTTCTTTTTTTAAAATTTCTTTTTTGGTATAATATAATAAAATTGAATTCTTTTTATATGTTGTGCTTTTAGCTCACACGAGCGAATCTTATATGAATTTTCAACTGTTCTTCTGCGTTGTCAAGAAATCTTAAGTTTATCATACTGGATCAGGTAAAGAAAGCTTCTTTTTGTAAAATATCAAAACTACCTGATGGGTGTCCTACTGAAGTTGATAATGATCATTTAAGTTCTGTTAACTGTATTCGTGGGTTTTGGCACAAGTCTCTGAATGCTGTGCTCATTGATAATCAGGTACTGCGTTCAGTCATCAATTTTAATTTTACATTTCTTCTTTCCCAAAGAAACACATGCCAATGGTGGTTCGTTCTTATGTATTTTTATCTTTAATTTTTAATTTGCTGCCATAGATGTGGGCAAGAATTTGTTTAGTATTGCAAGTTAAAATTTAAAATAAAAACGGTTTTATTTGTAGGTTATCTTTCCAGTATTAAGCTCATCCGATGTTTTTTTTTGTTCTTTTGTTATAAATTTAGAGTTGCTTGATAACTCTTTCTTGAATGCGTAATATAGTATGCTTGGATGATTTTGGATATGCATTTACATTTCTTGTATTGATCCTTGCATAAGAATGTAGATTCATTATAAGTTATTATTGTCACACCATTAGTTGAAAGCAGGTACACCCTGAGTACATGAGGCAAGATGAATTGATATAAACCAATATCATAATCAAAAGAAAGAAGTGATTCATATTTATATATATATTAATCTTCATAGTTTTTATTGATATAAAGAAACATATAAATCTACATATATTACTTAATTTCTAAGTACAAAAAGAAGGCAACCATTAAAATCATCTGCAATTGGAAAAAAAAAAAATCCAACCTATAACAAATTAAATAACAAACAATCTAAATAATATGAATATAAACAAAATTTAATTGTTTATATTGCAGAACCTGCTAAAATATCAAGGACCATATGCAGAGAAATTATGTTAGATAGTTTATATTTATTAAAATATTAACATGCAATATACGTTAGGGATGAAATCTAACATTTATACTAAATGTAAAATAAAGGTTCTGATTTTATAGGCTAGTTACTAAATATATACGCTATTAATCGATATGGCTTATAGTTCAAATAGCATTGCAAAGTTTTAATTCGAAGTACAGTGTTCTATGTATCATATTTAATCGCCTTCATTTTCATTTTGAATTGTTAACACTATCCATTTGTTATTTGTTATTTGTTTATTTTAAATATATAAATATATGGTCGTCTGCTTCAACATTTCAGAACAAATGAAGGTTTTTCACTGCTCTTGTTTGGGAATTTAATTATTTGTTCTTAGGGTTTTTATTATGTGGCTGGTAATTTTGGACATGCCCAACTGCTATAGCTATTATGCATATCTTTTTTATTTTCTTGGTGTTACAACTATTAATAACTAATATAACTGAAGGTTTAAGATACAGTTTGCATTATTATATTTGACATACCATCTTTTCTTTATTCTGCAAAAATATGATTTTTTTTGAATTCTTAATAATAAATTATTTATTAAAATATGGCATAAATATATATGAAGTAAAGATATTTAATGTGTACAATAAATCTCTGCCCCTGCATATACATCAAAAAAGAACTATAAACATGAATCATTTGATTGACATGTGACATTCATACATGCTTGGTTTCTTAAATATTTTTGTGTTTGATGTCAATGATCATGATAACCACTTAAAGGGTTAAGAAAAATCTATGATTAGTGAATACAATTGTTAGAGGCACTAATTTAAGAGTAATTAATAAGAAAGAAGATGGTGAGGTGAACAACTCGATAATTGCAGGAAGAAGACGCGGGTTGTAGTAGCTTAAAGAAGAGAATGGAAATTGGAGAGGAACTCATGGTAGTTTAGGTTAGGGCATGATAGAGGAAGTCGAGGGCTTGTAGTTTGTGAAAGAGCAAGAGATTTAGTAGATTGACTTCCTTTTATCATATGCATTTCAAATGAGGGAAGAGTAAACTAGAAAGGAATGAGAAAGAGACTATTATGTGAGAAAATGAGGGCTGGAGTGATTGAGCAAAGAAAGGTTATTAGGGCTTTGTTCAATTTATATCAAGTTATTTTTTTTTCAAGATGATAGTTCACTATGTTCTACACTTTTAAAAAGGCTGTTCCTTAAATATATAACTTTGTTTTGGAATATGTGTGGATATGCTTCAATTAATGCTTTTTCAAATTTTCAAATAACTTCACATTTGGTTTGATTTTTCTAAACACTACAAGTACATTACAAAAAATTTGCTAACAACGACTACTAATTACAATTTATTGATATCAATACCAAATCTATAATGTATTTGGTGTGGACATTAGTTAGCTTGATAAGCTCAATGCATAAGTTCATTCTTTGCTGAAAAATGTTACAACTTACTAAATGAATTATTGAATCAGCAAAATTTTATTGAGTTATGATAAATGCTTCTTCTCTAAAAACAATAAAAAGAAAGTTGATTATAAAAGATAATTGTCTTAACATATTCTTAATATTGAAAACTCTGAAGTCATGCAAACACATAAAAGTTGAGGTTGCATTCAAAACTTTAAGGTTTTACTCAACAAAATGATGGATCTAGTTTTAGAAAATATTAAATATTCTTTTTAGAAAAGCTTAGTTTATTAGTTATCCATAAAAGATTAGGTATTATAGTTTTCGTATTAATAGCTTGACCACAAACAACATTGTATATGTGACTAAGGAACAACATTTCATATTTCATACTAGTTTTGGAGTATAATAAAATCACCTATAGACAAAATGTGATGAATTGAATTTGAAAAAGACAAAGAATGATCATCGGGATATTATGGCTTTGACAAGGTGCAGTTCGAACAAGGTGTGTCTCTAACTAGATGCAACTCTTAATGGGCTTTTAAGAGAAAATAGTGGAATGAATGAGTTGGTTTAAAGAGGATAATACTGTGTATAGAATAACCTGTGATATTACAATTGGTATTAGGCAAGCTATAGTATAGTGTAATCGAGGGTGAGCCAAGAGGAAATTGATGGGCGATTACCCTATTTCAAGTGTGGGAAGTGATTGTTTTGGCATGATGGTTCAAACAAAGTGCTACTCGAACAATAAGTCGCTCATGTTAGACTTTTTGTTAAAAGGGTGACAAAAATGAATTGATTTACATTAGAAGAGGACAAAATTACTTGGGACTATTTAAGTATAAAAATCGATGATAAGCCAAGTGGAAGCATGTGGACTTGTTATGGCATGAATTCAAAGGGTCAAGGAGTGATCGTTAGGGCATGGAAGCTAAGATAAGGTGCGGCTTGGAAAATTACTTATAGCAGGCTTCTTGGAGAAATAGCATGAGTGAATCAAATTCACATTAAAAGGGAAAAAATTGTGAATGAATGTAAAAAATTAGAATGTACTAAGAAAATATGGTGAAATTTTTAATAAGAACTGTGTTCTTATAATGGAGCAGTCGTAGGATCGAAGATATTTTGGAAAGTTTTTATCTAAGAAAAAACAGTGAGGTCTAACTTACTATGGGATGGATTTGGCTAAAGCAATAATATGTTGCTTATTAAAGCTTGATATATTTCACATACTTCTTATAATCTAATAAATGGACCAAACATTAACCTTTTTTAGTGCGCTAACTTTACAACCATGCCTACAAATATTAAACTATCAACTCACAAACAATTCATAAAGTTCCAATATAAATTGAACTTTTTATTAATATTTCCAGTTTCAAAATTCTCAAAATGCACGACTTAATATAATAAATGATTTTTCAATACTTGTATTTCATTTAATTTAATTAGTGAAAACTATATTTTTGAGCAAATTAAAAGTGAGACTTCACAATATTCGCATGACGATAATTTAAAAAAAATATCAAATTGGTCATTTTCAGGATAGAGTTTGAAATTTTACAAAAATAACAACATTAATTGATGAAAATTAACAAGCAATTTGTTTGCATAAATTATGAAATTTATAGGAATAGCTTAGATAGACATAACACATTTTAACTCATGATATAAAGTCAAGAATATCAAGAAATCATTTATCGTGAACCAAAATTTAGGGTTTTATGTAAAATGAAGGTTTGATGCAAACTAAGTTAGGTTTAACGGGCAATACATGCACAATTTATCCATAATGAGTTGTTCCATCAATCAAGATTTCATTTTGATAGATTAAGAGCATATTGAAACTTCTATATAAAGATATGTTATTCAAACAAAGTGGTCGGACTTGGGACTAGTCAATGGTAGGGATATTGATTATGAAGGTCGAGGAAAAGCTTGATCGTGGCTTGTCGGCTTTCTGCAACCCCATAAAAGTGATGTGATGGTCAATGGGGCAAGTTAGGGTTTAAGTTTTCCCCTTAACTATTATATATATATATATATATATATATATATATATATATAACATGTATATATATAAAATGAGCATGAAAGATGTTTATCAAAAGTTATATGCACCTTCATCATTAAACAATTGAAGATATTGGCTCACTTTACTAATTCAACCTCCCAATTAAATTCATCTTCTTGGAAATTTCTCATTTGACCTTAATTATATGGATTGTTTTATTTCTTAACTTGTAAATATCACATGCAAGAACTCTTTCTGGTTCTTCTTGGTAAGTCTAGTTAGGTTGCAATTCTGTGTTGACCTTAGAGACTTGCGACTATCATGTGCAAAACTCTTTCTGGTGCTTTTTGGTAAGTCTAGTTAGGTCGCAATTCTATGTTGACCTCAGATATTTTTGTGAAATGTGGATTCGTTATAAAATGTGACGAGGTAATGACGTAATCTCGATTTGTATGTTGATTGTTCTACCCATGCTAGTACCTCAAATTTTAAATATGCCATGAACTTAATTTTCTAAATATCTTAAATTGCCTCATTCTTTTCATTTGGCTTTCCATGTCATAAGCACATTTTCTTTTTGCAAATTCTACTTTTGGATATCTAAGATCATAATCTCTTTTGCTTCTTCTAGATGCCTTATTTTTTGATTGTATTAACCTGAATTTGGATGCAGCTTTTTCAACCAATAATGCTTCAATTATCCATTTGTCTTTGATATTATATCTGGTTAAAGTGACGTTATGTACTTCCTTTCATATAATACCTCGTATAGTGCCATTTCGATACTGCCTCAAAGGTTATGATTATATGCATACTATACAAGTGGGAGGTGCTTGGCCCTTTTCTCTCAAAAGTCTAGTATTGCTTATTGTGGATGGAGAGCTATTCCCATTTTCGAGGTAGTACTCAAATCTTTATGATTTGTTTGCTAGAACTTTGAGGTGAATCCACTATCTCTTGTTGGATATCCCATAAAGCCTCAGGATCTCTTGAATTTATGACATTTTCAACTTTTCTATTTACTTTATTGGCAAGAAGTTTGTTGACTAGGTTAATTTATCAATAATAACCAAAATTATGTCGTTCTTTGCCTTACCTTGGGTAATCTCATAATAAAGTTTATGGGTATAATATATGTTCACTTCCATTTTGAAATGGATAGTGCTGCATTAGTTATCCATGTATTAGATGTTCAACTTTTACAATGTTTTAGGATTCACATTTGGACGCACTCTTATATCATTTCTTCAGTTTTGCCATTATATCGCATTTGTTCATCTTTTAATTTTGATACATTTTAGTATTTTCAAAATAAATTGTATAATGCTGCTAATGTTCCCTCATGGAGTATACTTTTTTTTAATTCTAGGTTTTAAGATCACTAATTTCATTATCGAAGGGCTATGTTTTTTTATATCCTTTCTTAAACATTGTTTTACTTGAACTCACATTTTATGTCGCTTCTTTGTGCTTTCTCGATTTTCCCAAGATTGACTCCGCTTCAATTTGACCGAGTGATATATTTGATAGCCCTGCTACCAGTACTTTTTTTTCTTCTCTTATAAGTTTTTGTAGTATCTTATCTTCTATAGTTAGCCAGTATAGGTTTTATATAAATTTATTCTTCGGAGCATCTGCTATGAAATTGGTTTTCTCAAGATGTATTTCAGTTTTAGATTATATTTCTTGACGAGTTCTACTCATCATTTTGTTGTAATTTTAATTATATATGAGGGAGTATATACTTCAGACTTTAGTGGCCTATGTTTATTTTACATTTTGCACTATATAAGTGGTGTTTTATATCTTAAAGCAAAGGGTATTGCACCTATATTTTAACCCAACACAAGGTAATTTTTGCATGCACCTTTAATTGTCTAGATGCGAAAGTGAGGACTTTGCCATCTTACATTTTAAACACAACTCAGGTTATTTAGTGATGTATCTCTATATATCTAGTGGTTTTTATCTTCTTTGAATAGAATATACATTTTGGTGTTGAGATGATTTCTTGAATGCTTCTTCACATTTTGGGCACAACTCAAGGGGTATTAACTTTTGAGTCTTTCTGGTCAATTGTGCTATTTTTTGAAAAATCTTTTCACCATATTCCATAGACACTAAGAAGTTTTTAATTTTTATTATTGTAGTTAGTTTTGACCATTCTAATATGGCACTAGTCTTCTTGGGATCAATTGATTTTTTTTTCTTATTGAGTATGTAGCCAAGGACATCAACTCTAACCTAAATTTACACTTATAAAATTTTACAAAAAATTGCTTTTCTCTTAGTATTCTTAATTTTATCCTAAAATTCTCATCATACTTTTTAAGCATTTTAGTAGATTGTATGTTGTAATGTTTCATATATTTTACGTTAAATTTATAAAGACTAGTGCCTATTCTCCTTGTGTGGTTGTTGTGGCTGAGTGGGAGCTTTTCTTTTATTGTTTTTCATATGTATTATCTTTCGATTCATTGCTCTTTGCTCAACACTTTTGGGCTCTGTGCTTGTATCTTCCACTTGTAAAACACTTTATGTTTTTGTAGAATTGTCCATGAGCATGCCATCTCTTGCAACTGAGGCAATTGATATTCTCTTGAATACGGTATCCTAGTTGGGAGGTCTAGCCTGCAGAAACATTAGATACTCGGCTGCACCTTCTTCATCTTGTTAGGGTATTTTGATATTTTTTGTCTTCCTATTATCTTTCTTTCTTGCTGTTTCTGAAATGATGGCTTGTTTGCATTCCCTAATAGTTTGATTCTCTTAACTATTTCTACGAAGTTGCTGTCTCAAAGATACTAGGTTTTTTCTGTAATCATCTTTGAGACAGGATAAAAACATTGGCGTCTTTCTTTGTATGCTTATTAGATTGGGGGCGCATTTGCTAATCTGGTAAATTTTATCTCATATTTTGCAACCGACATGCTTCTCAATTTTAGCTTTATGAAAACATTCTTCCCAAGCTTCCAAGCAGAGGTTGAACATATTTTTCAAAAATAGCCTTTACAAACTCTTCCTAGGTTGTCTTCAACAATTTTATTTTGAAATATGATGGCTTATAGAATTCACCATCTATTATCATCTTCTGTTTGGAATAAACTCTCAGCTACCATCATTTTTTGTCATTAAAACATTTCAAGCTATCAGATTTTTAAGCCAACCCTTTTTTCGTATGGGGCAGCAATGCCTTCAAAATAGTAGGCTTTAATTTAAGAAATACATGTAAAGCTTTATTAAGTTTTATTGTTTTAGTAACTTCGATGTGTGTTTGCTAGGTGCTCATAAACTTGGATATCATAGATATGAATAGTATCATAATTGCATTCATGTCATTTTTTCTAGTGACATGGATTCTCAAACATAGAATGGTTGTTTTGTGTGTTGGGAGTATGGTTGTTTTCTTGGGACCAAGAAGCACTCTGATTTTCTTATTCCATGGTTTCTATTATATAATAATTATTAGTTTTGTTAGTTATCTAGCACTCTTATTATCTTAAATTTTTCTTATATAAGCATAATTAGGTTTAACCTAATAGCTCTAACTTGTTATAATCTATTTTCTCAGCTTTGTGGGAACCAATATTTTGATACCTTGATTAGGTTACAAAAACTCTTGTACTTTTTTTTTATTGAGAACCGTGTTAAGTAATATTAAAATAAGATTTTGTATCTAGTTATATTTATTATTTGCTTTGATAATTCTTTATTATGTTATTTTATATTATTATATAAGATATTAATCTGTTATTAATATTTGTACATGTTGATGTATATTAAGAATGTTTTTTGTTAATATTTGCTATTTTATTGTATGTTTTGTGAGTATTTTGTATTTGTAATTAAATAAAACACTTATTTATCTAGTTTTTGGTAATTATTTTAATTTGTATAAAATTTTTTTTTTACAGTTATTTTTGTATTCATTTTTATATATTAAATATAGAGAAAATTATCAAAATTATCCCTTGATATTAACAAAATATTCAATTTAGTTTTTGACTTGCAAATAATTTTTTTGGTGTCCCTTGACTTTTATAAAAATGCTTTTTTTGGTCATGCCGTTAATTTGGATGTAATTGTTAAATATGAAAGTGAATTTGTCATTTTAGAATTTAACTATTAAAGAGAGTATGATACTCTCATTTTTCTAAATGTTAAGAGAGAAGTACTATATATCAGGTGGGCAAATTTTTGTATCAAGCTTTAGCTCCCATGATCATAGCACAAAGCTAGAGTTTTTTGACTCTAGGCAGAGCCTCTCGTTCATATTGTGGCATTAACGATGTGTTTTGAAAGGTCTGGCACCTTAGTGTTGGTGAAAGCGTCGAAGGCATCTTCTAACTTCTGCTGCGATGTCTCGGAATCAGCTTCTTCGCGGACACTGTGCCGGAGTGGTCGATCGAACCCCTGTCAAAGACATAAAGGACGGAGGTGGGTCGAAAAAGGAGGAGGATGACGGTGTCACATGAGCGGAGGTAGTAATGAACCACCCACTTGATGACATTGGCACTCTCATCGCTTAGATCGACAGTAGGTTAGGAAGGTTGGATCACATGTGCTGCCACAAGAGCAGCCACAGCAGGCGATGTTGGCTCTGGGTGCTCCATGCTGGATGGAGAATGCTGCTGAGGTTGCATGCCGCTGATTTTAGGGTATATGCACATTTTCTATTGGGATTCTCTAACGAATACCACTAAGATTTAGGAAAGAGGAAGTTTTGATTGATGGAGACGTGAGGTCTATCAAATCAAAGATAATAAAATTCAAAATAGTGCTCCAATACTTTAATCTTGTTTAAATTAATCTTTTGACTTTTATAATTTTCAAATTAGTTCATTAATTCTTAAAATAATAATGACAATAATAATGTTAAATAATTAGCAAGAAATTTAATAATTAGATGTCTAACAGGCTAAGTGGATACATGCATAGCCTAAAAGCTCTCAAGCTGTTGCATTGAAAACAATAAAAAAGTTTGCTAGTACTAAATATTATACAAAAAATTTAGTGAAGGGTCATATGTTTTTTCACCCATTTATAATATTTATCGTTTAATATTTAAAAAAAATGAGAGTATCACACTTAAAAAAGCTAAATCTCAAAAGAACAAATTTTATTTAATTTTTAATAGTATAATGTATTTATAGTATGTATATATTATGTAAGATTTTCTTACTAAAAATTTAGTTATATTATATTTTGTTCATTGTTCATTTTTATTTTGTTAGGTTCATTAATATTCTATATATATTGTTTTTTATTATATATTCTATTAAGTTGTTTTTTTAATTTTTATTTTCTTGTATGCAATTTATATTATTAATTCTTATGTATTATTTTATTAAGTGTATTTATTATTAGGTTTTTAGTTTCTTAAGTTTATTTAGTTTATCATAAATTTTATTTATATTAATTATATATTATTGATTTTTATTTATTTATCTATTTATCAGCTTCTTTTATTTTTATTTATAAATATTTTGTTATTTTTTATTGTATAAATTGTATTCACTTTTATTTTATTTCAAAGTACTATATGTATATATAATTAATAATATATTTTTTACATATAATGTATTTTGTATAATAAAATTATTTTTATCATTAGTTTGAGATAAAGAGTAGAGAAAAAAATGAAGAGATAAGAGAGGTTTCAAGAATATAGAAGTGAAGGCGAAGCTTCGGTGGTCGACCGATGGTGGGGCCCATCGGGGTACTGCAGGTCATTGTTAGTTGCTATGTGATCAGCTAGGAATCTTCTTCATTGATTTGGAATTTTTTTGGCTACTTCACAAACTTGAATCTTTCGGAGATGAAGAGAGAAAAGGAGAGATGCTCTTAGAAAATAATAATAATAATAATAATAATAATAATAATATTAATTTATATTCTAGTACCTATGTAATGATATTAATAGACTAATAAAGGCTTAGGGGGGATGCCATTCTGAAAAAAATTATTTAATGTATAAATACTTGTATTTGTTTATTAAATTTGTTTATTTGTTTATTAAAATTATCTAGAAAATTAAATAATTTCCAAATATTATCAAAGTGACCATAATGTGTCAAAAAACATTACAGACTAATATATAAAGTTTGTTTTATGTTTTTGGTTTGCATTTATTTAAAATTAATTTTAAAGCCTAAAAGCTGAAAAATTTGTAGAATTTACAGAGTCCCAAAAAATTCCAAAATCTTAGAAAATTAAAAACCTAGGCTTCACAGCGTATATAAATTGTGTTTTATAAATTAGAATTTTGATTAATTCCAATTAAGAGCCTAATTGTCTTATTAGCATTGATGTTTGTCTCATAATGGCATATATATATATATAGTATTATACTTTTGGATAACATATTTGGTTACATATAATATTATTATATTCAAATAGTTGATAATAAAAATTTATATTTATTATAGATCCTTGTTGAGCCATTGATTTTAAATCTCTTCTTTCTACAGTTTGCATGGTTTGATTTTCTTAACCTTAAATATAAAAGAAATTGGTTAGTATAGCATGATCTTTCTAATTTGTTTCATAGTACAAAACATATAATCAACATTTTGTTAGAGTTTGATGCATGTTGGAATTGTCTATTAGATTGAAAATGAAAAGAGGTACTCATATTAAGTATGGTACATGAATTCACTTGATTTGTATGCTGAATCATGAAATGATTCTTTCATCACTATTCGGGACAGCTGTTTCTTGGGATGCCATGTAGATGCATATATTTCTCAAATGTACACAAGATAGCTTTTCCATGGACCCCATCTAGTGAATAGCCATTAAGTGAGAAAGTTTCATCAAAGGATTCACTATAAACTCAATAGAATTATATTTGCATGGAATCCAGAAAAATAGCCACCGAATTTCTTAAAATGTTTGCCCCGTTCATTTAATGATAGCATCGACTATAATAAACCTTCAAGTCTCCACGTTCAATTTTAACTAAATTATAGGCATTGCATTTGGCTGTAAATACTTTCACATCCTTCTTAAGATTGTGCCACCAAAAAAGGGTCTTTAGATCTTTGTTCTTCTCGGTACTTTGACATTTCCTAAAGAATAGCTTGTCGCAGATCCTAACTAATGTGAACTTACAACCTTAATCCACATAACATAACCTCATTATCATTGAGTTGCAAATCAGTCTTCCATCGAATTGAAGCAGAGACGTGAGCTTATCGTACACAGAATCACACTTTTTAGTTGCAATGATTTGGTCAGGCAACTATCATTCAATAGATAACTGATTGATAAAAGTATTCATTGAATCAAAGAAGATAATCTCAATTTCTAACTTCCCCAAATTTCAAATCAGAGAGTTCACTAAAGTCTAATAGTTCAATGCTATAATGCTATATTGAACCTATGATTGAAAACACATTCACATAATCAGGGTGGTACCAAATATTAATATCAATATGTTTGGTCAATTGAAATCATTTTTGTTGATAAAGATTTAATTCCAACTAGAGATATACTTAAAGTTTTGATGGTCAGCTGCAATACTGCACTTAACTCCTTTGAGGTAATGCTTCAAGATTTTTAGTGCGAACATGATCATTACTGATTTTAACTTATGTATGAGATAATGCTCATGGTTGTTGAGTTTACTTGAGACAATACAATGACTTCTTGCATTATGACACATTCTTAATTTCTTGAGGAAAAATTGCTTTGTCAATTGAAATCATTTTTGTTGAAAGATGGACACTTTTGACTCTGCACAAGGAACAAATTGCTGATTCATTAAAGTTGATGGCACTAGGATTTTTGGGAATCTATTCATGATTTTGGGGTAGTGATCAACTAATACCACAAAACTTTGAACTGTAAACATTAAGGTAGGTTGAGACTTAAATCAAATTGCGTTTACTTTTTTTGGGATCCATTGAGATGCTGTGTTTGCTTACAATGTGCTTCAGTAACATAATGAATTCTAGCAGAAGTTCACACTTCAAGAGCCTGACAAAAGATGATGCTCTCGAAAAATGCCAAAATTTGTTCTCAAGTGTCCCACCTGTTCTTTACTCAACTTGGAGTATATCAAATGCCAGTTATGAAATTCACTACGCACTTATCCTAAAAGGGTCTATCATCTGATTTATTATATCAATGAAAACAGAACATTGATTATAAACTGTAGGGTGTGGGCTAAAAATTCATAGTGACCATAACTCATTCAAAAGGCAATCATTGGATGGTTCACTTCATCTAGTCAATTGCTGATGTCTAGATTGCATATTAATCTTGGAGAATGCTGAGGTGTCAGCTAACTTATTAAATAGCTGTTTGTATATAGCATGTATTCTTTTTCATAATCCAATTCATCTCTCATCAATCTGCCCTTCTCAGTGAAATTTAGGACAAGCAATGAGCTTGGATGAATAAATCTATAATGAAACACTTCTTACAACCTCTCTTTCAGTTCTTGAAGTTACTTTGGTGCCATTTGATATGGTGCCTTCTAAATGGGTACTAAATTTGATGTTGAATTCTGCATCTTGAGCAGGAGGCACTTCAAACAGATATTTTGGAAAGATATCAACCACCTCTTGAACCATGAGAGTATTTTTGATGAATCTGACTTAACACCAGGGCCAATTATACTGGATGAATCTTTTTTATGTGCTTCTTTACTTAAAGGGAGATGATAAAAAAGAAAGACTTGTATAAATGCTGTCAACTTAATTTTTTTTAATCCATCAATAGGTTAGTTCTTTTCTTTCCACGATTGATCAATTCACATCTAAATTGATAGCAAAAGACATTATAGCTAGGATTATGGGATTTGCATTCATAAAGTTTCTACTAATTTTTATATTTCAAAGTCAAAATTTGGTGGCAGGCATGGAGTTACTTGAAGGAATTCCAACACAAGTGAACTTGTCGCCCTAATACATGTATACATGCTTTAAATCAATCAAATCGTATATAAAAAAATGCTTTGTTCTTGAACCTAGTATTACTTTTAAGGGTGATTCATTATAGAAGTAGTACTAGTAACCATGTGTAGAGTATCGTGAGCTTTTGTTGGTGTTAGATTGTAAACGTGGGCTTGAATCGGAACTTGGACAGAGAAAGACATGCCATGAGCTGGGGTTGCTTAATTTAAAGCAGGAGATTGTCCTCATTGGAAGCAGTAGGCCTTATACTTCCTAAGTTTTGGCTATTGGATTTAGTTGTGACAGGCCCATTATTTAAGTTGAGCGTTTGATAATTGCAAATAATATTTACTGTCACACTTGAAACATCGATTGTTTCTTGTAGGAGTTGGATGCTGATTTCCATAAGTGGTGTAAATTGATGACTCATTTTAATTCCTTCTAGAAGATTTGGTTGTGCTGGAGTGCAGCGTTCCAAATGACTTATTCAGTGAGTGTGTGGAGGCTTGTGCTTCTTCCCAAAGAAATTATTCCTATGCGAGAAGGAACCACAATACCTTTTCTTGCCATAGCGGCACTACGTGTCTTCTTGTTCATTCTCTAATACCTTTACACATTTCACTAAATTTGTAAGCACCAAAATGTAAAGGGTTCCAGAACTGAGCAGTACTAGTTTTATAGGCTTAAGAGGAAACGCTTGCAGTGAACGATGAGAGTATTTGCCAAGTCACTGGCATAGCAGGCAAGTTTGGTAAGTTCATTTTTAAATTCTGAACTTGTCTTACCACATTACGGAGACTGATAAGCTCTTGCATCTGTTGTTGGATTGATGGCTGGATATTGGCTTTTTTGGCTGTTAGAATTTTATTATACAAGATGGCCTTTGCAGTTCTTCCAGTGAATATGCCCGCTAATTGCAAGTCCCACCAAATCTTGGCCTTTCCGTTAAACAGGTAATCATCATTGATATCTTGAATATATTAGGATAGTTGACACAGTTTAACAATTCTCCAATATCAATTCTCAGCTTTATGCAGGATGATCTTAGCATTGACTTTAAGCAGCATTAGCTTTAGGATTTTTTTGCTGCAATTGCCCTTCACTTAAAAACAAGCTTTAATTACTTTATATTAACATGATTCTTGCATGGTATTCTTTCTTAACTAAAATTGGTATATCATGGCATATACTACATTCTTAAATAAATTTAACATTGATTTATGAAATAAATTCTATGAAAAGCTTACTGTGTTCATCCAATACATTTTTAAATTAGTCTGCAACCTAACTTATTAAGCCAGGTCTCACCAAATGAATTTAGTTTAGCACATAATACACAAAATTCTATAATGCCTCAATACAATGGGCAACAAAAAGCACCGAACCATGTTTCTTTAGTGCTTGTAATTAATTGTGTTTTTACCTTTGGAAAGAACTGAACGACATCTTTTGTTTTCATTTTGAAGTAAAAGTGGGAGTTGATAATCAAACCCAAACGGAAGTCAAAACTGATTTTTTTGCATCCATTATAAAGTTCAAGATCTACTCAGTAAAATGGCATTTAGCCTTTGTTTGGGGCAGATTTATGGGTTTTACGATTTATATAAAACTGTTTTTTATCTGATTTTGTTGTTGATGTCTGGCATATTAGTATAGTAGTAGGGTATTCATGCAACAGCACCAACAACTTCCTCCGCAACCATTTTATAGTTATTTTCTTTGCTGCAGTTTTTTTTAAACAGCTACATATGCTCCAATTAGAAGAGCCTTAAAGTTTTGAAGTCATTGCTTTTTGAAATGATAGAAGTAAATTGTGTCATCATTTTAAAAACTGATATTTATAAACAGGAAATCATCAAAGTGAAAATATCTTTAATGTAAATTTTAGTTTTCATTATTAACCATCGTTACATTCCTTGTTGTCTGATGAATAATTATTAATATTGTAGTCTTTCTTTCATTGTACTAGAGAAATTTTCTTTTGTTACGAAATAGGAAAAAACCCTGCTATCTTTTTATTTTTGGGCAATATTTTTTGTGTATTGTTTCCCTTCTTAAATTACGCCATCATCAGATGTTCTAATAGTTCTCATGTGATTGATGTAATAAAATTATAAGATGTTCACTTAAGAATTGTTGTTTTCTGCAGGAGCGTATCTCAAAATCCATCCTATTTGTTCTTTCTTTGCAATCCCATGCATGCCGACCTTCTCTTATCATCACATCAGATTCTCTTGCCCAATGGCATGACAATTTTCTCCGCTTGGCACCATCTGCAAATGTAATTATATATCTGGGTGATGATGCTAGGAAGATGATTCAAAGGTTTGAATTTTATGAGGAAAGCGGTGGCCTAATGTTTCAAGTACTTTTGGCAGATCCTAAGGCAATTGTTGATGTATGGTTTGCCTACTCGCATTTTTTTAGTGAATAACCTTGTTCTGTTTTTTGATCGAAAAGTGGAGTCAGTGTCCGCCTGATATCATGAATGCATATGCTTACCTATTTACTCACTCGGTGATATTGTATAATTGCCTGCTTTCTTGTGTTGGAGCATACCTACATCTCTGCATATTTTGACAGCATGGATCATTATTTGCAAGCTATCAATTTATTTATGAAATAACTACTTGCACAAAACGAATTTTACCCACATTCATTTTATCTTTTATTTGTTTTTTTTTCTGTCAGATGTTATTATTGTATTTTTTTGTATAGGATTTGGTTGATATAGCTCGCATCAAATGGGAATCAATAATTGTTGATGATTGTCAGAATTCAGTGATGATCGGATATCTTAAACGGCTAAATACTCTTAGCACTGATTTTAAACTGCTACTTCTTAATGGCCAACTAAAGGTAATAACTTCTGTTAGTTACTGTTTTATTTAAAAATGCTGACCTCATATTTTTTTAACTTTTCAGGATAGCCTTTCTGATTACCTTGACCTACTCGCCTTTCTCAACCCTGGAGAAACGATAGATGATAGTTTAGTTAGCTTGGAGGCCAATATTAATGAGCCTCCTGGTGCACTTCTTAGGGCAAAGAAGAAATTGGCGTCCCATATTGCTTACAAGTGTAAATTTGAGTCATCTAAGTTCTTCGAGTTCTGGGTCCCAGTTCCACTCTCAAATGTTCAATTGGAGCAATACTGCTCCACTCTTGTTTCAAATACAACTGCTCTTCGTTCAAATTTAAGAACCGATGTTGTTGAAGTTCTTCATCGTATCCTCATTACTGCTAAGAAGGTTAGAGTTTAATCTATTCTTATGTGATGCTTGTGATAGATGATACGCAAAATGCTTACCCAAGTCGATTGTTATAGTTTCTTTATCTAACGCTGCTATGTTATCCATGAATAATTTTATCTTTAATTGTATCTTCTTATTATCATTCTGCAATTTTCATTTATCACTAGTTTGGTAAGTTCTAATTTAGTGGCATTTATGTTTTGGAATAATCTATTCCACTGTAAATACTGCAGATGATAATTTTTTTCATATGAGGGTCAACAAAATATTTTACATTCATGCTCTACAAAAATGTTTCATCTATGATGTTTTAGTTTTTGCTTATGCTTCATGCATTTTGGATTTATTTTTCTTAAAAATTAATTATCACATGCTTTGACAAATCAGCATCATTTGACTTTAAGAAACTCGGTTTATGTTGCTCCCATTTCTACCCTTTCCCCACATTTTCTCATTCTGTCAAATTTCTAAAAATACACAATGGTCCACCCTGGTAAGCTGGATAATCGGGGGTATGATACTTAAAACTCCATTCTTATCTTAAAAATCATATTTGTTCAATATAGTTTCATTTAAATATTCTTTAACAATTAGAATAGATTCGTTGAACTTAAATACATCCAAAAACCATTCATAATAATAAAAAGGCCATAAACTCATACATCATAACTGTTCATCTGTGTACAGCTTCAACTGTTTGTTTTACCTAATAAGATGTTTCTGATTTCAATAATCAACAACATCCTTGGTTATTTACTTGGAAAGGAATCATTAATTATGAGGATGTGAGTTATTGTCATAACTTTGTGGGTATATTATTTTTCAAATCATCATAGAAGGAAATGACAATATGCTTGTTAACAATATGGTACCGAAAGAAATACATAACTGTAAGAAAGGAGCTATAAAAATATATTGTTGAAGATAAAGTGTAAACAATGGTGCATCAAACTGACTTATTATCACTTCACTTTTTTGTTGTATACATTGTAGTTAGTATTGTTTTTATATTTTTTTTGTTGCTTTTTATTTATTGTTGAATTACCTTGGAATTTTTTTAGATCATCATTACTTAAGACTGATATTGAGAGCCCTCCCTGCCTTGCAGGAAAGATTATTTTTCTATAAAATTTATGTAGTCTTGATCATGTGTTTTATTAGAAAATGACATTTATGTCCTCTATTGATTAAAACTCCATTGATGATAACATGGATTACAGAGTTTTCTCACGCATGTGCATGATAGTGCACATAGACATATTAAGGGGTAACCTTTCTTCAAACTTTTTTTCATTGTTTGTTTTTTATTTAATGCCTTGTGAGATATATATATATATACATATATATATATATGTATATATTTTAAAAGAATAACTGCCAAGTTTTATTACTTATGAGATATATATATACATATATATATATATGTATATATTTTAAAAGAATAACTGCCAAGTTTTATTAGGATAACTTTGAATACACAAAACAGTTTCTATTAGTAACTTCAAAAAAAGAAAAAAACTAAGAAAAAGAAAAAAAACAAGAAACATATAAAACATTTACCAAATCCCCTATAGATTCTCACAAAGGAAAAATCAAGTTTAGAACAGAAGTACAGATGAAAGAGCAAATGAGATTCTCTACTCGTGCTTCAGGGCGTGCTCCTTTTTTTCTTTGATAATACTAAGAAATTTTTTTTAAGGAATTAGAGCTCTTCTTTGTTTGAAATTTTTTAAAAGAAGTTTCGTCCATATTTTAAAACGCATTTTCTTCGAACAAAGGCTCCTCATCAGAATCGTTTTCAGGTAGAGCATGAGTGAATGACTGATAGACGTTGCCAGATCCACTTGATTTAGATTTAATGGTGAGAGGCAGGAGACCTTCCACCTCCTAGATCACGATGACATTCCTCATAGAACTTGAACCTCCCAAAATGACACCGAATGGACTTTCTTCATAAGAAGCTGCTTGGTATCGTTTATTTTAGGAAAATCTTCACTTTCTTTTGAAATTGCATTGAAAGTTCTAATCAAACTATGGATGGAAGCGTCATTCAACTTCTTCTGATTATGGATGGAAGCATCATTCAACTTCTTCTGATTATGGAGGAGACTGTCAGTGGCTATAGATAAAAGGTAGTGGAGTAACGGTCCAACGCTGCTTGCTTTTATGATAACCTCCTTATTGATATCGGGGTCCGCATTTGAAGCATGCTCGACAATGCTGCTCATTGCTAAAGCAACATCAACCAGATCTTCCATGACAACCAGTGTATTACCGACATCAAAAAGTATTGCAACCTAAGGTTTAACGCATTCAGATCTTCAATCATAGCTACATTCGAGGTAGCTTGGAGGAACAAAGAATGAGCCTCTTCCTGACCAATTGGTGAAAGGGCCGTAGATCTCTCACTCATCACAATATTTTTTGGTTGGCAGGCCTCCCTTGACTTGGGTCACTTCAAGTTCCTTAGATGAAGCTGTTTTCTTAGTTAAGGGTGAATTTGAAATATGAAGTAATGTCATGTATCAAAATACCACAATGTTTACAAAATTTGGGTAGATTTTCAAAATAACTTATTGAAAATAATAATCTTCATCACCAATTCAAATTTCTTGCTCAAAATTTTCAATTATGTGGAATACCACCAAAAATCTTGCCACCAAGGGTTTCAAGAAATTAGCGGTGGCAGTATTCATTTTGAGAGACTTGCTGAAGTAAGACTCCAATGTGAATAGGATAGAGTGGGTAATGAAATGAGCCTTTAGCAGCGAAAATTAAGCCAAATCAGGATAATTGTTTGTTTAGATATAGGAACAAAATTCGTAGTCCACTTCAAAATTTTTAAATGGAATTTGTTAACAAATTAGGAACCATGAGAGAAAAGGCGAGTATAATCCGCCTTAGAAGACAACTTTACAAGAATATGGCGGTGATCGATTAATTCGATTGAATGGGTACCAGAAAGATCCAAATCGCTGAAAATTTGTAAACAATAAGCATTGGAGGTTTTCCAAATGCAAATTTGGCCACCAAAGTATACTTAAATGGTTTGGCTAGAATTTGAATCTCATCTTTGGTGTAACTCAGAGCAGGTTTACCTCTGTAAATAGTAACATGATTGATTCCAACTAACGCTTATGATGCCAAGGAATTCGCAAGGGTAGCTAGAAAATATTTGGATGCTCTAGGGGACGAAGGGCACAATGGAGATTAGGGAGCGAATTACCCCCTCCACCATCAGCCATTGCGCACTACCTCCAGACTGCAGCAAACTTCAAAAATAGTAGAAATTGTGGTCGGGTGGAAAGACTGAGTGATCAAAATACCTGGAGAGTCGACAAAGCCGATTAGAGCCGAACTGCAATTGAACAGAAGATTCATCGCCGAGGGAGAATTGGCACTTATTGCCGATGAGCATGGGAGAAAGGTGGCGATGCCTCCTACCTGGAGCCCGAAAGTATCCCTGGAGAGTTGACAAAGCCTATAAGAGCCAAGCCGCAATCGACCAGGAGCTTAAACGCCGAGGGAGGTTCGACACTTGTCGCTGGGTGAGCGTGGGAGAAAGGTGGCAACACTGCTCACCTAGAACCCTAAATCGCCATCACTTGAGTGACAAGAGCGGTGAAGCTTGTATGATATATATATATATATATTTATATATAAATTGAGGTCATATATTTTGGTACGCGATGACTTTTTGCATCCCTTCATGTGATGTAGCTTTAAGATTTGCCCGACGATTGATACATTGCTTCCGGCGGGCGTTTGCGAGTGGCCACTGTTTGCAGTAGAGGGTCATTGTTGTCAAACGGTTCACCTGCTGCGTTTGTGGTTACATTCTGGGACATATACCTCTGGTAGCTTCATTGTCGATTCCTTAGTGAGGCTGTGGATGCTCCTGTCGGCCTCCACATGTTCCGGGTTAATGGTGGGATAAAAGACCTTCCCAATCTGCATGTAAAGCAAAGTGTCGAAGCTTTGGCACCCAAATCATCCATGAAGCGTTGACAAATGCTAGTGCTGCAATCTCAAGAGAATTGATTAGCGTCAATTTAATTGCATTTCTTTGAGTAAACCAGCTCTACGTCTCTCTATAGGCGAAACACTGCTTTTGGAAAAACCATTTGAATATTTGTTGGTGGGGAAATTCTCTAATGTTAGATCAACATTGGTTACCATTAGAAAATTTCTCAGTTGTTTGGGTTTGTCGTGTCCTTCGGTGCGGGGCAAATCGATTTTCGCATACTTTTATTAACCTTTTGAATGAGCTTAATTATACGAGGATGTTTGCTCGAGATTATTACTTAATTGAGAATTTTCATATGAAATTACTGAAATGAACATCTTCTGATCCAAAAAATGAACCTCTCGTTATGCTGGTCTAGATCTATTTTTTGTTGCTTATTCACCAAATCACTCAATCCTATTTTTGTTGTGTTCTTATTTTGGGAAACCTCTCAAAGTAACTTTTTTTATTACCAACCTTTTGAGGCCATCGGTAGCATGGGTGTTGGTAGAAATTGATCTCACAGAAAAATTTGGATCTGCTATTTGGATCAAGTACTAAGAGGAGGGTTACTTCCAAGAATACATTTTTGAAGATATTATGAAGGTCTGTTCTCAGTATTGTTTGATTGGTCATGATTTGGCAATGTGTTTTCAACTTCACCCTCATCTTAAAGAGCAACCTAAGATGATGATATCCTCCATCCCAAAAACTAATACAATAAGAAGCAAATGACTTATGCGTCAAAAAGAATCTCTCATTGGAATATTCACATCAAATGGCTGAGGTAGAATCTCCACAAATTAGCATAATAATGAATGACATAGAATTATTGCTAGATATAATCAAAATGTTGAGACCAATATTCCGATTGATACACTAGCTGCCAACAGTTTTGGAAGTTCCTTTTTTGTTGGAATATAAACAGGCAAATGTCAACGTTGTGGCTGATATTTCGGTGGAAATGCAAACTGATCCCATATCACTAAAAGATGATACGGCTCCATATGAAGAAGTGGGTGTCGCAAAGGGGACCGATGAGACTGAGGAGGGGGACTGTTTAGATCCATTTTTTATGATGATGCTACTTTTTTTTTCTCTTCTACAGTTGGTGTGTACATCAAGATGTTTAACAGATGAGAAAATTGCTGGAGGTTTCTCCAACCTGTGATACCCCTCGATGGATGGATTGAATCATTCAGATTAACATCCTTGTGGTGAGGTTCTTGCTTTGGAAATCTAAGAAGATTATGTTTGAATGAATGAGACATAATCGAAACTCAATCCTTTTGGAAAGGAATATGAACAAAAAGACTTGGGTAGATCTTCTTTTTTATCATCCGTGCTTGTTAGTTTAAATGCTTCAAAGTCTGTTTCATGAATGGAGAATAATTGATATTCGATGTGGAATTGATACCAGATAATGAATTTGAAGAGTTTGATAAATTCTCCATACGAAAGGGAGAAAGGGAGAAAGAAGGTTCAACAATCAACAAATACCTTGGCATACACCATCAAATGTCATGTCCACACACTCCCCAACAAAATAGGATAGCAGAGCACAAACATTTTCACATGCTTGAAACAACTAACCCCTTTTTGATACATCTCAATTTCCTGAAAAATTCTGAGCTCATACAACCCTTACATCCATCTATCTCATCAATCGATTTCCTTTTTCCGACAAACAAATTCTCACCCTTTCAAATCATAATGCCCTACCCGAGTACCAACACCTACGAGTGTCCGACTGTCTTTGTTTACCCCTCCTACCACCAACAAAATGAACTAAACTCACCCCCAAAATGCTCCCTTGCATCTTCTTCAGATATTCCCCAAATCACAAAGGATGTATAAGTTATAACTCAAAAACTTCCACTCATCTAATTTTACTTCATGTTCAATTTATCGAGCACACTTTCCCATATTCAACTCTCAACAAACCACAATACATCACCCATGTATCCCTATCCCACATTCCTCTCCTATCACTCTCATTCCATTATTGACACTAACCGGAAAACCGGGAGACCATCATTCTTTTCTAGAAGCACATAAGCACCGGCAGGCTACTTTTCTTCCACAAACTCTGCTACTTCATCCTACTCAATGCTCTCCACACTTTCATCCTTTAATCAAATGCCCCTATGTTCGTAAAACTCTCCCAACCAAAATAACCAGCTGCTCATTACCGCAATCCATCCCTTCCCACATACCTACCACCGCAAACCCATTCCCAAGATCAAACCAAAAACACCCCATCCTTCCACCCATCTGTTGCAAACATGCCTAAGAACAGATGCCATACAACCCAATCCTGTTATCAACCCATTCTACAACACCACCACAACAAGAACTAACCTCATATAAAGTTGTCGCCAACCTACCACACTGGCAACTAACCATGGCCGATAAACATAAAGCATTGATGTATCTGCACACCTGGACATTGGTTTCTCCTCAACCTCATCAAAATGTCCTAGGATGCAAATGGACATACTTCACCAAACTCAACAATGATAGCTCGGTGGCTCGCTACAAGGGCCGACTAGTAGTTCAAGGATTCAAACAAAATTATGGCACGGGATACCTTGAAATGTTCATTCTTGTTTCAAAAATGCCAACAATTAGGGTCCTACTCACCATAGCAAGTCACTACAAGTGGCCAGCTGTCCAAATGGAAGTATCAAACACATTCCTCCACGAAAAACTCACCTAAACAGTCCACATGTCAACCAAAAGAATTTGAAGACCCCAAATTTCTAAACCATGCCTTTCTCAAGAAAGCCATTTATGGCCTTCACAATCGCCATGCCTATAGTATTCCACACTCATAGATTCTCTCCATAGTAACCGATTTTGCACAAGCTCAACCTACTCCTCTTTACATATAGTTGACAACACTACAAATTGAATATACCTTCTAGTTCATGTAGACCACATCCTCGTTATAGGACCAAACTAATCTACTTTGATGGCTTTCATAGCCACTCCTATGCAGCAATTTTGAATGAAACACTTGGAAACACCAACCACCTTTCTTGGCATCTCCCTCACGCCATCTAAAATAGGCCTCATGCTCTCTCGGACCACCTACGTATCCAACGTCCTTTGGAATTCAGAAATGACACTATGTAATCCGTCTCCACACCTATCACCGGTTACAACAAAATAGCCCCTCCCGCAGATTCATTCTCCCATCCCAAATTATACAAACAACTAGTAGGATCTCTTCTATATCTCATTATCAATCGATCAGATATTTGCTTGGTAGTAAACAAACTCTGTCAACACATGCATCATCCAACCTAAACAAACTTAAACAGCTCAAAAAACTCTACGCTATATCAAAGGAACCATTCAGATAGACATTCAGATAGATCCATACAACTTGCAACTTCAAGCTTATGCATACTCCGATTGGGTAGGAGATCAGGAAGATTGCAATTCTACAATAGGTTACGATCCTCCACAAAAACCAAATACCACGCCTTAGCGAACACGGCTACAAACATTATATGGCTCCGACGAGTTCTACAACAGTTTGTTGAATATACATTTCACCCACAATGCTCCATTGCGACAATCAATCAGCCATTGCTTTTGCCAAGGATCAAACACGTCGAGGTGGATTGTCATTTTATCAGAGAATGCATCTCCATAAAGGAAGTGGAACTCTCATACACCCCCACAGAAGTTCAAATTGCAGACATCCTCACCAAACCACTTCAAACCACTTGCTATCACTCACTCATAAACAAGTTCTCCGTCAACATACCAATGATGACTTTGCAGGGGGATAATAACATTATCAATTGAAGTCAACATGCCAACGATGACTTTGCTGGGGGATAATAACAGTTTCAATTGACAACATATGGAACTTTAGGTGCCTTGGCGAGCCCTGGCCCGCCTTGGCAAGCCCAGCCCGAACAGACAGAGAATAGGTGCCTAGGCGTGTTCTGGCGTAAGATCTACCAATGCCAACTAACGGGTTATGCGCCCAAAGTGCGCTCAGGCGTAAGCTCTACCAGTGCCAGTCAGAGTGCTGTGCGGCGCCCAGACGTTTGAGCTCTGCCAGCGCCAGCTAGAGAGTTGTGCACCTAGGCACCTGGGAACCTGCTAATTAAATGTTGAGCAATCAGCCTATTGTATATATATATATATATATATATACACGCACACACACACCTATGTAATTCCAGATTTCAAGAAATGAGATTTTTTTCCTCTCATTCCATCTTTCAAGAAATGAGAATTTTTCCTCTCATTCCATCTTTCTAATATAGTTCTCCTTCCAAAAGATAGGAGTGCTGTATTTTGAATGATGAGTCTCAAAAAATACATTGTGCATCCCGTGTGCTTTTGACGTCCCACTATTTAGAATGAAAGAAGTCTTTATTATTAGCCCTTCAACCTTTAGATCTGTGTACATTTCACAATGTTTTTTCTTAATGTCATTTTACGTGATGTGGCATATATGCTGCAATCAGCTAGTTTCATTCAACAGGCTTGCCTAGTTTATCTAATACAATTTCTTGTGTGAACTTAAACTGGTTGCTAGTGGTTTGGAAAGCTATATGCAGTTCTTTTACAGCTTGGTTCTATCTATAAAAATTGCTAAGTTTCTATAAATTCACGACACCTTTTTATTATTATTATTATTTTGCTTATTATGTTTTGATATATGTGAATAGCATTACCGTGATGAGTGCTATTTGTAGTTCAAGCAATTGTTTGGCAGCTCAATTTTGCTTTTATTTTGGAAAGATTTGGGAGCATTTGATTATTTTTTTGATCTGTAAGTAAACAAATGCATGATAGTGATACTTTGTCTCAACATAAATTTCATTGACTTTTTGTATAAACAATTATGAAAAATGCAAAAAATGTTTTAATTTTTATGACAATGGGAGAAATACTGGTAAGATTTCAGATTGAACTGTCTAGAAGTATTACTGGAGCCTTACAATATTGCTATTACAGTAGCAGTTCATGTAAGTTATTTCTAATTCACTATAGAGCTACTTTAAAGTAGTGAAAATGACTATTTGTTTTTCAGCAGGAACACTTGACTATGGATTAGATTTTGAAAGCCTCTTTTAAAAGATAGTTAATGGGTTTTAGTGATGCTGATTGGGAATCTGATTCAGGTGATAGAAAGTCAATCTCAAGTTTCTTTTGTCAATGTACTGACAAAATCTTGTTCTAGTTTATGTTTTTCTTCATTCTGCAATAAGCTCAAATTTGAAAGTTTTTCTACATTGAGTTTAAGAGGGAGAGGGCTGTAAAGGATATGAGTTAGTTACTTGGTTGCAAGGTTGCTCTATGTTAGTTTGTTACTAGTTAGTTTCATAACTAAATTGTTGACCCATGTAACCTATATATTGATTGGATAGATAGTTGTTAGTAAGTAGTTATATGCTTAATTATATAAAGGGTGTGTACATACTCTTATTTTCAATAACGAGAATCTTTTTATAATTCCTACTTGCATTTGTAACTGCATCACTCAACACTTCACTTTCTATATGACCTTGTTACCTTTTTGAAAATTTTCTTTAAAATATGGTGTATGCCTTTCACTTTTGTAGTATTCTTGTTTCAGTGCTGTGACCATCCTTACTTAGTTGACGGGAAACTCCAAGATTTAGTAACCAAAAGTCTTGAAGGCGCTGAGTTTTTGAATGCTGAAGTATGTGCAAGTGGTAAACTGTACTTGCTTGAAAGAATTCTTCAGGAGCTCAAGAGTCTTGGACTAAGGGCGGTAATTCTATTCCAGGTGTGCAAAATTTATTATTTGTTTGGAGATCAGTTATTTTTTATATGTTGTTGTGTGACATAATTCTTTTAACTAACAATTCTCAAATTTTGGAATGTGTGCATAGTGGTTGTTTAGTAGTTTGCCACCAGTTTTATTCAAATATGTTTGAAGTGAAAATGTTTTCACATGCTTATAACTTTAGTTTGAAAGGCACAATTAATGGACTGAGGTTATATTCCATTTTCTAAATTTGCAATAATGTTTGTGATATGAGTGAAATTTAATTTATTTAAACATGAGTATTTTCTTCTCTACACATAACCCAGAGTACAAATAAAGATACTTACCACTTAGTGATTAGGCACAAGTTAGTGTGCGCCATGATCGAACTCGGTTAGTTTTGAATACTAATATTGGAAAGTAAAGCACGTCAAAATTAGTTTTTCTTATTAAAACTTCTTTTGAAAATAAAGGCAGATTTAAGTATGAATGGGCTACATAGGATCACATAAAATGAAAGGACAAAGTTACAAAACCTCACAAATTCTAGCTCCTCAGTGCTAAGTGAGCTTTGTTCTAACAACTACATTATTTTGTTTAATTTTAAAGAGTATTTGTTTAATTCACAGTATAAGAATCAGGACTAGGCATTAAATTCCAAATAGAACTTTTTTCAAATTGATTTAATTTTACTTGCATAGCTAAAATCTAGCTATTCTAATAAAGATAAAAATGCTGAATAATTCATCTTATTTCCAAGTGATCCCTTTGTTTGTAGCCTCGTGAAGGGTTTCCAATGATCAATTCCAAATAGACATGTTAAAATGTTAGTTTTCCTTTTGTAAATATTCTCTAGATTCAGTCTATCTTCTTAAATCAAGATTGCTAAAAATCATTTTCTCTTTCATTATCTGAATGTCTAATATGAGGTTCAAATCTAGACCCATCAAATACAATATTGATAGATTTCTCATTTTTTAATTCCTCCTATTGAATATTCTATATGCTTTGCTAGACCCAAAAAAGATTGCTCCATTTGAGCATGAGTCAACCTTGCCTTCACTTTCTCTAAGCACAGAGCTTCTATTGCAAAAAAAATTGAAAATATAAAATTTTAGGTTTTCATTCTTTTAATATTTCAAATGGAATTTTCATAAGATTCTCTTGAATACATTTTTTTTTTCATGACATATCATATAGTATTAATTGTTTCAATCCTAAATTACTTAAGTGGTACTCAAGTACTATGGACTCAGGTATCACACATAAGGTCATATTTCTACACTACTATATTTTGTTGTGATTGCCTTAATGTAGATAATTTTATTGCATACTACCATTAGAACTATTATGATTTTCAAACCTTTTATTTTAAATTGTTCGTCATGCTTTGGGTGAATGATTGAAATAATAAAACATAGATGTTTTTGAATTCAATTGACAAATTCTCAGATTCATTGTATTTTTCATTATTAGATTTTAAAAATTTAACTTTAGTGAATTTGAAATAATCATTTTCAATCACAAATCCAGATCCAGATCCTTCTAAGCTCGCAGAACCAACTTCACGAAACATATCCATGTGCATAATTTGAAATGATCGTGTAGTGCTCTCTAAATGAGTAGAAAGAAAAGTGATCCTTGTTTGTTTGCTTAGCAGGCATCACAATGTGAAGATTTTGAGAACTCTAACTTTGGCAAGCCAAAAACAAATCATAATTTTGAATTCTTATGTAGCGTGTGAAAGCTAGCATGATATATATAGCCTTCTATGTCATATCCGTGGGTCATCAATTGCATTGTAAAACATTTTATTTCAAAATTTATCGGTGAACTAAGGCCAAAAATTCCATCAATTCTAGTTTTCCCATCGTTCTTTATTAATACATTATTGGGATGAAGTTAAACATAAATTTTTATCACATAATTGACTAATAGTAAACTGTGTTCTTAATCATTCACATAAAATACATTCTCAATAGAGGAAGTTCAGGTGTGCTTATTCCGCCAATTCCTTTATTTTTTATTTATGTTGCCGCCATTGTAATTTTCTGCTTTTTGGTTCTAGCTTACTGAATTTTGGCCTATCGTTGGTCATGTGCTTGGAACAACCGCTATCAAGTTTTCACATGTCTTCGCAGCTCCATTTGTAAAGACATAATACCTGCAATAACAAATCAAATTTTTGAGGAATGAACTTGCTTAAAGTCAATCCCCACGTTCTATTGAAACATTTCTATTTGTAGACATCTAGACTAGGTTCTCATTTTTACTAATGTGAAACATTGGATGCGTCCAAATAAGCTACATGAGTAACATTGCTTATTTGGCAGGAAGTTTTGAAAATTAATTTTCTATTAAAAAAATTAATTTTTTAAAGATTTACAGATGAGTTTAAGTTTAACAAGATTGTTGTTGAGGCTTTAAATTTTCAAGAGGAAGAACTTCGTTTGGTTCCTCATTGCTTAGGATTGATCTCTTATGAAATTAATCTTATCTTTTTGAGACTTAAAGCCTTATTTTTTTGAAGTTCTTTTTTAGGAGTTTTAGTAGACTTTTTAAAATTATTATACAAGTTTAGCAGCTAAATACGCATCGAATTTAACTCATCTTTGAAGAACTTGAATTTGTACGTTCTTGGCTTTATGTCATCAGACAAAGGTTCACCTCTTCAGCTTCTGAGTCTGAGATATTTTCTGAATCTGAATTGACTTCAAGCACCTTTTGTATGCGGCTCCACTCTTTTTGTTCCTTGAGCTTGGGGCACTTTGTTCTTTTGTGCCCCTTCTCCTTGCACTCATTGTAGTTAACCTTTTTGCTATCAAATTTAACAGTGCTAGAGGACTTGCCTTTCCCCCATTTTGTTGTTGAGGCTAGTATTTCGACGCTAGGTTTTTCTCTTTTTTTCTTTTGTTTATCATTTGGCTTTTCTCTTTTAGCTAACATATGTTCATGCGTCAGTGAACGAAGTTACAAATCAAGACAGTAAGTTTTCAAATCCTTAGTTTTCAGAATTGCTTGAACTTTAGGACTTTTTGGTAAGCTTTGTAGAACCTTATTAACTCATGATTTAAAAGTTTTGCATAGTGTAAGTTAGGATTTTTGTGACTTATACTGATCCAATATGAAATTTTCAGACTTCATTTGGAAAGTTCATAATTGTGCATTAAAGAGTTTATTCTAGACTCATGAACATTGTCCATGCTTTCATATATAACTATTAAAATTATCCCAAGTTTCTTTATCAGTTGTACACAAAGATATGCACTTATAGTCTTTATGTTTCAATGTATACTAAAGATAGGTAGGTGCCTTGACATTCAACTCTGCGGTTTTGAACTGTTTTTTATTCCATTCACTTTATGGGGTTTCCAAATTATGATACTCTTCTTCTATTTAGACCCACATATGGCAATGGACTGATTATAGAAAATTTCTCATCTTCATCTTTCAAAAGTTAAAATCTTTTCCATTGAACAACGTTAGACGGGTGTAGAAAGCGCCTTCCATCGCTTGTACGTTTCCAAGTTCGAATAGTGCTAGTACAAAGCTAGCTCTTTACTCTACTAGACCATTAGATCTTATTGTTGTAGACTTTACTCTGTTACAATTTGTTAGTTTTTGTATCTTGAATTAGTTTGATTTATAAAATATAAAGATTAGAACTTCAACTTTAAACTTTAAAATAATTTAATATTTACTTAGCGAGAAATATTAACAAAGTGGTCCCTTGACTCTTGCAGAATGTGTAAAATTGTTCTTAACTCTTGTAAACATTTTTTTTGGTCCATTGACTATTATTTAATTTATTTTTTCGGTCCTCCGTCGTTAAATGCCATTACATCTGCTTAGTTTTTCATGCTTTTCGTACAAATCTAAGGATAAAGATGTCCAGGGATAAATATTTATATACAAAGCTCCAGTTACATTGTCATTTTTATATACGAAGCTCCAGCTCCGGCGTTATGCTCGGTCGACGTGGACGAAGAGGCTCAACCCAATTTTTATGTTAAATTATTTCAATTCCAACTACGGAAGAAGATTTTTATGTCTCCCTGCGATCAATTTCATGGCAACTTCTTCGTCGACGATCTCTACAATCTCTTTAAGCGGCCGATCGATCTCTGCAAGAAGTAGATTCTAGCTTGCATCGATCGATTATAGCTGAAAGCACCAGTCAATAAAGAAGCTGGGGAAGAATCAATGATTGCAGAGAGCCATAGCAAAGAGATGAAGTTGTCATGGAATCGATTGCAAAGAGATGTAGAGTTCTTCCGTAACTGAAAACGCCTTTATCTTTAGATTTGGATGGAAAATACAAGAAGATAAGCATATATACGGCATCGACAAAGGACTAAAAAATCATTTAAATAAGAGGTAAAGGACAAAAAAAATATTTACAAGAGTTAAAGACTATTTTGAAAATTCAACAAGAGTCAAAGGATCATTTTAATAATTTTCTCTTTACTTAGTTTATGATGACACGCAAAAAAGAAGAATAAAAATACAAGCACAAGCGCAGAAAAAATTAGAAAAGAACATTAGAAGTGAACAAAAAAAGATTTATAGTTGTTCGAGCTCTTCTAACCCTACGTCCACTCTTCGAAAGTCCGTCTCTTCTGGAATCCACTCAACAGGTCCTGCCATTCGCAGATCCCTAGTAAGCGAAGAACTCTTCCTTACTTTATGCAAAATTTGGGCGTTGAGCAGCGACGATTTTTCTCATTTCTAAATGATAGTGTAGGCAAAGCTTCCTGAAAAACCTTCTTGCACAATCCAAGAAGAGTTGGGTCAGATAATGAAAAATAAAATAAAATTAACATTCAAAGAGTTTGGAAGACAACTAATTTTGAAAATGAAAAATTAACATACAAAGAGTTTGGGCGATATAACTAATTTTGAAAAATTCGGCATAAACATTAGTAGCAAACTTGATTTTCTTAAGTTTTGTTATCATCAAAATCAGGGCATCCACTAAGCTAGATGTGCTTGTGACTCCTAGTCAACACTTTTTTGGCTAAAAATAGTATTACTAGTTTTTTGCCAATCTACAAGTCAATACTAAACTGAAGGTTAAGTTTCAAATCTACTCCAAGTCTGTTCTAGATATTTAAGATAAGATAATCTTTAGTTGCTATTATGAATCTCTAGGTATTGTAGATAAAAAGTCTTTTGATGTTGATATATTGGATCACTAGTCGATTTGGGATGATGAAATCATGTGACCTTGATTGGGTCAATTTTCAATGACCCATCTCGTATGTGCTCAACTATTATTTGGTCACACTCTTTCAACATGATTACTCTTTTGTAGATATCACAGATAATCAATTATGGAGGCTTATGCCTAAAGAAAATTAAAGTCCCTAGATTTAAATAAATCTTGAGTCATCTCTTAGGGGATGCTCTGTTAATGTACTCAAATCAACCCCTAGGAACGTTTATTCTTAAAACCTAACGATGATGGTGGAGATTGCTGCATTTTTTGAGCGATCATCTTACAGGCATGGTTGTTTGTTATATTCAAATATATAACTCTTTTGCTAATATTTTCTTGTATGATTTTTGAAAACACTGTTACACTATTATGATCGTAGTTTTTTTAAATGTTCTTTTTTTATGTAGCGATTTAGTAGGTCTAATTTTGATATCATTGTTATTGTATTATTCCCAAGATAAGAAGCTTATACTTTTTTTCATTCCGGGTAGTCCATCACTTGTATAACACAACCTTTCTTTTTTCAATCATACATCAAAAGTAAAGTTTTCAGGCTCTTCTACTCAGATCTTAATTTGTTTGTAGGGAACATTTCAAACTTATGGTTATTTTTTTATTCTAATATTTAAAATCAAACTCTTAAAATCTATAAAACTTCCACTCAGATCTTTATTATTTCAACAAATTATCATGATACTTGGCCTTCCTGCCATTTTTAGTGGATGAAAGGAATTGATTACATGTCAGCTTTGTATTTATCAAAATTTAGATGTTAGATAAGTAATTATACTGGCATCGTATGTTATGTGCATAAGCTCTTTTTGTGTTAGTTTCCAGGCGGTTCTTTCTTGCCGATTCATGCATGTGCTTTTGCATTATAATAGAGAATAAAAAAATGATTAATTTTACTTTGGATTGCGTTTCTGCTTGTGCTGTAATCAGTGATACGTCTGTGTTACTTAATAATGAGTTAGGCGTGCCAACATTATGTAAGATGTGTTTGCATTATATGCTAACTCTTTTTCTTATGATTTGTTGGTTTGTTGGATTATGAGGGTTAAATCAAATAAATTTTGGTAAAATTAAACTATTGTTGTTTGGTTTGTTGTAAAGTAAATGCACTGCAAATTCTTGGGACAAAAGGGAATTCCTAAAACCTATGATTTTGCATGTATTTATTTTGAAAAATGCTATGCTTACACAAGAATATACATCAAAAAGTATCTAGGACCAATAGAAATCTTTTTATTTTTTATTTTTGCATATAGGCCCCACAAAAACATGTATTTAACCAATAATTTACTTACATATTGGATTGACATATCATCTATATATTTTGGTGTATACTAGTGTGTAAGTGTAGCAATACTCATTTACTTTGTACTCAAAATGACTGAATTTACAACACCCCATGGATCCGAAGAAAAAAATGCCAGGATCTAGACCCAAGACCTTGCCTGACCTTCTTGCTGGCGCATGATGAACCTCACCAGCGCTTGCTGGACGTTGCTGGATCGAACCACTTGGCCTAGAATTATGTAGCCCTAGATCGGTGTGGACGGCTGGGCTTTAACGGCCTTTGACGGAGTTCATTGATCTTTTACTGGCTGGCCTTGAGCTTTGAGCTTTAAATTGTCTTCAATGGCTGAACAAGGCCTCCACAACCCAACGTTGGGCTTTCCTGGCTTGCGGAGCTCGTTGTTCCTTCACCGACAATTGCTGAATCTCGTTGGTCCCTTATCTCGTTGGATATCGTGCCCCCTAGACTTAAAATAAATTTTGGTAAGCCCGTTTTTTGTTTTTTATTTTTAATTTGTTTACTTCACATATATATTATACACCCAAACAAGTAAAAAATAAATTCCATGTAAATCTGTCAAACATAAATATTGCTTTATAACATAAATATCTGAAAAACTTCAAACTATAAATATTTTTCTCAGTCCAAATTGCCACTTACTGTGAACTATAATTTAATTTTGCATTAATATCTAGTTATTAATTTTTTTTAATTGTTTCTTTCATTCTTTTTTTGTTACTTTTTGAGCATGGTTTAATTTATAAACTTTTTTAATGAAAGTCTTTAGGTGGATCTGGAAATATTTCACTTGGTGATATTTTAAATGTTTTTCTCCAACAACGATTCGGTGCTGATGCATATGAGTGTATTGAGAGTGGGTTGGTCATAAAAAAAAAGGTTGATGCTTTGAAGAAGTTCAATAACAAGGAAACAGGGAGATTTGTGCTTCTTATTGAAAAGCGTGCTTGCCTTTCAAGTGTTAAGCTCCATTCAGTTGATGCAATTATTCTATTTAATAGTGATTGGAATCCATTGACTGACATAAAATCATTACAAAGATTAAGTATAACATCACAGCATAGTTGCATCAAGCTTTTTCGATTTTATACACCTTATACTATAGAAGAGAAACTTCTTATGCTCTCAAAACAAGGTACCCATCTTGAGAGCAACGTTGAGAGCATAAGCCGTAATATTATTCATTCATTGCTTGGTTGGGGTGCTTCTTATCTGTTTCAAAAGCTTGATCAGCTGCACTGTAGTGCCAGTTCAACTTTAATTTGTGAGCCTTCATTTGATAAATTATGTTTGAATGATGTCATTTTGGAAATTCTTACTCAACTTCCCGGTGAAAATGAAACAAGCAGAGCTGTGCCTTGCTCTTTTCTCATAAAGGCACGCTCGAGTGGAGGGAAATATACAAGAAATATTCTCCTGAATGGTGAAAAGGAAGGCATGTCTGTACCTGATAAAGATCTGCCCAGTTTCTGGTCAGGGTTGTTGGAGGGCAAACGTCCTAGGTGGATCTATATATCTGAGAGTTCACAGAGGGTTCGCAAAAGGATTCAGAATACAAACGAAATAGTTCTTAATGCTGTAGAGGGTGATGAAGTTAAAAACAAGCGTCTGAAAATTAAAAGCCAGTCTGTAAAGCCTGTCGTGTCCAAAGTTTTTCAAGAAATGGAGGATCCGCCTAAAGGTATGATTGCAATTGTTCTATTAAATATTTTATAGCATCTTAACAAGATGTTAAGGTGATCTCCTATAAGTGTGCCTGTCATCTGCTGTTTGTGCACCACACACCCTACCAATGACACAATAACCAATACATTCTGCCCTCCTATTATTTTCAATAGGCATCTTTAGAACCCTAATCTTGTTCTTTAACAAGTACATTTATTTTTTGTATTTTCTAAGAGAATGTTGATATTTCAGATACTAACAAATCTTCCAAGCTTGAATGTGATGGAAGGGAGCAAAAGCTTAACGAACAAAAGGACCTTCTTAAGTTGCTTAAGCCAGAATTGTCAGAATTATGTGACATTTTTGGGCTGCCGGTATAAATTTAAGATCTTGTTTTTGTGGTAGCATATTAAAATTATTTATAATTTCTTTTAAGCTGTGAATGCACAAGCTGAGTGGACAAACTTTCTAAAATGCCCCACTTCTCTTTGAATCTATTTTCTTGGAAATGCATGGTAGTTGTTCGGAGTGTCAATTATGACCTGACATGCAAATCCGTGCTTAATTATATATATTTGACCCAAATGATAAATAGGTTGAGTTCAGGACAAAACTTTAGACATGTTTACCCACAATACATTAAATTAACCCAATTTTGACATGTCTGATTTGGATTAATCCGTCAGTTTTGTGTTATGATAGTTTAGTTAATGTAAGCTGGTCTTTCTGAACAAAAAAAAAGCACATTTCTTGCAGTAAACATGTCAAATGGGCTTAAACTTGGGCTTGGGTTAAGATGATTCAAAGTCATGTTCAAGTTCAGGAAATTGACCCATATATTAGTATGCTGTGTTTAGGTCAATCTTATTTATATTAAGTCGTTTTGTTTTGCATTTGCTTATTTACCTTATCATGTCCTACATCAATTTGGTTCCGTAGCTTTTTGTAAGTTCTGATTTTGTCCCAATGTTACATCATGACAAGCATATATACCTTCAAGAGCAATGTTAAGCCATACTTTTCTTGCATTAACCTTGTTATACCCATATGTAAGATTGATTATTAAGGGATTTTTGCAGTTGCCATAAATAAAATATGTTGCAAGTTAAAATTTTTGCTGCAATTCTAGATTGGATACTCCATTTGATGGATGTCAGGAAATACTTGTAAGTGATGTACTGAAAGAAGGTTACAAGAACTTCAACCAAGCTTTGGGTTTGAAAACTTGGGTTAAGTTTGCAATATAAAAGAGCTCTCTATTGCTGAAAGTAGTGATCACTGGTTGGTATACACGGTTTAGCAAAGCTATAAGAATCTGAGATACAAATTAGGAAATTTTGTCTATGTTCTATTTCTTAAACATAAAATGTTGGTAAGAAGATAGTTGAAGAAAGAAGAAGAAACTCGCATCACACAAACGTAACCACCTCTGTCTATCTTGATCCATGCTCAGTCACTCATGCTAATCTAACACGCATGAGCCCAACCGCCTATACTCCCTTGTGTTTGTTCTCACACGCGGAGCCGCCCGAAGTGTTTGTTTGCATATCAGTTAATTTAATAAAGTATCTATTTGTATATTGTTTAATGATTAATTAATTTAATAATTTTAATAATCAATAAAAATAATTAATTTGATTTAATTAATAGCATTCAATGTTTGCGATAAGCATGAGAGAAGATTAACACATTCAAAAGAAATTCTAAATTAAAATGTAAGATAAAATTAATGATAACAATCTCATTACAGTTATTATTTAAAAAAAATGAAAGATGAATTCTCACTGCTTGATTTTTATAATAGTGATTACGTATCCCTCAAACTTCTCACGCTTCAGTGTTCACGTCATTTTGAGTATAAATGCCTTTCAAATATTAGCATTACTCTGTGCACAAGTGCTACATTTAGTGCTCTCATCTTCAATCTTTCCCCAAATACGTCGTACTGATCTCATGCTTTTTGATCCCATGCAGCATATCTCAAAGCGATAAGCTTTCATGTGCTCTCACTTGAAGTGCATGCTTTGATTCTCAAACTCACAAATCTTTTGCCTTTCTAACTTGCACAGAAAAAAATGAAAAGAGTTAGTGCTATAAATAAGAAAAACACACATTAAAAAAATATGCAAAAATTAAAGCAGTAAAAATGAAATTAACAACATTGTAATGAGTTCTACAAATAAGTTGAAAGAGCGTAGACTGTATGATAGTTTTTATAGCATTAGTTATTTTAATTTAGGCTAAGCAACACATTTCCTAGTAGATTTATGTGATCCTAGTTAATTTATTTAGTTGTTTTAACTTTTAGCTTATCTAGTTAATTATAAACTTAGCTTTCTTGAAATATTTTACTCATAATTAATCAAACTGATTTCGAGTTAATATGCCTAAACTTCTAGTTGATCTAATTGTTCTTGCTGAGTTAGTCTATTCTAAACAAATTTAAACCTTAATTGACTCATAACTAAAGCTGTGTTGATCAAGACTTATAAGTCAAATGTGCATCTTGAATGACTTCAAATAACCATAGTCGGGAAATGTAATTTACTTAAGTAAAAAAAATTTAATTTATCTAAGTTAGAAGGTTGGATATATATGAGATGGAATATCTGATCCATTGTGAATTTAAATAATTCTAATCAAATAATCTTATGTTTTAGGACACAATCCTAGTTGATCGAAATGGCTTTAATCGAGTTTTCATGAGTTATAAATCAATTGATTCCTAATAGATTTAATTGATCTTCAAATGATTTGATCGATCACAATTGAAATGCCACCATGCCATATAACTTAATCTCTACAAAGATCTAAAAGTTCTTAAATATATATAATGAGCTATCTAGTCTAAATGACAATGACCATAAGACCTACTACCTAGGTATCCTAGAAATGTATTCCCTATCGCAAAGGTGATTCAAGCACTAGCCACCTTGTCTTAAAAGGATTAAGATTGTAACACTCGCTACATGGGCATTTCAACGGGTGTAACCCCCATTCTAAACTAAACACCTAGGCATTATTTAATCCTCATACTAAATTCAAAATTGAATCATTCAATTTATGTAAGCTCCATCTTAACTTACTCTAGCACCATTGTAATTAAGCCTTCCAACCTACACCAACTTTGGGACAACAACATTGCTATCAAATCTCAACCCCATCTATAAACTTAGGCTAGTATCACTGTTACCATTTTTTTTTACCAAAAACCCAATATTTTAGGTTTATGTTTGTGACCTTTATTGAGGCTTTAAAAGATATCTAAAGCTTGGTATGCCTCCGAACCTCTACTAATCGTGTCTAAAACTTTAAACCCATGTAATCATACTCTTTAAGTTCTATATAAGATGGTATGGCTAGCCTCTACTAGTTTAAGAGTCATGTTGAACTAATAAATTGAGTCTAACAAATGCCAACGAATTTGCTTGGGATTTCTGAGATGAGATAATTTGTGGTTGCTAATTAGAATATATGGATGCTATGGCTAAACTGTCTTCTAATGTTGGTAGGTTGAATCACAAGTCTACCTATGATGATAAAACCGTGGGATCTTGATTTGGTCTACCTTCATCTGCCCCACCCAACCATGTGCCTTTCTATTTCTGATTAACTATTGTAGCACTCCTTAAATGAGGGTTCTCTCCTACAATTAATATCAAGCTAGTTCTAAAAAAACCATGATCTATTTGTCCAAGGGAAGTTTGGTTCTAAATTTCAAAATTGATCTTATGAAAAGTCTACTTCTACAACCCAGTCAAGAGGTGAAGATCCCTGCACTTCTCAAAGTGATCAAGCATTTTTTTAAGTTGGAGAGTATGTGGAAGAGTTTTTGTGGTGGATTAATTATTCAAAATATATTTCTTGGCTATCTTATGGAAGATTTTGTGAAAGTTAGCTTTGCAAAAAGCAAATTGATTGTTTATGAACATATTTGCACAATTTTTCAAGATATTTAAAATCAACATGAGTATATTAAAACTTATTTTAAGATTACAATATATGTCTATGTGATCAATTTGGGAAGTAAAATCAGGGAAAATTTAGTAAAATGAGTACTGCTGAAAATATAAATGGTTTGAAATAAATTATTGTTTCAGTACTTATTTGCAAATGCCTAAGGTTTGTAATTGAAGCTTTTCCAGAGTTCTATTGATTGAGACAAAGTACTAAAATAATATCACTAGGAATTTTGTACCATTATTAATTTCTTATAAAAATTTGATAATATCGTATTTCTGGCTTATCAAACGACTAATATAAGAATTGCATGTGATTAAAATTGAACACTTGAAGTTTTTTTTTAAATTTTGGGAGTTACTGTATGCTCAATAAATGATTTTTATATATAATATAACTGTGCTTTTGATAATAATATTGAGCATGGATTTGCATTTATAGTGATCCAATTTATGAAACTAAATTTTTAACTGATTTAAATATTATGATTTGAAAGCAAAGATAAGCATGAATTTATGCATGAATCTATCAAATAAGCAAACATTAAAGTTATCTGAATTTAAAATTGGTCTAAATTGGCCTTAAAGTTGATGAATCAAATGAGAGAATTAAATATAAACTTTTGGGCAAATTACACATTCTTGTGATGGTCAATGTTTAATTTTCCTTGTAATGGTTTATTGGCATACGAAAGTCATGAGTCAAAACTCTTGATGAGAGTTAAGTTGTGACAATATGTTAGTAGTTTTATTAAGAAATGCTACCTCAGCAGAAATTGATTTTAAAGGCATGTTGTTTATTTTATGGTACGTCATTTATCAAAGCATTCCATCAAAGTTTTTTTATTAAATTTTAAGGTGATGTCCATAATGCAAACATATTTTATATGTTTACCTGCAATTTCATAAGGTGTTTTAATATTTTTGTTAATAAGAAGCACGTTAGACATTAAGATATTTTTGTCCTCACCCTTCTTAGCATTTTATGATTTTGTATGGTCTTTTGCATTATACCTCCCTGAAGTGCACAAGAAGATTGGTATGAAATTGTGATCAAACAATCAATTTAAATTTTTTTTGTGAATACAAGCATGTAACTAATATTAGGGATTTCCTTGCGCATAACTTCAGAGATGCTTTAATTTGGAATCTTGAAGTTGATTGGAAGGAGGATTATGCATTTTTAAATAATTTGATGGATTTTTAATGCTTATTGGATTGAGATCCATGATATTACTCTAGTTTTGAGAATCAAAGATCTAACTTTATTTTGAAACCAATTGTCAACATTGTCAATCCTCCTTTTTCTACTTGTGCCCATATATTCCTTTTTCTACTTGTGCCCATATATTGCTCTCTACCAGTCAGTCTGTCACTACATTGTAGCAAATTGATGAAATGGTACTTGCTGTTAAAATAGTGTCCATTATTGATAATAGATTTTAGAGGTATTTAGTTCATTGGTGGAACATGCCATATTTAGGTGATTATTAGATTGTTCGAATCTTCTAAATGAATATTTGCTATTAAATCACGAGAGCAAATTTTTTCTAAGCTTATGAAACTTTATAGGTACTGGAATTGTGTACACTTGCTACATCGGTGCATTTTAATTGTTATTTAAGGAATAATATATGAGAATTCTGTTAAAAGCGGACGAGAGATGAAGAGCAATCGAGAGAAAGAAGAGCGGGAATTAAACGCAGGGAGATTAATAAGTAATTTTATTCACTCATGAAAATGTTTTGTAGATGGGTATTTTTATAGCAACTGTATGGTGGAGGTGAATGGTCCGAATTTAACAGTGAGTGGGTTAGTGGCTATGATGGATTCAGTATGTTATTATCCCTCTGCAAGTGAACCATCCAGTACAGAGGCGGTGTGTTTGGATTGGTGTTTCTTGAATCAAGCTATAGAGTGTTTTGGTTAGGATGTCCGCAACCTGCTCCTCTGTAGAGATGTAGAGCAATTCAATTTCTTGTTTCATGATACTATCACGAATGAAGTGACAGTCAACTTGAACATATTTTGTTCTAACATTGAAAATGGGGTTATTTGTAAGGGCTATAGCAGAGCGATTGTCATAGAAAATTTGGGTTGAACTGTCTTGAAGGATGCTGAATTCTTGCAGGAGTTTGTGTAGCCAGATGATGTTCGTGACTACAGTGTCTAGTGCTTGATATTCAACTTTAGTGGGGGAATGAGAAACTATATTTTATTTCTATGCACTCCATGATATTGGAGTATTACCCAAGAAGATGCAGTAATCGGTAGTTGACTTGCGGTCATCAGTGTCATCTGCCCAATCTGAATCTGCATATGTTCGAAGGTGCAGGTTTCCGGGTGCAACAGGGAGCCCGAGGTGTAGTTTATCTTTGACGTACCGAAGGAGGACGTTTAACCTGATTGAAATGTGCTTGTGTAGGATTGCGCATATGCTGACATATCTTATTAACTACTAGGCTAATATTGGGGCATGTGATGATGTTATATTGTGGGGATCCGACAAGCTGTTTGTATAGTTTTGGTTGATTTAAAGGTGGAGATGATGTGTGGTTCTGGTTTTGGCTGGCTATGGGAGAGCCGGATTGCATTGCTTCATGTCGGAATTTTTCAGTACGTTGAATGCTAATGTTGCTTGGCGGAGCATCGGGCTGGTTGCTGATTTCGTGAGATTGATGCCAAGGAAAGTAGTTGGGGTGCTCAGTTGCTTCATTCAAAACTGCTTGGCTAGTAGTTGAATGAGAGAAATGTGGGCAGGTCAGTGTAAACTGGTGATGAGTAAGTCATCCACATAAATCAGAATGTAGATGCGATTGGATGTGTTGTTGTGTATGAGAAGAGATGAATTGTCTTTGCAAGTTTTGGAACCTTTGGAGCGGAGAAAATATGTAAGGGTAGAGTACCATTGGTTGGGTGATTGATTACGGTCGTAGATCTCCTTGTTGAGGTTGTAGACATAATTGGGACGGCTGGGTCCTCGTATCCTCGCGATTGTTTCATGTACATTGTTTGATGAAGTTTCTCGTGTAGAAACGTGTTGGATACATCCAGTTGTGGTATGAGTCACTTGTAGTCAGATGGTGAGCAGAATCTATATGGTTAGCATTTTTGCTATTGGACTAAATAATTTCAAGTAATCAGTGCCATAATGCTGATTGAACTCTTGAACCACTAATCAGGCTTTGTGACGAGCCACGGTGCCATCATCTTTGTATTTGGTTCGAAACATCCATTTACAGCCAAGGACGTTCTTATGTGAATGGGGAAGTACAAGTTTCCAAGTTTGTTGTTCTATAAAGGCATGATGCTCATCCTCCATTGGCAAGCCTCCAGTGCTCCATATTGGTCGTGACATTGTAGGAGGTAGGTTCGGCTTGGAGAGAAGCTGTATGGATGAGGTTGCAGAGTCATTTGGGTTTTATAGTACCTATTTTGAGACGAGTGAGCATCAAATGTGTGAGGAGGGTGGCTTTTTGTTTCAATGGAGGAGTGGGTTCTTGGTTAGTAGAGGATGATTCGGAGGTAGAAGGAGAAGAGGTTGCTGAGTGCAGTTGAATGGAGTTGCTGGATGAGGGATATGGTTGAGAGTGATTGGGTGATTTTTTTGAATTATGGTTTGGTTTGTTTGAGATTGGGATAAGAATGAGCGGGGTGGGATTTGGGTGATGGTTAGAGGATGTAATGACAGTGGGTTTGTTGTTCATGTGAGAGGGAAATACATTTTCGATGAATTGTACGTGACAAGAGATTAGAGGAGTAGAGGTTTATGTGATTTGGGGAGTAATCGAGAAAATAGCATGGTAGAGTTTTTGGACCAAATTTGTTTTGTGAAAGGAAGAGGGGAAAGCATAGGTGGCCAAAGACTTGGAAATGGTTTTAATCGGGTCTTGTTTTGTGTAGAATTTGAAAGGGTGAGACGTTGTGGGTATTTGGAGAGGGTAGTCGAATGATTAGATCGGGTGAGGTGAGAGCGGTATGAGCCCAAAAACTTTCGGGTAATTGAGCCGTTTGGAGGAGAGCACATGTGGTTTCAAGTATGTGCCGATATTTGCGCTTCGCAACTCCATTTTATTGGGAAGTGTAAGTGCACGACATTTGGTGGTGTATGACGAGCTTCTTGGGTAGGTTATGGACGGTAGTTGAGTTGTACTCTTCGCTTCCATCGGATTGGAGTATTTTGATCTGTTTATTGAATTGACATTGAATGAGTTTTTGAAGGTTGATAAATTTGTGTATGGTTTCAGATTTTGTTTTTGTGGAAAGAGCCAAGTAAACTATGAGCGAACATCCACAAAATGCCATAAAAATTGTAGATATAATTGGGGTAGGATCCCATACATCTGTATGTAAGAATACAAAAATATCATAATTTATATTGGAATGTTTGGGAAAATGTAATGTATTGTTTTGCTATAATGCAAGCAAAGCATGGAGATAAAGTGATGCTTTTGTTGATGCTTGATGAGAAGTTGCTGGATGTCATGACTCGGATGTCCTAGCCGTAAATGCCAAGATATATCTTGTGGTAAATCGCAGAATGGTTTTGGATGGAGGAGTTTCTGGTGATGATCGAATTGTATAAAATCTATTGATGCAGCGACCCTTTAGAAGAGGGAAGTTCGTTTAGAGATCCTTTATTGTGAACCCATATGGATCAAATAAAATGGAGCAAGAATTATCAGATGTTAGTTTGTGAATGGAAAGAATATTATATTGTCATTGTGAAACATGAAGGAGGTGATTTAAGTAGAACTTACAATTGGGTGTAGGGAGAATGCCATTGTCAATGCTAGATTTCAGAAGAACCTATCCATTTTCAATAGTTACACGATCGTTACCTTGATAGATTTTTGGGATGGATAGGTTGTTCAAGTCATTCTGAGTCAAGGTACCAGCTGTGGTAGGACAACCCGTTTGTGCATAAGGCTACGGGATAATACGACAGTGGATTTGGTGAATTGTGGTAGTTGGCATCCATGCTGTTTTTGGCTGAATGACCAGGTTTGCATAGATTTGACATTCGATGTAGGGGATTTGGCAGTTCTTTGCCTGAGGGAGGCGCCTCAGTGCAGCGGTGACTGGTGTCCACGCCCTTTGCTTTGTCTGCCCCTACCTCGGAAATGGCTCGAGAATAGGGAGAGATGCTGATTGTTGTTGACAGGAGGCTGGTTAGTGAGCAGTATCTTCTTGTGAAGATCTTGTTGGATGTTAATTTCTTCACTGCATAAGAGAAAGTGGAGGTCATCTTGGTTGACAAGCATTAGTTTGGTTCTAATGTCTGTTTTGAAGGCTTGGTAAGTGGAAGGGATTCCATTCAATGTATAGAGAATGACATCTTTGTTATCGATTTTGGAGCCTGATGTTGCAATTTTGTCTACCAATGACTTGATGTCAGATCGGTATTTACTCATGGATCGGCCGTTGAGGGATACGTTGTGATGTTCATTTTTGAGTTGGATGACTCTGGTGTGGTTTGGATATTGGAGACATTTTTCCAGGGTAATCCAAGCTTCAATACATGCATCGACTTCCAAGATATAAGGAAGAATTGATGGACAGATTGTGGACTAGAGAGCTGTTATTAGATTTCTATCGGTGGAAATCGAGAGCGGGTATTAATAGCAGCCAATAACTAAAAGACAGAGCCTGGGTGCTCAACATTTGTCTGGCTCTAGCAATGCTTGCGCCTGGGTGCTGTAGATAATGGTAGAAGGAGAAGAAGTAATTCTTATTATCATAGAATGTAACATTGCATGTGTATTTTTAAATACAGTATAGGATAGATATTTATAGATACACACTGCCCTAATGCCAAGGCGCGCCTAGATGCCCAACTTCTATCTTTAGTTCTTGGCTGCTCTTATCCCCCCCCCCCCCCCCCCCCCCCCCCCCCCCCGCAAACGATTCATCTTGATTTGAAGATGTGAGTTTGAACCAGTGTTTGTTGAACCTAGCTGTGGACATTGGTTTTGTTAGGATATCCGCAACTTTATCTTTTATAGAAATGTATTGTATCTCAATTTCTTGTTTCTGAATGTTGTCCCAAATGAAATGACAGTCAACTTCGACGTGTTTCGTTCTGGCGTGAATGATTGAATTCTTTACAAGCTCTATTGTCAAGAGGTTGCCGCAAAATAATGTGGTTGGGTTGCTTTGAGGAGTGTTGAATTTTTGAAGTAGGTGGTGGAGCCAAATGCTATTCGTGGTTGCCATTGCTAGGGCTCTATACTCAGCTCCTGTGGAAGATCAGGAGATTGTACTTTGTTTTTCTTGCGATCCATCTGATTGGAGTGTTGCCCCAGTATGATGCAACAACTGGTGGTGGGCTTACGGTCTACTGTGTCGCCAGCCCAGTCAGAATAGGTGTAGGCCCAAAGATGAAGACCGTCGGGAATGATGGGAAGCTCGAGGTGCATCGAGCCTTTGACATATCGGAGGATTCTCTTGAGCTGATTAAAATGCTCTTGTGTTGGTTTGTGCATATGCGGCATATTTTGTTAACAACAAAACTAAATTGGGACAGGTAATGGTGAGGTACTGGAGAGAACTGATAAACTGTTGTATAGATTGGGGTTATTGAAGGCAAGAGATTGGGTTCAGGTTTTGTTTGTGTTAGCTATGAAAGTTAGGGAACGATTTAATTGCGCCATACTAGATGATTTAAGGATGTTTGATGCGTAGGATGGTTGGCTTAGTAACGGTCGTGTGGCTGTGTGCATAAGTGTGATACCGAGGAAGGTGGAATGTTTACCGAGATGCTTCATTCGAAATTTCAGGGTGAGTGTGTGAATGAGTTGGGAGTGGTTTGGTTTGGGCTGATTATCAGGATATCATCCACATAGATTAAGCTATAAGAGCGATTGGGTGGTTTGTCATGGAAGAGAAGAGATGGATCTTTGTGATTGGCATTGAATTCTTTGGAATGGAGGAAATCTGTTAGGGTGGAGTACCATTGCTGAAGTGATTGTTTTGGGTCGTAGATTGATTTGTTGAGATTGCACATGTGATGAGGCGATTGGGGTTCTCAAAATCTTGTTGTTGTTTCATGTAGACTGTTTCCTTCAGCTGTTTGTGCAAGTAGGCATTGGATACATCTAGTTGGATAATGGGCCATTTGTTTTTTGTGGCAATGGTGAACAAGATTCAGATGGTTGGCTTTTTTGCTGCGAGGCTGAAGGCGAGGTAATATGTGCCATAGTTTTGATTGAAGCATTGAGCCACGAGCTGAGCTTTGTGACGAGCCACTGTGCCATATTTGTTGAGCATTGTACGAAACATCCATTTGCATGTAAGGACGTTTTGATGTGGCTGGAAGGTACGAGTGTCCAGGTTGTTTTGGTCTAATAAAGCTCGATGTTCATCATCCATGGCTAGTTTCCATATTTCTAATTTGACCGCTGTTTTATATGAGATGGGTTCAGTTTGTTGGGTTGTTGTGTGAAGAAGATTCTTGAGTGATTTGGGGTGAATTGTTCTTGTTTTGAGTCATATGAGCATGGGATGAGTGGGGACTTTGAGATTAGATGGTGGTGGTGGAAAGTGCTTGAGTAGAGGAGGGGAGCTGAGCGGGTGATTGAGGAAGTGAGTTGGGATTAAGTTCTAGGCTCTATCTAGTTTGACCGGTCAAGTTGGAGTGAGTTTCATAGGAGAGGTTTGATGTAATGTGGAATATTTCGGTTTGTATGGATTTGTGTTTGTCGCGGGAGCAAGAGTAAAAGTGCTGGTAATCGATTGAGGATGAGGGAATGTGGATGTGGTAGGTTCGGTTGATTGTGTAAAGAAATGTTTTGATAAATTGAGCGTGACGGGACATGTGAGAGGAAGAGGTTTTTGGATCATTGCATATGTAATCTTTGCGATTTGGAGAATAGCCAAGAAAGATGCATGGTAAGGATTTTGGGCTGAGTTTTTCTGTCTTTGTGGAAGGAAGTAGAGGGATGTAGAGGCACCTGAAGACCCGTAAATGATCATAGGTTGGTGGCTTTTTGCATAGGAGTTGGTAGGGGAAATTGTGTTGGTGTTTGGAGAGGGTTGAAGATTGATGAGATAGATGGCTGTAAGAGTGGCTTGAGTCTAGAATTTTTTGGGTAGATTTTCTCTTTGGAGAAGGGCACGGGTGATTTCAAGAGCATGTCTATGTTTGCGTTCTGCCACTCTATTTTGTTAAGGAATATGGACATGACATTTGGTGATGGATGTCAAGGTTTTTAAGTTGTGGAGGAGAGTGGAGTTGTATTCCCCTCCGTCGATTTGAAGAACTTTTATTCATTTGTTAAATTGCTGTTCGATGAATTTTTTGGAGATGCATAAGATTTTGTATTGCTACATATTTATGTTTGAGTGGGAAGAGCCATGTATATCAAGAGTAAATGATCCACAAAAATATCATAAAATTTGTAACCATCTTTAGAGAATGTAGGGGCAGGTCCCCATACATTGAAATGAAAAAATTCAATTGCGTTGTAAGTTCTAGAGGATTGAGTAGGAAAAGGTAACTTGATGTGTTTGGCGATGATGAGTTGTTGCTGCAGAGAGTTGGTTGTTGCTTGGAGAAGAGAAGATGAAAATCATGGCTCGAGTGTCCCAGAATGTGGTGCCATGGAGTTTCATGTGATTGTGATGCAATTCTCAGGATGTGCTGGGGAGGTGGACGTGCTGAAGATTGTCAAATAGTGTAGAGGTCGCTGAGCATCGATTTTATCCTCTAAGGATTTAATTTTGGTAAGATATTCATACAATTCATACATGGATCCATCTTTTAGGGATACATTGTGGAATTCATTCTTGAGTTGAATGAATTTAGAACAGTTTGTAAATTGGAGTTTCTTTTCAAGAATATGCCATACTTCAGTGCAAGAATCAACTTCCAAGATATATGGGAGGATGGAGGGAGATATGGCAAAGTAAATGGCTGCAAGTAGATTTTGGTCAGCTGAGATACAGGTGAGATTATTGGTTTGTGGTTGGGGATCAGATCCATCAAAATGTCATTGTAGGTTGTTGGCTTTGAATAGTTGGAGTATTTGAGCTCTCCAAATTGGGTAGTTTTCTGATGTGAGAGGAGAGTGTATCTGGTTCTTGATGTTAGACATCAAGAATTTGAGGTCTTTTGAATAGGTGATGGTGGTTGGATTGTTGTGAGAACTTTTGCTGCCATTCGTAGATTCCATGGCTAATGGATCTTGATGGTTTTTGATTGAATAAGACGGGCTTCTTGGGGAATTTTGAAGAAGAATCTGAGAATTGTTGAAGGATTGGAGATGAGGATTGGAGAGTTCTTGAAGAGCTAGAGAAGAGGATGGTGGGGTTCTTGGTGTGCAAAATTGATGTAGCTCTGATAAATGTAGATATTGGTATAAGGAGAAGTATTTCTTATTATCATAGAATGTAACAATAGATGAGTATTTATAGATACAATAGATACAATAGATGATAGGTATTTTTAGATACACACAGTCCTGATGCTTGGGCGCGCCTGGACGTCCAACATCTGTCTTGTGCTAGCAATACTTACGTTTGGGCGCCCTAAGCTCCCAACATCTGTCTAGCACTAACAATGCTTGTGCATAGGCACGCATGGGCACCCAGCCTTTTAATTCTTGGCTGCTATTAGGTACTGTCGTCATCAGTATGGGGAGTTGGTTTAGTGTCATCGAGATGGCCGTATAGATTGTTCGCTTTGAATAGTTGGATTATCTATGCCCGCCATATTGGATGGTTCCCAGAGGTCAGAGGGGTGTGGATTATATTCTTGAATTATCAAGAATTTGTAGCCCTTTTGTTCTGATCGATAGACGGAGTTGCTATGATGTGTGCTGAAGTTATCGCTGGATTGAGAATTCACATTAGTGGATTCCATGGAGATGGATTTGATGGAGATAATCGATTCTGCGGGAGGTAGCGGAGCGGCTTCGACAGAATCTGTTGAATATGGCGGAAAATCGAATGTGCGAGCTCAGATCTGAACTGGAGGAATAACGGAGCGGGTTCAGATGGCTTAGATGTGTTGATGGAAGCTAGGTTCAAACGATGGAGAAATGATCAGAACTTTTCATTGAATAATAGCGACACTCTAATACCCATGTTAAGAGCAGGCGAGAGATGAAGAACTCTAAGAGAAAGAAGAGTGGGAATTAGATGCAGGGAAGTTAATGAATAATTTAATTCACACTTGAATTCTGTATATGGGTATTTATAGCAAATGTATGGTGGAGGCAAATGGTACGGATTTAACCGTGAGTGGGTTAATGGCTGTGATGGATTCGAATAGTTATTATTATTTTTTTGTTTATTTTATTTTGAATTAAATATATTGTATTTTAGAATATGACCATTAGGGGATATTTTCCATGGATTTCTTTTGACGATTGAATTAAAATTCACAAATTATTTGCTACGACCTTCAAATTAAATCTCACGGGTCTCCATTTATAGTAGTCAGAGAATAGAATCCATGATCACCAGGACAACTAGTTTATTAGTGCTTATAGGTCACTAGCGTTAACTATCAAATGAAATTTCAAGGATCATCAATCACAATTATTATATTGTTTTCCATTGAGTCAAAGTAAAGCTTGTTTTTTTTTAATGTAAGGTACTTGTTTAGAGTTAATAAATTTACGTTGAATTTAAAGGAGGGCTACAAAATTTCTTAGCAATTCATCTTTCGTATTTTTGCATGAATACTTGATTGCGTTATTCCAGTAACATCTATTTCTTCTCTTTTTGGCTTTTAATTTTGCGCAAGTGCTATAACTCGATTAATATTTGGTATTTTACCTCTGCGGATAGGTAGGCTAAAAATTATCGCTGTCTTTTTGCATTTGTTTCATAGTTTATACAAGTTTAAACTTTGTCTAAATCTTAAATGCCACAATTTTATTTAAATATTTTATGGATTTATTAAGAGACATTGGTTTTTTTTTTTTTCAATCATGCATCTTTTCTTCTTAAAATTTACAGAAGCCATGGGCATTTAGGCACCTTCTCACAATGTATAACAAACCTTAGCATTTATGGGGTTTGTCCTGCATTAGTAATTTTAACTTTATCTGAGATTCATGTACCATACTGGAGATAAATGGAATTATTGAATCTGCTAATGTTTCATGCCCAAGTTTATTGAGATTTATTCCTCGTATTCACCTATGATGCTTATTATGCACAGCCAATGCTAGGTTTCAAATTAAACAGTGTTTTGTATGTAATATTCTTATTTGTGCACCACTATTTGATTAGATTTGGGTAATTATTTTGTCAAAATATGTTTTGATTATATGGCCTTTAGAGTTTTTATTACAATTTCAATAGTGGTACAACAATGGAAGTAATAGATTGGCCGGAGGTACTTGATTTTTTTTTTAATTTTGATGTTTATTTTCTTAATGGAAGGAATCTGTAAAGGGCGTGGCTCAAGAATTTCTTGGCTATATTATGAATAATCATGAAGTGAGTATTGATCAGGCTACTGTGTTGCAGGCCTTGAAGATTTCTCTGGTGAGACTACTTATTATCATGCCAAGTTGTCAATTGTCAAATATCTAAAGCATTTAAATATTTTTTTGTTGAATTTGCTTAATCACTAATATTTTTTCTAGTTTATATGTTATAAATATTTGTTGATATCTCTATCATAATTTTAAATGATAATTGAATCGGTTTTCATGGCATTAATCATACCTTAGAGCTTTTTGGGAGGTGGCCATATGGAGTTTGTTAATTGTTTGACTACATTTTGAAGGAAAGTATTAATAAGGCTCTAATTATTGTTGTTGCTGGTTGACTAAAATTTAAGAATAGCTACATGTGAATGATTTTAGCGATCAACTAATATTTGACACTTGGGTTGTTGGCAACCAGAAGGATTCAACTCAAGTAAAATTTACTAAATCCTTAAATACAAATTTAGTAAAATTTAGGATTTTAAATTGTGAACTGTTTGGCATAAGGTTTAGTAAATATTATTATATTATGATATTTTTAGAATAAAAAAGTGTGTATTTTTTATTTAGATTTTTTGATTTATGCTAACATTTTTTTAAATGATAAAACTAAGGATTGAGTTATAGTAAAATTAGAGTTACGGAGAAATATTTAAGAATCTAAAGGCTTTCATTTAAATATGCTTACAATATAATATTTGGAGTGTAAGTTTAATGGTAATAGATGCCTTTATCTCAATCACTTAACTATTGAAGACTATGTGATTAATAATAGCAATACCTTGATTCAATTATTCAAAATAGTGGTGAAATAGAGAGTGATGTAATTAATACGATCTAAGTTGGTTGGATGGTATGGAAGAGCGCTTCTAGAGTGTTGTGTGATCGGAAAATCTCACTTAAATTTTAAGGAAGTTTTATAGAGGAAGTATACGAGCTGTTATGCTATATGTGAGACTAAATGTTGGCTAGCAAAGAAGAGACTTATTGACAAAATAAGTGTTACAGATATGAGGATGATAAGGTGGATCAGTGGGTATGCTTGTAAAGATAAATTAAGAAATGTGGAGGTGCTATTTTCCTATTTGCAAGAATGAAGGAGAAGCTCGAAACTATGCAAGTTATAAGGGAATTAAGAGGCGCGCTATTGTCCTATTTGCAACAATAAAGGAGATGCTCGAAACTATGCAAATTATAAGGGAATTAAGTTAAAGAGATATACACTGAAATTTTTGAAGAGACATGAATATAGATTCTGAAGGGATACTTGTATTTCATATTATTAATTTGTTTCATGCCAAGTAAATATATTATGGAAGTCATATATTTACTAAGAGATTTGATGGAGAGAAAGAAAAGCAGATCTTCATTTAATTTTTATTAGTTTTAAATTTTTTTATGATAAGGTAGCTTGAGAAGTTCTTTGGAGAGCTTTAGAGTAAATAAGAATTTGTGTAGCATAAGCTGTAAAGATATTCATACTGGAGCTGTGTAACTTGTGCTTGGTCGTAAGGTGGTTTGCTTAATGATTTTCTTATGATTAATGAATTACATGAGGCTCTGTATTTAGTTCATTCTTTTTTGCTTTAATTATGGATGTTATTACTAGACACATTCAAGAAGATGTTTCTCGGTGCATGTTATTTTTAGATGACATTCTATTAATTGATAAAATTAAGGGTTGAGTTAAAACAAAACTCAAGTTATGGAGAATTATCTTAGAATATAAAAGTTTTTTTCTAAAATATAATATATGGAGTTTAAGTTAAATCATAATAGAAATCTTAATTTTGAGAACATAATTATTGAGGACCATGTGATTTGAGGAGCGAGATATTCAATTGCCTGGTTCATTTATTCAAAATAATGGTGACAGAGAGCGATGTGAATTCAAGGTAGTTGGATGAAATGGAGGAGTGCTTTTGGAGAGCTGTGCAGTTGGAATATCCCACTCAAAATGAAAGAAAAATTTTGTAGTGCAGTTATACAATCACTATGTTACATGGGGCTAATTGTCGGCCAACAGAGAAGAATCTTAGCAATAAAGTAAATGTTACAAAGATGAGGATGTTAAGGTGGATAAGCTCTTATACTTTTGTAAAGATAGAATGAAAAATGAGTTCATTTGTAGTGAGATTGAAGTGGCTCCAATTGTGGTTAGGATTAGAGAATGTTGTCTTAGATGATTTGGGTATATTAAGCGTAGACTGTTAGATGCCCCTGCTAAAAAATTGAGTGCATAAATTTTGCTCATGTTTAAAGAGGAAAACCACAAAAGACATGTGAAGAAACCATTTGAAAGAATCTTTTCTCTATTTGGAACTTAGGTTGGAGCTTCTATTTATTTGTGCACGATGAAAATAAAAGATTTATATAGCTAACCTCACCTAGTGGGAGTTAGGCTTAGTGCTGTATTGTTGTTGTTATTTTGTTTACTTTTTCATATTTACTCATGGAATTATTTTTGAAGTCTTACGTTAGCCTTTACAAGTGTGGCTCAGAGATCAAATGTCTATCAGATTTGGATAGGAACGAGCCCAAATCTAACCAAATGAATTTTTTCGAGCCTGAAGTGATTTTCAGGATAGATTGTATTAAAATTTAATCCTATAGACAATTGTAATTTCTATTATATATGCATGTATTCGAGTATTTAAAATGTCTATATATACATATAAAATGAATAATTATATGAAATTTTAAATAATTATTTCATTTTGATTCATCTTGTGACAAACTTGTTTGAAGTCTCGTGAACTCAAAATTGATCTTGCTTGAGCTACATTTAATTTTGTGCCCACCTGTACTGATTCTATATCATTTCAAGTCGAGCTTGTATTGCTCAAAATTGGGTTGTTCTCACCTTTGACATGAACACCTGAAAATTATTGAAAGAACTACCATTGTGTGTTCTACTTATTTCAGGAGTGAAATAAAACTAACAAAAAAGAAAACACATTAGCAAATATGTAGAGATTTACATGATTTAGTGAAGGTTTCTTTTGCACTTTTGTCTGCTGTTAATCGAGAAAATATATAAGGCAAAGTGTCACATAGGAAAAAACCTGATAGATAAGATGATAGATATTAGAGTTTTCAGAAAATGCTCAAACCTTTTATAAAGCATTCTTAGTCACAATTTATTATCATTAGGACAATTTGCATAGTGGTACCTTTAAAATCCATTCATAACAGGAATGATATTCACTCTGAAGCACATTTTAGAATCTAGCTACTTTCCTAGTGGAGCCATTACTGACATTGTGCAACAACCCATTGTAAATCATCAAACAAATCTGCAGTTCTCCATTTTGCAACAACCCACTATGCAGTTTGGTCCCACTCCCCTACCCCCCAACAGTTTGTGGTTCAGAGGTTAACTGTTCAAGAAGCTTCTGATATTGTTCCAAATTAAAATTCAGTTACTCTTGTTGAGTAATTTGATTTATTATGGAAAGTGCCTTCTTTTCAACCAAGATAAGAACAATCATTGGACTCAAATATTGACGATTATGTAGTATTTTTTTTTATTTAAAAAAGGAGCTAGAGCTTTCCCCAAGCATCCTTTTTTGCTCTTTTTGTCTTTTAACAAAATGTCTCACAATCATAAAGCCTTTCTTACTAGCCTTAACAACATTACCACTCTCAAGGCTCTATTTGATATAATAAAAATGGAAATTGAATGAATGTTATGAAAGTTGCAGCGAAGGCTCGAGAAAAGAATAAAATATGGGATTTGGTGGGTTTGTTGGAAGGAAAGCAAACAATAGTAGTAGATGGGGCTTTAATATGAACTTGTTTTTTAAAAGAGAAAATTATCGAAATAGTCCCTTGACTCTTACAAAATTTTCAAAATCATCCTTAGACTTTGTAAATGGTTTTTTTTGGTCCCTTGAGTTTTGTTTTATGTTTTTTTTTGTCCCTGCCGTTAAATTTGAGGTTTTCATCCATAATCTGCCTCTTGGTCGTTGGATTCTAGCGACCGATTCCAGATGCAAGCGATCGATTCTAGCTGCAAATGGTCGATTCTGGCCGCTGGAATTGGCCACTTGTATCTGGAATTGGCCGTTGGATTCTAGTGACCGATTTCAGCTGCAAGCGACCAATTCCAACAGTGGGAATCAGCCGAGTGACTAATTACAGATGATAAAAGGCAGATTTAATGGAAGAGTTACTAAAGGGACCAAAAAAAGTACTTAAATAAAAGTCAAGAGATAAAAAAAATATTTAGAAGAGTTAATGACTATTATAAGCTTTTTTCAAGGGACCATTTTGATAGTTTTCTCTTTCTTAAAATTTTAAAATTATAATGACAGATATTCTTTTTGTTTTTAAAAGCAGAGTATAACTTGCACTAACCATCCTTTATATCTTTTTTTGTTTTTTAACAAGCCACACAATCATAAAGCTTTTCCTTCTAGCCTTAACAACATTGACATTCTCAAAACTCTATTTGATATCTTAAAAAATGGGTGTTGGATGAGTGCTATGAAAGTATGGGGTTTAGCAGGTTTGCAAAAAGGAAAACAAACAATTGGTGCAGATGGGGATTTAATTTGAATTATAATGTTGGTAGCTCACTTGAAAAGTACTTGGCAAAACTATTTGCAAAAGCTACTACACTCAAATCTATGGTATTGAGATATTTTCTTCTGTTGTAAAGATGAAAATATTATATACATATTATTTTTAGTCACTAACTATTGATGAAAAGTAAGCCAACTTGATGTCAAGAATTATTTCTTCTTATATGGTGGGTGATCTAGAAGAAGTTTGTATGAATATCCCTCCAAGGTTAGCTCAAAAAAAAAGAAGGGAAAGTTGTGTATAATTTGAGAAAAAACATTATTTTGGTGGTTAAAGAATCTTCAAGTGCTTGCTTTGAAAGTATCTTGATTTTTAACAAAATCAAGGAATTCATTATTGATTGTTTGGCAAACTTTCACGCCAAAAGGAGTTACATTGTTTTTAATGGATATGGCGTCTTAATAACATGAGATGATGGGAGTGAATTTGAAGATCTTGGAAGATAAAAGTAATTCTTGACATATAATAGCTTATTTTCAAACAAAAACTTATATATCATAACTAATATATATGTTTGATCCAGTGAATTGTTGATGAGAGCAACTATCATAGGCTAATTGAAAAAAAAAAATTGTCATCACACACAAGACCAAACATATCATTTTGAATAAGTTTAGTAAGGCAATTCATATATAACCCAAGGCAACGCATATTGGCTCTAATTAGAATCCTTAAATAATTGGTAGGCTTTGCAGGTAAAGGGATTCTATTTAAATTTGGTGCAAAATTAAATTTTGAAGCCTACTCAGATGCTCACTATAAAAGGATCTTCAATGATAGAAGATCAGCCTTAGGATATTTTCACTCCTTTAGGTGAAAATGTTGCTGCATGGAAGAAAAAGAACAAATGTGATGGCATTATCAAGTGCAGAAGCTTACTTTTTAGATCAATAAGAATTTGTATATGTGAACTTCTTTGGCTAGTATTATCTAATGGGTATTTAAAAAATAAAATTGAAGACCCAATGCAACTTTATTGTGATAAAAAAGCACTTATCAATATTTTAGGCAATCTCTTAGAAACTTAATAATCCTGCAATGGAAATATTTTTTTCATCAGTTTGAGGGTGAGTATTGGATGTCACATGGAGGGTTGGCAATTTGACCTGAAACTCGAAATTTGAACTCGAGACATTTTGACTTGACTCGAAATTTTTTAAGTCGAGTTCGAGTTATACATTTTGAATCGAACCCTATTTAAAATGAGTCGAAATGACTCGAACTCAACACAAAGCCGACTCGAACTCGAACTCGAACAAGTTTTAGTCGAGTTTGAGTAAGGGATGACTCGACTCGAACTCGACTCAAAGTCAGCCCTATGACTCACATGGTTTTACTTTTTTTAGGGCCACAATATATTGCCTACTTAAGATGGAATTTATTTGCTGCTATAATTGGTCCAAGCATGTTTAGAAAGCTCCGTAAATCTTTACTGATTATACCGTTTATTAAGTTTTCTAAAATTCAAGCACACGGTTTCCATGTGATAAAATCTTTTAAAGAAGATCAAATATTTATTTCTTATTCTTGAGAAAACTGTGTTGATAGTTTGTGGGGACATTATTCTCAAAAAATTTCCATAGTTTGCACTTTATATTGCAACTTTAAATACATGTAGACAGCTTTTTTAAGAAAGAATAAGAAGAAATTTTCCTCCGCAAACGTTAATTTATGCCAAACAAATTGTATGTTAATTTTTTTCTAAAAATTAACTTGGTTGCTATTGTATTTCTCATTCTAGTTTTCATATGAATGGCTGTTACTTTTTTTCTTTTGCAATCCTACTTGCCTTTTCCCCACGGGCCTTTAGATTTCAAATTCTCTTTGTTTAACATCCAGTGTTGGCAAGCAGCATCAATGTTAAAGCACAACTTGGATCACGTGGGAACTCTTTTACTTGCAAAAACAAATTTGAAATTTGAATGTACTGAAGCAGATTCTATTTCAGTTAATTCAAAGTTGCAGATATTGAAGGAAAAGTTCTTACACAATCATGCTGCATTGGAAAAATTGATCGGACAAAACATTCCAAATAATCAGTTACCTCTCTCAAAATCAGCAGTTGTTGGAAGAGAACCTCTTGATAGGAGGGCTATGAAATTAACCGCGAGTGACAAAATACCTTCAGGAGTGAACAATGGGTTTCATGTGGATTGCAAGTCTTATGAACAACAAATTTTGCTTAAAAATAATAACATTATCGGTGAAACCCCAGGAAACTGTCAGATGGACAGTTGTTTAATGAAAGAAAATCATTATAAAAACCAAGTTGATTCTACTGTTGAAGTTTTTTTGAAAAGATCAAAAGATCTTGTTCAAAAGCAGCAAGCTGAAGTTTCAGAGTTTGAAAAACAGATGCATGAAGAGAGACAGATGTTGGAAAAGATACATGATCTTGATTTGGAACTTATTCGCTGTATACACATTGATTGGATTGTTCGTAATGGAAAAACAAATGCATTAACTCAGGAGTTCTCTGCTAAGATGGACAGGTTTGATCAGCAATACAAAAAACAAAAGCAAAAACTTATGTCCATACAGCTTGAAATGCGTAATAAGGAACAAGAACTAAAGTGTAGCTGGGTGTATAAGGCTAAAACTAATAATAAGCTAAATGAATCCTTGGATGATGTTCCTAGGCTTGAGACTGAATTCAGGCTAGAAACATTTTTGGATGAAAGTAATACTGAACGCCCATTTTTAAATTCTGAACGGTCATCTGGTGAAAGTAATACTGAATCAGAAGAATGTTTTGAAGTTCCATCTAATATTCTCAATGAACGGGAGGAGGATGTTAGTCTAGGACATGGCACACTTGCTTCTTTCACATCTATTACGGAAAATTATTTGGATCAAATAGTGCAAAACAGGATTTCTGTTGAATTGTCAGTTCTACCAGAGCTTCAAGGTGCCCTGCCCATAGATTCTGGGAATTTAGCTCTTCAAGCTGAAGTCTTCAAACCTGCTGATAAAAACAGTAATTTGTGTGCCTCACATCTCAAATCTGTAAATTTTTCTGGTGGGACAAACACTGGATCAAAAGAATGCCCAAAAGCTACATCAAATACCTTAAATGAACAGGAGGAAAATGCTAAATTGAGAGATGATACATCTTCTACCCCATCTGCTACGATAAATGATTTGGAACAAATTGTGCAAAGCAGTATACCTGAATCATCAATTCTACCTGTGGTGGTAGGAGGATTGGCCATAGATTCTGGGTTTTCAGCTCCTCCAACTGAATCCTCGAACCCAATAAGTAGCAAACCTGTTGATAAGAGAAAAAATTCTGATTCCACAATCTCTAATTCTCTACACTATTCTGGTGAGGCAAACACTGGTTCAAAAAAACACTTTGAAATTCCGTTAAATACTTTGAATGAACTGGAGGACAATGTTAGATCTGGAGATGACGCTCTGGTTTCATCCATGCCTGTTATAGTGAATGATTTGGAACAAATTGTGCAAAACAGGTTTTCCATGGAATCCTTAGTTCAACCTGAGTTGGTAGGCAGGCTGCCCATTGATTCTGTTGGTTTAGCTACTCAAACTGAAGTCTTAAAGCTAATAAGCTGCAAAATTTCTAGCTTGTTGAGTTCCTCAATGACAACCACAAGCTTTAATTCTGAGCAACAAGAAGGTAGGGATGATGATTCAATTGGTCTACACTTGGTACCTAACCAAGAACTAAATCAGAGTACACTTTCCTCGGTGCAGGGATTAGCATGCCATGTGCCTGCAAGTACGTTACCTTCAATTCAGGTTTAGCTTTTATCATTCTCTTGGGACTCATCAGAAATTCTTAATGCATGTGCGTTCGAAATGCCTTTATATCTAATTGTAGGAACGCATTCAGCTTAAAATCATATTAAAGCTGATGGTTATAATTTTATTTTTTTACAATAATAGTATAACTGCTTCATTTGAATTTGCTTTGTTATCACATTTATGCGTTTTATCAAGTTTTTCTTTTCTTGTTAAATATTTTTCTGCGTTCTTTTATTTGATTAAGTAATATATGATTTTTAGTTGTTCTATCATATAACAATTGAAATTTTTGTTTCATCATATGATTCATCTTGTAATATTTGAGTTATTATTAAAATCATACATTGACTCTTGCAAAATATTCAAAATAGCGGTTATATCTTGTAAATATTTGTTTTGGTACATTGACTCTTGTTAAATGTTTGTTTTGGTCCCCTAATAGTTCATTTTCATTAGTCCACCATTTTATGCAGGGGCAAATGCGGAATTTCAAAATTTCGGATTTAATTTTTCATTTATGCATATAAATAATTGAATGAAAAAAGACGAGGCCGCTTGAGGATGTCGAAGATGTCCCTCCAGTCGAAGCGCTCGAGCTGAGCCCGGCCGCGTTAGCCTCTGAGATCTTGACGGCGCAGGAGACGAGCTTCCAGTGGCTGCACCAATGATTTTCGATGTTGTAAAGAGCGCAGATGGAGGCGCCGACAAGGGCAGAGGGCTGCGGGGCTTGGAGGGGAATTTGAGGGAGAATTTGGCAAGGCAACCGCGCGGAGGGAGTAGGAGAGGGCAGCGAACTTAGTGAGAACGGGGACAAAGCTGCCCGCCATGGCCATGACCTATTAATTCGTGGCTAACATGAAGGCGAGGAGGTAGAGGAAGAGGAATGAGGAGGAAGCAATGACAGGGGAGAGGGATGGGAATAGGAGGAAGGAAAGGGCAAAGCAAAGCCATCGGGAAGAAGAAGGATTAAAGACGATGAGGGAGAGGGGCTAGTGATGGTGGTGATGATAGTGGCGAGGATGACGGAGGCTGAGGATCCGGAGAGGAGGGAGAAGAGAGAGGACAGGGCAGACGAGAGAGCGTCCCGGAATTGACTACACACGGAGTGGGAGCCAAGAATCTGACGGAGGGGAAGGCAGTGGAAGATATGCTAAAGGGTATCGTCGGGGAGCCGCTAGATCGGGTTGAGGCAAGACGGCGGATCATCACCCGAGGAATGCATTGCCGGCGAGCTTGACGACTGGAGGGGAAAAAATCTGCGACTGAATGGAGCTTTAGAGGGAGGGATGAAGAACGGAGTTGCTTGGAAACCAAGCAAGCGAAGGCACAATAAGCAAATTTCAATTATTTACATATTTTTTTCTTAAGGCCCATAAATTAAACTCGCAAATACTAAGAAATTTTTTTTTTCATCAAATTTCAGTTATTTATAAGCATAAATGAAAAATTATAAATCCAAAAATTTTATTATGAGTAATTTTTTTGGTATAAATTAGTAAACATTAAGGGACCCTTCGAAAAATTTTAATGCGCATAAATAATTAAACCTGTATATTAAATTCGAAAATTTTTTATTTAAAATTAAAGCCAAAAATTAAAATTATTTTCACAAATTTTTTTTGAAGATTCAAAAATTAAATCTACAAAAAAATTTAACTCGCAAATACACATAATTTTTATTTTTTCATCAATTTAAGTTATTTACACAATGAAAAATTAAACTTGAAAATTTGAAATTCCATATTTGCCTTTGCATGAAACTGTGGTGTATCAGAAATTCACTGCTAGGAGATTCAAAACGAATATTTAACAAGAGTCATTATACCAAAACAAATATATACTAGAATTAATGGCTATTTTGAATATTTTGTAAGAATCAGTGCATGATTTTGATAAATAACTTCCTAATATTTAGAAGCTCTTTAAAATTTGACTTTTTTGCAAATTTCAATTTAGTTTGTAACAATTTATGTTTTTCGAACTAACATACTTTAAGAGACAAAAATGCTCGAAATGCAACACTTAAAGAGTAATTTCACTTTGGTAGATGGAAATTTGAACTGATTTTAGGCTTTTTGATGCACAGAAAATTAGTCTGAGGATTTGGGATAACCAGCAAATGCAGCAATTTTTCAAACATATGATATCCTAAATACACACATTTTTTAGCCATTTGCACTCAATTTGTAGCTGAGCTGACAAACTATTGTTATGTCAGACGTCAGTGAGTTAAGCCATTCTATGATCCCGTTGTCAAATTGCAAAAAGTTATAATAAAATAAAATTAAAGACTTTGGGAGCTAGTTAATCTTGATACTGAGGCTATCTTCCAGTCGTTTAATCTGTTTATTTGTGCAAAGGTGGCTTCTATACTCCGTTAATATGAGGGTTCATGTAGTTGTCTTTTCACCAAAGTGCTCTAACTCAGGCGAACAGCTGCTTTGTTCTTAGTGTAGGTCTCAGGTTTGAGTCCCTCTAATGACTTTACAAGTGAATTTTGATTTTGTACACCAATTTGATCTATATAACTGATCTTGTGCCCCTTTATTTCTGTAACTGGCCTCGTAGCTTCTTGTAACCAGCTTGGTGCCCTCTTTTTAATAATAAAAGTATAATTGCAATACAGTTTTTATATTAAAAGATAATATTATGAATTTAATCTTTGGCTGGAATGGACTGAAAGTTTCTTTTCATGAAAATATTGTTCCAATGTGGAAAATTTGGTTGGTTGAATTATGTGCTTTTAAAACTGTTGGAGGAATGCATTTTACTTGAGCAAACTTTTGATATAATGAATAGTAGTACAAGGTCATTATTTTAATATTTTATCATTTCTTATGGGAAGTTTACTAAGAAGCTGATTTTGTTTCTCAATTCATGTTATTAGGAAATATTCACTGGTGAGTGTACAAGGCCTGTTGAAGTTTTTGCTTCAGGGAATGACAGAAGCATGGCTTTTCCCCATGAATTCGCTGTTTCAGTATCAGATCCAGTTGTTACCCCATCACATTGTGTTGAGGCGTTGGGATGTAATGATGCAATACGTCTAGCTGAGCACCAACAAGTGAGATATCCACTGGCTGGGTACAAAGGAACTAGCCTTCAGTTGCATCATTCTGCTGAACAAAATGAAGTTCCTATCCCACAGAAAGCCATTGCTTCTGGTATAGAATTCAGATCATTTAATGGCCGGCTGCTAGAGAATGTTGCACATTCATTGATACCCCGTTTATGCACTCCATCTGAAGGGATAACCATTGAGGGTCTCAGAAACACTGTTAACCAACCAGATGAAGCCGGTGTTCATGATGCAACTGCAGCTGCAGTTATTGAAAGTGAACCGTCCATTCAGCAGCTCCCTGAGAATACAACCCTTCGCCCTATATTTCTCCAGGAACATCTGGCATCAGAAAGTACACCTTCAGAACATTTGAGAACTTCTGCTATTGAATCAGATCAACAAAACCTGGCATTTCAGAACCTCCCATCAACAGGATGGCTTCCTCCTCAAGCAGTTTCTGCTGACCCATTGCAAAATGAATTATTAAGAGTGTACAAACAACAATGTTCGTGTGATAAGAATTATGAAGCTAAGGTACTTTTTTGCTTCTTTCATTATTGATAACATTGCTGCTGCCTTCATTTTAAGTTCTCTATTTAAATAGTTGTTGCGTCAATTTTTTTCTTGATTCGTCCATGTTATTTATGTTGAGCAATTCTGATTCTCATTCAGCTCCTTGTTTTCTGTGCTTTTCTCTTCTGACTACTTTATTTTTTTATTGGCAGAAATGGCTAATTCGATCAGAGTGTGAACAGGAGATAGCAAAGATAAGAATGAAGTATGATACTCTATTGCAAGATGCTGAGAGAGGGTATGTTCTCGACCAAATGATATTTCAGAAAATCTATCAAAAGGTTTTTTGGCATAAAGTTTTTGCTGATGAAATTAGGGCTAATATTTATGATCACAAGGAAGGCCTGTTCAAATCTTTCCAAGGTTTGAAACTCGATCCACCGAAAATTCTAGTTTTTTTCAGTTACACATTTCCTTATTTTTTTCATATTATTAATTAAACATGAACTGTTTCCGGATGTTTTCATTTTTTGGGATGTTTTCATTTTATGTGCTATTGATATGTATTCATCAACCAGAGAGTATTGAACGTCATATCATTTGACGGTCACTTGGATGGATTTAAGCTCTTTTGTCATTGTGAAGGGGCTGTATGTGATGCCAAATTTGAACAATAGACATATCTGTTGCTATTGAGAGTAAACGAACCAAAAGAGTTCTTCCGGTTCATAGCCCTTGTGAACTAATTCATCCTTTAAAATATTTATCAGCAGCATAACGCTAACCCTAGGCATCATTGCACATCTTAATACATTTCACAAAGTTTTTTTTTTTTTCTTCAAAAAGAGGTGATCGGTTTACATAAATACCTAAAGTCTCCTCAAAATCAAAGGATCCCAGGATATAATCCTAAAAGAATCCTTTATCAAAAAGAAAAGTTCCCAAGGTAATTAAAAGGAACCAAAACCATAAAGCAGGACAGCAAAAATCATAGGCCCAAAAGACATAACGCAATCGAACCAAGCCAGTAAAATAGGATACATTTACTCAACTTGACTTGGGATATCCAGCCAAGGGCCTTCGTTTGAATCTTCTTTTCGCAAACATCGCCAATCTCCCAAGATGCAAAAGTTCACAAAATCTTTTCCAACTTTTGGAAGTTTTATACCTTGAAACCAGAATCATTCTAAATCCAAATCGCATTTTCTAGCATCCAGCTCGGGTTGTGTGGTGGGGTTGTCCAGTCCAGATTTAAATTAGGGAGGTTGAACCAAGATCCTTCCTCACCTCTAACTATAAGCTTGTATTCTCGCAACATGACCTGCATTCGATAACTATATGATAATGCAATATCAAAAAATTTTACCGCATTTGCAATTCTGCGACTAACCCTTGGTCGTAAATTAGCTGCAAGTTTTCTTCATCTCCATCTTCTTCTCCTTATCTTTCGACGATATAAAAAGTTTGAGGAAAAGTTCCATCAAAGATTAAATTTCAATAAGTGAAACACTTTAAACTTAAGTCATAGTACATTTAAGCCAAAGGAGATTTTATGTGATAAACAGCTAAAGCAGGAAAATAATTAAAACAGATACAGCAAACTATCTAAATAAGGCAAATTCAAATTGTCATCATAGCAAAGAGCCTTTATATTTTTTAGATTTCCAAAATCATTTAAGATATACATACCTTCAATGCTTCTACCTTTATTAGCCAGCCAGTCAGTTAGTTTGTTACCCTCTCTCCAAATGTGAGACAACAAGCAATAATTAAAAGACCTAAGCAACTTCATTATGCTCTTAAGCAAATAAAATAAAGATCAGTCACCTTTAGCATTAGTTTTAAGTAAAGTAATCAGAATGAGACAATCTAATTCTACCTAGATATTGTCAATGCCAAGATGTATGCAGTGTTGCAAACCAAACAGTAAAGCCTTTGTTTCAGAAATAATAGAACTAGCAGCACAACAGCTAAAGTAGAAAGCAGATTTCAAGTTAGCATAATGATCTCTTAAAATGCCTCCACCACCTGCTTTGTTATTATATCCCATCAAAGCTACCATCAACATTAAGTTTTAAAACATTTTCAAGAGGTTTTCTCCAAAACACCAATTTGTTGAAAGGAGCTTTAAATGATTTAGAAATAGAAAAGAATTCTACCAATTTTGTCACCTTTGAAATCCTTATAAATTATAAGATTAGCTTTGATAGCCATAAAAATATATTTAGAGAGCAACCAAATAATATTTTTATGATTAAAAATGATATTTTTATATTTAGCATTGTTTCTCTCTGTCCAAATAAATCAAAAACATAGAATAGGAATGAAAAATCTGCTATGGCCTTTCTTCATCTTGGGGCCCGACAATCAGAATGAAAAATCTGCTATGGCCTTTCTTCATCTTGGGGCCCGACAATCTCCATTGAAGGAGAAAACTCATAGAAATTGTGTCAGTAATAATAGGATGATTAGTAAAAAAATTTAAAATGAAATTCCAGATACTTTGAACTTTAGTACATTGATAAAAAAAGATGGTTAAGGTCTTCTTCATGCTGCTTGCATAAAATACAAATAAAAGCAAAATGGAAATATTTCTTCTTTAGTTTACTATCATTAAACAGAATATTGCTTCACAATCTCCAACCAAAAAATAAAATAGAAGGTTTAAGACATTTATGCCAAAGTGATTTACCAAAAAGAAAATTATTTATTTTATTTCTAATTAAATGCCACACTTCTTTAAATATAAAACAGGAATTAGAAGAGCCTTTCCATAACAAAGTATCCATCTCATTAATGTCAAAATTTAAAGCAACGATTTCAGCCACAATATCATTAGATAAAACTCTTTTCAATTTAGTTTTATCTCAATTGTTTGCATTCATAAAGGTCATGACTTTGGCTGAAGAAAAAACTAATCCATGATGCCTAATGGAAAGAGGTTTGTCACCAAACCACATCATATACCAAAATGACAAATTACCTTTCCCAATGCCCCAAGCTATATGATCTTCTACAAAAGCTCTAGATCTAATCATATTCTTCCAGCGATTAGAATCAGTAGCTTTCATATCAATATTTTGAGGCGTGAACATTAAAGCAGTATTTTCTTTTGATAAAAGTAGCCCAAAGACTTTTTGCTCTCTAAACATCCACCAAAGCTTAGCATTAAAAATTAAAATAGTATCTTGAAGACTTTTAAAATTAAGCTCACCTTCCTCATAGGGAAAACAAACCTCCTTTCATTTGAGTCAATGGATTTTATTTTTCTTATCCACTATACCCCATAAAAACTTATTAAAAAAAAAATCTATTCTTTTTAATACAATTTTTAGGGATTTAGCATTTGCAAAATGTAAATAAGAATAGAAGAAAACACATTTTTAATAAGAGTTATTCTACTACCAGAAGAAAGAACTTTATTCATCCAACCTGTAAGTTGATTTCTTAATCGGGTCATAATTGAATTAAAATAGCAAATTTTGTTAATGCCTCTAAATATAGGCACCCCCAAGTAATTGAGGGGCATCTCTTTATTTAAAAAACCTGTAATATTAGAAATAAGACTATATCTACTTGCAGAAATATGTTTAGAACCATCTAAATTGCATTTGAACTTATTGATGCTAAGGCCAGAGATAGTTTTAAATTGATTCAGCAAATATAGAAGCTTTCTCATCCCAAATTTTTTAGCATTCATAAAAAAAAGAAAATCATCAGCAAAGGCTAAATGAGTTACATGCATATCAGTTTTGTTTATATAATTCATTGAAGGATACTTCTCGAATAGCTCATCAGACTTCTTGAAAAATACTCAGCCTCAATAACAAATATGATTTGAGATAAAGGATCTCCTTGTCTAATTCCTTAGAAAGACTTAAAAAAATCTGCATTTTCCTCATTCACAATAACAGAGAATCAGCAATTACAAATACTTCTATAAATCAAATCAATAAAATTGTTAGAAAAATCCAAGCATTTAAGAACTTTGAGAATAAAGCCCCATTGAATAGTATCATAAGCTTTCGAAATATCCAGCTTGGAAATAATGTTACCTCCTATAATTTTCTTATGAATGTCTTGCATTAATTCTTGAGCAAGCAAAGATATTATCAGTAATAAATCTACTTTTGATGAAACCACTTTGGTTAGGGCTGAGAATTCCAGCAAGCCTATTAACAATAATTTTGGAGATAATTTTATTAAAAACATTGCATAAATAATTAGGCATGAAATCACTCCAACTGCAAGGACTATTAGTTTTAGGAATGAGCACAATAACAATTGTGGTAAAATATCTAGAAAGATAAAAGCCTTTAAAAAAATCAGCTAATCACAAAGTTAAAAGGTGGATAGTAGATTTTTAACTCTTCATGTTGGTGATCAACTAATCCTGGTTTCTCTTCTTTATTTTGTATGGGGTGTATTCCTCAAATTTGGTTTCAATCTTTACACGTGCTAAGCAAGTATATGGTCTCAAGGAGCAAAATTTTTTTATCTGCAATTTAGTATTTTTTGTTTTTATTGCCCCTTATTTGCATCTATATGCATGTTCGATTAAGGGGATGAAAGCCTTTCATTTAAATTTTCTTGTGTAGTGATTTCTCGTTCTATCTTATGGTTTTCCATACAATATGCCACTTTCTTTTTGTTTTTATGCTCACTGTTTACCCTCAACCCTTTTTTTTATGTATTTAGCGCCAAGCCAAAATTCCTCTCAGCTTCTTCGGACATCATGGCCGCCACCTTCTCCTCAACTTATATCAAGACCACTTTCGATTACTCCCTCGCTGCCATCCCCAACTCCCAATCTTGTCAGGCAGCCCGCCCCACATCTCTGTGGTTTCAGACCCCCGCAAGCTTCTCTTTGTGAATCCAGGTGTCTTGCTCCTGCTGCTGTCCCGCCAGTTCATCAATTGCTTCCAGCGACATTACGGTCCGTTGAATCTTCCATTTCGCAGCCGCCCGTTCGGGTTGAGTTGCTGGAGTTTTCCGGAGCTGGTGACTTGCTTGAGTCAATGCTGGCTGACTTACCGGCGACCTGCGATGAATTTCCGACCACAGGCATGATGGATTCAAGGCCAAACACCTTGCCTGATATCATCTGCTTATCTGACGAAGATTGATTGCTTCTGACTTAGATAAAGAAGCTTCATGAAACATGGTAGGTGCTTCTGCTACACTCAGGTTGTTTTTCCTGTAGATTTTTTTGTGTATATATGATTATGATTCTTGGCTACAATTTGTTTAATTTATTAGAAGAATCACAGAGAACTAGTGATCCATTTTGTATCTTACGTAGAAATGCTTTTGTATTCTCTTAGAAATGAAGCATTTTGAAGGGGTAAGCTTTTAATTTTTTGATGCAATATTTGTTAGCCATCCTCAGCTCAAATATGAATTGCCTGCTGGCTTGAAGTAAAACAAAAACAAGGAGAAACCAATGCACAGCATTGGATAAAAGAAAACAAATAATTCTTGAACAAAAGCAAATCTGAATGAGATAAAGTAGACAAGTCATTTAACCTACTTGATATGAAATATATTTGTTCTGTTAAACTAAATAAGCTGCCAACCAAGATTGAACTGGGGTTGTTTTCAAAGTATATCATTTGATACATATCAGCGTACACTTGTTTAACTTTTCTATCTTGTTTGAACCAATGTTGAAGAATGTGCTTTCAGTTGCGGATTATGTTTATAACAAGTAACATTTTTATGGTCAATTTTTGAATTTTAACAAAAAATTAGTAGGTTTTTAAATACCACCTTCTGAATCATTGAAAAATATAATCAAAATGTATTTAGAGTCAATGAGATCAACCGTGAGAAACTGTCAATCCCAAGTTTTTGAGGAAAGTTTGAATGGCAGATCATTGGAGGTTTTCCCTTGGCAAACTTTTGAATGGCTTCGCAAATAAATCATTGAGTAATATGGCTGGCTTACCTCACAAAGATAAGATTGCTTAATACTAACTATTCCTCAAGGCAGAGGGCCATTGGAGAGAGCTTGAAGGAAGCATCTAGGAACCAAGGGGTTGTGAACCTGCTTGTCATACAAGTTAAGGAGCGAACCCCCCACTTGAGAGTCATTGAAGCCTCCCAACGACAAGCCACCAGAACTGAGTGGCTGGCCGCGCGCCAGTGGAGATCAAATAGAGCCAATGTCTCCGGCAAAGAGAAAGATGGATCCACAGATCCAGGCGCCGCCACAACGCCAACCAGATGTCGCTGCATCCCGTCTAGGGAATCGATATCGAGATCTCTAAGGTTTCTGATGTTGTTGCATCACATTTTTATATATATTTGTGTGTGTTTGTGCAAATTGCCTCGGTATTACTTATTTTTTCTAAATTGTTGTGTTGTATGGTAAAAATTAATGTGATGTTATGAAGCTAGTCAACAAAGATATTTTGATGATTTTAATATTTATTATGAAAAGGTGAATCTTTAAACAAATCACATGATAATTTAAAATCACATCTTAGTATGTATAATTTAAATATTAAAGTAGGACAAGAATGTATACTATGCTAATAGTTACTTCAAAAGAAATGAAAAAAATAATAAATATCAAATTTAAGATGTTTAATATGTATACAAGTTTAGTGGTATATAAGCAATTATTTCTAAAATATATTTTAAAGTATCATGTTTATAAATTAAAGCCTTAATATTACTAAACATAAATTTTGTTACTATTATTAAATAAATTTATCAGCTTGCATAGCATTAGCCAACTATTAAAAAGTAATAAGATCAAGTGCAAATTAAATAATTAAATGTAATATACATACAAACATATATATATATATATATATATATATGATTAATTTCATATTGTATTTTATTTGAAAGAAGTGAATGTACCGTTTACTTTTTGCTACATTGTAGTATAGTTTTAAGTTATTCTAGCCAAATAATTTTAAATGAAATGTTAAATTAAAATGTTTATTGTTAAATTTATATGATTTTGCTATATTAATTATATTGAATTATTTATTTAAGCTTTAGCTAACTTTGAGTTATTATTATTATATAATAATAGTAATAATAAGAATAATTATTATTATTATTATTATTATAAAAATAGGCTATACATTAACTCATAAAAATTAATTGAGAAAGTAAAATTAAACATTATTAATTCAATCTTTAAAATCATTAAATAGTTATTTTAATAGTTTGCGCTCGAGTACAGCTAGCAATTTTAACCAGAAACGGCTCGACTCGAACTCAAAACTGTAGCAATTTTGCGTTTTTTAGGAGCTTTTTGGGAGAAGTTTTGAAATCATATATATGAACTATAATATATATTCATGTGGTGGACTAAACGATTTCTTTCTTTAGCCAAGAGATTAGGTTACGCATAATTATGCTTCTATTACTAAAACCCTATTGGAAACTAAAATAAGAAATTATGTCTCATCAGCTAAAATAAAACTACATATTTAAAAGATCGTTCATGGTGGCATTGAGCCTCGAACTCTTTTAAATGCTTGTAAGCTAAATGTTTTGTAGTTATTTTCATTTAGTGATACTAGTTTGGGTTAGTGGTGGAGACAGATTTTGTAGTCTAGGATTTTGGAGTCCTTAGTGCTCTTTATTTTGGAAAGCTAAAGTACCTGCACACTTAATCTCTACTATGGGTGGATTCAAGTCAAGCTCGAGCCACTCAGCTCAGACGCTAACTCGAAATTTTTGAGTTGAGCCCGACTAGAACTCAACTTGAACTCGATCAAGTCGAGTCGAGTCAATTTCAAGTCAAAAAGTTCAAAGTTCAAACCGACTCGAATTTAGCTGGAGTCAGGCACGAAATATATAAAATAAAGAAACTTAAAATTCGAGCCCAATGGTCCACTAACTTATTTCAACAAATTGGCCCCAAGTTCGAATCCCCTGAAGCCAAATGGTTCACTAATCTCTACTGTACAATTTTATGTTATTATGGAAAATAATGGGATCATTGCTATCATATTTGGCAAATCTTTTCTACATTTGACTACTGCTAAGAGAATTGTTATTGGTCTAAGAACAATTGTGGCTGAAAGATCTTGGTGCTATTTTTGTTTCCACCCTATTGCACTTGTGGGGGGAGTGGTTGACCTTATTCAACATTCTAACGTGCTATTGTTCAAGGTATTATAGCTCATAATTAAGAGCACAAATCATATAGCATGCTTGAAATACTACAATTAAGAGGTCTTATTGAACAACTATTGGGTCTTATTGAATAACAATTAGATCTTATATTATGAATAGTATTATAACTCAATACTTGAGATATAAAACTTAATATTCCATATCATAAAGTTCACTTTCTTTTAAAAAAACATAAACAAAAACAACTGGATTTCTTATGCTGCAGAGTTTGGAGTCTTCTAATTTCTCCTTTTTGCTTCAACTTTGTCTTAATCTTTAATATTTTGTTTACGACAGCTTCATTTAGTAAGAAATTTGTATATTCTATTTCCAATTGAATAAAATGTGCTTATGCACTTAATCTCTTCAAGAAGAAAAAAAAAAAAAAAAACTGCCAAAAAAGAGAATTGCCGCCCATTTTACCCATCATACAGCATAGAATGCAAATGCAATAATCAATCATGCAAAGGCTAACATAGCAATGGGCATTACGGCCAAGATTAGAATTCTATATGAAAATTTAGCAAATTCGTCCATATCTAAAGCACAATTACAAATATATACTTCATTAACAGCAACGAAAAGAAAATGCAGTAGCCCTCGGTTTTGTAAGAAAAGTACACGATTCAGTAAGTTCTTATGACGCCATTATTCCGCTGAATGCAGAGCTTCCATCGCCCAATAGCTTCGGCAAGAGATGGCTGAAATGACAAGTGTGAATAATCTTAATGCTTAAACAAGCATTAATAGCATAATTAAATTAATATTTATTTCAGTAGAATTGAATATTATAACACAGAATTACCTAATTAAATTTGCAAAAATATCATAAGCATCTTTCTAGCTCACTGAGAATTTCCCATAATTACAATAACTAATGAATAATTCACGCAAGTTTAAGAAATTATCCAGTCTATCTAATTTTAAATTTTTGGTTTCAGTGAATTTTTAGCCAAGGCTATAAAATCTACCAAGCAATGAATTTGACGGGCTCAAGGAGGCATGTTTTAACAAACTATAGAAGAAGAAAAAGATACTGGCAAAGCTTGAGTTAAGGGATCATGACTTCATTTACATTTATGTTTCTTTACTTTAATGGATTTGCACTTTATTAGAATCATTGAGGGGATTGGTAACTATTTTTTCAAAAAAAAATTTTATTTTAATTTTATTTTATTTTAATTATTTTTGTTTTCTTTAATTATTACCATCCTATATCTATTTGTACTCATTATCTTTATAATATAATTTCAATAGATACCCGATAAAAGATATATATATATATCCACCCTCCCATAGAGTACGCACGCCGCCCCTCTATGTGAGCGTCACCGATTGGCGAAGGCTTCCGCTTCCGTTCCAGTGTGGCTGTCGTCGTCTACGATGTGGTTTTTGTCGCCTCCCTCGTTTGGTGGAGTCGACCACTTCAATTCTACAGAGTTGTTTTGTTGGCTGGCAGAATCGTCCATTTCCAAGATCGGTGAAGAGCCTCGAGAGTTTTTTTTTATAGGAGATGTGTGGAGGCGATGGAGCAAAGCCGAAAGGAGGTTCTCTATATTCTTCATCTCAAGCCCAACTCAACCCCTTCGGCCCCATCTACTTCATTGATGCTCTGACGAATGTCTCTTCTCAGAAACTTTAGTAAGGATCAAACCTATCTCTACACTTCGAGGTAAACATGGCCCTTTTTTATCTAAAGATGAAGTTGAATTTTGACATGACCGTTTGTTCATACCTTAGTTGAGAATTTTCCTAATGGTAAGTCATCGTTGGTTACCGTTCGAAATTTTCTCAACAGCCTTGGCCTTACGGGATCGTTCTCTGCTGAGTTAACTGATTCTCGGCATTCTTATTCAACTTTTCAATGAAAATGGCTATACACTAGAATGCTTGCTAGAGGATCTTATTTTATTGAAAATTGTCATATGAAAGTGCTGAAATTGATAACTGATATTGATCCAACATGTGAAACTCCGATTATCTCTGTTTGGATAAATTTCCCCCTACGTAGGATCCACTTGATTACATATTCCACCCTCTTTCTTTGAGATCCTACTATGGAAAGCCCCTTAAAAAGAATGTTGCAACTGCTAACTTTTCGCCCATCTGTCGCACGAGTGTTGGTTGAAATAGATCTAACTGAACTTTTTGGAAATGAAATATGGATAGGAGATAAAAATGTTGGGTATTTCCAAAAAATAATCTTTGAAAATTTACCACCTTTCTGTTCCCATTGTAGAATGATTGATCATTATCTTTCAAAATGCTTCAAGATTTATCCTCATCTTATGTCCCTATACAGCCATTTATTATGACTGCTACGGGAGACCATATTTCCTTATAGAAAGTCCCTCTACCAACTTTAGACTATTGATTTGGAAGTCTGGAAATATCTGGGGAGTTGGATGTCTCTTATCCCTCGGTATCGAACCTTGGTTTGGGGGAATCAGTTGCTCCACCTTTGGATATGATTGACGTAGAATGTGGTTTGAACATTAAGATTGCTGCGGTTGACCTTGTATATTCAGATACTTTGATTGCTATTGTGGTTTATCCGGATTCTTCCCCACCTCAATTGAAAGGATTGTGGGTGGTTTGGTCGCTCTGTCGTTAGATCCTTTTGGTGATGGAGGGGAACTTACGGACTACATGGAGTTTTCTACTTAGAAGCTTCAGAACATTCTTTTGGGTTAAACTAACTTCCTCCCATGATATTCACTGCCCAACCTTAGTAGAGCTCAAACTAATTCTGCACAAGTTGTATCAAATTATGAGAAAGACTTTGAAGTTGAATCAAACAAAGATTTAAATGATAGCCTATTGGATTAAAAAGTTATTACATTATTTTCTTGTAAGATAAAAAAGGAAAAAAGAAAAAGAAACAAAAAAAAATAAAAAATCCCAAATACAACCGGTAACCAATGGCTTAGATGCAATCACTACTCGGGATGCTCTTGTGCATATATTTTTAGCTTTAGTTGGTCTTGAATCCTATGGAGTTTGTTTAACAATTTCTCCTTTTTTTTTTTTTTTGCTTTGCTTGTTTTTTATTTTATTTTATTTTTTACTATATTTTGAGGTCACAAATTCCCAACTGTTGCAATATTTTGTTTTGCTATTTTTTTAAAATGCAACATGTTTTGAATATATATATATATATCACAATGGTTCATTGATTTTTATAAAATGTTAAAAATAGTCTTTAACTCTTGTAAATATATTTTTTATGCCTTGATTTTTGTTTAAGTGTTTATTTGTCCCTCCCATCACCAGTTCATTTCAGATAATTATGAATTTTTCAGACGGAACCAGCTTTCCAGAAATGATTCAATGGCTGATTCCCACTGGAATCGAGTCGCTGGAATCCAGTGGCTGATTCCAGTGGCAGGAATCGGTAGCTGGATTCAGCGGTCATCTCCAACGGCCAATCCCCGCTAGAATCGGCCGCTGAATCCAGCAGTCGGCCAATTCCAGCGGAAATCGACCATTGGAAGTAGTAGTTGAATCCAACGGCCAATTCCAATAGCAACAGGAATCGGCCACTGGAAACTTGCAGCCGATTCAAGAATCGACCGTTGAATCCTGCGACTGCTTGCGGTCGAATTTGGCCTCCGAATTCAGCGACCATTTCCATCGGTCATTTCCAGCAGTCGATTCCCATTGGAACCAGTCGGCAGCTGGATTTAGTGGTCGATTCCGGCTGGAAAAGGCCGCATGATCCAGCAGCCGATTCCAGCCATAATCGATAACTGAATCCCGTTAGAAAGTTGATTTCAACTAAAAAAACTCAAATCTAAGAAATGGGACAGTGAGTTAACAGGATGGACAAAAAATTCAAACAAAAATCAAAAAACCAAAAAGAGCATTTATAAGAGTTAAGAATTATTTTAAATATTTTGTAAAGGACAATTTTGTTAATTCTCTCTCTCTCTCTCTCTCTCTCTATATATATATATATATATATGAGTTCTCATGTCTACATTTGTATGATGAAAACTTGCCTAACATTGCATCCTATTAATTAAAAAACTTCAAAATATTTTTGTGCAAAACTTTTTTTCTTAAATAAATTAAGAGTGCAAGTGTACAATGAAACTATAAAATATAAAATATAAAACATATGTCCAGAAGAATATATGAAATCAAACCGAACCTAAACAACTACAAATTAACCCAAAAATTCAAAATTTGTAGAGTCGTGTCAAAAAGGTCAAGATTAAAGGTCGTCATCTAGCACGAATTTGGGCTCTTATGTCCACATCCTTAATACTAGTCCTCTAAAAGAGAAGAAAAAGGGGGGTGGCGACAACAAAGAATTAGATGGAGAGAAGTGACTACACAAGCAGCCTATGAAAAGAGAATAAATCCTAGCAACTACATCAGCTGCAGAAGATAACAGTAGCAAGTGTTTGACAGCAGAAATCACAGCCCTAAAATACCACCAAACAGCCAGCAACCAAGCTCGACAAACATAAATCTGTTCAGCAAACAACAACAATGTCAGCTTAAAGGGCAACAATAACAGCATCTGCCCCTGAACTCCACCCATAACACATCAATCAACTTCGTGTAGCAGCAAAGAGGAAAAATATTTGGGTGAAAATTTGCAAAGCAGATAGCAGCTATTGCTGCCAGAAGCTGCAGAATTTATCTGCAATAGCAGTAGCAGCAGCAGCTTCCCGAGAAAAATCCAAGCTTGTATACCACCAGCGTAAAGTGGTCAATCACCTTCCATTCCAAACCAGGATCACACCTCATCCTATAAAAAATTATACAATCACATTGTTCATTTTTCCACAGTATGTACATTTGGATGTCCAAGTTATCCATCATTATCATGCAAAACACAAACTCGCACCTAGATCTATACCTTGCTTATTCATGCAAAACACAAACATGCTCCAAGATTTATGCCTTGCATATTCATCAAGTTTCCAATTGTCTAGATCTTGCTAATAACAAAGAATAGCCCTCTACGCATCACCTTTTATGAAAGCATCTTTCCATCAATACCCCAACAAAAGCATAATTCTGCTACCACCCCAAATCACTATTTCCCCTCTTCTTCCAACACACACTTCCTCCACATCATTCACTAATCAAAATCAATCACTGCAGCCAGTTCCTGCTACAATAAGCTTCTCACCGACACCCTTTTGTACCCTATCATCCCTCAATGAATGCAATATCTTGCAAATAAGTACATCGCACAAAATACGGCTCTGCTGCAATGGATGGCAGAGGGTCCGTTCCCAATGACTTTCTTGCACATTATAAAGCTAGACTTGTTGTTCGTGAACTATGAGAAAACTCCCAGGTCTATCATCAAATATGTGAGAATTCACCTCCTTACATTAACACTCACAAAGCATTGGCCGATTCAACAGTTGGAGTTTGCAATGCATTCCTAACTGAAGGATTTATAGAAGACCGTCTGCATAACTGGATTGCAATGGTTCATCGATAAAACTAACCCACAGATACGAGCAGTCTTCAAAATTCATGCATGATCTAAAGCAATGAGCATAATTTCATAAAGTTTCTGTATTCCTATTACCTTTTCAACAAAGCACATCTGATACATTCTTGTTATGTACACTCAATTGGTCACATATGTTTGTTTTTTCATGCATGTGGATGATGTTATTTTAATTTCTAATCATACAACTTTTGCTATAGCATTTTTAGCCACCTTACATAGAAATATATAGTTGAATTGATGAACCGACTTCATCACTTTCACAGAATTATAGTTCACCATATGAGATCAGGCATTCAACTATCTCAAGCTGCATGCACCACAGATCTTCTCAATAAACAGGTATGATAGGTTGCAAGCAAATCTCCTCCCCTATGGTCACTTCAACAAACTTCAAGGACAGGCATTTCTCAAACCTTGTACTGTAGCATATTCGAAGTTTTTGCAATGTATTCTTGTTACTCAATTAGATATTTGCTTCAATGTGAACGATTTGAGTCAGTTCATGTAGTCACCAACCGCTGAGCATTGAGCAACTCTCAAAAGAATACTTCAGCATCTAGAACATACTCCCTCCCACCGCATAACCACCCACCACATTCCTCACATCACGCTAAATGCTTTCAGTGACGTGGACTGGGTAGAATGTTCATGATTGCAAGTTCACAAGGGAACATCTTTATCAGTGCTACACTAATTTCATGGCAACCTAAGAAGCAATTCAATATTGCTAGATTAGGCATAGAAGCAAAACACAAAGCAACTGTAAATGCTACCAGAGAAATCACATATATGCTCAAACTTTGTGTGATAATCTTAGTGTGATCTACCATAAGATCAATCCCATATTACATACTTGTATCCAATATATTGACATTAATTATCACTGTTAGAGACTTAGTCACACAAAAGTATGTTCAATTGCAATGTATCAACAACAAGGAGCAATTAGCAGATCTTTTAACAAATCTATTACTTTCACAATGTTTTCAAAAACTCTTGAGCAAACTCAACACTTTCATGGAAGCGGCTTACTTGAGGGGGTGGGTGTATTAGAGAAAATCTCAAATCATCAAAGCCCATCAAGAAAAACATTCTTGAGACACAAATTTCAGCCTCCCTTTTAAACAATTATGTTATAACATGACCATTCATCTATAGCAATGTAGATCAACCTCAATCACTCATCTTAAATGTTATATTCAATATATACCTGTTTACTGTTACAGATTATATCTGAATAAAACCAAACTTTTTTTCCCTGCTACTGTGCTGTATGAAAATGGATGTTTGCAACCCATGCATCACTTCAGTGCTGCCAAGTTGTTGCAAGTGATGAAAACAATGAATCCTTAAACACGTTTGCCATTTCCATAGAACAAAACTGTGTCCCAAAAGTCAGATGAGGTTTCCCTAAGAGCTTGGTCAAATGAAAAATGGCATCAGCAACATCTAAAGAGGGAAGCATAGTGCCTCCTTAGAAAACAAATCAACCATCAGTAGCATAGAATTATGTAAAGTATAGCAGCCTTGGATAAATCCTAAAATGAAGCACACGATGATGTTTAGTTGTGGCACATGAAGAAGACTTGTTTAAAATGACTAGTTCATCACAACACAAAGATCTCATGAAGCATTAAATAAACAACAAATCCAGGCCCAATAGAGGGTAACAATGTATGAAAATAGCAAGAAGAAATGAGTATTATATAAGTGTTTTTTAGAATGAAGTGCACGGACATCCGTTCAAAGAAATATCAGGCAATGTCAAAAACAGTGACTGGAGAATGAGAACTTATAGATGGCAGTGGATGTTTGACAACCTTTGAAGACATTCAGACTTTGAATGGTGAGAAAAACTATGACAATAGCAAGTAGAAAACAAGACATGACAATAGCAAGAAGAAAAGAGCATATTTGTTAGAAGGAGGCTATGAAGAGGAAAAGAATGAATAAAAAAATTGCCGAAAGCATTGTAAGACAATAAGACAGAAACATTCAAAAGCGATAAATCAAAGAAAAAAAATTGTAAGCAATGCAAGGAGGAAAACGATACCTGACAATAGCAAGAAGAAAAAGAGTATTATATGATTATTTGTTCTACTCATCTTAAGGTTCTCCTTGTAGCACAAAATTATCTAAGTATAGCCTCATAATACCATTCATTAGCCACAGAAAAGTGGCTGGAGAATTGTATAAGCCGAATGGCAACCATTCATACAATCCTTGCCGAGTTTGAAAATCAGTCTTCCATGAGTTGATTGAATGCTAAGCACCTGAATTAATGATATTTGACTTCAAATTGAGCTTAACGAACACCATTGCCGACCTAAATTGGTCCTTAAATCTGGGTAAAGGATACTTCTTATTCACAGCGATCATATTCAGAGCTCGGTAATCAATATGCATACACCATCTGAAGTACTTTTTGGGTACCATAAGAATTGGAAAACCACATGGTTCAGTACTTGGGCGAATCAAACATTGCGAAAATAGCTGAACAACTCTTCAAGGTAGTGTTAGATAACAGCAAAAACATTGAAAGCAAAATGCAAGATTATACTTGGGTCTCCCACATACTTTGAAAGCATTCGGCATTTGGATCTCCCACACACTGCTTCTGAAAGGTAGAGAAGGGTTTGTCCTTTGTTATCCAATCATCATCATTGTTAAACATCAAAAATTACTTGGCTATTCATTTAAATATTTTCATCTGTTCTAATATGTATTTATTTGCCATGTTTAGATTTTACTTTGATACCTTCAAGTCATTAGTCATAATTTTGGTTTGCATTCATATTTGCGTTAGGATTTGTAATAATACTTGCATCAAAATTAAATTTCATAAATTTTAAGAAAAAGAATATTTTCATAGTTTGTTGCAAAAAGGTGCCAGCTTTATAATTTTTAACTTTTCAAGTAATCAAAACACTTTTTTTGGGTCTTTGCAATGATTTTTTGTACTTTTTCCAATTTAATTTGAACTTCGATATTTTTTAATAAAACCTTAATTTATAGTTTAAAAGAAGATCCGCCCCCCTTACTTCTATCCTAACCAGCCTGATCCTCCCAAAGGTTCACACAAGCAGCAAGCAGCCTCCAAAATTCCTCCCATACCTGAAAACCTAGCTGAGTCTCCCATGCCTGCTTCCTCCTTTTCCTCCCAGTCACTATAACTTCTCTCTCATGCCTCCACCTCTCCAATAACATTAGACATTAGCCCACACGTTGAGAAAGGAAGGAGATGCTAAATTGGTTGTCTTAAGTGTTAATAAAGTTAGGAACTTGCTGTTTTAATCTTATACTATGCTGTTTTGATCTTATACTATGCAGAGAGAGATAGCCATAAAAATTTAAAAGTTGCAAGTTAGCACAAACAGTAACACAAGACAAACTCAAACAAATCAAGATTTTATAGTTGTGTGGGCCAAACTCCATCCTATATCTCAGGGAGTCATCTTCTCTAACACATACTACCACAAAAGGAAACTCCATCACTTTCCCAAAACCTGCAGAGAAGTCGATGAGCACCCTCCTTTCCAAGCTTAATTTTGACGACAAATCTATTGATGCTGCCCTTTGCAAATTCACAAATACAGCAAGAAAATCAGCAGTGTCTTCGTGTGTGATTTCAAGTTCTCCAACAAAATTAAAAATAAAGACAAGTAAATCAAGAGCAATTGATGTATATTAAGAAGGATGGGACTCCTATTTATAGGCCACTTAAGGCTTTAGAAAAATCTAAATTAAAAGAGAAAAAAATAATACTTTTCAATCTAAATGTGCAGAGGCTAAACAAAGTTATGGTGGTGATATTAAAAATTAATTGCATAACCTTGTTAGAACTGAATTATTGCTTATACTTAGTTGCAATAATATTGGAATTAATTACAATTAACAGATAAATTTAAATTTGAGCAAATTATTTAAAAAAGTTGTGTGCCCAATAGGCTCAATCATTATTTAATTTCTTCATTTATTTAACTATTTTTGCACCTAACTATCTTTCAATTGATGCATATCAAGAGCAATTGATGTATATTAAGAAGGATGAAGGGACCCCGATCTATAGGCCACTTAAAGCTTTAGAAAAATCTAAATTAAATGAGAAAAATATAATACTTTTCAATCTAAATGTGTATATGCTAAACAAAGTTATGGTGGTAATATTAAATATGAGTTGCAATAATCTTGTCATAACTTAATTATTGCTTATACCTAGTTGCAATAATATTGAAATTAATTACAATTAAAAGTTAAATTTAAATTTGAACAAATTAATTAAAAAAGTTGAGTGCCCAGAAGGCGCAAACATAATTAAATTTCTTCATTTATTTAACTTTTTCGCACCTACTCATCATTCAATTGATGTATATCAAGAGTAATTGATGTATATTAAGGATGAAGGGACCCCTATCTATAGGCCACTTAAAGCAATCTAAATTAAAAAAGAAAAAAATAATACTTTTCAATCTAAATGCGCATAGGCTAAACAAAGTTATAGTGGTGATATTAAAAATTAGTTGCAATAATCTTGTCAGAACTTAATTATTTCTTATACTTAGTTGAAATAATATTGGAATTAATTACAATTAAAAGTTAAATTTAAATTTGAGCAAATTAATTAAAAAAGTTGCGTGCCCAATAGGCACAATCATAATTTGATTTATCATTTATTTAACCATTTCCGCACCTAGTCATTTTTCAATTGATGTATACCAAGAGCAATCGATGTATATTAAGAAGGATGAAAGGACCCCTACTAAAAAGCCACTTAAAGCTTTAAAAAAATCTAAATTAAAAGAGAAAAAATTAATATTTTCAATCTAAATGTGCATAGGCTAAACAAAGTTATGGTTGTGATATTAAAAATTAGTTGCAATAATCTTGTCAGAACTTGCTTATTGCTTATACTTAGTTGCAATAATACTGGAATTAATTACAATTAAAAGTTAAATTTAAATTTGAGCAAATTAATTAAAAAACTAGTGTGCCCAATAGGCACAATCATAATTTAATTTCTTCATTTATTTAACTATTTTTGCACCTAATCGTCTTTCATGCAAATATACTTCAATAAGAGTTTCTTTGTCAAGTAAGAGTGATTATCTTCTAAACGGTCTATCTTCTCAGTTTTCATCCTGATGGATGAATTTTCAACATTGAGAGTCGCTCCTCTTTCTTTCTTCTAGAAAAGCCTTCTTAATAACTATACACTACCTGCTCATAATTTACTAGAGAACCAAATCGTAGAATAAAAGAGTAAGGTCTTAAGATTTTTTGTCCCTGCTATGCTTAAAACATTAAATCACAACACTGTAATAAGATTCTAAGCACTTTATTAATATTCTCTTGATAAACATAAATTTCCTTTCTGTCAAATAATGGCAGTTTGAAGTAGGATGGACCCTCCATAAAGTCAATATTATAGCTCATAAATATGTCAAGTAGTTGAATGTTTACTCTACATATCATGAGATTAGGATAGAGAATGCTTTAATACCACACCTTGAGTACTGACAACATAACCCATATACAAGATGCTGAATTAAGTTTTAGCGCAAGTACTAATGAAGATTAAGAATTTTTTAATCACTTTAGGCTATTTTGGGTAAAAATAAATAATAGTCTTTTTAAAATGATATAATGGTAAATGAAAATCAAATAAAAATCATTGAAGCGAAATCAAGGTACAAAAGCTTGTGTAGACTTTGAGTTGAAAAGAGTTAATTGTTGGTTGTTAAGGAGAACCACGCTATGTCACATGGATGTAGGTCTATTGAAAGCAAGTCAAACCAATTCAACAAGCATTTGTTCCTAATGTTAAATAATTTGCACTAATCATAATGTACATCAATGATGTTCATTTATAGTGTGAGAATTCTGCATAAGAGACAATTACCAAAGTTAAATTAGTGTATAGGGTTTAGGGATTGTTATCTGCATATGAGGGAGGGCATACAACAAGGGTTAGGTTCCACCATTGTGACTTGAGGTCATAAGTTCAAATCATGAAAAATTACTCTCTATATTATAGCATATGATTACCTACATCATTCTCTCTATATGCTCCACATTAAACCCTTAAACAAAGCCTCATGTAATAGTTGTGCCTTCTCATTTTCCAATATTTCTCACTAAATCTATGTTTGATGGCTATCAAGAAAAAGAACAAAATCAGAAGGTGTTGTAGATTCATCATCAAGCTCAATAATTTCCATAATAGATTTTGGTTTCCAATTTTCATAGAAACAATACAAAAAACTTAAATTAAACTAAAAATAATTCATGCATTACTAAAGTTGATAATATTCTAAGAAAATATGAAAAAGAATAACCTTGGTGCTTTCGTTCATTTAAATGAATTTATACAAAAACAATTCTATCTTTTTCACCTACAGTAGCACTATTATTTTAGTTAAACCAATCAACACAATCCTGCATTTTAACATTTTTCTGATTATTGACAAGGCACCTATGACTTAAAATCGTATGGATGAAAAAGGAGACTAAAGCTTAATCTGGAAAACAAACATTAAACAACGAGCCAAATAATAACATACCAACTATAAGCTCTTATAAGAAGTAGATTACAGTGCAAGTGTAAGCAGCTCATATTATAACTTTCTAGGGATAATAATAATCAAAATGATCTGAAAACTACCTTGGTTACACATTACATAAAAATGCTACGGTTGCATACAAATAACAAAATTAGCAATAGTAAATCTCCGAAAAATCTCGTATGCAAAAAAAATACGAAGAACAGAAGAAGAAAAAAAAAAAAAAAAGCAAGCTTACGTTTTATAAAGCTCAGTGGCAGATCGGGATCCATTGTAGAATATGAACCAGAGTAAAACTAGAATCAGAGTATCTATTCGAATTAAGGAGGCGCGAGAATAAGATGCCGACTGCAATCAAAATTTCTCGAAAATAATGAAAAATAGAAACTTTTGAAGATAGGAAGAAAAGGATACTGAAGAGGAATCGCTCCCACCAATCAAGCATGTAGAGACCCATGGTGACATTGTAGAGGTGAATCTTGCGGCTGATCCAGATCATTTTCTTCTCTGGGGTTTTCTTCTTGAGCCTCGGTCACAGATTGCAGAGGCCAAATAAGCAGAAATTTCCAAATGGAAAAGCAGAATAGGAAAATAAGCGGATCTCTACGGCTGAGACTGGTGAGGTCAAGGGCGAGGAACTTTACTTGATATTAGAAAAGACTGCAATCGGTGATTAAAATCAACGCGCTTTGGGTCAACATGGACCAAAAGTCAGCATAAGCACCGAAAGGGACCAGAACCCGATCGCGTAAGAAACCCTCCTGCCCGAATATGGAATGTAAATTCAAGACTCATGACCGGATGCATTATAGGTATTTAAGAGCTTTAGGTACCTTATCGACAAAGAAGGCTGTAGAGTCGGAGACAACGACAGAGTCTCGGTGACAGCACAAGGAGGTGGCAGCACTTTGGTAACAACAAGCGAAAGGGCTTTAGTGACAGTGAGCAACGTCGTTGCCGAAAGCTCGATAGTAAGGGAGGGTGCTTGTCGACGAGTTAGCAGCAGCTCAGCTTTGCGGCAAAGGGCAGATGGCTAGAGGCTATGAGAGTCGGCGATGCGCAGAAAAATAGGGGGAAGGAAGGGTCATTTATAGGAGAGAGGGAAGAAGAAGGGGAGGGGTTTTGGTGGGGCCGGCGTCAAACCTTGGCAGTCGCGTGCGCATAGGGTGGAGGTCGCATGTTGCGGTTGGAGAGGAATGCGAAAGGATCTTGAAAGTGGTGGAAGAAAAAGAAATTAAGGAAAAGGAAAAGTAAAGACATATGTGAGCATTTTTATTTAAATTTGAACTTATATTTTGTTTTATATTAATTTTTAAATATTATAATTTTGATAATTTGTTGCGATCAATTCGGAGCTCAAAATTTGATGAAATTTAAAACATTGCACCCTCATTCGATGCTTGAACTACAAAATTTTTGAATTTTGATTTATATTCTATTTTCTATTATTTTTTGAAGTTAAAATTTCAAAAATTAATCTAAGAACAACTTGAATCTGGATCATGCTCAAATCTTCATAGTAGAATCTTTACATTATGCTCTATCAAATGATATTTTTATTTGATTTGATGGAAATCTTGATTTTAGCTTAATTTAATTGAATTTTTCATTTAATTAGCTTATTAACCTTAGGTAGTTACATTAAATTAATGCAGAAAGATATGAATTATGAACAAATTCAATTGAAAAAACAAGATAATTAGACCACCCCCTTTCATTTGAAACTTTTTTTCATTTTTATTGAATGCTCTCATCAAAATGTATTTTCTTTAATCTACATCCTCAATACACTTCTTATGGTTAAGTAGCTAATTTTCATATTTTTAATTTGGATTAGATACACGATACATATGTATATCTTTCTCAACAGTTCTAAATCCTCATATAAACCTTATTTTAACCATTTTGTAAAGTAAAATATTATGGTTACACAAGAATATACATCAAAAAGTATTCAGGACCAATTAAAAATTTTCTTTTTTTATAATTTTTGCATATAGGTCTTATCAAAAAGTGCATTCAATCAATAATCTACTTACACATTGGATTGACACATCATCTATATATTTTGGTATATACTAGTGTGTAAGTGTAGCAATACTCTTTTGTAAAATATTTATAATAATTTACTATTTGTGATTAGTTTTCTCTATTATTCTAATGTCTCAGTGCTAAACATTTCTTCATGAATATATTTATATTGCCATTTCTTAAGATTTTATCTAGTCTTTATATATAAAATAGTTTTATTTTTTTATTTTAACACATAATTTTGAAATCTAAACTATAATTGATACTAAATCATCAAAATTTCTCATGAAATAACCTAACAATTATTGCTATATAATTTTATTTTTCTTTATAAGAAAAATAGTAAGTTCTAAAAGCTTTTTTTTTATTAATGTAACATGTTTTCAAGTGTGTAAAGGTCGGTACATGGGTGTTCAGGTTGCATTGGGGATACTAAATTATTAAGAGTATTGCTATACTTACACACTAATATACACTAAAATATATAGATGATGTGTCAATTTAATATGTAAGTAGATTATTAGTTGAATGCACTTTTTGATAAGACATATATACAAAAATTACAAAAAAAAAAATTTTAATTGATCATAAATATTTTTTGGTATATATTCTTATGTAACTATAGTATTTTTTAATTATTAATAGCTAGTTGGAATATTGGTACTGTCATGTCAAGCTTTTTGTGTAAGTGGAAATTATAGAAGGATATATATTTTATATTTTCAAAAAGCAGAATGAGAGAGTAACCCAAAGAAATTGATATTTTAGTATTTAAAATATGATACTTAGGTAAGATTTCTCGTAGTAACGATAAGAATATTATCTTAAATAAAAATTTAAAGAATAATATAATAAAAGTTAAGAAGAGAGATAAATTTGATTTTTAAAGATTATAATCAATAGAATATATGCTCATAAATAAGATTATATATGAGGATAAAAAAAAAGTTTGTATGATTTAGAGGCGTTGATTCATGTTGGAGGGATGACTAAATACTTTAATTGATGGGGGCCATCTTCGACGCGGGTCCTGGCCGCCGAGCCCGCTCGGACCCATACCGGCCTTGATATTTCAGTTTTATTTTTATGCATTTATTTTCGTCTGTTTCAATTTTTTTTTCTCATTTATTTTTGTCCGTTTCATGTATTGTCGGAGGGACGAATATTAGCCCTCCGATCGTTTATTAAAAACACTCTAAGGTCTAGATTGTTTTGAGGGTATTATAAATACCAAAGATCTGTATGTTAATTTCAGTTTTGATAAATAGAAATTCTGAGTTTTCTCCAAACAGCGATAACGGCTCTTGTTTCCCTCGGGAAACCCTAGTTTCCAAATCCTCCATCTCCAAACCCTAGTCGCCACTTTCCGGACCCCTCCCCTTGCTGAAGAAAGCTTTCTCATGACTTCAAAAGCAGATTCTGTTCCTTTCAATTATCATAACCATGACACAATATCCATGGCTATGACTTCCCTCCTTGGCTGTCTGTTTATGCTTTTCCTGGTTTTGTTCAGACAGGAAGAATAGCAGTTGGGACATCAACTAATGGCGCCTCTTTCAAAATTCCTGACATGTAAAAGATCAATTTGCTCAAGGGGCTGTTTGATAGTCTGCTATGTGCCTGCAATGTTTTTAGCAAATAAAAGACATAAAAAAGCATAATAAGATTTTTTTTTTTAATTTGAGAAATTTGAATATAAATTAATTTGAATACAATAAAATTTGATTACAGTATAATCATATTCTTTACTATTATTTTATAATTTTATAGAAAATATAATATTTTTCCAAATTTAAATAATCTATGATTATTATTTTTTGAATAAATTTAAATTTTTCTTATGATTTGTGTTACAAAATAATAAATAATTCATTCAAACATCGCTAAAGAAGACGCTGGATCCGAGTACATTTATTAGACATCGGAGAAACCGTTCAATTTGTTTGAACGTCATTCGAACAACTCTCTTCGCTCGACTACTCCGCTCATAGATGATTCAGATGTAATTAAATTTCCATGTTTCTATATATATATATATATATATATACTAAAGCAAAAGTTTTTCACCCCAATTTACTTGTATAAAATACATATACTCAATTTACTCCAAAAAAAATTTATACCATGCTCTCATGCTCTCAGTAAAAGAACATAAAGCAAACAAAAAAGTGGACAACAGAAATATGGTGCTGCTGCGCATGCGAAAATCTCAGAGATTTATCTTTTCCATTCTCAATTCCCACTAACTCTGCTCTTCATGTCCATCTCTACCACCGCCTCCGGCTGTTCTATCGGCAACCGAGCATCTTCTTCCAACGATCTCGTCTCCTTCCTCGAACGCCTCCAGCTCGAAGCCCAAAAAACCCTAGGTCCAAAATCCTTCGACCCCAAGCTCTACGTCGACCTCCCTCTCAAGAAAGACCTTTGCTTCGCTGAAGCTGCCTTTTCAGAACTCCCTAGAGTTGACGGAATCATTCCGGAAACTTACTTGCATACGTTCTTGGAAGCCTATTTCGATAATGCCGGTGATGATTTAGTATACACGGAGCCCGTGGACTTTCTGGTTGAGCCGGAGGGGTTTTTGCCGAAAGTTGAGAACCCTAAGGTTAGGGCTTGGGCTCTCGAAGTACATTCATTGTGGAAGAGTTTGAGTAGGAGGGTTTCCGATGATGTGAAGAAGAATCCGGAGAGGCACACTCTGCTTCCACTGCCGGAGCCATTAATCATTCCTGGCTCAAGGTTCAGGGAGGTTTATTACTGGGATTCTTACTGGATTATCAGGTTTGATTCTTCTTCATTGAACTTCAATTTTTTTTTTCTGTTTAATTTTGTCTGGAACAAGGAAGGTTAAATGAAAAATTGGGAATTTGATTGGTATCTATTTGTTTTAGGTTTGAGGCTTTAGTAAATTGATTAGAATTCAACAGAACATAAGCGTGATACTTTGGGATGCATGATAAGATATTTGTAGAAAGCTTGAATTGTTGATCTGAGATTTTTTGTTTGTTTGTCATGAACCTTTTTATGTGCTAATGCTTGAAAATTTAAATAAAATTTTGAATTGCCAGCATCTTGATTCAATGTTATGTTATGCTATGATAATGGAAGATTGAGGCCGATTGATTCATTTTGATAAAACTTCTATATAATTACAAAAATGCCACATTTTAGTTAGATGTTACTAAAAGTGGTTGACAACTTGATGTTAGCTCTTAAGGTTCTATATACCAATCCAATAATGCTAATGGTTGACAATGAGGTTATCAATTAGTGCAAAGTCAATGTCCTTTATTAGGGCTGGATTCGTTTTGTTTGGTCGAGTCAGGTCAAACTCAAACTCAAAATTTTCGAGTTAAGTTTGACTTGAACTCGACTCAAACTCGAATCGAGTTGGAGTTCTCGACTAAAAATTTTTTGAGTTTGAGCATACTCGAATTTGATTTTAGTCTGCTCTAAAATAAACATTAAAAATATTAAATATTTTAATAATATGAAATTCATTATATCTAAAAAAATATGAGTAAATTTAATATATATATATATATAGGGAGAGAAATTATACTATAATAGTATAATTTAAGAGCATAACTTTTGCAACAAAAGCAACAGATGAGCAAAATCAATAGCATCAACAATGACAACAGTAACGTCAGCAGCAAATTTTTATAGTATTTTTCTTAGGATTTTCAGACATGTAGTAAGTTGTGAGCCTATTTTTAGAGCTGAAACTGTGATCCTATATTTAGGGTCAGAGGCAACAGCAACAACAGAGATAGCAGTAGCCCAAGCAACAACAGAGATAGCAGTAGCCCAAGTAACAACAGAGGCAACAACAACCCGTGTCAGGGGTTTAGGATTTTGGGAAAGCATTAAATTCCCGACACACCGAGCATTAACCCATGCATGCAATGGCTCAAAAGAATTCTAATGCTGAGATCTACCTAATGGATCAAAAAGTCCCATTTTAGGTGCCTCAATTCCATCGATCCTAATTCGATTCCTACGGTTACTAGGGTTTATTGTGGAGGGGAAATTCTCCCTCCACAGTCAACCAAACGGCCTGATCAAACTCTCTACATGTTCCCTGGGTCAAGGCCAACCCAAGGAATGCATTAACGGAGTGGGAGATGGTATGGGACGACCAAACCCTACTAAGGCTCGGGCACTATACTCCACTGTACAAGCTCGAGCCAATTACCTGTAGATCGGGTCCAATCCAACCCGGTCGGCAACAATAATTAGCCTAGGATTGATCGCAATCAGTAAATCAAAACATCACAGAGCCAAATCGACTGCTTAGTACACGAGAAATGGTGTACCCGGGCTGTGGAGGAAGTCAGCAAATTATGGGTGACTGGAGGCAATCCAGACGTTGAGCATGTTTGCTAAAGCCTACTTGAGCTTACAACAATCTCCTGTGGACTCGAATGTCAAGTCACACCCACTGCGGTGCTAGAGACAGAAGCTGGAGCTCATCGGGTTGACTGGTTGCAACAGGGAAGAGCTTGGGACGAATTTGGGAAGCAGGTGGAGATTTGAAGCCTTCTCAGTGAGCAAAGGAGCTCACTGAGGCTTAAGACATCCTTTAAATAGGCTGGGGAGGCTCGGGAAGGTTGGGCCATGGCTCTCGGGCCCGACCCAGGTGATAGCTTTCCGGCTGCCAACCAAGGTAAAACCGGGCTGAATTGGCCCGGTAGAGGGTTCTCCCTAATGCGGCAATGGATGCTAATTGTTTTGTTGAGGTGGAGAGGAAGTTGGGAGCAGCTCCTGACGCAGACATGTACTGAGATTTTTCTAGTCGGGGACCCTCGGTGGAGATGAAGATGAACAGCGCCCGAACTTCTGCTGGCCGTCTGATTGATCGAAGATGAAGGAGGGACGGTTCTGATGCGCTGGCCCGTAACAACCGAACGCAGGAGTGATCACAGTCTTCGGATCACGGGCACGATCCGACGTTTGATAAGAGATCAGGGCTAGATTTGATCTAGGTTGTCAAATCCGCAGGAACGAGCGACCAAATGGCACTAGATCGACTGTTGCGTGACCGAGGCTCCACAGCGGATCGCCCGCGGTCCGCACGGCAAATCTCAGGGTTCTGCCGACCGTTGGAGGGTATAATTGCAATTATTTGAATTGTGGACCCATTTTGTGCAATTTCCCCAAATATAATTTTGATTAAATTAAGGCTTAAATGTTTTTCAAAAATTCTTAAATTTTCACCCATTGTTAATTTGAGTGAGGAATTAAAAAATGCAATCATAATTTAATTTTGAGATCAATTTAATTTAGTTAATTTTTTAGGTTATTAAATTGATTAATTGAGCAATGATGGATCCCAAATGTTCAGGGTTCGGTCCTAATGATGATTAGAACTTAGTGGCACAAGTTTTAAGATCTAATTGAGCCTAGATTAGTAGGCATTGTAACAACTTAGGATTATTACAGAAGCAATAGCCCAAGAAGCAGCAAATGCAGCAGCTCAAGTAGTGGTAGAGACAACAGCAGAGGCGACAGCAGTTCAAGCAACAGCAAAGACAACAATAACAATAACATCAGTTATTTGAAAAGAAAAAAAAAACATAGTGAAAATGCTAAAATTTGAAATAATTATGAGTATCTATAAAGGGCCTAAATATTATAGTGTAAAATGAAATTATTATTTTTTATCATGGTCCATTTTCACTTACAAGTCTGCTCAAACTAGATTTTAACTAAAAAGAGTTAGCAACAGAATAGACAACTTAATAGCTAAGTTAAAGTAGTCTTCACAGTATAGCATAAACATCAAAAGTTAAATCATTCATAGTTCATCAATAAATTGGTTTCATTGAGTGTAATTACAATCTGGTATAAGGCATGTTAGTTTTTCTTCCTAAAATTAGATTGTGGAACTTTAAGAAGAATATTATAAATATTTTTAGGAATGATGTTTAAAAATTGGACAATGGGATTGTGAGGGTAAAGCCAAACTTTATGTGAAATTCAGCTGCTATTTGTATTCATAATGCAATAAAAAGCTTACTTGGTGAATCAAAAGAGAAAGTATTTGTTAATAAAGATGCATGGTAATAGAAATAAGATGGTTAAGCTAAGATTAAAGATAAAAATATGTGCTATAAAGAATTATTTAAATATAAGATTTGAATTTGAAGATGCAAGTTAGCTTATTGTGATGAAAATAACAGTTCATGGTACTAAGAGTGCAACATTCAAAGATTTATATTATAAATTAGAAATAACTATGGGAGAGACATATTTATAAGTTAACCAAATCAAGAGATAGCAAAACCAAAGATTTAACTTGTGTGAAATATATCAATGACGATGATCAAAAATCTCTTTTTATGAATGAAGATATTTAACATAGATGGATGAATTATTTTACTAAGTTTTTAATGTAGATTGTACATATACAATTAATGTAAATGAATTTAATGGTTATAAAAATAATATCAATTACACTTTCATTCAATATATTAGTAACTAATATTTGGAATGCTTTAAAGAGCAGTAAATCAGTAGGATTAGATAACATCCCTATTGATGTTTAGAAATATTTGGGTGAGGAAGGGATTTCCTGGCTTACCAAGTTATTTAATATTATTTTGAAGACTAAAATGATGCGGATAAGTGGAGAAAGATTATTGTTACAACTATTTACAAAATAAAGGCAATGCAAATTATAGAGAAATCATTAATGTGTCATACATTGAAATTTTGGAAGAGTAATTGAATACAAATTACAAAGGGATATTTGTATTTCTCTTAATTAATCTGGTTTTATGTTAGGTTAATCTACCATGGAAGCCCATACATATTTTAAGAGGTTTGATGGAGAAATTTAGAGAAGAATAAAAGATCTTCATTTAAATTTCTTAAATCTTACAAATGGCATATGATAAAGTACCAAGAAAATTTTTGTGGAGAGTTTTGGAGAGAAAAGAGATTTTTGTTGCATGCATTGATGGTACTAGACATTTGTAGTGCGGGGCTTTAATGTGTTTGATGGCAAGGGGACTTTTTGTCTAATGATTTTCCTGTTACTATTGATTATATCAAGGTTCAACTCTAAGTCCATATTTTTTTTCTTTAATTGCCGATGTTTACTGAGCACATTCAAGCGTAGGTTACTTGGTGCAAGTTATTTGCAGATGATATTCGATTTTTTGATAAGACTAAAGATAGAGTTAAAGTAAAACTTAAGTTGTTGAGGATTGCTTTAGAATCGAAAGATTTTTATCTTAGTAGATATAAAACATAATATATGGAGTATAAGTTCGACTGTATTAGAAGTTCAAATCTTTAGGACATAAGGTAAAGAAGAGCGAGAGGTTCAAATAGATTAATTCAATTATTCAAAATAATGATAAAATATAGATCGATGTGATTAACAAAATCCAAGAGGTTGAATGAAATAGAGAAGCGCTTCTAGAGTGCTATGCGATTAAATAATCTCACACTCAAAATTAAAGGGAAATTGTTTAGAGCAGCTATATAATCAATTATATTATATGGGGCTGAAAGTTGGCTAACAATGAAAAAACTATAAAATAAGTGTTATAGAGATGGTGCATGAGTAATGAGAAATGAGTTCCCGTAGCAAGGTTGGAGTGGCTCCAATAGTGGATAAGATTAGAGTGAAACCTATTGAAGACCAAAAAAGGCATGGGAAGAAATCATTAGAAATGATCTTCTCTATTTAGAATTTAGGGAGGAGGGGCTTCTATTTGATCGTGCACAATAGAAACAAAGGATTCATGTAGCAGACCCCACCTAGTGGGAGTAAGGCTTGGTGTTATTTCTGTTGTTCACTTGGCTGTCCCACCTCAACAAACCTTGGTTAAAATATCAAACACGTTGGCACCTTGATAACTTCAAGGTATTTATGAAACAAACGAGCCCTTAAATCGAATTAATTTAATCAAAATCAGAATTTTGTGCTGCTCTTCAGAATCTAAATTTTGTTTATTTTTGTTAGTTCAATTTTGTGTCCATTTTTTTTGTTCAGCATGGTTCCAAGTCATGATGTATTTGTAACTGAACCTAAACATGTCTCCGGTACTTGTTATTCGTCTAATGGCTCTTTTGATGCAAACAGGGGTTTACTGGTAAGCAAAATGTATGACACAGCAAAAGCAATTGTGAAAAACCTTTTATGGCTGATTGATGCTTATGGTCATGTTCTAAATGGCGCAAGGGCATACTATTCTAATCGCAGGTGGAGCACTAACATTGATCAAAGTTTATTTTTCTAGGTGTTTGCTTGGATGGCATTTGAAAATGCTCCAAAATTTTTAGAGTGGCTGTAATTATACGCCATGCAAATACTCTTAAATTAAATGTTTGCAGCATCATGGCTGTAGTTAACGTTATATAACCTTCTGCAGCCAACCTCCATTATTGAGTTCAATGGTAATGGAAATATACAATAGGACTGGTGATTTGGATTTTGTCAAACAGTCCCTACCTTCAATAATAAAAGAATATGAATTTTGGAATTCAGGTAACAAATTGTATTTGCACATTTTAACAAAAAAAAAAAAAAAAGCTTGGCTCCCCAATTAAAGAAGGTATGTTCTGCCTTTTTAATTGCTAATGTATACTAAGTTTGTTTTTCTTCCTTTTACTTCAAATTTTGACTACGCTTACTATAATTGCTCTCATAACATACTGCACTTGGTGGATATGCCTTGAAATTCTTAGAATTGCTATGATGCCTCTCGAGTGTTTTTCAGAATTTTTGTGCTGTATTAGTGAATTTGAAACATTTGCTAACTTTCAAATTTAGGGTTTTATTTTATACTATTTGAATATATTTTACCACTTGTTATTTAAATTTTTTTTTTATAGGAATCCATAAAGTGACTATACGAGATACTCAAGGACATGAACATTCTTTGTGCCGCTATTACGCCATGTGGAATAAACCCAGGCCAGAAAGTGCAACGATTGTAGGATATGACATTGTAAAATTTATAGATTTTTTTAAATGACTCTAATTTTTTTTTTTTTCTTGCAGGATAAAGAGTCAGCTTCCAAGCTCTTAAATAACTCTGATAAAGAATTTTTTTACCGTCAAATTGCTTCAGCTGCAGAGACTGGATGGGACTTCAGCTCTCGTTGGATGAGGTTTTACTTCTTAACATAAAAATTTTCCTTACTTTAACAGGGTTTTACTTTTAATAGTATCAATTGTTATTTGATCTTCCACTTCGAAGACATAGATTTTAGTATAACTGCCAAGCTCCTATTTGCATAAAAGCTTAAAATCTGCAAGTTTTCACACGTTTGGCTCAATTGCATTAGTTACATTACAAGTATAATTAGGTGTTAAAAGTAGGGGTGTTAAAATATGATGCAACACGTATACATGATTTACAATATAATTCTTTCATCTCAATTAGAGCTTATTCTTGTAAGAATATTTTTATACTAATTTTTAAGTATTATGGGTATATAATTGTTTTGACTTTTAAATACCATGTTTTTGTTATTAACCATTAATTTTTAGTATAATTACATTTTTTCCATCCGCATATTTAGTTTTTTTCATTTCTAGCTCCCAAAATCCAATTTTTGCGAAAGTATCCGATAATCTTATCACATATGGAATCTCATTCGCATGCAATGATTGAAGGGTTGTAATTTTGTCGTGATGTTGAGAATGTGTGTTGGCCTTTGGACATTGAAGCTCGAGCGATAGATTTGTAAATATAAATAGGGAATATTTGAATGGTATGCATGAAATTCCTTTTAATTTTAATCATTCCTTTTTTAATTCTTCTGCACAATATCAATCTCTATTAAGTGCATTGTTGTTTTCAACTCAAAAGTTGTTGAAATCTTTATGCAAGCAAGAATATTCGTCTCTTGCAAAAATGTCCATAAATGCACATGCCCTATACATAAATAAATTTATTTCATATATAAGTACTAATTTTCTTGGTATGTAATATTTATTGCATAGTTTGATAAGAACATAATTGTGGAAGAATATTTGTTGCAGCGATGCATTTGACCTAGTCACGTTATCAACTACCACGATTGTCCCAGTTGACTTGAACACTTACTTGTATAAGGTATTCCGAGAAAATGCTTGAATATATGATCACCAATTCCTGCAAATTATTGCCCTTACTAGTTCTTCTTAAATTGTGAATAGAATCATTTAAATATTTATTGATTATGAAAATAGTTGGATGAATCGTCTGATTTGCAACCAAAGAACATTGGGATTTAAATCATTAACTATTTTGCATACATGTGGGTAGTTGTATAGTTTGAAGACATCATGCTTCCTTCTTATGCCTTAAAAACGCTATGTTTATCATCAATTCTTATATTGTTTCTCATTTCAAAACTTTATTGAGATAAAAGATTTGGATCTTATAAACTTGAATGAATTACTAAATGAAAGTAAGAATGAATGAAGCTACTATTCAGCAAAATTGTTCATTTATTTCAAATTTTGTGATAGGTGGAGCTTGACATAGCTTTCTTTGCGAGACAACTTGGGCATGTCGAAACCTCAGAAAAATTTAATAAGGCATCCATGGCACGACATTTTGCCATAAGATCCATCTTTTGGAATTCAAATATGAACCAATGGCTTGACTGCTGGCTTGGATGCGACAATTGTGAGGTGCTTTGTAAATAAATCCTACTTTTCAAAGCTAAGCATTAGGTTTACTGCTAAAATTTAATATCTGTTACTCTATTAATATTCAGGATGCTCATCAATTTGAAGCTGGAAATCAAAATACCATGATTTTTGCTTCAAACTTTATACCCATGTGGATCTGGAAGCATATGCCAGGTTTGTCATTGTATGCACTCTTATATGTGATGGGAAATATTTGGGGACTGTTTGGCATGAGAAAATCTGAAAAATTTGAGAATAAAATAATCTGATTACAGTGTATCAGATTACTTCACTGTTGTTTGATAGTTTTTCTGTTTAGAATGAAGTAATTCGAGATTGATGTTTCGAGTAATATTGGGGGGTAAGTTTAATGAAATCAATTTCGATTGATGAAATTTCAATTTTTTAAGTTTAATGAAATGAACGAAATCAATTTCGTTCATTAGAAATCGAAGACAGAACTGTTTGCTGGAGAAAACGGAACTGTTCGCCTGAATCATTCTCGTTTAGCTGCTCCCCTCCTTCGGCTGCTCTGCTCGCCTGCGCTCAGCGTTGGCTCGGCTCTCTCTGAAAATATTGGCTCGGCTCTCGCTGAAAATTGTTCTATCTCAGTTTACCCAAAAAAATTGCTATTTACACTGGTTTTACTTTAATTCAAACAACCCTTTGATGAAAAAAGAATTACAGCTATTCTGTCATGCTTCTAATTTTGAATTTCATTGAAATGTTCTATTCGTACTTTTTTCTGCAAACTTTTTGGTACACTGAAATAATTTTTGTTTGGTCTATTTTGTTAATTTAAATTGAGAAAATTTTCTAGATTAATGAATACACTCTTCAAGAAAATCTTCATCAAAAACAATTTACTCCATTTTTATAATTGCGTCGATCAAATGTGGGGGAGATTGTCATCAACTTTTGATTATGATGACCCTTATCATAAAGTTCATTTAAAATGGCTTTTGTGATGTCTTATCTTATGGAGAGCTTAATGCTTGCTTGAAAATTTACATTTTAATTTATTAAAACAAGCACGTTTTTAGTGAACTCTCAATATGTATATGCTCAATGGTTGTGTAAAAAGTGGAATAAATTAATATATCAATTTACCATTGAGTATCGTTATTTTTGTAAAGATTCCACTTTGATATATAAATCTATAAATTTACATGATCAATTTATATGTTACAAATATTTGCATGATAAAGGTATCCACTTTAATATTGTAGTTGATTAATCATAAAAAGTAAACTCTTTTAAATTATTTTTTTTTAGCTTATGGTACAATTTTCTTATTATTCAAAATGAAATGCACAAAAATACAAACAATTTAAAATGGACAAAAAATTTGCCTCCCAACAACAACGTTAGAACATGCAAAAACTTTCACCACACAATAATTGAATTTTTTTCTTAAATATTTACGTCAAGCTTTTCTAGAATTAATTTGGCAGCTTTATTAGCTCTAAGAAAGGTGTTATTTAATATTTCTAATAAAATTATATTGAAAGTTCTCATTTTTCAAATAATGAAAAGAATTTCTATCATGACAAGATGTAATTCTATTGAGCTTCTTTTTAATTAAAAGATGCCTCCATAATTTTCAAATTTTGATCGAATGTGGTTTACAATTTCTATCATATTTCATTCTAATTCTAACAACATCGTTGGCAGGCTTTGTCATTGGCTAGCTTCATTATTATCTGGCTTCGTGGAAGGTTCCTTGCTGATGCCTTCTTGCTGAAGCCTTCTTGCTGAAGCCTTCTTGCTGTAGCCTTTGTTGGCCTTATATTAAAAATTGTGTTGTATCATATATATATATATATATGTTCATAAGAGATGCATTGTTATAAGAATTTTAAATTTACTTATTTTGAATGCATTTCTTACATCCATCACTCTTTTTTAATGTCTTGTTTGAGTGAAAGCACAATTTTGTCTTGCAGCTACATTGAATTTGAGCTATTGAAAGATGAAATGAATGATGAGATGGGCTGGGGGTGGAGGTTGCTAATATCCTATATGGTTTCTCAAGTGGTCATCCAAGTTTGATCCAAATTTTAAATATTTTGTCGGGCCTGTTTATATTTCTTTTACCAAACTGCAAATTCAGTTGCAGTCAATTAACTTTTTGATTGTTGGGTTTCATTTTTGGTAAGCTGCTCAAAATTGATTAAGATACATTGAACTTAATCAAATATTCTATTGCTGTGTATTAGTTACTGGTCACTCATCTCAAGTCAGTTGTTTGAGTTCCTCCTTGCGGCAATCAAATTCCAATCTCATGTATTGTTTATCGTGTCTTATAGCTGGCCGCGATATGGATTCATGCTGTTGTCTTCATCTTGAACTTTTCCCTTCTGTGATAATCCTGTTTGGTTGGAGTTCCTTCTTGCGAAAATCGAATTCCAATCTTTAGTGGATGATTCTCTACCCTTTTCTGGCGGCGAGAACATTGTAATGCCTTCTAATGTAGAAATCCCTCTTCTGGTAGATAGCTCTCCTCATCATTCCGAGTCTGCAGTGGATTTAGTTGGTTCAACGATTAGTTTGGCAGGTTGCCAGGGTGTGTGTATATATATATATATATATATATATATATATATATGTCTGTATGTATCGGTGCTTATATTCTTGAGCAATCTCTGCTTGAGTCAAATTTAGCATATATTACAGATTAATTTGTGCTTGTGCTAACTTCGTGGCTTTGGAATGCAGAACAACTCAGCAATTTTATTTATGTGATGTTTTCTGGTGATACTGAAATTCTATTAAATTCTCCTGCTGTTTAATTATTTAAAGAATTACCATGCCATCTGATAGATTCATCGCCTAGAGTTTCATGGCTGTCCTTTTATGTAGCTGTACTGACTCTGTTCAGACGGTGAAAGCTGTGCAAACAAAGTGTGGACATATAAATCTAGTTCACATTTTCTTTTATTATTTTGTTTCGTTTGGTTTTTAAATAATTTGAAGCTGCTCTTTTTTTTTTTTCATCAACAGTTAGATACCTTGTAAAATGCCATTGTTCATGCACGTCCTTCATTCATGTGACAGCTCTGTGAAAACCCTTATATTGTTGAATACTATTAAAAAAAAGGTTTATATTTGCTGAGATATGCTATTACAGTTGACTTAACTTCATGGAAAATTTATGTTAGGTTTACGTGAAGGTAGCGCTAACATCGAAAGAGTTCTCGAGAGCTTTCAAAACTCTGGTCTGGTTCAACCTGCTGGAATAGCAACTTCTTTAGTAAACAATGGGCAACAATGGTTAGTTTTGTTGCTCCATCTGTGGTAAGCAGCTGTCTTGTTGTACTTAAAAAGGTCTTTTTGTTTTGTTGAGCAGGGATTTCCCTAATGGTTGGGCTCCTTTGCAACATATGATAATTGAAGGATTGGCTAACTCTGGTTCGAAAGCTGCATGGGCTTTAGCTGAGGATATTGCTGTAAGCTGGATCATAACAAATTATGCTGCTTACAACAATACTGGTGTAATGCATGAGAAATATGATGTAGAGGTTTGCGGAAAATATGGAGGTGGCGGTGAATATTCGCCTCAGGTAATTTTGTGCCTGTTCTTTTCCACTGCCTTTTGAAATTTAGGGGCTGTTTGGTTCACCGACATCTCCCGTCATGCTATGTTATTTAAAAATGTCGGTAATATTGGAGTTGTTTGGTTTGATGTTATCTAATTAATGACATCTCAAAAATTACCTAAATGCCACTGTGAAATGTTATCTGAAAATCGGCTGAAATCTGCCGACATTCAGATAACATTGCAGACAATCTATCGCAAGCGATAAGGTTCTTCACGCGATACTCCAGAAATCCTCGCGTCGGCTTCTTTAGCTTCCTTCGCCTTCGCGTTCGCTTCGCTTCGCCTTTGCCTTCGCCTCGCCTGTGCCTCGCCTTCAAGCTTCCTCTTCCGCCGCCTTCACCTTGGCTTCTGATTTTTTAGTTGTTTATATAAAAATTTTATGATCATTTCTTTTACTATTTATATAATTATCTTTTTAGTTATTTATTATGCTTTTTTAACTTATAATTGAATCTGGTGTTGGGGGTAATCTTACCTCATGTATAATATAACATGAATGATAATGAACTAAATAATATATATCTGAATAACACTGATATTTGTTATTTAAATAATACTGATATTTGTTATTTAAATAACATTGAACTAAATAGTCACTGTCATCTGAATAAAACTGTTATCTGAATAACATGCTATTTGAATAACATGCTATCTTAATAACTTTATAATTGACATTCAACCAAACAACCCCTTAAATTAATAAGAATATGAATATCACGAGTCTTCCAGACATTTACAAAAAGTTTGCAAAAATAAGAGATGGAACAATTTGAATATTGTATGCAACCAATTCTTGATAACACTTGGTCAAAAGTTCCATTTTGTATGACTTATGTTAAAAACTAGTCAATGTAGCAAAATTTTGAATTAAAAGTATACATATGAAATGAAATGTAACATATTTAGGGCTTTATAGAAGCTGTTTTGTAAAATTACAGCAAAAGCAATATTGCTTAGCACAAAATGAGAACAGTTTTATAAAATAATTCTTAAAGCCAGTTTCAGTAGAAAGGACACAACTAATTAGGGGTGGTTTTGAGTTGAATTTGAGCAAGTTAGATTAGCCTCGAGTTCGAGGTTTCCTAGCGTTTCTCAACTTTAAATGATTTTGGTATGACGTCAATTTAAATTGACTTAAAAATTAAATTCTTAAAACTTTTAAGCAATAACCATGGCTTCTAATTGAACCCAGATGGCCTATATGCTAAACCACTATCTTGCTAACTTCTTTCACGTGCACATCATGTGAAAAAAATTTATTATAATTTTTAAGTTTATTTAAATCATTCTTTGAGCGAATTAACATAAACTCAAAATAAATTGGAGTTTTATTGTTTCAAAGCTTGACTCAAAATATTTTGACTTGATTTCGAGTCCAATCAAAGTTCGATTGGGTTTGAAGCAAAAATGTTAGCTCTATGAAGAAAGATTTAACTTTTACTTCTTTTTCACAGTGAGACCGTATGAGATTATTTATATTCCAAACAACAAAATTTCAGTTCGAGTAGCGTTAGTACAATCAATAAAAGGGCCGGGTTAGCTTTGATTTGATTAGAAATTGAATTTAAAGAAGTTTAAATCAATTTAGTGATAGCTTTAGATATTTTAATAAGCTATAGGAAAAATCATAAAAGCACTAATTTTTAAACATCTCCATCTTAAGGATTCCCACTCAAATAGAGCCTCTCCTTCGCTTATTCACAAGCAAGTGAAGAAGTCTGCTTAAGTTCTCATTGCACCCTTTGACAATGAAACATTAGAAGAGACCCCTTCTCAAAGTCTGTGACAGAAATGCTGAAGTTGTGCTGCGAAGTTGCAAAGAACCCCATTCTTCTCAAAACTTTGCTTGGCTAGAGTTGCCACAACCCCCCTCTTGCACAAGTTGAAAGATTATGTTTGAAAGAAATAAATTAAGCACATCTTGGAGTGAATTTTCCAAGATTCATAAACTATAAACTTTACAAATTGTGAGAGAGAAGAGAGAGAGAGAGAGAGAGAGAGAGAGAGAGAGAGAGAGAGAGCATGACTACCTTGGAGAAGTTATGAAAAATTTTATTAGAAGACTAGTGAGTTTTTTGGTGTGATTTAATTCATGAAAAAGGGGCTTATTTATTAGCTAGGTGAGGGAGTTCATATGCGGAAATAGGCTTAATTTGTCAGATTTCTAGCTTTTATGCAAGCCTTATGGGCGCATCTTTTTGGCTACATGATTCGTTGGAAGCAATTTGTTGATTCTGGGTGGGTGCCCTTGGGTGCACATTATGGTTCATTTGGGTGGCCATATGTTTGGCGTTTTGCCCTCATAACAAGACTCGGATCTCCTAGCAAGCTCTAAATGATTTACAACCTATATCAAACTTTAGCTTGTTTAACAAAAGAATGTAGCATACATACAATGCAAATACAATGAAATAAAGTTAAAAATAAAAATAGAAATATCAGAAAATTTCAGATGAAGATTGAACTGCACAAAGCTTGTTAGTTCAATTGCGGTTCATCTACCTGTGCTGAGGTGCAGGAGCTAGGTTCAGTTGATCTCTTGAACCTAGGCTTTTTTTTGCCATGTGCCCACAAAAACCAAATAACCATCTGTCTTGGTCATCTCTTGCAAAATCCCTCTAATCCCAGGATTAGGATTCCTTTTTATGTAATCAAGGACATAACTGTAGGACAGGGCTTACTTTTGAACACCCATCAGTCTTCAATTTGATTCAAATCTACCTAAAGTTGCTTTTTTTTTTTTTGGAAAGGACAATTTGATTAGTCTTGTTCAAGGTTTGTTCCTTATCTTCTGGTCTGAGTGCCATCTCTTCTGCATAGGTTGTATGTATGGTGTGTTCTTCTTTTTCAATTCAGTTTTTTTTCTTCTGTTAGGATAATAGTGGGCAGTCTTCCAGCAGACACCTCTGAGTCCTATCTCAGTGTTGTCCTTCAAATTATTGTGAATCAGGAATAGAAAAAGAAAAACCAAAGCCAGTTTACCAGTTTCAGACACTGATTTTACTTATTTAGAACCCTTTTCCATCTTCCTTCCACAGCCTATTATTATCCGAAAGTAGTTAACTGTAGCCGGAAAGAGACAGAGATTCGCATTCGGGAAGGGTAGACTGTTTTGCGCTTGGATCAAGCCAACATTATTCCCTCTGTCTGGATCGCGATACGATAGAGAATAGAGACCAGTTCGTGTCAATAAGGATAAGTCCCCTTCCTTATAGGAGAAGTGTGATTTGGGGCACTGCCTTTTCTACACGAAGTCTTCTTGAATCAAGCAAGTCTTAAATAAGTTGTAGATAGATGCTTGAGCCACTCTGATCACATTGAAATAAGTGACCTGGAATAATCACTAGATCTACGCAAAAATAAAATTTTATTGTTTGGATCATCAAAATAAAACTAGAACCCTTAAATTTTACACAAGTTGATATATAATTATGTATTATAACTAGTATTTTCTTATTATTGAAGATTATAATACTAACAAAGATTTTGTGGCTGTTGCAGATAGGCTTTGGCTGGTCGATTGGTGTGGTGTTGGCTCTCTTGGAAGAATTTGGTTGGCCCCTACATAGGGATATTGAATGCTCTTATTGAAATCATACAGTAAAAGAACTTTGCAATGGATTAATGCATCATTGTGCGCATTCATAAACTTCGATCTTAATTTCATGATTTGTTATTTCAGATCTTTAGTTTGAATTTCATCAGTTACACATTTGTTTCAGATTTGAAGCTCACTTGATCTATAAATGAGGTCAGTGCTAACCTGTCTTCCTCTCCTTTTAATCTAAAATTAATAATTCTCATTATGGAAGTCAAATTAAGCACCTAAAATAACTTAATTGCTTAGCCATATACTGAAGATAATTTAGTTATGTATTTAATTAGTATAAGTAACATAGTTAATCATATATACCTAAACTAATTAGTTAATTATTATTAAATTAATTTTACTTGGCTTATTTAATTTAATTCTAAGTATTTGTCATTGGTAAACATTAAAATTAATGCCAAATAATCAAATTAAAAAGCTTTGGCAGTTTTTTATGTAAATCCTTCTATAAAAACAAGCTTAGTGCTACACAAATATGGCTTAAGGTAAAAATAATAAATAAAACAATAATCAATTAAGCATAATTTAGAAATGTAAAATATAAATCATTAAAAGAAATTATGTTATTTGGCTTAACGAAAGAATAATTAAATGGCTAAAACCTTGTTTAAGATCTAGCATGAGATAAAATAAGATTTGTTGATGTGGTATTTAAAAAAATTTATTCAATAAGATTTGTATATTATTTTAATATAAATTTTAAAAATAATATTTATATTATTTTAATATAAATATGTAAATATTAATGAAATGATATTTAAATTTTATTGATAGAAGTAAAATTTAAATGTACAAATTTTATCGCACAATAAAATAAGGCGCGATAATCCTTTTAGGCCAAATCGAGTGTTTTCGTTTTTGCGCAGTGGAATTCGTCTTCGAACGAAGGGCAAACAATTTGTCGGAGCTTCGTCTTCGAACGAAGGGCGAAACTCTGAGCAAAAGCTCGAAGGCAAACAAAGGTCGGAGCATGCATGAATGAAGCTTGGAGCTTCGTTTGAAGATGAATCTCAAGGAGACGAATCCCACGAGTTTTTCGATCTCGCTCGTAAAAGTCGCGCGATGCTCGCTCGATCTTATTGATAAAAAAATATTGATCGGTTCAAATCATTCAATTTGCTTAGTTCTTGCTGAAGTCGTTTGCTCGCTTAATTAGATCCAGTTCATTCTTAGGATTCGATTCGTTAGGATCATTCGATCGCATTGGTAAAACTTTTCCAAGATTTTTTTGTTTTTTTGAGGGATAATCTTACGTTACTCTCCGAACATTATTCTTTATAAAAATCTAAACAAAATAAGATAATTCTGTAATCAAATGATTATTTTATCTGTTTTTCTTTATTCGAAACAGTCTCTAAATAAAATCGAAGGGCACTACGTTTTAAGGGAAAAGACAAAGAAATTAACATCGTTAGCCATTGATATTAATTAGTTCCTAATTTCAAAGATATAATGCAACAAAATTTTATGCATTCAATTATTTGGAATCAATAAACTAATTAGAGTATTGTTATATAGCTCCCAGATATCTCCTAAAAAGTACGGATGATTAGGATTTAAAGAGTTAAGTAGAATATAAAAATATTATTAAATCTACTTTTGCATATGAGTATAGAGCTTATAAAAATATATTTTTTAAATCTTAAATTTTAATTATCCATATCTTTTTTAGAGATATTTGGTTGCTATATAATATTTTTCAACTAATTAATTGCATAAATTTTTTTTATATATATAAAAATATGCTTATAAGCTTTTTTTTCATTATATTCTATTGTGTAATCTTTATAGAATCTATTAATTAGTATAATACAACTTATCGCTAAATGTTGATCCTAAAGTCACAATTAACGGTTGAATTAAGCATAACAGTTTTTATATATCTCTTAAAAAGTATAGATAATTAGAATTTATAGAATTAAGTGGAATAAAAAATATTATTAAATTAAATTTTATTTGTGGTACCTATAAAAATATATATTTTAAATTTTAAATCTTAATCATCCATAATTTTTAAGAAATATTTGAGGGCAAACTAATATTTTTCTAAAATTTAATTATTTGATAAATAAAAAATTTTATAAGGATTTGATGTATTGAAATATAAAATAAAATAAGAACGGAGAGTTTAAAATTATAAATTACGTTTAATATTATTTTTATTATTATAATTATTTAATAATTAATCAATAAAAATAATTCAATTAATTCATATTATATTAATATCTCATTTAATTATAATAACTCATAAAAAAGATATTTTATGTGCAATAAATAGCCACTGGCCAAAAAAGTTAATGCACAAAAGGGCATTTGGTATAAAGGAAGATGTTTTCATAGTTACAATCAAATTTAAAAATATTTCAAAAAAAAATTTATGTTTTTTATTTTTATTAAATATTTACTAAAATATTTTTTGCATCATTTTATTTCTTACCTATTCTCATAAATGATTTTTATAAGGAAAGGTAGCCATTTTTTGTTATATTTTTTTTAAGCACTTAGTTGCAATAATAGAAATGTCATTTAGATTTGTTGGTTGATATAACATCAAAAAAATTCATTCAATAAAATTTGAGTATTATTTTATTAATATTTATTTATTTATATTAAAATAATACAAATATATATATTTGTATCATGACTTAGAATAACAAATCATGAATCTCTTTGATACATAAGATTAAGACTCCGCTCTATCTTTCAAGGGTTTTAGCTAGGGTTTAGGTCTAGTTATGTTTATATATATATATATTTTATAAGTGTGGTCGATATGATTTGGGATAGCAAATTACGAGTCTCAATTACTTGGCTGCAATTCAAAATTTTGAATATATTTTAATATAAATTTTAGTTATATAATAATTTAGTGATCTATTAAATATATGTTCTATAATTTTTTAAGAAATGTTAAATTTTTATAAAATAATTTATTTGTTTATAAATGATATGTAGCATTTTTCTTATGGAAATTTATTTTCATTCTTAAATAGCTCTTCAAAAAATTTATGATTATGATTTAAATTTAAAATATTTATTTTTCTAGTGATTTAATATATATATATATATATATATATATATATATATATATATATATATATATAAGTAGATTTAATATTAATTTCTTACGAGACAAATAATATATTTGTATTTTTTAGTTTAGTTGAAAGTATCTCTTGATCATATATTTACTTTATATTAAAATAATACATAATTTTAATAAATAATAATAATATATTTTGTATTTTTTGTGTGTGAGTAATGGTGAGATTTGGTTCGTCTTCCCATTCATTATGTTCTTAAAATAAATAAATAAAGAAAAGTAAAAAAGAGCACCCACTTACGCACCCACTCACCATGATTCTTATCTTCTTACTTGAACAAATGATAGTCCGCTCACTGGATCCATAAAATGATACTAAAGTTCAATAAAAGAGAGCATAAAGTCAACGCCTAATTATTAGTTAGTTAGAATCTTAATCAAAAATATTATTCTATCTTAATCTTTTCAAAATATATATATATATATATAAATGCTATGTGTGTTGATTTAATACTTTTCTTAATTATGTAACGTTGAGGCTAATTATTTGTTATTCTATGTTTTGAGTATACGCATTTTTTCGCACGTGTCGTAGGATTTTTTTATAGGAAAAATATTGCTTAGCTCTCAAATATCTCCCAAAAAGTATAGATGACTAGGATTTAAGATTTAAAAAATATATTTTAATGAGCCCAACAAACAAAATTGAATTTAATCAAAATATTTATTTCACTTAACTCCCTAAATCCTAATCATCAATATATTCTCATTTTTTAGGGCCGTTGGGCTATTGCCTAAGCGCTTTAAGAAAATTTAAAATTAATGATAAATCATGTAATCAATTATAAGTATTGATTGCGAACATTAATTTTTTAGGGTAGGTGCAAAATAATTGAGCTCAAATAAAGTAGAATATTCTTATTTGGCATTCATATTTGAGAGAAAATCATCTAAATCATTTTCCTAAGAAAAATTATTTTATGCACTTAAAATTGTTTAAATGTATTGTCTACTTTTGTTTTCATAAATCAAATATGAAGTAATAGGATTTAAATATTACTAGATGCTTAAATATTTAAATCTTATAAATTTGATATAGCTTAAGCTGTGTTTTAATATAATTTTAATGATTATAGCTTATATTATGCCCATGAATGAGGCGGGAACTCGCTTTGAATATGATTCATTAAGATGTCATGTACACAGTTTCTAATCGGTTAGAACAAACCCATTTAGTGAGTTAATATGTTCATTTTAAAATTGGGTAGATCCAGGATTAACCTAATCAGATCCATTTAGAACCCAAATTGTTTGTGATTCCTGCAAGTGTAAATACAATATATAAGATGATTTAATTTAAAATATGTGAGATAAAAATGAAGTAGTAAATTATTGAAATCTAATTCTATACTCGAAGTAAAAGCTTGCAAGTTTTTTTCTTAAACATCAAGAATAGTTGTAGAAATAAAGTTCTGAATTATTGAAATCTTATTTTAGATACTTGTAGTAAAAGCTTTGATAGACATATATTGAGTAAAGAAACGAGAATTGCATTATGGCTTGCACATACATTTTGGAAGCTGAAACTTGTAAGTATTTTGTTCAATTCTTATTGGAACTTCAAATGGACCTATATATGTTGAACTAACTTTTCCTGTGACTCCAAATCCATTTACACCTTTCAGAGGACTAACCCTTACATAAACAAAATCTCTAACTTTGAAACTAATCTGATAATGCTTGAGATCATATTATATCTTTTGTCAATTGAGTCACTTTAATAATGTTATGAATTAATTTGACCTTAGTTATAGCAACCTCAAACATATTTGATCCAAGTAACTGATTATTCCCAATTTCTGACAAAACAAAGGGTGTGATACACTTCCTTCCAAGCAATGCACCGTATGGTATCATTCTAATATTAGATTGGTAAGTATTGTTGTACAAAAATTCAATTAAAGATATATGATCTTCCCAATTACCTCCAAAATATTGAATACATAATTGAAGCAAATCCTCAAGAATTTGATTTATTATGTTCGCCTGAGGTAAAGCTCCAACTTCGTGTGAGCTTCAGACTTGGTGAAGTACCTTCCCACATCTTCATAATTGAACAAACTCTTAATGATTTCCTAAATTTCAGATGTATCAAACCTCTAATTTCCATCCAAATCACAAATTATAAATGTACGATCATGTCATAATATTTAAATTATATGTTTCGTTTCATTTTGTCACTTTTACATCGCTCTGAGCTTATTTTTGTTTGTTGCCATTATAGAAATACTATGTCGCATATTTTGGTTATCTTTTTATAGCATTGGATAGCATGTCTTGTGAGAAATAGTGAAAGACTGAAACAGGTTCCAAACAGGTTCATATTTATAGTTTGTACATGCAAATTCAGACGGGACAATTCTAATTTCAGAAGAAATAAGGAAGTCTACCTTGCATATGAGGGGGAATGTATAAAAATATAATTTGAACCTGATAAAATCAGGAGAATGTGCATAGAATTCTCATGTTCTATGTATATTGCATAGCATAACAACATGTATCTTATACACCATACATACATCTATTTTTTAAAATATTTTGGCAAATTCTTATGAAAAAAAAATGTTTTGCATATTTTAGTTAGGAGTACTTCCTTTGGAGATATGGTAAAATCATTTAAGAAATGCTCTTTGTTGCATTAATATTTGTTTTGTACAAAAAAATTATCTTGAATCATAAAAGTTTCAAAAGAGACTAGCTTGCTAAAATTTTGCCATAAAAATGTTTTTTCTCCTATTTTTTGTTGCTTTACTTTCAGCAGAATATATATATAACAAATGATATACAAGTACTATGAGTGATCTAATCGGGAGTTAAACACTGACAAATTTCATATACAAGGTCAACACCACATGGAGGAGCTAGATCAATCTTAAGAAATAAATAATTATATTCATTTGATAGCTCATTTATTTTATTTTATTATCTTAAGACATTTGAATCCTTATAATCGTTTATTATTGTAAGACATGCTGAGATCTACGATGAATCTATACGAGTCTAGCATGCTGTGCATTAATATGCTTAATTGTCAAATAGGATCTTACTAAAATGTTAATCATAATACTCAATGTTGGATTTACCAATAATCCAATAATGATGCATTACCCTAACCCTACCTCCATAGAAGTGTCATTGGGAAATTTTAGCACTTATCAATATCCTATATCACAATTAAAGTGCAAAAAGATGAGTTAAGTAATGCATTCACTAGCCTTAAAGCAATGGGTTGCACTTAAATATATTTTACATTATCTTAAACATACTCTATGTATGTATTAGCATATAACATTGACAGCTTGTTCAAAAGATGTCAGATTGGGTTGGCTGCATTGATACCCAAAATATATATAGTATTAATTACTTATTAATTAATAATATATTAACTTTTTATTAAATTAATTAAATTAGTATAATTTATGTAATAAACTATTTAGTGTTAACTATGTCCTAATTAACTACATATGTATTTAGCTAATATTAATAATGTTAATCATTGTTAATTAAATATTAATCCGTTATATACTCATATGTATTATTAAGTATTAATTAGCTTGTCAATCTAGTTAAAGTAAATTTAATTTATTCGAAAGTATTTGTTAAATAAATTTAACTTTGTAGAAGATATATAAACTATTTTTAATTTTAAATAAGAATCACAATGATATATTTTTCTAATAAAATTTAATAAAAATTAAAATAATGCGTATATATGAATTATTTTCATTCACTTTTGCTACTGAATCTTATTAAATATCTTATTCATTTGTTATATTGTTCGTAGTGTTTCATATATTTTATAAAACTCTTAAGATATTATAGTATTATTTGATTTATTATTATAAACCAAATTTCACTAATAAAATAATATTATGATAAAAATTTAACTATTCATTTGAATAATATTATACTCTACACTTGCTATTGCTATTGCTATTTTGTGTACTAAATTGTGCGAATTTGAGTAGAGTTCGAGTCATATGTCTTAATTTGAATCATATTTAAAATCAATTGAAATGACTCGAACTCGATATACACTCGACTCGAACTCGGCTCGAACTCGATCTCGAACAAGTTCGAGTCGAATTTGAATATAGATTAAGTATAACAGAAAAAAAAAATAGTATACATTTTGGGTAGCTATTCAGATAAGCATAATTTTCATTTAATTACATTCAATTTGCTGCACGTATTGGAATTTGTGCAATATTAGGTGTATTCAGAACACTGCATTGGCCACTAAAAAACGCAGTTGGTGGGCTGTAGAGCAACACTTGCACGCCTCCAACAATACAGAATAAAATAATATATTTAATGCTTTCATTTTTTTTTAATTAAAACTTCTTCTGTAACAATCTGTTATCGTTAATAATTAAAATGGAACATCTTAAGTTAGAATTTTATATGTGAACATGGAAACCTATTCAAGTAGCTTTGTCCCTTGCTTTTGATTTTATAGAGCTCTTATAGAGCTATACCTCTTGCTATTGATATAAATAACTAAGTCACATAACCTATATGGGCTCAAGAATCATGATGTTCTGTTGTTGCTACTATTGGAGGTTGAAATGAGGATGGTTTCAAGAATGGGCTATGATCTTGTCGTTACTCAAATACTTCATGTTAATACATCAGGCTTGCAGCCGTTTCGAGTTCAACTACAATCTAAGTTAGAGGGATTTTCAAGTCTCATTTAATTTTAACTTTTTTAGCTATGCACTTTGCTTGTATCTATTCTATTATGCTTAATACTTTCTCTTTAGATGGAAAGATGTTGTTAAAGCCCGTGATTTCTTTTGATATGTGTTGTACTAGAAATTTGTGAACTGCAATGTCTCCTCTAAATTTTGATCACATTTGAATGTTGGCCTTTGGATTCTACTAGGATAGCAGATGAGCTTTCCAAAATGATGGCCATTGGTCTTCATAGTTGATTGCTAATGCTGGCCTTTGGATTCTACCATTATAGACGATTGTCTTTTGATACTTGTGCAGGCTCACCGTGAAATTAAACCCGTGCAAATGTTCATTTAATCTTCTCACTAGAAAGCTTATTTTTGCTTATTTGTATTTGAGCTGTCTTAGTCTGATATTGAAGTCATAGAAGATTAATTCCACATACAAGAGGCATTTTGCATTAGCTAGATGACAAATTTTGCATATTCTTATCGATGTTTGAGCTCTACTTCTATTTAAAATGTTTACAAATTTGTTTGTATGGCAAATGTTGGCACAATCTAAATCATTTATTATAGACGCTAACTATGAGATCAACAATACCGTTCTTCAATTGCTATAGTATTATTGAGATCGAGATGTGTTACTGATATTCTGAAGGTGGTGGATTTATATCTTGATAGGATTCATCCTATGCTTGATTATCTATCTATGTTAATTTTTAATCTTCAAGTATATGTAGTTTTTTTTTCTTTACTTGTCATCTATTTGACTTGTTTTTGTAGCATGCTCTTATTGTATACATGTAATTATAGTCTTGTAATGAAATTAGGCCAATTACTTCAATTATTATAATATAAGTATACTTAATTTTTTTAATCATTTTTTATTAAATAGCAAATATTTATATCATATTTATTGTTGCGATGATAGATATTAATCTTAACATTGACATGTGCATAATCATTGTGTATAAATATATGTTTGATATAGGCAAAAAAATGATACTATACTTGAGCAGAGTGATTCTCGATTTAAACAAAAAAAACAATGAAGTTTGAATCTCTCTAATATTTTTATTTCACTAGTTTTTTTGTGTGTTTTTTTTCTCTTCATTTGTTGTTTTCATTGTACTCATTTATATGATTTTCTTTTAACTAACGAATAAATTTGACTAAGCTTCACCAATTAAAACTAATAATAAATAAAATAGCACTTTATTCTTCTTGCATCTAATGACATTTAAAATATATATATATTTTTGACTTTTTAAAATCTAATAGAAATCTCAATCATTAAGCGAGTTGAGAGTTGAGAGTTGAGAGAGTTGAGAGTTTAGGGTTGAGAGTCGAGAAGTATACGCCTTCGCCGTTCGCACGTACTATGAAAAATCTCGAAGCCTCGCGTCGGCTCTACACAGGCTGCAGCAGCACTATCCACATCCAAAAAGTGATTCCGGTATGATGCTCCCGCTCCCAAACTTATCCTACACCAGCGCCTTTTCGGTAATATATATATATATATATATATATGTATGTACCGACTTGCTCATCTTTCTAGCTTCATCGCCGTCATCTTCTCTGACGCCGACCACAGTCGATTTGCCTCCTTTCGGCTTTCAGCGGCAGAGGAAGGCGAAGCCAAGTTACAGTCCGCAAAGTATTTCCCTGTCATTCCAGCAACAGCTGAGCTCGTAGCAACGTAGCACGTCGTCGCCGCCGCCTGAGGAATCGTCTTCAGAAGCTTTGACGCCATGAAAAAGACGAGATCTGAGAATCATGGAAAGGATTTCTCGATTCTGAGATAAAGATTAGAAGAAATCTTCCGATCAAAGGAGCGACGATCGATCACCTGTGAGGAAACCTTCGCGGTCGCGGGTGAGGCGGGTTCGCACAATGCCAGGATGAACACAGTTCGCCCTAACGTTCGCTCTGGTTTCCTGAATCACATATACAAGAATCAGTCTCGAAAGGAATGGCGGATTCTTATCGGGATTCAGAATCTTGATTACCTCGAGCTTCTTTGCGAGCTCCATGGTGTGAAGGACGTTGGCGAGCTTGGAGAGCGCGTACACCCGTGTGGCGTCGTAAGGTCTGCAGATCCCGACGAAACGAGCTTTCTTAAAAGTGATTTCTTTTTGGATGCTGAAGCAAGGCCGAATGAAAAATATTTAAAAAGGGGGGAAAAAGCAGGGGCTCACATTTTCTTGCAGGTGATGAAATCGAGATAACGGAGACCGTCGCCTGAAAACCAGGCATGGATGCCGGAGGAGACGTTGACGATCCGGCCTTCGATTCCTGTAATTCTCGCCGTCTCCGCCATTTTCTCCATCAGAAGCTTCGTCAATAAGAAGTGGCCTGATTATTCAATTAACCCAAAGACGATCGATCAATCGCGTAATTCTTAACCAGTTCAACGGAGGTGTAATCTCACCGAGATAATTTGTGGCGAAGGTCATCTCAATCCCGTCTTCGGATAATCCGTAACCGTGTGAAAATTTTCCCGCGTTATTTCTGAAATAAAAATGAGAGGAAAAAGCATTAGAATCATTGAAGTATAAAACAGGGCAGATGGGTAAAATTCGGAATCGGTTACATTAGTAGATTGAGCGGGAGCTGAAGAGAAAGGAATCTGGACACGAAGGCTCGTACAGAGGAAAGAGAAACTGAGATCCAGAGGAAGCACGATGATATCAGATCCGGGGAATTCTTCGGTGATGCGATCCTTAATTTCTTGCGCCTTTTTTAGGCTTCTGGCCGGAATCACAAGCCTGGCTCCACGCTTCGCCAGCACCCGCGCTGTCTCCTCGCCGATCCCTGACGTCGCTCCTTCCAAGTGATTCATCGAAGGTTAAAAGCGCGATCGATTCTTAAGGATGGATTGAGATAAGAGAGGTTGATTAAGTTTTGTAACCGGTGATGATGGCGGTGATTGATCGGAGGTCCGGCGATGCTCTGGTGACGTCCTCTGCAGTCGACTTGGATCCAAAGCCGCTTCTCCCGGCTGAGCCGAGTAGGTACTTCACCGTCTCTAGCATTCTGTTTGCGGTTTATGTTTTTGGGGAGCATCGCTTTATATAGTATGGTGATGGAGAGGTGGAAAGAGGGGGGAACAATTCGTTAGTAGTATGGGCTATGTGGCCACGTCCTTGTCTATTTGGGAAGGGCCTAAACGCATGGGAGGGCATAGAGGATTAAAGCCAAATGATGTCGTTGCAATCGTTGGACTCTTTATTTTTATTATTATTATTATTATTTTTTAATATAAGAATTTTTAGTAAAGAAAATAATATTAATTTAATATATAAATAAATATTATAGTGCTTGAAATTATCTAATTTTTTAAATAATTAATATAAAATGTATTTAAAAATAAAAAGAGAAAAGTATTATGTCGCATCCAAATAAATTTTATCAATCTTACTTAATCTATTTGATAAAATTAAAGCATTGTAGCATATTTATTTCATATATGTGTAAGTGAATTAGTATTTTTTTTTTCTTTAGGTATTTTCTCATATTTGCATAAGAAAATGATTTATTTTTCATATCATTTTTTATGATATAAATAATTAAAAAAAAATTATAATACAAGCATAAATTTTCACAACTTAGACCAAAAAAATATATAAATAATGTCTACTTAAAAAAAATAATTAACAACATTATAGAAAAAATAATGAGAAGTTTGAAATTAGCATTTGTGAAACCAATTAAGTTGCATACTCAATAAAATATTTGAAAATATAGTATTACAATTAATAAATTAATTTGTGTTTATGAATATTTAATTATATATTTATATTATTATAAAATTAAAATTAATAAAGGGAACAAATATTGTTATTCTAAATTTAAATATCATTATCATTTATTAATTTTATAATACTAAATTTATATTTGACAAAATTGATATATTATTTTTCATGAAGAGAATTTATATTTGTGAAGATAAGCTATTTTTGTAAGTGAAATCTTATTTTAATAAAGTTAATTTATTTCATACTAAATTTAAATTTGGATTTCTTCTCCTTTAATCCTTTCACAAGGGAGAAGTTACTTAAGATAACACAACTAAACCCACACATTCCAAATAAAGATATAAAATTTTCTCAAATCTCACATATTTACTTTTGCATAAAATTTTTATTTTTATTTTCTTAATTTATAAATAAGTAATTTGTATAATTTTAATGCTCTAACAAACTTAATATCAATTATTATTGAATCAAAATGTTGCTAGAGTAACATATTTGTTCTTATTAAATCATTTGAGATATTTAGATAAATTGTGATATCATTATTTGGCCAAATTTTAAATACATTTTTGACAAAAATTGTGTGGCGAATTTAAAGTTTCGTAATGGGTGAAATATTTATTATTTGGCCAAATTTATAGCAATGCTTAGTTATTGTGTTGATGACACTATTTACAAATTATTAAATTTATCTAAAGATAAAATACTAATGTTTAGTTAAGTATATTAGTGATATATTTAATACCAAAAAATATTTAATTACTAAATTTTTTTTATCAATAATTATGATCATCTGCACTGCCATAATTAATGTTTATGCTTTAAATATATCTACCGATATCATCTTCATTTATATGGTTGATGAATCAAACTTTAGAAACTCGAAAGAACATTATGAATGTTCGGAGATATTCAGATCTTAACTATGTATTTTGAAAGGAACACCTCATTACTCTACAAATCAAAGTTCCATTGAGGATAAAATTAACTTTGATCAAACTTTTTATTATCTTGTGAATTGATATAAATCAAGGGAAGTAAATAGCACTGAGAATCTTAAATACTATAATAAATTTATCATAATTTTGATTATGAAGCTAAAGTACTTTATGAAGATCAAATAATAATCTTTACAAATCCAATATATTGCTTATATCTTTTTATTGTACAAGTTAAGAAATCTACAATAATATCACATTTTATATTATAAATATAATGCTTCAGCTCTGCTTTTGAGTCGAACTTTATAACATTGGATTAATACTTTTTGTCGCAAATCATAACTTTTTATTATTAGCAATGGATAGATAATGGGTTATAAAATGTTATTTGCTTGACATATTGCCCTATTTGAGAATGTGACATAATTACATAAGTGGGATATGAAAAATAAATACAACATAAAAATAATAATATTTTAAACATACAAAAAGACATACATCATTTAAATTAATACAATTATAAATAAGTGCAATTATTTTGTCTATTTTTTAAAAATTAAAAACAATGAGATGAATATAAACATCTATGCACAGATTAAAATGTGTTTTATAAAGAGGATTCCAAAACACAAACCCACCAAAAACCCTATGGGTCTCCCGCTACGATGAAGCCACTAGCAGCGCACTAAAACGTATCGATGGCTTCCTCCATCGTTCCCGCAACAGCGGCAAACCTGCTGGAATCTATTCGCGCCGCCGCCAAGCAATCTGATGGAATCCACCTCGTCCCCCTATCACTTCGCCGTGCCATCAAAAAATTCCTTCGAGGTCCTTTCTATTCTTCCTATCAAATCGGTCACCAGAACCCCTGTCTACCCTCCTTCTAACCTTTTCTGGGGCATTGGTTCAGATAAGGATAAATTGCACATGAATCGGAAGGTATTGTGTCTCTCCCAGTCATTCAATAGGATCAAACAAACAAACCTTCAGCTCTCTGCGTCTGTGAAACGTGAGCTTGTGGAGGATCCCTACAGGCCCGTCGAACACGGAGGAGCTCGGTGGAAGATACGCTCGGCATATGGAGATATCGGGTTGAAGTATATGGAGGATGAGACGGTTGCCTACGTTGCTTCGCGGATGCCCGCCGTGTATTCCGCTTGTCATCGGGTTCTCAGAGAGGTTTTGCGTATTTCTGTTGCTTTTCTGCTCTCTTTTGGTTTCTGTTTTATTTTTTGAAATGTGAGGGCAAAGCAGGTTCGCAGGAGGTTACCGGACTTCTCTCCTGCCAGTATGTTGGATTTTGGTGCGGGTCCTGGATCGGCGATATGGTGAGAATTTCGATTTATTTGGGGATAATATAAGGACTGTTTGGCAACCAGTAGAATTTAAGTAACGGAGGATTTACTGAATTTTTAACTCCTGATGGAGAATTCGTTGGTGATCTGAATTTAGTAAAATTTACAAATTTCATGCTTTTTAGGATTTAGGAGATTGAAATCGCTTTTAGAGGGAGATGGAGCGGAAATCCATATTTGGCTGGATATCAAGATTTACGCCCATAAATCTCACCTAAATGCTAAAATCCTCAAACAGCCAGCTATGTTATGGAGTTCTGCTGTGTTAGCATGAGGAATGTTGATGATATTGTAAAGTTGTGTTGAATTTTTTTGTACATTTTGTTTAGGGCAATGCGTGAGGTCTGGCCTAAGTCTTTGGAGAGAGTTAATTTAGTTGAGCCATCTAAAGACATGCAAAGGGCTGCTCAAACTCTTTGGAGAGGTAAGGTCAGAACGAGCTGCAATTTCCTATCATCTTATAATTTCTTACTATCTTAAAGCATATTGACTTGAAGTTTTACTTTTGTTAACAATGTGGTTATGATCTTATAATGACAAGTTTTGTTACGATTGAATGTGGCAGATTTTTAAAATATGCTAAGTCTTTTAGTTTGATGTGAGACAAAGTAGTAAGTAGCGTGAGCAAAGTCGACACGCAAGAGTGCACCAGAGATTTGTAGTATGCCCACCATCATACTATATGCAAGCTTTGTGGCTTTGTGAGAGGTTTTACCATTTAAAATACTAAAGAATACAAGTAGACGTATTGTTTGCTTTATTGTTTATGCATTACAAGCAATATATAGGAATTAAAAAAAGTTCAAAAGAAGATCCCTTTCTCATCATCATGAGGGGTATTTATAGTATGGATGCTATGATTTTAATCGGAGATAAATGCTAATGCGACTTCTTGATATTAGTTGATGAATGATTGGTTAACTTTTGCTAAAAAGCTATGTCGATAATCCACATGCCTTATTTGTTTTGCCCTTAGCTTTGAATAACTAATCTTCGAATAGCTCTTATTTAATTTTAACTTAGTTTAACTTACTCAGTTTAAGCTTGAATTGAATAGCTTTGACTAATTCAATATATTTAACTTAGCTTAGCTTAATTTATTATAAATTAAATAAATAATAAAAGAATCAATATTATGAACAAACTAATGCAATTAATTAGTTAGTTAACTAAGTAAAATAGCTTAATTTGCATAAGAACACAAATTATTAATAAAAAATATAATTAATAACATATTTAACTAATATAATTAATTAACTTTAATATAGAATAATTGATATAAATTAATAATTTAGTCACTTTATTAATGCATTATAAGTACTTAATTATTAGCATAATTACTTTAGTTAATGATTAATATATCATAAATAGCTAACTTAATTAATTGAATGATTAAAATACTTAAATATTAATTGATTAATTAATATATTTTAGTTGATATAATTAGCTAATGTAATTAATTAGATTAATTACTTAGCAAAAAATTACTATAATCAATAATATTAATTAATTTAATTTTGATGAATTATCATAATTATTCAATATAATTATTGTATTTGATGTATTATAATCAATTAACTAATTAATGTAATTAATTAACTCAGTATAATTAATATTTAATTATAATTAGCTATAGTTATGATTACTTAATATAACTAATATAATTATTCGATTAATGTATTTGATGTATTATAATTTGTTAACTAATTATAATTAGCTATTCTAATTAAGTAAATAATAAATGTAATTAATTAATTAACTTAATATAATTAATATTTGACTATAATCTATAGTTTTGATTACTTAACATAACTAATATAAATAATCAATTATTGTATTTGATGTATTATAATTAATTAATCAATAATATAATTATTAATGTAACAATTTGATATTATTACCTTATTTAATTAATAGAAATAATTTATTAATTTTAAGATATTTAATATTCGCTTATGTAATTAATTCAGTAAGTGATTATATAAAAAATTAATTGATATTTATTTTATATGCTCAACAAAAATTATTGAATAATTGTAAGTGATTAATAAATTATAATCTATGTTTATTTAAAATGATTAAAATGATGATTTACTCTTATTTTAAACTTACTACTTAATTACATACTAAACAATCAAGATAATTTTTATTATACTCATAATTAAAATTTTGTTATAATATTGGCTTAAGCTTATTATGGTAATTTTGAATCAAATAGATTTTCTTTCATCTTTTAACTAGTTCAATTTAGCTTAAATCAGCATACTAACCATATAATTTTGCAGTTTTACTAAGCTTAACTTTGCTTAACTCTATTTAATAATCCAAGTTATTTCTATATCAAACACTTGTGAAAGGATGCAACATTTGGTCAAGTAATTTTTGACAACTCTTAGGCGAGGAACTTAAGCAGATCGGGAGTCTTTGTAGCTTGAAATTCATAATTGTTGAGCCAAAGGATTTGGCCATAAGTTGATTGGATGAACCCATTGATAGGACAACACCGTAGTTAGGTTGAGAGTCATACATTTTTCGAGTTTGTTTCATAATTAGCGTAATTTAACTGGAAAATTGTATTTGTCATGGGGCATGGGTTCCAAACTCAAGTTGCAGTTTATTTTGTTTCAAGGCTATAGTTTCTTAATTATTTTTCTCTCCTCACATTGTGATTCTTCTACAAGTCTTATTCCCATTTTCGAACTGCAAGTAGTTTTGTAAAATTTGTTATTGAGTGGTCATGTTGAACTTTTTTGAGACTATAGATGAGGAAGAATTGTTGAACCATGATCAGTAAGAGGATGTGATTATTGCTTGGAAATCCTCAGTATCCAAAGTAGTTAGGGAAACATTGGGGGTGCTTTTTTTCAGAATGATGATTATGAAGTGGTAGAAGAAATTTCTTTTCTTTAATGGATATGGAGTTCTGTGTAAATGTTCATTCTTTTCATCTTTTTGTGCATAAAGAGGTTTATGAGGAGAATGTTTAAATATAGAATATCTTATGTATGATATTCAAGGAACTCAATTTCTGGATTCCTAATTAATAGGCATGATTCTTTGCAGCCAGGATTTAAAAGTAACTTTTGTTATTTGAGTTCAAGACAAGAAACAGATTGTCATTCTTGATCCAACTTTAGTTGCAGTAGATGATCCTCTCATCTCCAGTGTTTGCAAAGTTTTATATGTGATAACAGTAAAGGAATGGGTAGTGTTTATGTTTAACCTGTATATGGAAATGAATCAATCTGTTGTATTTATTGTAGAGTTAGTGAAAGGTTGGGAAGCTCCCCTTGTGTCAAGTGTGATTGCTCATGAACCTATACTACTTGTGCCCGAGCTTGAGTTAGGTGTAGATGAGGTAATGACTCAAATGAATCAACTTTGGGACATGGTGGATAGTTTAAGCAAGCACTGCCAATTGATGGTAGAGTTGCTATTGCTCAACAACATAGGACTATTTGGCATCTTAAATAAGATAAACACTGAATGTTTTTTATTATAATAAGCAATTAATTGCAAGGACCAGATGCTAAATTGGAAGGTATCTACTTTGAAGGTGGATTCCAACTTGATGGAAGTGTTGGCCAACAAGAGAACCAACATGTTTAAAGATCTGACCAAGTAATCTGATTATTTTGCATGCTACTATAATGATAGGTTGCTGAGTGCAGTGATTTTCATAATTACTTCAAGAACATAGAGGGGGCTCTTTGGTGTGCAACTTGGAAGTTAAAGATATATTTTATGATCTAAGTAACAGTATTTGGAATTAATATCAATTGGATTGGAAAAATAGGAGCACTTTCTTATGATGATGTTTTATTACTTCTAGGATTATTTGCTTTCTGTGGAGGTGGGAAGCTGAAATTAGCAATCTCCAATTTTGACATCTCTTAGTGAGTACATTTAAAGGCTTAGATTCTTTATGGTGAATCAGCTAGAAGGTGCATTTTTCATAGTGCCGTGTTTATAGAGTGGTGACTTTCAACTACATGCAAGTAATTTGCTAATCTTACATTTGTTTGTCCAAGTTTTTACATTCTTTGTTTTTTATCTTGTATTTGACATTGTGAAAATTTTACTTTGTAATGCTGTAATGACTCATGTTAGGTTGGTAACAACCAATCTAACATCGGGTGATTTTTCCGCAAGATCATATTGGCGATTAAGTAAAATAGCAGTTAAACAATATCCAGAGCCATTCAAGTATAAATAAATAGCATTCATTCAATTTAAAGTAAATAGCATTAAAAATTTATTACATAAATGTCATTATACAAAAATAATTATTCATCGAAGGGTAATTAGAATTCATTATTTTCCCGCATCATGCCTCTCTCTAACAACTTTAAACTATATCAGCCTCCTCCAGTTGTATCTGATCTGGCATTATAAAAATAATGATTTAGTGCACATTCTAAATACAAAGGATAATAAAAATATACTTTAAGCAAAAGTGGAAAACAATGATAATAATTGTAGGGAGATATAGTTTATTGCAATAAAAAAGATAATCATGACTCCTGCAAAGTAAATGTTCTTTTGTCACATGCCAAATTTCCAAATGATAAAGTAGTAATCGCATAAAAATTCATGTTTATGTTTATGATTTTATGAATCAACGTTAGCAGTTCTGATGGGCAAAGTCAGAACCATGAAGCTGGGTTTATAAAAATGCATTTAAGCATAACATTCACCTGGGCCCCCTCAAAAGCTCTAGATGGCATCCTTATAGCTTTCGAGGACTAGCCCCATCCCTAACCTATTCATGCTCCGTTTCGGAACTCTTTTTTTGCAACATTTACAAGATACATAAACATCATTTTGTTTCTCTTACATCATTAGTTGTAAGAATAAAGCATTAGGTAACAATATAAAATCAGCTCAAAGCAATGCTTAAACAGCAAATTAAAGTAAAAAACATAAAAACTAATATACATTGTATCTTTTGTGTTTGACTTGAGACGAATCACTCACAAACTTAATATGTCTGCAAAAGTTATAATTGGAATTCTATTAAACTTTGAAAGTCTTTGCTTACTCTATGAATGCTTAATATTTTTATTCATAAATTTTTGGTTAATTATGAATCTTGTGGTTCTTTGTTCCTCTTGATTTATGATGCATATAAACTAACTTTGGTTAAGAGATTATCTGAGTTAATTTGGAATAATATGGCAAAAATCAGTATTAAAATTTATGTATCCTTATACCTTAAGTGAGCTTGCCTGGGTTGGATTATAAGTCATGTGAGAATCACAACAAGATGTCAAGATTTTGTTTTAGAAAAGCATCCATAGATTTCATGGATACTAGAATCACAACAAAACTTTGGTGCTTTTAGTTATTAATAGTCGTACAAAGAAAACATTTGTTGTAGAATATAAATACTCTTTTGTTGGATCCAAGAAGTGATCCTAACATCTATAATTCAACAACTCCCATTGGTGAAGTAATTTTCACTAATAGTTAGTAGTTTTGAATAGGCTGACTTGATTATTACTAAGATTCATTTTCAAGAGATTCCATGCTCTAAATAAATTCTCAATAGCCTCATAATAATTATTTTATCAGTAATCAATTTAATATTTCATAAATCATGATGGTTGAGTGTGTGAAATTGATGAGTCTGTTTTATGATAAAGACTAGCACTAAAAGAATACTAATAATAATAATAATGATATTTTAAATTGAACATGCTAGTCTAAAGTTAAGTGATTAACTATGATAAAATTATTGACGAACACTAGGTTCAAATATTTTAACATTCTAATTTCTTTAATTAAGAGTTGAAAATGATAATTAATTCAATAGTACAAGGTAGGATTAGTGCTGAACTCCAAATTCTCCATACGGTCAGTGAAATTCTTAATCTTAATCATATAACTCAGCTTATGATATAAAGTTTGTGGTTAAGTGCAGGAAATCAAGCTATAATTATTGAAATAATAATTTTATTTATAAACAGACTTGTCCTTAATATCCAACAGGCAGAAAGATTCATACCTTATAGCTTAGTATAGCGCAGGTAGAGACCGAGCGGAAGTAATCTTGCGGAAGAAGATCGCGCGGATAAGAGAGGGATTGAGAGTAGGGAGAGGCTACCGGCGCAGAGGCGGAAGAGTGGAGTAAGAAGTATCGTGCGTGCGTGCTGAGACGTTGACAACGCTCCTGTTGGCTCCCGTTGCGCAGACCGCTTCCATCGATGCGTCTCGTCGTCGGCTCAGGTATGCTCCTACAGCTCGGGCGGAAGAGAGGAAGAGGAATTGGAAGGCTCTGTGAGGATGGGGAGCGGCTTTCGGACTTAAATAAGGCGTGCGTATGTAACGCACGCCTGTTGCGTCGGCTGGAATAGTGCTAAAACGCTCATTGGTTACGGGAGTCGCGTGATTGAAGGAGTCGTGCGGTTCTCGAGGGATATTAACTGCGCACGCGTTCCACATTTCTTTCTTAATAGAACCGTCGACCTTAATTGCCGATGATTTTTCTGAAATATTCGTTTCCTGTCTTGACTTTTCGTGCTTAATTGCCAATTTCAAATTTCTATTTCAGTTTTAAATGAATTTGAAAACTTCATACATCAAGGATTGTAACTGAAAATTAAAATTTAGTGGGAAACAATAGAATTTGAATTTAGCGGGATTTTAATGTCCTTCTAAAAATGACCTAGGATCATTATAAATGCTCTCCACATTATATTGTGAAAGAAGGAGGTTGTAACGAATCCTTTCACTCAAAGAATATATGAGCTAAGGGTAGATTGGAAATTCAAAACTCACAAACAGGCACACACAAAAGTGAATGCCAATATTTTTGTGGAAAACTCTAAACTAGGAAAATCATGGAGCCACACAATGAGAAATTTTACCATGAAATGAGGGAAAGAGGATTACAAATGGCCACAGCCTCTTTGGGTTTACTAACACAACATTAGACAACGTGCATTTTTAGAATTAGATATTTATAATGGTCATTTTGAAGCGCATTTACTCGGTTGTAACGACTCCATATGGCATACAGAGGCTTGTCGAATATGCCTCTATCAGGTGTACAAAGGTCGCCTGTGCACTAGGCTACTTTCTTGGGCTCTTTTGGATGTTTAATTAGATCTCACATCACATTGATTACATCTTTTTGCATTTTTAGGTGCATCTCAATGTCCATTGTGCACACGGGCACACCTATGCATTATGCTCCTTCGCTTGGCATTCTAGGGTGCTTTTGGGTGCTTGCCTATGCATTTGAGTGTTCATCTTCCATTACTATGTTTGGGCGTGTTGTATGACGCGCCTTAGCACCCGGTTCACTCCAACATTCTAATTCTCAACACTCGAAGTTACACCACACAACACTCTCACTTGGAGACTGAGTGATAGTCTGTAACACCCTATTATTAGATTATGATAATTACCCCAATAACGAATATTACGATAGTACTTAATACTTGATTAGTGATTTCTAATATATTATTGAGTACTACCATTATAATACGGATCTATGGGTAGAACGAAATTTAAACATTCTAATCAAACATCTATCATTCATAATAGAAAGTATACAACATGAAAGAATAATTTTAAACATCACAAAACATTAATATATAAGTTTAAGAAAATATATCACTCGTCCTCACATAAGCAGAATACAAAAGGCTAGTAAATCAAGTCTTCAGCATGCAACTATTGCTCAGACTCTCCTTTGGGCACCAAGTCTGTTCCAAATTCCTGATCTATCATATTTGATTTATAATACGGTAGGACAACTAACAAAAAAAAAGTGGTTAGACTTTAAAAAATTTAAGTACAATTTAAAGGTAATTAAATAGATTGTTTAATTAAGTGAATATCACGTTAGCTATTTACAATTATATATAAGCGAAGCATTTGACATTGAATGAATAAACAAGTAAATAACTACTAAAGGCTATAATGTAAGAAAAACTCACATAGCTCAAGCAACTTATTCATTCTTGCATCAAATAGATTAGCAAGACAATTTGTATAATATGCATTTAAGTAAATAGGAGTAACATGAATATGTCCAATGGATTCATATGTTAAATAAAAAGACAATGTGGATAATTAAGTAGCTTACTATTAAGAAAAACTATACTGCATGAAATTGAAAGTAAAATTAAAATATTAAAATATTGCAAAGCAATAAATAAAGCAAATTCAGTCTAAAAGATTGACTAAACATAGTCATAAGACTAATAATCATTTACAATCAATAAGATTGTGAGAAATACAATTTATGATTTATTTAGCTTATATTTGATTCAGTAGGCACAGAACATGTGAGGAGTTGAGTACGTCTACTCAACTATAAGTAATTGGGGTTAACTGCAAATACACATTCTCCCTCATAGGAATTATATGGTTTCATGATACTCCAATAGCCTATTCAGGCTTAATGACAGCTGTACTAATATTCACAGAATAAAAGCCCTCTGAAGTAATTTTCAAATATTTATTATATGCACAAAAAATCTTAATGTATGATTTCAAGGAATTGATCTCAATGTGTTGCATCATTTCAAGGATTTATCAATTTTATTGTAAATTACATGATATCCATTGTTTTATATTTTAAAAAATCTATCATAATATTTGGGACTAATAAAGTCCCTCAATTAACTTAGATATCATAGATTATTAAGTTAATTGATATAATAATATTAGTATAAACCTAATTTTGGAAAAATAGTAAGTTAACTTAAATTTTTATGTGATGAAAAAATAATTTTTAGATATAATTATTTAAGGTAAAATCTATGTTTATTGAATAAAGGCCTTAAATAGTCATGTTAAGCATAATTTTACGTTCGATGACTTCAATTTATCCATTGTACTAGGTTCACTAAAGTTCACTAAATTCTGATAAATAAAGATCTTAAGGAGTTGTGTTTTTGGTTTTTAAAGATTCTTATTTTATCTACAATTAAAGATATATAATTAGTTATTTTTAATTATATTTATAAGACTATTCATTTGGCAATTCTTTCTAAATAAAAATTTTGATTATGATAGGTGTTGCATTTAACACAATACTAAATCTAAGGTAAAAGATTGTCCTTTTTATAGTCTAGTTTTCAAAAATATTTTAAAGAATTAACCTTTTATTGTTGAACTAAGAGAGTTCGAAGTAGTATTGATACTTAGGTGTTTAAATCTAACTTCAATTTATCCTACAGGTCATTAACTCACTTTTGTATTTACAAGGTTCTTCTACATCTTATTATTACTTATTATTAATTTTAGGGTTTACTTGTATCATCATATCAATCTATATAATTTATTGAACCTAATCTAGTTTACTCAAAGAATTATCTAAACTTGAGTGCTTTATTGATAATTAAGGAAGATTAAATCTTAATCTATAAGAGTTATGTTTTTACTTATTATTCTCTAAAGTGAATGCTCTCTGCTTATAGTTGACTTTTATTTTTTTAAATAAAATTTTCTTTATTAAGTACTATAATGCAATTAATAATGGCTTACCAAGTATTTGACTTACCATAAGAGTTATCATTGTAGATGGTTTAGCTTCAAGCGAGGGATTAATCTAAATTAGATATATTACTTAAATATTTAAATCAAAGAAATCTATAAGTTAAGTTATAATAGGTTGATTACTTAAATCCTTAAGATGTTAAATTAAACATCGTTGTGATCTTAGTAGGGAAATATATTCAATTTTTAATCATGTGTGATAGGTTGAGTTAAATATAAGGTTTTGATCCTATGTTCTAAACTCAAATTTTTTAGTCTTATTTCTAAGTTTGATGTTCTCCTCTAAGTAGTTTAACTAACCTAAAATCTCTTTAATTTGGATATTTCTAGGTTTTAGTTGGGTATCAAATTAAATTATACTTGCTGTCATAAACTCTAGGAAGCATTTAAACAACAAATTAAGCACAAGATTTTCATCTTCCACACATAAGAAGTATCCAAAATGCATCTCTACCAATTCACATCCAAATGGCACATAGGTTAGTATTTAAATGATTCAAACGTAATTAGGATTGAAATGACCGTAAGCAATTCTAGTTTTGATGTCAATTAACCTAATCAAGGCTTAATCATCTTTAATGATTATCAAAAAGTTGATTAGCAAAAATAATTATCAAAATATAAATTTGATTTCATATTAAAATTCCTTATTTTTTTTTTGATTATTTTGAGATATAACTTCAATAAATTTGGACTTATATTTTTGAAGTTACGAGGCTTTGAAAATTTTGCAATTATTCAATTTATTATTTAATTTGCTGAATTCTCTGTTGATAAGAAATCCAGCACACGCACTGTTTCGCGTGCGGGCAGCTGGGATCCCCTGCACGCGACCCGGTTCATGCTCTCGCGGGCCCAGTTGTTCACGAGTCATGCGAGTCAGGCTCGTCCGACTTGATCCGCTTGTCAAAACGGTGAAATACGGGCTGGCCAGAGCTGGGAATCCAAATACACTCAGCTCCGGCCACTTCTGATGGTGAGCTTGGTACCGATTGGAAGGTCTCTTCGAAACCTTTCGAATGGTACTAGAATCGTTACCTAAATCTACCTCTAGCACCTCCAACATTGATGCTCTAATTAAAAAAAAAATCGGGTGTTAATTTTGCGTTTAGTTGCTGTGCGTAACTGTTGCATCTGACAAAAATTAGAGAACAAATCGAGCTCGTTTGGATTCGTTTGATTGATGGGTAGTTTTGCAGTAGCATAAAATATGAAATCGAAATTGAAAATACTGCAATTCGAAGAGATTAATTAGCGCTTGAATTACCTAATTCGCATCGGAAAGTCACTGCTAGGGTTCGGTACATGGCTTCGCTGGTTCGATTTTGATTGCAAATTGCGCACCAAAGCAATACGATCGCGGTTTGATAAAAGAGGGAAATGGTATGGGCTTGATCGGGAGACGAGTAGCGGTCGAAGCCCTGCTTGACGCATGCGCGAGCCATGTGCGACACATGTCGTGCTCGCGCGAGGGAGATGAGCTGCAACCGTTTGAATTAGCGTGCAAAGGTTTTGGACGATCTGGATCGATCCCGCCGTTCGATCGAATGGTGGGTCGAGTATCGTTAGGATAATAATAGTTAGTTAAAATTAAATATTTAATTATTTAATTCTCCTTTTTTTAATTAATCAAAAATTAAATATCCAGACAAGATCCAAAAAAATCTCATAAATTCACCATTTTCTAAATTGGGAGCGAGGAACTCAAAAATGAAGTCAAAATTTTAATCAGAGGTTTATTTAATTATCTTAATTTTATGAATATTTAAAATATATTAAAATATTCGAGAAATTTTGATAACTTCCAAAAATTCCCGAAATCTCACTCTAGCTAAATTGAGGGTGAAAATGTATGTCAATGGTCAATTCCAATTTTGATTTGGAGATCGAATTAATTATCATAAATTTCTAATTTTAATAAATATATTTAAATAATCAGAATATATTTAATTGAACTCCGAACACTTCAAATTTTTAGGATTATCTCTAAACACCTTTTGGACGCTAATGAAAAAAATTACAAATTGATTTAACTGTTAAATATTGATTAACAACATTGGGTTGTTACATAATCTTTTCTTCTTCTTCACTCCTTAGCAGCAATCCCTCCATAGTTTACAAAGTAATAGTGGTAACGTGGCTCATCTCACCTCTTCTTCACTCCATTTGCTCTAAATGCTACAACTACCTATCTTAGTACCGCTTTGATTGTAGTAATGTTGACTACAAAGAGAAGATCTTTGTATAGTTGAATCCTTGCTTATATTGAAATTCTTTTACCATAAGCCCCACCTTGTAATGTTTGTTATTGATTGGCTTCTCCTTCAATCTATATGCCCATTTTTTGTAGATCCTTTTTTCGAATAGATTGCTTCATCAAATCCTTGGTCTAATTTGATGCTAAAGAATGTATCCCGTCTTTCATGGCTAGCTACCACTTACTTTAATCTTGAACTAGCATGGCTTCTTTAAAACTCTTAGGTTCACCAATGCTAGTCAACTATAAGAATATAATGAGGATGAATACCTGCTTGGAGCTCATGGTGTTTCCAAAGATCTTCTTAACTCTACTACTGGTGTTTGAGGTAGAACTTGTGCCTCTTCAGTTTGTTGAGCCTGCACATCCCACAGTCTTCAAATTCTATAAACTCTAAAGACTTGCATTGTGTTGTTGAAGTACTTTCCTTTGAGCCGTTATTGTCCTTGTCCATTTTATTTTTGTTGATGCTATATCTTTTTGGTTGATGATCCTATGATTTTAGTAATTCTGAAATCTGTATCCAAATTTAATTGAGTCTTGTGACTTGATGGACTTCAAATCAAGCTTGGCACGACACCCCGCATTGATGTGAATGTATGAAGAACAGCCAAACACCTTTGAATAAAATATGTATCTCTTTTTGCTCTATTTTTTCAAGTGATCCATCATTTAGTAGAATTGACAGTCCACGGTTGATCAGATAAACTGCAGTATTCATTCCATCAGGACAAAATTATTTTGGTAGTCCTATATGTAGCCTCATGCTTATGAAATTATGTGATTATTCTGTTCATTTGTTTTACAATATCATTTTGCTGTGGTATTTCTGAGATAGTTAACATTTTTGATCTTCTTTGAAGCATAAAAAACGGTTTGTCCAGTATTCTCCACTTTTATTTAATTAACACTTTAGATTTAGACTGATCTTGTTCTCAATATAAGACTTTTTAAATACTCCAGACACATTGAACTTGTGTTTGAGAGTAAACTCATTTCTTCCTCGTGTGGTTATCATTAAAGTTGATAAAATAGTATGAGACTTCAAGAGAAGAAATTGGAGCTGGGCCCTATATTTTTGTATGCTCTAGCTCGAGTTTTTATGATTTTGGCTCTTTCTCAATTTTGGAGAAAATGTCCATCCTCTATTTTCTCAACATTGTGCTCACATAAATTTAAATCAATATATTTTAAAACAGGATTTAACCTTTAGAGAGGAAGGATTTCAATTAGCTCCTTTGCTCATGTGTTCGAGCCTTCAGTGTCATAGGCTTGTCACCTTTTTCCTTTGTTGTTGAGTCTGACAATTTATTAATCAGGTTAAGTGTCCCTTCAATATTTCCTCGAGTAACAACTACTGCAACTTTGGTAACCATTCATAAATCTCATGTGAATGTGTTGTACCCATCGTGTCAGCTAGTTGATAGTCTTCTGGCAAGGAACTTGCCTAACAGCCTTCAGTTGTCATCAAACTTTATGTTAACAGAGAATAACTAGCTTATCACGGTGTTTTTGAAATTATTCAAATGTCTAGTTTTCGAATTGTCATCCACTACCTCTTGTTGAGCAGTTTTTTCATCAAAAACACCTTGTTTGATATCGAAAATTTATGTACATCATCGAGATCTATCATAGTCTAATGAGTTCAGAGCAAACTGGATCAAGCTTAATGCAGTTCAATCGAACACCTTCCATTTCATGTCATTCGTTGTCTCTAGCTTCTTTACCACTCCGCCCTGCGGTAAACACAGTTTCTTTCAATACATCAATATCTCAATCTGCATCTTCTAGAATGCAAAGTTGGTGCGTTGAATTTCATGATCTTATACCTTGCATCATCTTTTAGTGCTCCCACTCGGACAAAGTCGCATTGATACCAATTGTTATGAAAGATGGCGGTTGCTGCAGTTTCTTTCTTATTGAGCCAATACGAGTTAATGCTATATCACAAAATTTAACTCACAAACAAATCACATAAGCACAGAAGAGATAAAATTTTTATATATAGTAAACCTCAAATAAGGAAAAAACTACGAAGCCACTAAAAGAAGAAATTTCACTATCAAAGAAATAGCAAGAATTTTACAGTTTGCATACAACAACGTATACAACTCGCATACATTGGCACCATTGTTTGTTGCGCTATTGTTGAGCATTTTCGGGCGCTCTTGGGTGTGAGTCCATGTGCTTGGGGGCAACCTGAATGTATCTCTTGGTCCCAACACTACGCCAATTACATCTCCTAAATGTTAAGAGGCGTGCATGGGAGCCCACTGTGAGCCTGAGCATGCTTATGCGTTATGCTTTTCCACCTTGCATTTCAGAGTGCATTTGGGCATATGTTCATGTGTTTGCGCGCACTTCTTTCATTACCGTGCCTGAGCTTGTCTGTCTAGCACATTTGGGCATGCCTTGCCCGGGTGCCCATCTAGTGTTCTTGGGTGCCCAACCCAAGTTCAATATTTTAAATCCACAACACTTGTGGCTCTGCTAAACAATAATCTTCTACTTGAATATTGAATGAGTCTTCTATTTTTTTTCACTCCTTGACAATGATCCCTCCAGAGTCAAAAGGGTAGTCATGTTGTGACTCACCCCGCTTCATCTTCAGGTCCCAAGCCCATTTAAAGCTGAGCATACTCTAGTTTCTTCAGTGCCACAATCTACGTTAGCATGTATGTAGATTTTTGAGAACTATGGATCTTCTCCAACAATTGATGATCCTCCTCTAGAAGAGAGTGAATGAAATGGTTGTGCAGCTGAATATGCTTTACCTTGACATGGAAGGTGACATTCTTGGCTAAATGAATTGCACTCTTACTATTACTGCACAAGTTGCTATTCCTTCCTTTTGCTTAGTTTTGCCATAACGCTTTATAGTTACATCATTTTTTTGCTAGCTTTAGTGAATACTAAGTATTTCTTGTTGCGAGATTCATAATTTTTTACACCCTTAAGATCTAGCTCACTGCAACATCTCCCATAATAAAGATGTACAATGTTGTACTCCTTTTATTGTCCACATTTACTACCATATCAAAGTCTACGAATCTCTGTAGCAATCTTCTTGATCCAACAAAGCATATTGTTTTTCTGCAGACCCTCTTAGGTATTTGAAGATCCACTTTTCCATTTTCAATGCATTTTACTTGAATTGTTCACAAACTTGCTAATCACTTTGATTGCATGTGCAATGGCTGGTCTAATGAAAGATTATGGCATATATGAGGCTCCAAGTATTGAAGCAAGTGGAGTTTCGCCCATTTACTTCTGCTAACATCAGTCTTCGGTGACTGCGCTTTAAAAAGGCAAGAATGACTCCCCAATAGTGTATGCGTTGCCTTTGCTATACTCATGTTGAATCTTTGCAAATTTTTCTTAGCAGTTCTACTAGCTCAGTGTAAGAGCCACTACTTGTCTTTATTGAGATTCATCCTAAGAAACAACTTTGTTGGATCAAGATCTTTTATTTCATATATTTACAAGGATGCTTCAAACTTTTGTTGACCTCTATATCTGATCTTATAATCACCCACATACAATAATATTATGTTTTAATAGCCTAAAGTGTTTGATATAGCAACATTGATCTGCTTGACACTCAGTGTACTTGTTCTCCAAAATGAATTTGTTGAATTATGAGTATCAATTACTATCTTGTTGCTTGCTTTAAATCATATAAGCTCTTCTTAAGATTACATTTTAGATCTTCTCTACCTTGGATTTTGTATCATCGAGGAAGTAACATGTAGATTTTATTCTTTAGCTCACTATAAAGAATGCTATCTTTAAATCCATCTGCTCCAAGTGCAGATCCTTTATAGCTAACAAACTCAATACCACTCTGATTGTTCTTGTTTTAACTACTGCAGAGAAGATCCTGCAGAGATTATATATGCATATTGTAAAGGCAGTGTGTACACTGTTAAGGAGTCATTTTTTCTTTTCTAAGGAGCAATCACCAAAGGCTGATATAGAGCTAGAGAAAATAGTCAGGATTCCATATGTTGCAGTTATTGGGAGCCACATGATCTCTAGTCAATCATATATTGTGCATGCAATGAGAGTGGCCAATAGGTTTATGAGCAATTCGGGCAAGATGCATTGGGAAATGGTGTAGTGGATCTTCAGACACCGGCGAGGAATTGTTGGAAAATTATTTTGCTTTGGTGGATTAGGAGGAGAGCTGTAGGGATTTGTAGACTCTGATCTAACGGAGCATGTGAACAGTAGGTCTACAAGAGGGCACATCTTTACTATAAGAGTTGTTACATTGAGCTAGATTTCAAGGCTATATGGCTTAAGTAATGGGAAAAAGGATGACAAACTGCACAAGAACACCACATTTCATGCCAATATGAAGCATATTCAGCTGCAAAATCTCTTATCGTTTACTTATAGTAGAAAGGCGTTTAATGTGTGAGAAGATTTGTACTTCTCAGAATTCTAAAGATACGAGAACTGTTGTGTTTGAGAAATTGAAGATATGCTTAGCTTCAATTGGCCTTGGGACATGAAGATGAGGTAGGGTGAGCCACATTCATACAACTACTATATGGATTATGGAGGGATCATTGCCAAGTGGGAGATTGCTGTGTGGTGGAGCTTCGAGTGTTGTGAATTTATAATGCTGAACTGAGATGGGTACATAGCCACGGGGTACCCAGGCTCGGCATGCCTATATGCTTCAGACAAACAAGCCCAAGCATGGTAGCAGAAGAAGCACGCCCAGATGTGTTGATCGGCGCCCAGGTGCACCAGGCGAAGGAGCATAACAAATAGGCACATACAATGGGCGCCCAGGCGCAGTCGGTGCCCTTGAATTTTTTGATCTTTATTTTCAGAATGCGAAGTTGGTGCTGCTAAACTTTTTGATATTGTACATTGTATCATCTCTCATTGCTCCCACTAGAACAAAGCACAAACCTCTTTTTAATATCAATTGTTGCAAAAGAAGGCAGTTGCAACAAAGCCTTTCACTTGGACCAAATACGAGTTTAGGATAGTCACAAATTCATAAATATGCACATGCACATAAGAATACACTTGGATTTTTACATAAAAAACTCTAAGCAGGAAAAAATCATGGAGCCATACCATAAGAAAAGTATTACTTTGATAATAACGGGGAAGAAGATTATAAGTTGTTACAGCCTCTTAGGGTTTACTTACATAACATTAAACCACACCCATTTTCACAAAAATGTTGATATATTTATAGTAGTCATTTTGAGGCTCTTCTAGGTGCGCCTATGTGGCAATGTGATGTAGGATGGATGCCCTACATCACAATGGCTCCAATTGACGTACCGAGGTATGTCGATTATGCCTTTGTCTACTGTTTTAAGGCACGCATGGGCGTGTATTTGCGTCCTGTGTGCTCCTAGACATTTCATTGGGTCCCTGTGTCTCATCAGTTACTCCTTCTGGCATTTCGGTGCACTTGGGGACCATTATGTTAGGATTGGGGAGCCTCGCTTATCCCTTGGTGGTGTGTCGTGGTGGACATACCTGAACACAGTAGCTATGAATATTGAAGTCAGCAGGAACTAGCATCGATGGTAGTATTTTGAGTATCATGGATTTGTTTTATAGTGAGCCACAAGGCAATTACAAGGCTTGGAGTGATTTTGTACTAGTCACGGATCAATCAGGTGCGAGTTGGACGCGGAACAAGTCAAGTTGGGTGCGGAACAAGTCAAGTTAGGCTAAGGAAGCTAAAGTTTATGGATTGGGCACTTAGGTGCCAGTTGGGCACTAGTTGAGCGCCAGACTGGTGCTTAGGCGCTAGCTGGGCAACAAGTATGCATTAGATAGGTGCTTAGGTGTTGTTTAACCGTTAAGGTCATTTAGAGGAACGACAGGTTGGCACCTAGGCGCTTAGGTGTGCCTAAGCACCCGTGAAGACCATCAAAAGTCGAGACTTGGGCGTTCTTAGGCTCCTTGTTGCGCCCAAGCGTCAATGATTAAGCAAAACAAGTTAAGTAGATAGATGTCTGGGCATTTGGGTGAGGGTTGAAGGAAAAGCTGTGAGAGCTCTAGGAAGTTAAGGGAGAGTATTCTTATGTATTTTTCTTAATTTTTCATAGTGAATTCTTTGTGATGTGGCTTTATGATTTTTCTTTGGTTTTAGAGTTTTTTACTTAAAAAGTTCCTTGTGTTTTCAGTTTGCTCTTTTATATGATAGAACTATCAGTAAAATGGAAAACTCAACTGCACAAACTTTGCATTATGGATGGAGGATGCAAATAAAAGATTTTGTGTACCAAAAAAGTTATGCTTGCTGCTAGGAGGCATTGAGAAGAAGCTAGAAGAAATGAGCAATGAAGGTTGGATAGTTAATGATAGAACTATCAGTAAAATGGCATGCTAAAAACACAAGGAACTTTAAGTAAAAAACTCCAAAATTGATGAAAAATCATAGAGCCACATCACAAAGAATCCACTATAAAAAATTAAGAAGAATATACTTAAGAATACTCTCCCTTAACTTCCTAGAGCTCTCAGAGCTTTTCCTTTAACCCTCACACAGCCAAGCTTCTACTTTTTCACAATATCACAGCTCAACTCAGACCCTCATAGCCACCACAACCTCCACAACATAAAAGCATCCTATAAACTCTAAAACATCTTAAGTATTTATAGTATTGCTCAAGCAATTCTAAATCCAACACCCATTGGTTCAACTAAAGCTCCAACATAACTCAACTTGTGGTCAAGCCCCGCCTGGTGCTTTAACACACCTAAGAGTTTGACCCTCAGGCATGACAGATTTACACGGAGCGTCTGAATGTGCCCAATCTCCCAAGCCTCTGTCTAGCGTTTTCAGCTGCTAGCGCCTTAGCGTACCCAAATGTCCAGACATCTATCTACTTATCTTGTTTAGCTTAATCATTGGCGCTTGGGCGCAACAAGGAGCCTAAGAACGCCCAAGTCTCGACTCTTGATGGTCTTCACGGGTGCCTAGGCACACCTAAGCGCCTAGGTGTCAACCTATCGTTCCTCTAAATGACCTTGACGGTTAAACAACACCTAAGCACCCATCTAATGCATACTTGGTGCCCAAATAGCGCCTAAGCACCAGTCTGGCGCTCAATTAGTGCCCAACTGGCACGTAAGTGCCCAATCCAGGAACTTTAGCTTCCTTAGCCTAACTTGACTTGTTTCGCACCCAACTTGACTTGTTCCGCGTCCAACTCGCACCCGATTGATTCGTGATTAACACAAAGTCACTCCAAGCCTTGTAATTGCCTTATGGCCCACTATTAGACAAATCCATGATACTCAAAATACTACCATCGATTCTAGTTCCCGCTGACTTCAATATTCATAGCTTGTGTGTTTAGGGTGCTCCACCACGACGCACCACCAAGATAAGCGAGGCTCTCCAATCCTAACATAATGGTCCCCAAGTGCATCGAAATGCCAGAAGGAGTAATTGATGAGACACAGAGACCCAATGAAATGTCTAGGAGCACACAGGATGCGGACACATGCCCATGCGCGCCTTGAATATATTTATATATGTATATGGTAAAACCTAATTTTTACGTTTTTGCTGCATCCTTTCTTTTATTGATCATACTTCTCTCTTAGCAGTAGTTTTCTGATTTTTGCTGGATGGCGGGCTTTTCTGCTGGATGATTTTAGCCACTTTGTCTTTCTCTTCTAGCTCCATTTGATGATATTCGTATGTTGTAGCTGTTTATTTGATGGTGTTTTATAAGATTTTTATTTCTCTCCTATGATTCTTGGTTTGAGCATGGAAGACGGTAAAAAATAGATCTTTCATTTCCTCAAATTTTCGTGCTAAGGTTGGAATTAATTTTCTAAGGTGGGAGGTCGATTAATGCTGAAACTCTTTAAGCTTCCTAATGGGCATGAATCTATTTCACTATGATTCTCATTTTCTTCAAAGTATTCAATGAACTCGTTTTCGGGATACATCTGTAAAAATAATATATTAAATAATATATTATAATAATGGTTTATACGTATATATATTTCAAATTATATTTTGAACAAATCTAGATGTTATGTTATCATTCTAGATTTTTCTCAACTCCAGCTCTGTTACCAACTGTGACGTCCCTCAATCTTGATTCCCAGCGAGGACGCGGGGATTGGGGCAACGTCAACGGACTTTGCCGGGGATTGTAGTCGAGATTTAGAATACTAACATAAAAACATCACAGATCTTTGCTCAATTAACTTGAAAATAAGAAAAATATTTTTATTCTGATATAATGACCCAATTACAAGAGTAGACTTTTCTTCTTTATTTAAAATACATGAAGAAAATAAGAAAAAATAAAAGTGCAACGGTTGTTTATTTAGTGCTGTTCCAGTTTTTCAATGTTGTTCTGACCTTGGCATTTGCAGTGAAAATGCCCGGGTTGAACACTTATTAGAGAAAATTCTAAATATTTTGGATATCATTAATTACATTATATATATAAACGAAAAGCATGGAATAAAATTTTGTAATTTGTAGGAAAACAAGTAATAGGCATTTAAAAGGCAATTATTGTAGCTTTCTCTGTAAATCAACATTCAATAATAATTGCAATGATAAAAGCAATCTGTCACGACTATGCAATATTAAATAAAAAATTGAATATTTTTATATCGAGCTGAATAAATGATAATAATAATATCGTTCAAGTGGACAATTCTTGAATATTGTGGAATCAAGCACACTTGTTTGAATATTCATAATTTGGGTTATAACGTAACATATATATATATATATATATATTCACATATGCTAGCCCTCTCGTAGGCATAGACATATTATCCATATATTTTCTAAAGCAAAATGATAGCAAACTAGTTTCGTTCTAAGCATAAAATTACAATCTGTACAGATTGTAAATAACTCCAATGGAACCCCGTCTTTATTCATTCAAGCATGTTACATATTTTTGATAGTATCTCAAATAGTGACAGTATACTTAAATCATAGAATTTTCAAGGCTAATAAACATTTATTTAAATCAAATGAAGTTTGCGAGTTTCAAATAGGAGCAAAAAGCAATAATTAAATCATGCATATATAAATGTAATTCATGATTTCCGGGGTACCTGCTTTTGTGCTAAGTTGATCGCTTGCAAATCTGTGTGAAAAATCTTTTGATTAGCTAAGAGATGAAGAAATACAAACTTTTATTATCTTCCGTCGCTTCCCTTGCTCCCAGTGTGTTTCAATGTTGGTAAAACATAAATAAGAAGATAAGAGGATGATTGAGATGGCGAAGATACATGGTAGCGTAAATGATAGTAAGAATGATGATAGCGGAAAATTAATAATAATAATAATATTTGTTTATTATTATTATTACTATTTTTACTTTTGAGATAATAATAAAATATGAAAATGAGAATGTTAGAGAGAGAATATATATATATATATTTAAAAATTAGAGATAATAATCCGGAATAATAATGATAATAATAATAATATATTATTATTATCATCATCATCATTTATACGATAATTTACACGTAAAGTATATTATTATTATTTATCATAGTGAGAGAACATGATAATGAGGAAATAGAGTTGTTAATTTTAATGAATATTTTATGTGCATGTGCTTACTTTAGAGAGAGAATATTAAGATAATAATAGGATGACAATTATTATTATTATTATCTTTTACTATTATCATTATTATTTCACAATAAGAATAATAATAATATTATAGTAGTATACTTATCATTATTTTTATTTTTTGTTGATGAAGATAGAGAATTTATAATAATATTGTTAGTATTATGCTTAATATATTATGATAATAATAATACTAATAAGTATTTATATATTATTATTATTATTATTAACATTAGAAGATGATAGTAGGAGAATAATATAATAATATAATATATGAGATAATTATAATAATAATAATATTTGATAATAACAATAATAGTGTTGCTATTATTATTATTATATACATAATAATATGTACAATAATTTTATGTACCTATTACTCTTAGGATTTATCATTATCAAATTTGTGATAATGATAAATATTAGATTATTATTATTATAATCTAATGAAAATAATAATACTTATAATAATAACAATAATGGTTATGATAATAATTATATTAATGTTAACATTTGTATTATTATTATGACATAATAATATATTATAACTATAATAATTATATTATAGTATATATATGTATAAGAATAATAAATAAAAAAAATGAAAGAACAAAAATTACATAAATGAAATGTTAGTAACAGAATTAAAATATTAGGAACAACAATTGAAAGTCAGTAGCAAAAATTAGGAGTAAAATAAAGTTAGTAGTCAGTAGATCATTGAGTCAAAAATTAATATTTAATAATTTTTTTTCTCAATTAAAATTTTAACAAGTCAATTAGCCTCATAATTTATTTTCCCAACTCATATTTTTTTTGTTCTCATGATATTTCCTCCTGTTCAAAGGGGGCTTGCCGAGGATGGTGGCGACTCATCGAGGAGGTGGGTGTGCTCAGGCGCTCTGTGTAAAATTGCCATGCTTGAGGGCTCGACGCTTGGGTGTGCACAAGAGCTTGAATGTGACCACAAGCTGTGTCACACTGAGCTTTAACTAGGCTAGTGAGGGTTGGAGTTAGGGCTTCTTGAGGAACACTATAAATACATAAGATGTCTTAGGATTTATGAGATGCTGATTTTATGCTATGGAGGTTGTGATGATTGAGAATTTGAGGTGAGTTTTGATGGAGATGCTTGGCTGAGTAAGGGGTCAAGGGTAAAGCTCTGAGAACTCCAAGAAGCTAAGGTGAAGAGTGATCTCTTACATCTTCTTCTTGTTTATTCCTAGTTAATTCTTTGTCGTGGCTCAATTTGGGGTTTTTAACTTAAAAAGTTTATTGTGTTTGTGGTGTGCCATTTTTTGTGCTTGTTTTCTTTGTTTTTGTGCTGTTAGTTACATTTATGCTTCCAATGGTGACGAATCTAGAGATACTCGGTGTTTCTGTTGCAAATACTTGTCGACTCGTAGATGAGGATTAAAGGGGTGTGTGTAAGAGTTATGCTCAAAACCATGACACACTCTGCGCCTGGGCATGTGTAAGAGTTATGCTCCTTCTCTTGGCGTTTCACGGTGTGCTCGGGTGCTTGTCTGCGCGTCTGGGCATCCTTCTTCTATTACCACGCCTGGGCGCTCATTTGGCGCGCCTGGGTGCCCAGCCCTGTTTAACATTCTGAGTTCACGATACTCAAAACTGTACCTCACAATACATTTTATGGTATCTTCTTAAAGATTTGCATTTTTTTTATATATTATCACTGCATTTTATTTGTGGCAAGATTTAGAGTTCATGAGTTTTTGGTCAGCTGTGCTAAAAGATGGTTGAGTTTAATCGACTTAAAGTTGTCTGACTAATGTACTTAGGCTATTAATGGTGATTAAAACTACATGCAATTATGGATGCCAGTTCAATAGTTGAGTTTTGATTAAACTAACTCATTAGCTTTCGATGCCCTATATCAGCTTTACTTGATAGCCTCAATGCTTAGTTTGCTGACCTGTCGATAGAGTTGATATTTAACCAATTTGAACTATTAATGCCCTATTATTTGCCAATGGCTCACAATTCTTTGACATGTCAACAAATCATATAACGTTGGTTCATTCTTTTAAATTTGAAACTTACTTTAATTTTGCCATTTTAAAAATAAAGTAAAAAACATAAAATTTGAAGAGAGACTCATGTAAGCAGTTTATTTTTTTTAAGTTTGAGAGAATATTCTCTCGTCTATAGAATTATTTTGGTATAAATTAGTGTTCAAATTAATATAATGTAACAGCTGATGTTTGAATAACATAGTTGTTTAGATATTATCTATGTAATTGAACCAAAGGATCGACTGATCGAATCTATGTTTAGGCATTCTGCGGTTGATATTCCTAACGCACTCTTTTGATGCTGCTCTATATTCTTCTCTTTGATATGGCTTTTTCAGATTGCCTGTACTTGAAATCTAGGGCCTCATGCACATAGATACCATCGATTTAAACATTTTTTTTTGAAACTGCTTTATTTATAAAATTTATCTTTCTTTTTCTCGTCTGAAGGACAATATGAACTCTCAGTTTCCCCAAAGTTTTGCAGTTTCATGGATATCATTTTTCTATGCTTGTAGTAAGCTAGGGATTTATGACACTTGGCATGGCAAAAGTGATGTAGGGTAGGCTAGACGCAAGAGTCCATACAAGCAATTATATTTAATAAACTCTGCAGACAAACGTTGAAAAACAAGATATTCTCCTTACAAGTTCTCAATGTTGGTTTTCCTCCGCACAGGGGTGGGCCGATTCTTAAGAGCGGGTGGCGACTGAAACCTGTAACAATTCTTTGAAATACGCGCGGGACTAAAGCTTGTAGTAATATAAAAATCCACTCAAAGTACAGTAATATTCAAATATTCAATTCCAAAAAATAACTCATATACACAAGGACACGGCGAGGGCTGCTGCGACTGGACTGGGCGGCAGTGGGTGCAGCTCCGAGGAGAGAGCTGCGGTTGGAAGGGCTGTTGGTGAAAGGGGAGATGCCAACGGTTGGATGGGGGAGGGAAGGAGGTTGCTGTAGGGAGATGCACGTGGCGGCTGTGGGGGAAGGGAAGGGAGTGGTTGTGGGGAAGGGAAGGGAGCGGTTTTGGGGAAGGGGAAGGGGGCGGATGAAGGAAGGGATAGTAGCCTAGGAGTCGTCACCTAGGGTTCCACGGAGTCGACACCGCGGAAGGAGCTTGATTACCGGTTGGAGGCTTTCTTTTCCAAATTCAGCAATACCCCAAATGGCAGCAGCCCTCACCCTTAAATAGAAAACAAATGCTAGGGCACCCAGAATCGACGGCTATGATTGGCCTAGATTGCCGGTGCCCAAAACTTCCTAAATAATAATGCAAATAGTACAAGTAGTATATGAAAAAGCATGTAAACGATGAGCCCGACGCATCCGTGACATCGGATCTTCAATCGAAATGAGTCCGCCGGCGTGAATACACAAAAGCGGGCCCCGCTTGGCGAGGTATGGGCTCCGGCTGATCTCCATCAAGAAGCTAAGTATATAGCAGCACTAATGTTACTAAATAGATACATTACACTGCTGTTACAGTAAAAAATTAAGGTGCAATAATTGCTTGATTAAACTGTGGGCACTTCTTGCCAGTTAGTGTGGCAGTGGAGAGCAATTGTGCAGGGACTTGCTGGAACTATCTTTCTGTAGCAGCGGTTCTTGGATACGATCCTTCAAATTTTAACGGTTATGTACTGAAAAAGAATGTGGCCATTTGGTCGTAAATTTATTATCATCATACTTACTGTAAAACTGCAACCATTCATTTACAGAAGGCTATTTTATGGACATCCCTAGTGTGTATACATACGTGCATTTGAATGTAAGTGGGCATTGACCATATGTTATTCCTTTCTGTATCCCGTTACAACGTAAGCTTTTTTGATGTCATTATCTTACCCGTGCTAGAACGTGACCAACACTCTTTTGAATTTCTATGTGAGCTGCATGTAATAAGTATTTGGTTTTTTCTTTTAATTCTCATCTTTAAATGATGTAACTTCATTCCCCACCTTCTGAGAAACTGCTGTTCATCTTGGCTGGAACTTTTTGATTCTTATTTTTTGGACCATGTTATACTTTCTAGCTTTCTTTTTTTTACAGCACATTGCTTTATTAGGAAACTTTTCAGGGAAAATTTTAGCTTATTTGCATTGCCGTATACTTTCCTGCTTTTTATTGGGAAACTTTCTTACATGATTCAGCAATACTAATGCAGTTGTAAATTGCTAACGGTTTTTACTTGTCTGGCAGATTTGAAAGGCTTGCCAGTTATCCATAGTTATGATAGCATTCAAGCATTGAGCCGTAATCTTAATAAGACCGAGAGAAAACATGACCTCGTCATTTCTGTGAGTATTCGTTTTTAATGATTTTTAAAAAAATATTTAAATCACTGAAAGTGCATACAAGTTTAATAACATATATATACCAACTATAATAACCGCTTAAATTTATAACTATGGGAAGTGATGGACTGCCAATTTCAATTTATGTGCATCCTTACCAAATTTTGAAGTGTTAGAACAAATTTATAACAATTAAATTGTAGTTCTGCATTTGAAGTGATAGAGCTTGTAATGATAGAGCCTACTTCAGACCATTGTCCATTGAGTGAGTTAATTATAGACTTTACCTCAATAAATTGAATCGTTGAAGGAGGCTTAACCGAAGAAGAGCTCCTAGTGCATTATCATGACTGAAAAAGAATCTTGCATTGTCATATTTTGTGGGTGTTCTTCTCTTTGAGTTAGACAGTGTGACAATTGATTTTCAAGTTTCTTCTTTCATATTTTGTTTTATTTTTTGGCAAATTACCTCTAAACAGCTACTTGTTTTGCAACCATCAGGATATAGGTTAATAAGATTTTGTAAATTCATGAATAGTATAGTAAGTCTAAGGAATTTTAAATCATGGAAACTGTCAAGAATGATACTTGATAAATCATGTTAAGTATTGCCAAACTATTCTAATCTTTTGTTAGTGTTTGTAGTTATTATTTTGATATACTTAAGTTAGATAAATTACTAATTTGTTTTTAGTTTGTCTTTTAATATGCTTTGATAAACGAAATTAATTGCTAGTGGTTTAATTAGTTTATAATGAGCCATTTCAAAACTAATTCATGGTATATACATACTATCATAATTTTTTTTAACTACGGTCTGGTTTGCTGAATTTAAAATACTACACAATTTTTATTATAATATAATAAAGAATGCAATATAATTTGATTATTTTATTGTTATTTGGCTGAATTTAAAATTTTATATTTGGTTTGAAAAATCCAGGATATAATACTATAGATAAATGATGTGAGATTCCTTCCCAACTTATTGGTTTTGAGCACACATTCTTATATTAATTATAGCAGATGTAATACTCATTAAAGAAGCATTTCATACAAGCATTAACGAGAGTTGAGCATTACATTCTTACGTTGAAGAAAGTATATACAATACACCAAAGACATGCACCAATAAAAGTACTAACAATTGTTAGTTAATTCAGATAACAATGTCCAAAATACAAATAGCGGTCACCAAAAAACATAAACAATATCAGTCATTAAAAACAAATCCTACAAAACCATATCTGCAATTGGAAGTGAAAGAACATATACAATTATATGCTTAGTTCCTGCACATCCACCATGCTTTTGCTTCCAATGACTTTGCAAGGAAAAGAGGGAAATTAATGAGAAAGTTTGAGATAATTTGTTATAAATGTTTTTGATTTCAGTGTCAAAAAATCCTGGAATGTGTAATAATGCTGCCATGAGATCCTCGCACATCTTTGTTCTAGTTTTACTTGAGTGATTTTGAATTGCGGCAGTATTTTGTCACATGTCCTCTGCTATTGTACCTATACATTTGTGAATCATTTGCCTTGGTCTCTTACTTTTAAACTTTTTTGCAATAGTTGAACCATTTGTAGTCAATGATGCATCTTGTTTCGCAATAGGTGTTATTATTCAATGGTTGGACGCTGTATTTTTTTCAATGCAAGTTAGATTCACTCTTGACTATATCATAAATGCTATATTTGAAACCAACATGTTCATCTTCATTCAAATCAACCTACTAAAATCTCAGAGAAAATTTTGAATTGTTTGCCTTTCCCAATCACCAATTTCATACTGCTTGCCACACACGTTGAACTTATTAGAATTTGAAATTGGTGTTTAAATATGGTCCATCCTTGGGGAAACAAATGTAATTAGCACATAATATCACTAAATCATTAAAAAATAAAAAATATCATTTAAATATATATGTATATGAGATGTATACTCATCAACCCCCATAATGTCATCTTCTCTTTCCTCAATAGGCCAAATATTTTCTTCAATTTTTGTGTAGTCACCCGTAATTTTTCTGATGTCAAATTTAATTCTAATAAAAATATCATGTATATATTCATGTGTATGCGATGTCATGCATTCCCTCTTTTGTAGATCGATCTTGAGTAGAGCTGTCAATTTGACCTGAAACTCGAAACTCAAACTCGAACTCTAAATTGACTCGACTCAAAATTTTTGAGTCGAGTTCGAGTAGAATGACTTTACTCGAACCCTATTTGACTCGACTTGAACTCGACCCGAACTTGAACTCGAACGGGTTTGAATCGAGTTTAAGTTGGACTCAATTCGAAAATTTCTATTTCGAGTATGTGCTGACTCGACTAGAACTTGACTCGAAGCTCATCCTAATCTTGAGGTCTTATATATTCTGGCCAAAATGTTCGATGCTTCTCCCTTTATTGTCATTCAAAGCTCTCCATCTATGTTCCTTGGTAATTCCTACATTTTCCACATAATTAGTTTTCTGATCCTTTCTGTGAAATTAAACAGAATTGCTCGATCTTCCTAAATAGATAATAGAGAAAATTATCACTCAACATGTGAAAAACTTTAAATGATGAAGGTTCTTGCACTTTTACGAGTGATTTGGTTTGGGATTGTTGTTCCAAGAAATATTCAAGTCTAGATTAATGTTTGTTCTGTTCTGAATCTTATTGGTTCCATTGTTAGAAAACAAGACACCAAACTTTAGATCAAATTCTATCTTGAAATTTGCTATGAGCTGAAACCTAAATGAACTTGCTTATTGTTCTATCAAGCTTTTTTTCTGATGCATTCTTAAGTTAATTCAATTTATTTGTTTTCCAATTCAAGGAAAAATGTATCTACACTCGGTACACTTGGCGATACAAGCCAGGAAAGTGTTTATGCTTTCTTAGCTATCAATATGTTTTTTCCACCCTAATATTGGTTTTCTATCTCGTCATCTTGAATTAAGGTCAGATCAAAATGAGATGATATTAACTCTTATAGACCAAGCAATAATTTGGGACCTGCGTGGGCTCTATGCATGCTGACACTACTGTAATACAGCAATCCGTCTGTAACGCTCTATGCAATGCTCTGGGTTTAAGTTTCATTAACACTTGTAATCCATTGGCTTTTTGGCATATTGGCACTTTCCTCTTGTTGGCAAGTTCTTGTTGCTCGAAGGAAGTTAGTAAAATATGACATTCTATTGTAATTTTTGTTATTTTCCAGTAATTAACGTTGTAACTTATTCTGATCTATTAATTTTTTAAACCATTTCTTAATTTGGTTTAATGCAGTCTTTGATCTCAATGATTCCTTAATAATGTCTTGAAATGCTTTTTTGTTAGTGTTCTCTAAAGTTGCAAAACTTGACCTTATATTGTGATGCGTAGTGTCGGAACATGCAATTATTATTATTGTTTGACTTATTTCTTGTTTTTTATTTATCCGCAAATGAAAAAATAATGAAGTCTTATGCTCTTGGGGAAATACCATCATTAAGCGACCGGATTACTGTCATACGCCAACTTTGGGAGCTAACAAGAGATGTTTTGGTATGTTAGCATTTTCTGAAATTAATTTGGAACTTCTATCAATAAGTTATTAATGTAGACGTTACTATCAGATTTGTGGATGCTACTTCCGGATTCAAAATCTCCATCTAAAATGGCATCGACTGTTCTGCATATGTGTTAGCTATCAGCTAAATATAGGATGAGCATTATATGGAGATTGATACATTTTTGTTTAATTGGTTTTTTTCTTCAATGGTGAAAAAATATTACCATATTAATGTGTTGCTTTACATGTAATCTTAACAAAAGTTTTGAAGATATCACTTATGTTATATACTGTGTAATATATCCAAGATAAATGAATTGAATTCAGGTTTTTTTAATTTGCTATGAAATTTAGACGATTTAAACATATATATCAGAAGCAGAAGTGGACACTTCAATCTAAATGATCTCAATTTAATGCATAGGACATTTTATGTAGAGTCTGACCTAGCAAGATTAGTGTATTTTTATTGCAACCCTTTTAGTAAAATTGCCAATGTAAATGAGTAATGGTAATAAAGTAATAGATTAATAAGTAAAATTGGTTTTATAATAATAAAGTTGAAAATGTGTACTTCATTTGCAATTCTAATAGTCTTTGAGATTGAAGTTTTTTAAAACAATTCATATGTTTGTATAGCAAAATTTGCCAAACTAGCCCGTTGGCTATTTTAGTTTATATCCAATTTAGTTCCAGACCATTCAAATAGTCCATTTAGTTGCATGGCTGTTCAACCCAGTTTAGTCCCTAACTATTCATTTTGAGCTCATGTTAGTTTAAATAAGTAAAAATTTTGGGATTGACTTGTTCTTAAAATGTAAGTTAAGGGATTTGAAAATAATGATTAGCGGGAACTAAATTGGAAAAATTGAAGAGTTTGGGACTAAATTGGTCAATTTGAATTAATTAAGGAACTTTTTTGATAAATTACTCTATATGCACATTTTGCTATACTACTTGTGTATAGATCGCTGACACATTTATGAATAGCCATTTGAGTGAACCTTACAAACATTTTCATTATTTATCTTTTCTTTTTACATCTTCTCTTCATGACTTTCATAGATTTTATCATGTTACAATGTTCTAAATATCTTTAAATCATGAGCTAGAGTTCTATGGATTTATTTTATGATATTTATTATGCTAAAATTTTAAAAAATATATTTCTTTCTACACGTGTCACATGCTGATGAGCAATTTTTATGTTGGCTCAGATGTGGTCAGGTTTATTATCTTTGAATGCGATTTAACTTCCCATTTCATTATTTTCTGCTGGATTCAAATCTGAGTTGAGACAAATCAGCTTGTTTGGAACTAACATTTCTGTAATTGAATAGTAATCATGTGGTCAAGCAGTCACAGCATATGAGACATCAAATAGTAAGCAATGTAACTTCTCAAACGCAGTTATACATAAAAAATCACATCTTTAAATGTAGAAGGAACATCTCTACTGTGCACAATCATTTGAAGCACCCTTCAAAGGTGTATGAATATCTCCATTATGACATTTTATGAAATTTTTGGGCTCTTACTCAATGCTCAGCAATAAGAATCCTTGTAAAAGTTCTCAAGAGCTTTAAAAGAGCATATCTCTTAAGCTTTTTCTCAATATTCATAAATTCATAAACAGTAGCGAGAGACGTGAGAGCGATGGTGTTGATTTAGGGTTTTATGAACGGCTTTTGCTTTTTCTCAATATTCATAAATTCATAAATAGTAGCGAGAGACGCGAGAGCGATGGTGTAGATTTAGGGTTTTATGAACGGCTTTTGCTGCCTTCTTGACGCAATGTTGACAGGCTCTAGCGTTCCGAAGATGGGATGGAGGCGTTGTCCCTACGTCGACACTCAATGCATCGTCGACCGGGATTTGTTAGACTGTAGCTAGGGGGGCATCTGATGTTTGCTCGAATGATCCCCCGGCTCCTAGCATTTCATTGATAGGCCTTCAACATTATGGAGCTATTCTTGAAGAATCTGATTCTCTTCAGCTATTCATTGAAAGAAAGCGGTGGCTTCTTCGGCACCTTTATCCTTTTGAGAAGCTCTAATCACAATTTCTTGAGGAGAGCTTATCGGGATCAAAAGAAAAAGAAGCAGAAAAAAAATGCCAACTCCATGCGGTAACTAAATTCTAATCTCCAGCATAGATGCAACCATGAATCGGGATTCTCTTGCGTAGATTTATACAGCTTTAGTTGGGATCTTGCAACCTGTGAAGTCTGTTGATCATTCTCATTTTTTGCTTTCTGATTTGTTTTTGTTTTTTTATTAGTTTTTGATTTTGAGATCACAAACATAGCTTAACCGTTCTAAATTTTGTTTCTTTTATTTCCTTTCCTTTTTCCCATTTCTTACACTGTTTCTGTGAGTTTTTGTTGAACTTGATGTAAAATTCTGAACAACCAAATCCTATTTAATCTTTACTTGAGTTTAAATAACTTAAAATAAGCTTGATCTAATGTATAGGGGCATTCCATGGAACAAGTTCTCACTATAGAAGAGAAGTTGCTAGAAATAGCGAGGCAACTAGGATTAAGTTTTGTTGCCTATGCTATTTCTATGCCAACTGCTGTAATGTTGTGCACATTTGCCCATTGCCAGTGATCCTATTACCCAACAATGGTTGAACTATATGTCTCATCTTACATGCACTTTGGAGTACCAACATACCAATGTGAAAATTTTTGGGCGGTTGCTAGCTTAAGTGAGAACATTTAAACCTTAATCTCACATTTGGATGAGAATAACAGCTCTTTCAGCCCCTTGTGTTTTAGGAAGGACATCCTGCAAGGAACACTAAAAGACATGCCATAAGCGATATCTTAAATGACGAGATCTCACTTGGGAACCCTTCTAGCAATGAGGCTTAGGAAGTCGATAACCTCATGAGAAAAGTGACTCAACTGAGAAGGCTGATGTACAAGAGAATTAACTTGTTGTGGAGCCTAGAGATTAGTACATCAACTATCCCAAGAGGACTTAAGTACTCTTTTAAAAAAATTACTCAGGTCCGGAAGAACAAGATCTGCACCTCTTTCCGGCCTAACCCTAGCTTTGCTGCATAACTCTACCCTCCCTGTCGCTTTGCTCCCGTCCCCCTTGCCTCGGGGCTTCCCTTCAGTTCAGGTTGTTGGGTATATAAAGGACTTGCTGACCTAACAGATCACATAGATAATTTTGAAATAATAATAACATTATATAATATTAGCGATACCGTGAAGCGTAAAATTTTTGTGATTGTTTTTATGGAGTTAATCTGAAGATAGCTCAACTCTCATCTACCAGAGATCATCATTTGTTTCAACATAAGGCTAATCTAATTGCAAATCAGTTTGCATTTTGAGAAGACCCAAGTATTCTTAGGCTTTTTTGCTGATCAAGAAAACAAAAGATTTTCTTAGAGATTATGTGATTAGGTTTATACTAGGCTTTCATGTATCCTCGATGAGAACAAGCCCATTATTCATTTAGCATTTATCTATGGGCTGAGAAAATCTTCAAGAAAATAATGTAACAAAAAACCACGATAGATAATGGCTGATCTGCTCAATCGGGTCACAAAATACATTAATGTCGAGGATGTTGTGACCCAACAATAATCGGTATAGGTAAAAAAGAGAAATATTAATTTTTTTTTGAAACTCGTGCATGGCTGAGAATTGATGGTCAAGAGTGCTTGACTGAGAAATGATGGCAAGACCAAAAGAGATTTAGAAAAGATTTGGGTAGGAGTCTACAAAGTGAGAAGAAAAATAAGTAGGTTGAGGCTTCAATATTGGAGCTTACAACAAGCACAATTGTGTGAACTTGTATTCTTTCAATGTTATTAGGAGAATTAAAGGAAAAACCATATTATCAGCTTAATCATAATCAAGGAAAAAGGTCGAGAAAAAATAATTTTAGAATTTGCCTTTTTCATAATAAAGTGGACATTCATTGGGAATTGTTATTTCTTTGAAGGCTTTCCTAGCTAGCTAATGAAGATGAATTGGAGGTTTCATACCAGAGTTCTATGAGGCAGAAAAGTAAAAGAAAGAAATTGGATTAAGTTTCAACTCAGATGGGACAAGGTAGAGAGCTGCGACTTCTTATCTCACGAATAACATAATGGTGGTGCGTGAAGCCCTTGAAAATGAAGAAGATGGGTATAGATGAATAATTGAAATTTATTATTGTTTTATAGAACAAAATCGAAAGCAGAGAGGCCAAAAAGCATTAAAACATTGAGGTAAAGGAGTGTTTTCTTTGCAGAATTTTAGACATGGAGTGCTATAACTTTTTTGATGTTGTCCTATCAACTTTCATGAATTTTTTCACGATTTTATCATGGTTTAGGACATCTTGTCATTACAAAAGCATTTGATTTTTGTTAACACTGGAAGTAGTGTCAATATTATTGAACTACATGTGCTTCTTTGATTAAACCTTTTAAATCAAAATCTTTTGCTTGATACTCATCGTTTAGCTGGATTCAATTGTGAGACCTACTCTCTATTCAGGGAAATTTTGTAAAGGAAACTTGGGGATTGTGGTGATCCATACCCTAACAATTGGATACAATGGTATTCATGGTAGGTCTTTTTTCAATACTTTCAATACTATAATTTCCAAATGACACTTAGCGATAATCCTAACGAATGGGGAAATTGTTGTTGTAAGGAGATATATGTGCTTCATGAGAAAACTATGTATCAAAGATGAAGAAACTATAAGGTAAGGAGAAGGGCACTGGAAATGAACAACTAGGAAATGCCACTTAGGAAGCAAAAGAAAAAAAAATAGAGGATATGGTATATAATTTCCCAATCGGTAAATTAACTTAGCCAGATGGGAAAACATTGTTTAAAGATAATGCTGAGGGTACATTACATGTGAAGCTTCTTAACCCACTCATAAGTTCTCTTATTGTTTTTCTTGGAATGGGCATGATATGCATGAGGTTGAAGTCGTGGTTCCCTTATTGACCCAACAAAAGGGCCAATAGCTTAGAGATTGAAGTGATTCATCTCATAATAAACTTTGATGATAAATGAGAAAGTTTATAAATTTTTAAAGCCAAATTCAATACTTAGCTTGCAAATGTTGTCATGATAAAGAAAACCAATGACAAATGCATGATGTGCACTGATTACTAAAAGGTAAATGTTGTGTGACCAAAGATTCATTTTCTTTACCACATAGAATTGATCATGTTGATTCCATAATTGGAGTCGACATATTTAGTTTTTTTGATGCATATTTAGAGTATCATCAATCAAAATGAATCCAAATGAATCCAAGTGATGAAGAGAAGAAAACACGTATCACCCCGCTATGGACATATTGTTATACTTTGTTGGCGTTTAGGCTGAAATATTGGAGCAACTCACCAAAGGGTAATGGGCATGATATTTCATTCCAAAAAAAGAAAATGTTGAAATTTATGTTGGTGGTTATTTTGTTAGGTGTTGTTCTGAAAATAGACGTCTAATAGATCTAGAAGAGAAGTTATTTACAATAGTGGCTAATTGACTTCATTAAGTCAGTGTTTTTCTTAATCAAGAGAGAAAATACATTTGTATTTAGGACCTTGAGGAGGGTTTGTTCTGTCTCATGGATTGAGGAATAATAAGATGTTCTAAGCAACTCGAACAACACTTGTCTAACCTACCCACCTTATGGGCTCTCAAATATGGAGATATCTTGTACTTAAAGTTTGATGATCGGGAAAATAGCTATGAGGTCTAAAACACACAAACAATTGAAAATAAAAAAATCTTGATTCATTACTAAGTCACGCAATGGTCGGGTGGGAAAAAGTTTTTCTCATATTGAAAAATTAGTTTTTACTTATGTGAAAACAATTAGATGGATACCTAAAAATTTTTATTCCCACAATTTGAGTTGTTACAGGCCAATCATTAAAAATAGTTCTATAAAAATTTAATAAGGTTGACGACTCGCAGTGGGGGCTTATTTATTTAGATTTGGAATTTATTCCTTGTACCTCTATTAAAGCTCAAGCAATGGCACATTTTTTTTGTGAATTCAACTGCTCTTGACCTATTTAGGCTAGGAAACACTAAGTTAATTGGGACTATTAACCACAAATGATATTTATAGATGTTGCGTCAAGAATTTAAACTGTTGGGGTTAGATTCTTGATTAGCTTGGAAAGCATAATTTTATTATCCTTTGTAAGATGCAGATTTTTGACCACAAATATTCAAGTTGAGTATGAAGCTCTGCTTAATAGTTTATATGCTAATAAATGGATTACATATTTCTCTTGAGTATTTTCCAACTTGCAACTAGTGGTAACCTAGTTTTAGCTTATACAAGAAAAGGGACCAAACATTAAATTAATATTTAAAAACTCATTCACTTTACATTTGTCTTTGAGGTTGTGATTATCTGAACTGCAAAATCCTTCTTCTTGGGTCATTGCTATGTTGAATAAAAACATTGACTTTCTTGACCAAGTCAGATTAAATGACTTGGGAAGATCATAAGAATTGGATTCACTAGAGGTACATAGAGTTGCTACTTTAGAATTTCTTGATACCTAAATGAAATTCAAAAATCACACATATAACATGAAATTTAGCCTGGAAATACTCTTCAAATTATATTGATTTTTGTGATACTCATGTTTAATCTTATTTGAGAGATCTATTTTTATAACATTGATAATCTCTCCAACTACGGTTTTAAATTATGTTTGCTACTCTATTTATTGTATCATTAACTGTGATGGCCCGACGCCGGTTCAGCGGAAATCGTTCCGACATTGGGTATTCACTTACCGCATGATCATATTGAGTAACTTGAGAAAAGAAAAGGGAGTACACATGTAAAAGCCAAAGATATTATTCATTTATTTCAATGTTCATATTACAAGATCTTTTCAACACTCCTCGTACAAAAGTGAAAATAAAGAAAAAGATAAAAGATAAACAAGCAAAATAGCGCCGTGGATCTATCAGTAGTTTGAATATTTTAAGCATTAGGGTTCTTGCGTGTATTCTCCTAGGAGCACTTGACCTGGTATTGTACAGAAAATAATACCGGGATTTGAATTCCCAGTAATTAGAGAATACTCTAAGTACTGCAGTACACAATAAAATTTATATTTTAAAAAGAACATGCGATTAGCGAAAATAAGACGGTAATAAAATATAGGAAAAATAAAGCAATAGCGCGAAATAGACAATTTTCTGCAACAAGTATTATTTATCAAATAAATATTACTGATATCGTTTTCCAGTAATTAACCTCGAATGTTATTGATATCATTTTCCAGTAACAATCCTGAATGTTATTGTTGTTATTTTCTAGTAACAATCTCGAATGTTATTGATGTCATTTTCTAATAACAACCCCGAATGTTGCTGATGTCATTTTTCTAGCAACAACCCCGAATGTTACTGATATTATTTTTCAGTAACAACCCTGAATATTATCACGTTGGTTCCGAACAACCAACCAAGCTTCAAATTAAAATTAGCTCAAAACAAATAAGCTACGCAGCAGTAAAAGTGCAAAATGTAATATTGATCATGTACTGGGTACCTTTGTTCTTTAAGATCCAAGTTTGACAGTTCGACTTTTGGATCTGCATTTAGATTTGGATATCTTTAGTTAGCTTTTTAATCCAATATTTTAGGAGTCATTTTTCATCTTTACTTTCATTATGTTCTTCCGTTTTTCTATTAAGATTGAAGTTCGATTTTTTTGTTGCTATTAAAACAGTTATATTCATTATAGCGATATGATTATGATAATAAAGTTAGAATGGAAATGACTGAATTGAAATTGACAAAATAGAAATAATAGTCATTTTTATAATATTTGTATTGTTCCCATTATTAATTAATGAGAATGATAAAAATGTGAATGACTAAATATAAATTTTATAGCAATGATTTAATAAGTATAGAGTAACAAGATTAGCAAAGTTTTCCCTCATTTTCCTCTTTTCCATCTCTTTTCTTCTCCCTTTTTCTTTTTCTTAAACTTCTCTTCTTACCTTAGGATTAGGATTGCCGGAAAACGGAAGGAGGTTTGGGTGGGTGGCCGGACTGCTGGCCGGGGTGGCTGCGGCAAGCTGGCAGCGGCAGGTGAGGGCTGCCGCTGGAGGGACTGCTGGCCGGCGGCTGGACTGCTGTTGGCAGGCCTGCTGGCTGGCCGGTAGGGCTGTTGTGTGATGGCCCTAGGGTTAGGTCAGTTATCAACCCAACTACCCTTGGGTACATTCTCGCAGGATCATATTGGCAGTTAAGAGAAAAATAACATTTGGACATAAATTAAATAATAGAGCCATACAACATAATAAACTTGTCAATCATTCAATTTAAAGAATGTAATATCTAGATTATTACAAATTAAATCAATATAAATAGATATTTCAGTTTAACTTTAAAGTTTAATAAATAAATCAAAACTAAATGTGCCAATGCTAGCACCACCGTACTTTAGTTATTCTTTATGCTATGTTAACTTCCTCCAACTGCATCTGACCTGATATTATAAGAATAATGCTTCAATACACATATTAAGTACAAAGATGATTAAATGTTATACTTAGCAAAAAGCGGGAAGCGAAAAATAGAAAATTTTGCAGGAAATAAAAAGGTTAAAGCAAAATACATAATCTTGCAAATTAAATATTTTTCTTGCCATAATACTGTCACCTGTCATATAATAAGTTTCACACACGTTTGTTTGTATGTATTTCTTGATTTCATGAAGCAACATTAGCAGTCCTGTTGAGCAAATCCAGAACCATGAGGTTGGGTTCAATAAGAGCAACTCTTTTATCTGGGCCCCTCAAAGGCTTCAGATGGCACCCTTATAACTCTCAATGGACTAGCCCAGTCCCTAATCTAATAAACCACGATTTCGGAACTTTTGCATACATTCACATGACATAACATATACATTTCATTCATGACATTACTCTGGCATTTAACAAGCATTTCATTTCATCAATAGGGATAAAGCTCAAAGCGGTGCTAAAGCGGCAATAAAATCATTTAAGTGTAAACAGTAAAATCAGTGGACCTTGGTGTTTGATTTCCCAATTTTAGCACTCAAAAATTTGCGGTGTCTGCAAAAGTTATATTTGTAAACTATATTAGACTTTAAGAATGAATATTACTTTAATTCATATTTTCTATTGCCTTACTTTCTCTTTATGTACGAGGCTTTGTAAATAGACTTAAGAGCTTAGGTTCCCTTAAGGTTGTTGGGTAGTATTTGACAATCTACATGGTAATTTATATTTCTATAAAATGACATTTGTTTTAGTAAACTTCAGTTGGATGAGAAATGAACATCAAGGAGGAGTATCAAGAATGATATAATATTTCAGATACTTTTCTAAAGGTTAGCTTATAAATTGAGCTAAGACTTAGTGCTCCAATATTACAATGCATTTATTATTATGGGTGATATAGCAATCTTAGATAAGCTCATATACAAAAGGTCTTTGTGATATTTTGATCTCAACACATTCTTAGATCCATAAAGCCAAAGCGGTGTTCTTATCAACATATATGCTTTCCTTTTATATCAAAGATATAAAATGACTCATTCTACTCAAAAAACCAAGAGATTTAAGCCCAGATATGGCCATTAATTCTGCTCAATCTAGGAGATGTTCTTATGGATGGTAACTATCTAGCACATGTGATAGATAATAACAAGCGACATGTAATCTGAAACTGATCACAATAATTGATTTTAATATCGATCTTATCTCAAAAAACACATTAACTTTCAAGGCACAGTATCACAAAGAAATAATTGAATTTCAAGTGTTCAAAGTCAATTACATGGGTTGCTTGATAGATATTATCAAGCTCAATATTTTTCTTTTAAGAGCATCAATATGCTCATAAAAATAGCAGCATAAGAGTATACATTAATTATAAAAGCCTAGACATAATATATATCTACTTTGTATTGATACTTTGTTTAATTAATTGCAAGGAATCTCCATATTTTACAATATTGACTACATCATATACCACCAATAAAAATTAAAAGTTGATGATGTGTTTTAGGCTGTATTTCAATTATAATGTGGCGTTTATGAATTAATGGTGATGTGCTCTCAATGAATGTGTTTGTGCAAATTTCACGGATCTGATGGATAGAGCTTTTGATCTAGTATAAGAGTGTGGACAAGAATTCCTAGCATCTTAATACAATATTGACAAATTCTATAAACATGATTTTTTTTTGAATTCGAGAGATGGCTTTCCTAACTCTATGAATTCAGATTCAGTATCATTACTCTAAATCTGCAATTTGTAAAAATTCTATTTCATAATTTGCAATACGTTTTTATTACAAGTACCACAGGATATATTAACTTGAAGTCTCATATGAAATTGGGTTCTAGACATGTTATGAAAACTTTCAGATTTTCTTGGCTAGAACAGAACATTGATAAGTGTAGTTAAGTGCAACAAGTTGTAAGCAAGCATATGCAATAGAAGTTATAGGTAAAATTTAGTATATAAATGGAGACTATAAGAAAGTGACAGATGTATTTCATAATATTAACTTCTACAAATTTCCATTACTCCCTACTTGAAGGTTATAAGGTTTATCAACAATTGCTTAGGCTCTTTCATCGAATTAAAGCTTCTGTAATAATGCATCTCAACAGTTGAAATCAGACTTTCCATACCTTATAAGGTTGGATTCCTCTCCAGATAGCGGGGACCGGACGCAGAAATGTCGAGCGGAACTTCGGTGGATGAGGTCGAGCTCCTTGCCGACGGATGAGACGACCTCTGTTGGCGAACTAGGATCGGGGCGGGAGTGGTATTACAGGCGCCAAGTGTCTTCATCGACTTGGAGAGGCGTTACGGAGTCGTCACGAATCGGAGCGGTTTGCAGGCGTTGAAGACCTTCGGGGCTGCGGCTGCATCCTTGCGTGCGTCGAAGGCTTTGTCGGCTCGGTTGCTGCGTCTGGAGCGGAGACGAGCAGACAAGGAGACAGAGCGTAGGATATTATGGGAGCTGCAATAGCTAAAATGCGCGGGTGTCATTGGTTATGTCCGCCTATATATGTTTTCGGTTCTCCCTCCCTTTCGAAGCGTCACCCCCCTTCCGCAAGAGTTTGCGCCTTATGAAGGCGTCGTTGCTGGCAAGTGGCGGTAAATTTGACAGGTAACACATGTGACTGTTAATTTTTTTTTTAACTAGAGTAATAGCAAGGATAGAAGTTCGTTGGCGGTCAAAACCAAATTCAGAGGAAAAAATTAACAAAAAATAGAAAATTGCGGGTATTAATACTATAGCGGGTAATTAATGAACCTTTAAGATTAGCGGGGATGTTAGTGGCTTTCTTAGTAACGACCAAGGGTCGTTACATGTTGGCAGGCTGTCGGAGGAAGGGAGGAGCTGCTGTGACTGCTTGGGAGAGAAGGGAGAGGGCTGCTGTTGGAAGTGGAGGAAATGGGGAGGAAGGAGTGGGGGTCGCTTAAATAGGCGCAGGAGAGGGGGTGTCGTGCGGCAAAAGGAATGGCGCCATTAAGTGCCTTAATGGCGCATGGCAAAAGGAATGGCGCCATTAAGTGCATTAATGGCGCATGGCAGTGGAAGTTTCTTCCTCAAATTGACAGGGGAAGGGAAAGAATTTTCATAAGGAAATTCTTAAAACCGCTTAAATTTAAATTAATCGCATTTTTTTGCCATTTGGCGTCCAAATACAACGAAACTTGATATCGAGGTGTGTTATGATATAACGAACACCACGATAAAAACTTCAAAAATTTGATAAAAATTTCTGATTCGGAGTAATATTTTATTTTATATTAATTTTTGAGGTTAAAATTTTCTAAAATTAACCACGATAAAATTGGTGCTTAGAATTTGATGAAACTTTACGAGAAGCTTTTAAATAATATACTTAACATAATGACATTGAAAATGATGAATTCAAGCACATATTTCAATGTTCGTGATTAAATAAAACGGGAGCTTCCGTTATTCGGATTTCTTCCAAAGTAGGGCACTTTGATCTTTAAAATTATTCTTACCCATGGTATTTTTGTTTGCCATAATTCGAAATTCCCTGGGATTCTGATTTCTAAGGCGATATTTGACCTAAATCACAAAGTAACGATTTTGGGTCGTTACATTAACTCGGTTCTCTGTGAAAGTGTTGACCTGTCACTGCAAACTCTCCTCGACTGACAGAGTGTGACACTGGATGATTGGCCACCCATACCCCAGTATCCTCCAAACTGCAGAATCAGAACGCCGAACAGTAAAATCCTCATCCCGGTGGCGGTAGCGGAGCTCCATGTCTCTCACCCAGAGGAGATCCTTTCTGCTGATATAGCTGAACGTGTGGCGGGCTACCAGAATAATCCTCCATAGCCTCAAGTCTTTGATCCCAAGTTCACCGGCCTAAAGCAGTCGGCAGTCTTCCTGCCACCTCACGTAGTGCATACCACTACCCTCTGCTCCTTCCCAAAAGAACTTACGGAGAATAGCCTTAATGTTCGAGAGGCAGGAGTCCGAAATCGGGGCAACTAACATCAGATAGTTGGGGGTCATGGTGAGCATGGATCTGATCAAGCACAAACTGCCAGTAAGAGAAAGATGGCGACTGCTCCACGAGCCCATCCTAGCTTGGGTCTGTTCAATAATTGTTGCAAAATCTGCTCTATGCGGAGGTTGGTCAGTGAGGTAGTTCTCACTGATATCTCTCCCGGGAACAAAGGCACCTTATAGGCATGTAATTGTAAAAACTTGAGCCCGTATCTCCAATTGGAACGCCCGATATGTTACCTTCAATCTAATAAAAACCCAATTTAAATCTCAACCGTCTAAGTCCATTGGGCTTGATTGGGTTTTAGTATATTCTATACTGCAGCTATATGTATACTCAATGTAGCCTCACTTATTTATTAGTTAATATAGAGATTTTAGCTTCCACTATTCTCTCATTTTGCTCTTTGTCTTGTGTTTCTTCTTGGTATCAGAGAGATACCATCCTCTAAGTCTGCCTTCCCCCACACTAGGACTCTAATTAACGATTCCGATTTCGACGTCTTCCTTCATCATCCAAAAGACGACAAGATCTAGTGAGACTTCTTTCTTAGTCCAAACGGAACCCTCAGATTGACGTTTCTCCTCTTCTATGGAATCCACAAATGTTGGCTTCCAATCTTGCGATGCTTCCAGATCTCACAGTACCTCCCTCATTGAATTCAAGAATTTGAAATTCCTAATTTCTAACATTAAAAATATCATCCACACCTCACAGCAGATAACTACTCCATTTGGAAAGCTCAATGGCTCCAAACCCATTATGCACATCTCCAGCCCAGATTACTCCTCCTGGATCTCAGCTGATTTGAACCTAATAATAGTCTTATACTCTATCATATTCCCCTCTATCCTACCCTACATTATTGAGGCCACCATCTGTGCTGATGCATGGAACACGCTAGCCAAACGTCCCCAGTCCACCGACCATACTTGAGTTATTCAACTCAAGAATAAACTCCATAGCATATCTTTGAAGGATAGATCTAGGCATGTCTATCTTTCGGATTTTAAATCCATCGTGGACAGAATTGCAGCTGCTGGGTCCAAAGCTGACATTGAGGATGTCATCCTCTTCACGCTTAATGAACTCCCCTCCAATTATCAAGCATTCAAAACCTCCATCCGTACCAAATTGTTGCCAATCAGCCTAGACGACCTCTACTCTCTCCTCTACACTGAGGAAATCAACATTCAACAAAATCTTCACAATGAACTCCAGCTCAGTCACTCACAGCCGGTTCACAATTCCAAGCATCGTCTCTCTTTTCTCCGGTCGGTACCGGGGACGGGGATGCGGTCAAGCCCCTGCTCCTTTCCAAAAACCCTACTCACCACTAAAAAACCCCAAGCGTCCTTACATAGAGTGCAACATTGCAGCAAGCTAGGACACTCAGCAAATAACTGCTGGCACCTCATGAATTCCGGCTACAATAACACATCAATTCACTCTGCAGCTCTACGCACAAATGGTTCACAAGCCTCCACCTAGTACCTTGATTCTGACACTTCCATCCGTATCACCAATGAATTCAATAATGTATCAATGGCCGAGCCCTATCAGGGAACCAATCTGTTGACGGCTGGCAACGGTCAAACTTTTCCAATCTCATGCATTGGTAATGACATTCTTCCCATACCCAAGCATAAGTTCCTTCTCAAGCGTCTAATATATGCCTTTCAATATAAATACAATCTTTTATATATTCACAAGCTAACAACTTATAATTCATGTTCAATCTCATTTGATCCAACTTGTTTTATCATAAAGAACCTCTAAACAGCCACCCCTCCCATTAGATGCCGATGCACAAACATACTCTACACGCTTCGCCTGTCGTCTGAGCCTCCTCCTCGTCAGATCATTTTTCGTTCATCCACGACAGCCACTACACCTCCATGGCATCCCCGACTCGGTCATCCCTGCCATGACATTCATCATCTTCTCCTCAAGCAACACCTAACTCTCGGCTTCAACGATAACTGCGTCTCATGCTTGGTCTGCATTATTGCCAAGCATCACGGATTACCATTTCTTAAATTTTCTAATAGATCTTATAATCTTTTTGAATTTCTATATACCGATGCATGGGGCTTGACATTGATTTTATCCAACGAAGGTTATAAATATTACGTATGCCTTGTGGATGATTACTCAAAATTTACATGAATTTTTCCTATAAAAAAAAATCTGAAACATTGCAAAAATTCTCTCATCTATACAAACTCATTGAATGTCAATTTAATACTCGTGTTAAAATTCTTCAATCCGATGGAGGGGGTGAACATATATCAACCGTTTTTAAAAGTCTTCTAAAAAATCTCGATATTCATCACCAAATGTCATGCCCACACATTCCACATCAAAACAGAGTTGCCGTGCGCAAACATCGGCACATCCCAAAAACCACTCGCGCTCTCCTAAAAACTGCTGATTTACCCGAGCATTTTTGGGTACACGCAGTGCTCACTTCCACCTTTCTAATTAATCACCTACCTTTACTGAACACCAAAAACCATTCTCCATTTCAACTCATCTACAACACCAAACTTGACTACAATCACCTTCAAATTTTCGACTGCTTGTGTTTTCCTCTTTTTCCTCCCACAAAAGTCTATAAGTTAGGACTCAAGCCTCTCCCTTGTGTTTTTCTTGGGTACTTCCCACACCGTAAAGGCTTTATTTGTTACAACCTTAAAACCTCTTACCTCTTTATCTCCGTCATATCAAATTCATTGAACATATTTTCTCCTTTCTCTAACCTGATTCAACCACCACTATACCCCCCTCCACTTCACACTCCTATCCAAACCCTCTCACACTTGTTCCCACCTCATCACCTTTTCCTCAACCATCATCAAACAACCACATCCAGACAACTGATCCAACTCTCGGTCTCCCACCCAACTCACCCAACTCTCGGTCTTCCAATAGCTTTTCCAAGTTCACTCAATAGACCTCTCCGCAATCTACCTCATATAAATATCCAACACCTCAACCTTCTACCCCTCCACTGAGATCCAAGGCACAAATCCCCACACATCCGATGCTCACCCATCTTAAAACAGGAGCTATCAAACCCAAACCTCTCCATAACCTCATCCATTCTACCCTTTCCCCCATCGAGCCATCCTCCTACATAGTCGTCGCCAAATAAGAACGTTGGAAGCTCGCCATGGAAGAAGAATATTGTGCTCTCTTTGAGAAAAACACCTGAACTCTAGTACCTCCACATTTAGTTCATAACGTGCTCGGATGTCGCTGGATAGATCGGACAAAATAGAATGGCATGGAGGTCATAATAAAGCTAGATTGGTTGCACAAGGCTTCAACTAACATTGTGGAGCGGACTATCTAGAAACCTTCAGCCTCGTTTCCAAAATGCTGATCATCAGAACTCTATTCACAATCTTCCCTCACCATAAGTGGCCGATGGTACACCTGGATGTTTTAAATGCCTTTCTCCATGGCATCTCTAAGAAACCATTTATATGAAACAACCGTGGGTTTGAGTATTCACGATTTCCCTGTTATGTTTGCAAGTTCAACAAGGACATCTACGACCTCAAACAATTACCTCGCCAATGGTACTCCACTCTCATCCAATGGCTTCACTCCCAAGGTTTTTGAACCATCCAAGCCTCCCTTCTTATCCATGACACTACTGCCAGCGTGAATGATATACTCATCATTGGTCCTCAACAATCAACCTTCAACTCTCTCATCCAAGTCCTTACTCACTGCTTTCGTATGAAACAGTTGGAGCACGCTCTAACTTCCGTGGCATTTACCTCTCCAAAATAGCTAGTGCCACTGCCCATAGTCAAGTACGTACGCTTCCAACATCCTCTAAACCTCCGGCATGGAACAATGCAACCCCACACTCACTCCCGTAGCGGCTTCATCCTACTCCACTTCTACATCCTAACCCTTTAGATGACCCAAACTCTACAAGCAATTAGCTGGCTCTCTTCAGTACGTAACTGTTACTCGTCTGGATCTAAGCCTAATCGTCAACAAAATTTGCTAGCATGTGCACAACCCTACAACAGTTCACTTGGATCAGCTAAAACATATTCTTTGGTACGTGAAAGGGTCCCTCAACCGTGGGATTCAAATTGAGCCAAGCAATTTTCTTCTTCGTGCATATACTAATTCCGATTGGATCGGAGATACTGATGACCGTAAATCAACAACAGGCTACTACATCTTCTTAGGTACTACTCCAATCTCATGGAGCACCAAGAAACAAACCACCGTCTCCCGCTCATCCACGGAAGTCGAATATCGTGCTCTCGCCACAGCCGCTACGAACATCACTTGGCTTTACCGTCTTCTGCAAGAATTCAGAATCACTCTAGACACTCCTACTCAACTCTATTGCAATAACAAGTTGGCCATTGCATTCACTCATAATCCTGTCTTCTTTGTTCGCACCAAACTCGTGAAAGTAGACCATCACTTTATTCGCGACAACATCCAAAAGAAGGAGATACCGCTTTTCTGCATACATACAGAGGATCAATTGGAGGACATTCGCACAAAGTCACTTCCTGCAACACAGTTCAGTCTTCTTCGCCCAAACTCACCACTTGTCCAAGATGGTTTGTTTATGGGGGCTAATAACAGCCCAATTTAAAGCTCAGCCAAACAAGCTGATTGGGATTGATTAGTATATTATATACAACAGCTATATATATACTCAATGTAATCTCACTTATATATTAGTGAATACAGAGATTTTAGTTTCTGTTATTCCCTTGTTGTCTTCTCTCTCCCACGACTCTTCTAAATCAAGCAACTGCATGTTCGTATGTTAATTCATACATTATAGGAATATAACTAATCCGTGGACCAGAATCCATTGGCCAAGACATAGGATCTGGGTTACTTCTTTATGAAAATTTTTTATTTGAACGAGACCAACTTCCTGAATCATCATATTTAGTAGTTTAATTTAAGTAATAAAATTTTGATCTATAAACAGATTAATTTTATCATTGTAACTACTTTTAAGCTGTTAATGGATTATTCAACTCAGGAGTGTGAACTCTTGGAGCTACTGTTCATATTTATGCAAAATAGGATATAGGGAATATCTCATAATGGTCTAACAAAAGCAGTAGTTCAGAAAATGCGTATGGGTAATAGTGCTAGGAATGTGATTTGGACCAATGTATCATTTGAGGAAAGAACTAATATATCTATAATTAGGTGGGCTGGGTATGTCCGACGATCGGAGAAGTGCTCTAGTAATATCATATGGATATTATATAAGTTTAATTTCCTAATAGCTATAACTTTTTGTATAAGAGTTTAATATGGGTGATAAAAGAAAGAAAATCTAAATACATACTAAAGTATTTTTGTCACTAATAGAGATAGTTTCTCTATTTCTCTAAATGATTTATGGATAAAACGTACTTTTCTGTATAAAATATGAAGCCTTAATCTGTTGTAGTATAGCTTATTTCAATGCTTGTTTATGGCTCCTTCTATCTTATTATTCGTTATCTCTGATAAATGTTGTTTTATGAATGATAACATGCCGCTTTACAACAGGTTCTTGTGGAGCCTGGGACACCACATGGTTCAGATATAGTACGCCAGATGCGTTCCTATATCCTATGGATGGCTAAAAGAGTGTGAAATTCATTTCCATCCCTTGCGTTTAGATTTTTACAGAATTTGGTTACAGTGCTCAATTCATTTTTAGTAACTTTTATATTCCCTTTTTAGAAATGCCGCAAGAGTAAGAAATCAAATGAAGTTCCCAGTGAAGAAAAAAATATTGTTGTTGCTACAGATGCTTCTGAAGCATTTGTTGTTGCTCCAGTAAGTTGTTGAAAATTTGTTCCCAATTTATTTCTTCCTAGTTTTTTTATGTTTCTTTGTGTTTAGTGAATAATTGGGTTTTTATTTTGTTTAGTGTTCCCATGATGGCAAATGTCCTTTAGAAAATTCTGGTAAATATTGCCATTTCGTTCAACGGATAGAGAGGACGTCATCTCAACGTATTTATAAGGTCTGCGCAGCATCAATACTTCTTTTTATTTTGCATGCACGCATGTTTCTATGTGTGCGCGTGTATTCTTTTTTCTAGGAGGTAGATCTTGGTTTACTTGGGGAATATAGCTGAATAAGTGTGAACTTATGCTTATATTTGTTTTGCTCATTAAATATCTATCAAACACAATTAGCTGAAAAATATTATTTGCTTTTGTCTTAAAATCTAACAGTTCACATTCTAGATATAACAAAGTAATGCTAGAAAGAATCCGAAGATCGTGGTGAATGACTAAAATTTGGAAATCAACTGACAAGTGAAATGGATTACTCCCAGATCTTTGCTCGAGGGTACTATTTCATTGCTAACAACTTTCTTTGATCCATCATGTAAACCTCTCATTGTTGCTGTTTGGATCAGCCCCATTTAATCACTCATTCAATCCTCTCCTTGGGGTCATATTATAGAAAACCGATCAAGCCGATTTTGCAACGACATATTTAACCGGGCTATCTTTGGCTAGAGTTTTGGTAGAAAGGGATTTGACAGAGAAATTGGAATAAAAAATATGGATTGGCGGAGAGAACTCAGGATACTTTTAGGAATGCATGTATGAAAACCTCCCAACCTATTGTTCTCATTGTTTTATTATTGAGCATGGCGAGTCTAATTGCTTCAAGCTCAATCCTCATCTTAGGTCGAAACCGAAGGCGATCCTCATCTTAGGCCGAAACCGAAGGCGATGGAGAATAATTTCAAAAGCAACAAAGGAACCTTAACTCAAGTATGTTCAAAAAAGAAAAAATGGGGTGTCTATGAAGGCGATGAGGGTGATTCCGGAATCAAGATTTTATACCCCAGCTACTCTTGCCAAGGCTGGTGTCTCGGTTTTATTAAATGATATTGCTGAAGAGGAAAAAGAAATGCTTGTGATGTGGATGGCCAATGTTGGTGGTGAGGTGTGCACACTTGTGGCACGCTGGGGGCCTATGATGATGAGAGGATCCTAGCATTGGACGCAATGCCAAACACTATTGATGAAGTTGTGCATGAAATGCATGGTACCTTGGGGGCAGAACAGATTGAGGTTATAAATGCAGATCAAATGGATTCCGTTGATTGTGATATTTCTACCGATCAAGGAGATGTTGATATTGTTTTAGTAGATGTGGATGGCTGCTTGGGTCTTTCAGCAGTTTCTCGCACACTTGTTGATGATGTAAATAAAATTCATAGGGAAGCCAAAGGTCTTAAGAACATAAAAAGAAAATTCCGGCTTATATCATATGCTTTAGTGATATCTAGTTTGATATGAAGGTTGCCTCTCACCACTTTTCTGTTCAGGTCATGGAACAACTCTTGGGAAAGCAAAATATTGTTGATAAACTGGCCTTGGACAAAACTAGCTTGGTTTATAGTTATCATTTTGGGCAAAATAGTGGCCTATCCGGTATTTCAAGAATTGCTTTTTGGAATAAGGGCATTGGAGGTAGAAGTAAAAAATCTTGGAAGGGGATAACCTCTAAAGAAGTCACTTATACCATTACAGATTTCTATTTGGATAATATTCTAGCACTTTTGAAAAAATGACAGCAGAAAAGCCATCAGGGCTATAGCGCATTTGCCCCCCTCCATAAAAAAACTGCTGCTGTAATCTGGTCATCAGGAGGAGTTTTAGTTAAAGCAATAGTAGGGAAAGCATTTCGATCAAATTCCTCCAACAGATTACTATTAACACCATAAATGTTACTAAGTAGTTAAAAACAGAGCTTTGGATGCCATTAGGATTAGTAAGCTAATTATTACCATCCTTGATATTATGAATCCTATTTATACTTCTTTTCTTATTAACCTTATTTTGAAAATTATTAATATTTGTTCTCCCTTGAACCCAGTCCTATAAAGTAAGCTTTTTAATTTTAATAGGTTTCTTCTACGTCAAGATAATGAGCCAAATGAGCTGATGCTTTTTTCCAAGCTATTCAATACTCCAGGAGGCCAAATTCAAGAAAACCAGACTCCTTGTCATTAGCATACTTTTCATCCTTAATGATTTTGTTAAAGATATTAGCAAAGATAGTATGATAGTGTTGAATTTAGATTTAGACATTGAAATATAAATTAAGCTTTTCCCACACCCTGTGATTAAACCAACGATCAAATAAGAGAAATCTATCAAGCTTTCCCCACACCCTGTCATTAGTCCGAGCACCCATCATCCATGAGGCAGCAAAAAATAATGCAATTAACAAAATCTTCCATTTTATTAATATCAGGTTCTGTCCCTCACTTCTTCTTAGCGGCCATAAGAATGGTATTAAAATCCTCTCCAATAATCCAATGCAAAGAAAGATTAGAATAAATATGTCTCATAGGATTACAAAGGTTGCTTCTAATAGTTATAGAACAACTAGTGTAAACAAAAGTTCCAATGGCTTTAAGAAATCTGAATTCAGTGGAAAGAGTGATGGATTGTTCTTGGTCATCAATAACCTCTCAACACCAACCTTTTTAATAAAACAAAAAATTTATTATTACAATTAGAGCATACTCCATGGAAGTCATGGAATCTCTTATAAAAGGACAGATCTGAATTGCTAGCAAAAGGCCTTAGAATAATCAGAACAACATTTTGTTAAGCACCAGTCTGTGTAATCTATTTCGATAGGAGGTATTGGAAATACATTGAATGTTCTAAAGAAGAAAATATATCATTGAGAAGAAAAGAAATTGCTTCTAGTCTTGACCTTAGTAATCCAACCCAAGTATTTGGTTTTGCCTGTAGGTAACCAAAGTAAAATAATCCTCATATAATTTAGAAAGATCGTCATCAAAATCCTTCTAACTTTAGAATCTGGATGAAAAGCAAGTTCATCATAGTTTCATCATTTGCACCCAGCTCATCATTAACCTCATTTTCAACATCATTCTCATTACCAAAATATCCACCATTACAATGGTTATTAAGACCACAAGTAATTTCTTAATTCACTTGGGAGCATTCAACATTTTGATTAGAAGGTTTCATAGATTGGAGATCCTTAGATGGATTCTAAGCTTCAGCCACACCTCTAGTTAAGTTGGAATTATTGTTATGAGAGCTAGGAGTTCAAATTTGCTCTTCCAAGATAACATTTCCTTCAATTTCAAAATTAGCCGTACACATGTCAATAGGAGGACTAGTGTAACGACCAAATGTCGTTGCTTTTCAAACTAGGTCAAAACCCGCCTCAGACATTAGGACATCGGGGAATTTCAAATTAGGGCAAACAAAATTTCCATTAGATAGAAATAATTTTTTAGATCAAAGTGCGATAGTTTAAAAGAATTTTGATAACAGAAACTTTCGCTTTATTTTTCTGAATTAATTAAATCCAATAAATCAAGAACATTAAAACACGTGTTGGAATTTATCGATTTCAGTGTCATTGTGTTAAGTATATTGTTTAAAGGCTGCTCGAAAAGTTTCATCAAATTCTGAGCGCCGGTTTGATCGTGGTTAATTTTCGAAATTTTAAATTTCAGAAATTAATTAAAAATAAAATATTTATCTGAATCGAAAATTTTTGGCACGAGGGTGTTCGTTACGTTGTAACACACCTTGGTGTCAGGTTTCGTTTTTTTTGGACGTCAAACGGTGGAAAATATGCGAATAATTTAACTTTAAGTATTATTTAAAATTCCTTTTAAGGAAAGTTTCCATTTTCCTTCTTTCCCCGCCCCCGCCCCCCCCCCCCCCCCCCCCCCCCTCCCGATTTCGTGAGGGCTCCGCCTTCACACGTGGAAGGTTTCGCGCCAGGAACCTTTCCTGCGCCGTTTGGCGTAGGAATGGTCGGCCAAATGGGCCAGCGAAGCACACTCTCATGCTTTGCTAATAACATAGCGTGTGTAAGTTGCTAAGCACCTATTAAACCACAACATGTGACTACCACACCAAAACATATTGAAATGCGCTTAACACTAGCTTTGCTGCCATGATTTTAAGCAAGGGGCAAAAGTGCTTGTTACATTTAAAAGGATGGTGTTGGAAAAAATGAGCATTACCTGGAGGTCAACATGCTATAACACAACCGACTAACCTCAAGCAAAAACAATGCCCAGTTATCCTGCAACAACAACTTCAGCAAAATATCTCAATTAGACTAAATACTCTTCATGACTATTACAAGAAGTTAGTTAGGAAGTTGTAGTTTTTGCTGTGTATTTAATGAGAATGTGAGATCATTGTATGTTATTGGAAAGGTCCTTTCTTCTAATAAATTCTAATTTAAATTTTGTTTCATAGTACTGAAGACAACAAGAACAAAAAATGCACAACAAACAATCGTCCATAGCTTCATCCAATTCATTTAACAATTCATCAAGATTTGAAGTGAACTTCTCCATCCATATTTCCTTCACCCTTATAAAAATAATTTTATATTAGTAACACCGGTTATTTCAGGATCAAATTAAGATACCTGGGCCAGGGCAATGTGAATGACACTAATTTCTAAAAATAAGTTGATGTTCGTAGATGAATAACCAAGATGGCCTAACCTTTCCAGCATGGGAAAGATGCAACACTATGGTAATTTCTTGGTTGTTTCAAGCAGTACATCATCAATTCTAAAAACAACTGTCTAGTTAGGCAACGTTATAGGTACATGAAACGATCTCAAACTAAAATTTTTACAAGTAGATATTTTAGGTTTTTTGACTTGCAACACGAATTTTTCCTTTTTATATTAAAAAATTAATTTGTCATTAAGTGTTTTGGACAAGTGAAGGTTATTTGGAAAGGACTCATGATTCTCAGGCCAATACTATTATACATGCATTCCAAAATGTTTTTGTGAAGCATCTCAGTATATGAGAAATTTCAAGAAAACGACTATGATTAAGTTTGTGAAAGGATTGAATGGTATTTTTTGCAAGCCTCAAGTCTCAAATTAAAGCTATTGAACAGCTTATTAATGTCAACAAAGCGTTCAAACATGACATTACAAGTTGAAAGAGACCTAAATAATTCACAATGAAACGTCAAACTAGCAATCTTCACACCAAAAAAAGGCAGTAAACAGCAGTAACTTTCAAGATTACATATACAGCATTGGAAGTTTCATGAAGGAAATACTGCAACCTTCCGCACACAGAACCCAAATGGGCATTTAAAAAAATCATTGCAACAGCAAAATCTCAACAATTCCACTGCAGTATTATGGACTCTTAGGCCACATTGTTGATATTTGCTATAAGAAAAAACGAATACTCTTTAAAATCAAACTTTAAAATAATAAAAATTCAATGATACAGTAATCATATTAACTTTGACAGCAAGACAAATGATAGCATGGGTTGTTCAGAATTGCAACAAATCCTTCAAAGATTCCTGAAGCCATGCAATTGATAAATGAGCAATACACCAAATTATTTTAATTATTCAGGCCATCAGAAAACACCCCTAAAAATCCTCACATTGACGCACTAACTACTAGCTTCCAAGAACAACCAGATGCTCCAATTACTTCAAGTATGCATTTTGTTTCCTGCTCAAACATTGGCAAGACAAAAAGGATCTTTGGACTATAAATTTAGGAGCTACAAACTACATTGTATACTTGATTCATTTTTTCAGTGAATATAGGCCTGTGGACTGTGTGGGTGAGGTCTACCAAATAAAGACAGAATACCAGTTTTACATATTGGAACAGTTTAATTGCTCCTTGATTTCAAATTAGAAGAAGTTCTATATATGCCAAAAACTGCTTTAGTTAATCTCAACTAACTTCCAAAGAATAGATATCATTGTTTACTTTCAACTAATTCAGAACAGTGTACACCTTGAAGATGATCAGTTTAGCTAAAGAAATTTAATGACTTCTGCAATTAGTACTACCACAAGTATTATCTAGCCAGATTAAAGAATTAAGAATAACATACATTATGTCCAGAAGGAGTACAGATCTCCCCTTTGACATTGCAGACTCGGATATCCATCAAATAAACGACTCAAGGCACTGTAGTCAATAGAATCAAACATTTCAGTACCTAGTGATCCACATTGTCAAATTTGCCATATAGCAAAATAAAAAAAGCTTTTTCTCTCAAGCACATCTAGTGTAAATAGAAATTTGAGCTCATTCATATGGACATTTGGGGGCATCTTCATGTTGTGTATCAAATAATGGTTACAAATATTTTATTACTAGTAGATAATAAGTAGATATATGGACATATTTACTAAAACAAAAAGCTCGAGTAAGATTTTTAATTCAGAGCTTCATAGCATTCATTGAAACTCAGTTTGAAAAAAATGTGAGACACATTAGAACCAACAATTGTTGGAATTTTGGCTGCCTTCCTTTTATCAAAACAAAGGTAATCAAAATCAAACTAGCTGTGCATACACATCACAACAGAATGGAATAATAGAAAAAAAAGCTCAATATATTTTGAACGTTTCAAGGTACCTCAGATTTCAAGCAAATCTACCCTTGTGTTTCTGGGCCGATTATATCTCAAGTGCCACATACCTCGTAAATATAAGTAAACACCATCTCGACTTCTTAACGACTTCAAACCTTATCAAGCTTTACACAATAAAACCCCAAACTTAGACAATTTGAGAATCTTCGGTAGCTTAGCATATAGCTCCCCCACCGCAAATAATATAACAGAAATTAATTTTAGAGCCATAATCTTCATCTTCATTGTCTTTCATCCTAAGACAAAAAGATACAAGCTATGCAACTTTCAAATCAAATAGCTTTTTGTCTTTCGTGATGTACGAATTTATGAAAACATCTTTATTTACAATACGAAGAATTAACACCTGTAAATACCTCCATCGTTCCAATTGTTAGTTACAAGCAAGATCTTAGAGATTTTTTTGAATACAACACAGAAATACACGGCTTTACTGCACCGATTGCAACACAAAAACAAAATCACAGACACCTGACACTACTACAGAAACACAAAAACAAAATCACAGACACCTGACACTACTACAGAACAACTTTTCCACAAAACATCCAACAAGCCATTCCACATCAAACAACTCCTGATAGAAACACACCTCTACAAACTTCAGCCGATATTCCAAATCAGACACCGCCAATAGAAAACGATCAATAATTAAGCTCATACCAAACCAGATATGACAGAATCATCAAAAGGCCTACACACCTGTAGAATTTAAATTGCACATCTCAGCAAAAAACCACCAAACGTACTACACCCCTTAATATCAACAATGTTATTCTACAACCAACTCCACATCTCACCATAAAACATTTCTGCTATATCGTCACAAAACCAAAATGCTATTTAGAAGGAGTCAACCTTCAAATGTGGCGTGCTGCAATGCAAAAAGAAATTCAGGGACTAGAGTGTAATAACATATGGACAGTTACTGACCTGTCACATGGAAATCATTCCATTCGTTTCAAATGGGTATGCAAATTAAAATTTATTTAGATGACACTCTGAAGAGATGTATATCATGCTAGTAGCAAAGGGTTAAGCTCAATAGTTTGGAATTGATTTCTTAGACACTTTCTCCCTCGTCCTCAAAAAGACTGCTATAAGAACTTTAATAGCAATTGCAGCCATCCAAAATTGACGTCTCAATCAATTGGATATCAGCAATGCTTTCATACATGTAGAATTAAATGAGGTGGTATACATCGTGTACTATCACCAGGTTTTTACCATAAAGAACTAGGCAAAGTTTGCAAACTTCATAAATCATTGTATGGCAATAAACAATCCAACAGAAAGTGGAACACCAGATTAACCAATGTTCTCATTGCGAAAGGATAGAACATATCTACTGCTGACCTATCACTCCTCAAAAGAAACCAAGATTCTTTCATTGCATATTTAATATATATTGATGATGGCATAATTGTAATCAATGACAATTAAAAAATGCTAAAGAAATAATGAATACCTTCATAATGATTCAGATTAAGAAATTAGAATTTAAAATACTTCCTACGTCTAGAAATAGCAAGAAGCTCATGCATTGGATCTGCTAAAAACTGCAAATTTCCAAGGATGCAAATCTGCGATTACAAATTTGAAACCAGCTACTAGCTTATAAGAGAACAATTACATGACAATACTCAGTAAAGACAATTTGATTGGAAAGCTCTGCTATATGTTCGTACATGTCTAGATATGACTTTTGTAGTTCAGTTTCTTAACAAGTTCACAACAACAAACCTACAAGCACTACATAGAATACCGTGATGCATCAAACTAGCATCTGGAATTGGCATTTTTTTTTCCTCCACAACTCTGCAACTCAAGGGATTAAGTGACTCGTCTGGGCTTCATGCATAGATACTGTCAAGCCAATTGCAAAATATTGCATGCTCATAGATACATGCAAGAAACAATACACAGTATCCAACTCATCATATGACTGTAGCCACCATGAAATCACATGGCTATGTCGCTTTCTCGGTGAATTAAATGCATCAACACCTTCACTATCCCTCTTCTTCTTTGAAAACCATTCATCTATTCATATCACCAACAATCATCATTCTTACGGGAGGACGAAACACATTGAAATAGATTCATACTATGAGACAAAAATTGCAAGAAGGAATTGCTCGACTAATACCAATCAAATCTTCTAATCAGTTGGCAGATTTCCTCACATTAGCTCTTCCTTCTTCCATTTTTATTTCATCAATCAACATGTTGGGCTTGCATAACATATACGCTCCAGATTGTGCCAGTGGGGGTTACAACTATCACCTGGAGCATATACGCTCCAGATTGTGCCAGTGGGGATTACAACTATTACCTGGAGCTGAAGAAAACCAGCACTATTTGAACATTTGGACATCAATACGCAAGTCCACAGAAAACCAACATCAAGCTAAGACAATGCCCAGCGGTCCTGCAACTACTTCAGCAAAATATTTCAATTAGAATAATACACTTTTTTGACTAATACAGAAAGCTAGGCAAGAGAATATATAAGCTGTTGCCATTTGTTGTAATCAAGGAGCAGCATATAAAAAGGAGAATGTGAAATCAGTGTATTTTAGAAAAGGTTTCTTTCTAAAAATTCTCTTTTCATATTTTCTTCAGGAGGTGATCTAAACTACGCATAGTTTCAGTAGTATTCAAGCACAAGTTTGACACTACTTGATTTCTTATGGTATTTCACAAAGTGGCGAATTCTCTCAACACCTATCCCTAGCTCCCCCAATGCTTGACAAATTTGATTGCTGAATTTAAAAAGCTATCGATTGTGTTTAGGGTTGATTGTGTGCATCACTATTCAAACTTTTTTGCAGTTGCACCTCCTGATACAAGCTATTCAAAAAACATGACATCATAATTTAGTAAATCATTTATCTTCTTATGCAACACAAATAAAATAATCACAAAAGATCTTCATCCAGAAGTCTCACATTTCTTCTCCAGCTTTACTTTGGTGCCTAATATTCTTACTGGAATATTGCTTATGTTCAATCATATGTTATCATGATGAGCAGCCATAAAAGTTTATTTTTTGGTTTTCCATAAAAATGATGGCTCCTTTGTTCAAGAATGAGATGGTTTTCTCTGAATCTTTCTTGCTCTCATAATATGGGACCTGCATTTAATTCTAGTAACTGATTGCCTTAGGAGATTTATTTTTAGAGAATTTTTACTTTTTGATAGATTTGTCTCGCTTTAGTTTCTGTAGATATCTATCGGAGTTGATAATTACTTGGAATTGCATTGACCGTCTTTTATCATTGCAGCGATCCAAGGGAGAGTCACTGCGTGGTTTTGAGGATGAGAAGTTTTGCTTTGTTGCTTTAAAACGTGGGAGCAGGCCAGAGTAAGAGCTTTAACGCATGAATGATACATACAATTTGAAAATCTTTTAATTGGCTTCCTATTCTTATTTTCGGGCAAATTTTGTTCTGGAAATTATTGTTGAAGGATGATGGGGGTTGCATTTATTGAATGCAAGTTTGTGGTAAATAACAAGTAGTTTGTCCTATAAAAGAAAATTTATCTGATGCATCGATAATATGCACCCTAAAATTTAAGTCCTGTTTGATTGCAGGATTAAGGGGATTTTTGTGTTTAATTACTTAAATCTATCAATTCAGATTGTGAATCACTCATAAATGTTTAATAAATGAAGCTTAAGCTTAAAACATACAATTTTCTAAAACATAATCACCAACCAGAAGAGATTTAAGGTATTTGTATCTATATGGTTGACAAGCACAAGTCATAAAAGAAATAACTATTAAACTTAAAACCATACCATGTGCATGAAATCAAATTGCGTTTGAGTTTACCACTTACATTTGAGAGCAAAAAACTTGTAACTATCCATAACCTCTTTGTATCTGCCCAACTACTTTGCAACTACCCAACTATCTTAATTACTATACAATGGGGGAGTATAAAGGAGACGTAATATTTTTTTGTTAAAGCACTTATAAGATAGTTTCTTCTCATTATACCTTTGCACTCTCTCATATCACATGGTACAGAGCGACCATCATTGGTCAAAGCCTGCACGCTTAGCGACGATCGCCATAAACGACTACTGTCAAGTCTCAGAGCTGCCATCCTCGACTGAAATAAGCCAAAGTGCTTTTTGTGTCGAGCCTCAGAGCTGCCGTACTACATATAGACTATATGAAGTTCTCTTTGCGTGAGCCGCATAGATTAGCACGAGATAGGAAGGCGCTTTGTTTCCTCGTAGGTGCCCTCTTTTTTCTCATCAGGTGGCCTCCTTCAAATCGTTGCATTGCGCTAGCAGAGAGGCGGGCTAATAGATGTTCATTACCTTTTGTCGGTTAGTGTTGAGCCCCTAGCGCTTTGATAACGACACTAAGTTCCTTCGGTAGCACAACATTAAATCTCTGTGGCCGTTGCTCTAGCTGTCAAAGGCATTGCGATCACACCAACACTCGACCTATGAACACAACGTCATCTCACCAATTTGCGACCTGCTGTGCACAACACCAATAGCTTGCGCAGGAACTGCAGCCCATTTGAGTCAACTCTACGACAACACTGTTGGTGTCGTAGTCTACTCATGCGACCAATTGCCAATCTGCTGCTGCCTCCTCCAAGAATTTTCCCTCTCACGACAGTGAACTTACATAATTTATGGACAATCTTTTCCCTTGAGTCTAGGCCTGTTACACTCTTAATGGCTCTCAAGTTCGTTTTCGAGAATGTTGTCATTAATCAGTTCTTTCCCAAAAATTTCCTGATATGGCGTGTACAGGTGGTTAGGTTATTCCAGGAAAATGGGCTGGTGGCGACTTCCTCAGTGGCTCTCCCTCTCCAGAACCTCAAGATGCTGACTATAAGCACTTGTTAATGATCAATCAGAATCTCATCCCAACAAACTTTTCTACAATCTCACCAATAGTTCAGCCTCACATTCTTGATGTTGACACATGCAGTAATGTGTGCGCTATGTTATAGCATTATATGTAGTTCTCCAACCGATTGCATGTTATACAACTCAAGAAAAGAATGCACAACATGCGATGAAGGATAGATCAATGTCGTTATACTTAAAAGATATCAAGTCTATCATTGACCACATTGCTGCAGCAGGCTCGATGGTTGACATTGAAAGCATCATTCTTTGTACCCTTGACGGACTGCTTTTGCAGTATCAATCATTTATGATAGTGATCAGCACTTAGTTTCACCCATCAGTCTTAGTGATCATCTTTTAATTTTATGCAGTGAAAAAGTTAATCTCTAGAATGATGCTGACAAAGAACTATAACATTACTCATGCTCAATCACAATAAACCATCTATTGTTTTTGGTTCATGGAAAGAGGGCAAATAAGTCATTGTTCTAGAGAGACAGAGGTAAACGTGCAGTGACATTCAACCTAGCATTGAGGAAGATCATCCAACAATAACACCTTTATTGAATACCAAATTTGCGATAAACCAGGCCACTCAACCATTGACTACTAGCATCACCCTGATCTGACCTACATTAGAATCTCAAATACTTAACACACATTGCTATTCAACCCAATTATTCGAGCATGAGAATTGGCTCTTGAACTTTGGAGTATCCTCACCAACCACAAGTGTTCTTAATAATCTACACCTTTGAGACATACAAGGGAAATGATACCTTCACAATAGGCAATAGACAGATTCTTTCAGTTTCCAAAGTTGGCGGTGGCATTCTTCCGACAATGCTTTGTAAATACCTGATTACAAAACTTCTCTATGTTCCTCAGACAAAATACAAACTACACTCTATCTATTAGTTGACCACTGATAATTCTTACTCTATTTTAATTGATCCACACAGCTACTACAACAAGGATCTCAATATAGTGGAATTTCTCTCCATGGACCAAGCGGAAATGGCCTCTACCGAACCAACCTTCAAGCTCAATCAACTGCTTTTGTTACCATACACACCACAAATGGAGGCTTTGATATTTTTAACATAATCGTCTTCAATGTCTTAGCTACAACACCTTGTATCAACTAGCAAATAATCATTCATATATTACTTGTTATAAAAATACTTTCTATGTTGTGCGTGCACCATAAGAAAATATCACAAATTCTCCTTTTTTAATATCTAACAGCTGTTTGCATTAAAAAATACATAATTTATTGTGACATCTAGGCGCCTCTCCTACAGTTTCCAATGAAGGTTATTGTGTCATATTCATTGATGCTTTCTTATGATACTGTCATCTTTTCCTATTGAAATACAAATTAGACGTGTGCTAAATTTTATCAATTTCAACATTGAATGACAATTTAATCACAATCAAAATCGTATTGTTAGATGGGGGAGGGGAACGCCAAAAAAAAAGATTGAATCTATTCTTACTCATATGGACATCAAACATCAATTTTCTCGTTCTTATACATTTCAACAAAATAGCGTAGCTGAATAGAAATATCGTAATCTCAAACTATTTTGGCTCTTCTAGCAACATTGCACCTCATAAACCGTCTGTCGCCACCAAATACAATGTCTCACCAAATGAAAGACTTCGCGACAAACATCCTACAAAGTCTCACCTCAAACCCTAGCTCTTTTTGTTTTCCTCTTATATCTCCAACTCGTCTGAAAAATTTTTCCCACCGGTTCTCACCATTTGTTTTTCTCACGTATACTTCTCAACACAAAGACTATAAATGCTATAATATCACAAACAACATAACTATTATATCCGATCATGTTGTCTTCAACGAACTACAGTTTTCTTACCAAACGTCTCAACCACAATCCCAACCACCGACCACTTTATTAACTCATTGTTACACTCATCCTCCCTCTTCCTCCATTAAGCATAACACCACTCAACACAATCTCCCATCCTCCATAATGCCCACCACTCATCCCAATCACACAACTGGAACCATCAACTGCTTTCTCCAAGCCCCACCAACCCCACCATCATCTTACAACATTGATTACTAGGTCGAAAACAGGGCACTCAAAAAAATCTAAACAAACCTTTGATTTTACTGCCACCATACATCCTATTGACACGTCTTTCACTTACAAAACAGCTGCCAAACATTCTCATTGGAGGGAAGCTATGGCAGAAGAATCAATGTCCTCCAATGTCAAAACACATAGTAACTTGTTTCTTTGCCAAAGGAACAAAACAATCTCGGATGCAAACAGACATTCTAAACAAAACTCAATGAAGATGGCACTGTCGATCGCTTTAAGGCACGACCGATTGCTTAAGCTTCAAACAACAATACGACATTGATCACACAGAGACTCAATTCAGTGGCTAAATTGCCAAGAATCAGGGTTCTTGTAACTCTTATCATTTTTCACTAATGGTTAATAGTTTATCTGAATGTTTTCAAAGTTATATTTCATGGGTCACTTCAAGATACAATATTTATGAAACAATCACAAGGATTTTTAGATCTCGTTCACCCAAATCACATTTGCAAACTTAAAAAGGAGATGCTTGTGAGGACCCGGTGCCGAGTCAGCGGGAGCAGATCCAGCACCGGTTTGTGGGGGTGATGTGAAACAACAACAACAAATCCTCTAGCTGCAGGATCATATTGAGTGATTTAAGAAACAAATATATAGACATCAAATATAACTCATTTATTCATTAATTCATAAGTCTTGGATACAAAAGATCAAAATAAAAGAAAAGTTACAAACTCTTAAAAATAGTAAGAGTCAAAAAGAAAGCGGTGGAACAGTAGATAGCAGTATCAGCACTGCTCAGTTCTTAGCGCCTTTCCGCGAGGATAAACTCCTGATCTGGGCACATTTCAAAAGTGCAGGCATTTGAATACTAGTTAGTTGTGAAACTAAGTACTGATAGATGTATCTTTACAAATGTTAAATAATAAGTAAAATAATCAATATTTGACAGAAAATAAAAGTTGTACAAACTTATTCTTGCAAACCTATTTCATTTGCACTTGAAACTTAGCATAAAAATAATTGCAGTCACAAAAATAAATATAGAATTTTAGCGCTTGATATCTGAGGCAAAATATGATTATGTCGGACAAGTACAAAATTAAGAAAAAGGGGGTTCATTTTTGTGTTATATATCTCAACTTCCCTCTATACCTGCCCCCTCAAAGGCTTATCAGTATAGGCTTCTTATGACTCCCGATGTCGGACAGCCCCGTCCTAGTGGTTATCTGATCATACAAAAAGTATAAATCAACATGGAACCCTTGCTTTTCACTTATCCAAACTTGTTCATATATCATTTTATGTGATTTTAAAAAGCATATTAATCAAATTTGTGCGATATTGAGCAGAAATGCATATTTAAACAAGAGTAATAAAAGACATGATACATTGTTCTTTAAGTTCAAAAAGTTCAACAGTTTGGATGAGTGACAGTTCGCTCAATTTGCATTTAGGTTTTTGATATTTTAAATTAGCCTTTTTAGCTAATATTATTATCTTCATTTTTATTCTGTTTCTTTTTTGTTTTCTCAACTTGATAGAAGTCCGTATTTTTAAGTTACTGATGTGACAATAATATTTATAATAGCATTATTATTATCATTTTAATAATAATAATTATAATAATAATGTACGAAAGACATAATGGAAATGACTGTATAAATTGCAGAACGTAATAATAATAATAGTAATAATAAAAAAAATAAAAATGACAGAATAAAAATGCTTGAATTGAAATAGACAGTCATTTTATAACATATGTATAGTTTTCATTATTAATTAATGAGAACCATATTAATGTGAATGACGATATTGTATTATTTTTCTAATAATGATTATTAAGTATGTATAAAAGAACGAAGAAATAACAAAATAATTTCTCCTCTTTTCTTTTCCCCTTTCTTTATCTCTTAAACTTCTCTTCTTACCTTTGGGATTAGGATTGCCGGAATAATGGAGAGAGGTCGGAATTGGTGGCCGGACGGCTGGCCGGGGTGGCTGCAGCAAGCTGGTAGTGGCAGGAGAGGGCTGCCGGGTGGCCGGTTGCCGCTGGAGGGCTGGCCGGGGGTTGCTAGGTGGCCGGCTTGCTTGCTGGTTGGTTGTGGGAGAGGGCTGGGCTGCTGTTTGCTGTGGGAGCTGGTTGGAAGGAGAGGTTGGGCTGCTGTCAAGGAAGAGGAGTAGGGCTTATGGGGAGAAGAGGGAGTGGCTGAGAGGTTTTATAGATAATAAGGGGAGAGGGAGAGGGAGCTGGTCAGCCAATTTGGTCGACCATTCCTGCGCCAAACGACGCAGGAAGCTCTGCGGCGCCTGAAAGGCGTGACAGGGAGGGGCCTGCGATCGGGGAAAGCAGGGGGAGGGAAGAAAAAGAAAATAAAGAAAATTTAATAAAATTACTTGAAGTTAAATTTTTTGTATTTTTCTGCTATTTGGTGTCCAAAAATAACGAAATTTGACACCGAGGTGTGTTATGACATAACAAACACCCTTGTGCTGAATTTTTTTGATTTGGACAAATGTTTTATTTTTAATTAATTTTTGAAGTTTAAAACTTCGAAAATTAACCACGATCAAATCGGCGCTCAGAATTTGATGAAACTTTTTGAGCAGCCTTTAAATAATATACTTAACACAACGATGCTGAAATTGATGAATTATGACACGTATTTCAATGTCTTGATTTATTGGATTTAATTAATTCAAAAAAATAAAGCAGGAGTTTCTGTTATCCGAATTCTCTTAAACTAGAGCATTTTGATCTAAAAAATTTTTTTTTTATCTAATGGAAATTTTGTTTGCCCTAATTTGAAATTCCCCGGGGTCGTGATGTCTGAAGCGAGCTCTGACCTAATTTGAAAAATAACAACATTGGGTCGTTACAATGATGTGGTCTTGGCACTAATCATTTAGCACTTTACCATCGGCACAACAAATCCATCTTTGCACTTGAATAAGTGAGACAAAGTCATTACATATATTTTCATCTACGTAGATGATATTTTTGTGTATGTTAGCAGTAAGCAACATATTAATTTTTGATCAATGCATTGTCTCAAGCATTCACTATGAAGAATCTGGGCTACCCCAAAATCTTTCTCAGAATATAGCTCAGTAGCATATTGTGATCTTTTTCTTCATCAATCCCAATATGCTACATACATAGTTGTTTATTAAGGTTGGATTAACCAATTGCAAAGTAGATCCTCTTACTCATTTTACCGTTTTATTCTCTCCTGTTGCACAAATGACATTTGATTGATACTCAAAAAGTCAACACACCACTTTGGCTACAATATTTTTAACAGTTGCAAATAATAATTTTATTATTGTTTTAAATCTTTATTTGAGCAGCACAACTGAGACTCAAATATAATGTTTAAAGTGCCTCATGACGACTTGATACAATTTCAAATGGAAAATATATATGCGAAGTAAACAATGGCCATTCATGGGCTTGCTCCATTCCTCTTAATTGCTCAATTAAATGTTGTACTTAAATTTGATATTATCATAATTTTGTATGAATTTTGAGGAAATTCATACATCCAAAGCTTCATATGAGTATTATATAACTTTTAGTTTACATTATCAAATACGGTAATAAAGTTCTTCCAACTTTTCGTTAAACACATGATAGGTAGATGTATGTCATTCTATTTATTTTTTGTGCAGATAGGGTTTAACTATATTTAATCAACAACTTTATGGCCTTAATTAAGAACTCAAAAATATCCTTTAGAAATACATATCTAGTTCAAAATTTATTGCAGGTTAAACAATTAAAAATCTATTTCTACTGGTTTTCTATATTTGCAGGGAAGCTTGGCCACTTGATGGTGTGGCCTTTGAAACTTTAAAGGAAAAACTTGCTCGGAGGAAGCCAGAGGATCTTATCATAGATTTTGGTAATAAACATTACAGGTTCTTTTAAATTTTTGTTGCCGTTATTTCTAAACAAATGCTTGAATTTGTCTATACAATTGCCGCACTCTAGTCAAAATGTTCGATTAATTAGGGTCGTGATCATGATTTAGTTGCATTTCTTAGGTTGTAAATTTTGAATAATCGTTATAGTATGATTTTATTGCAGCACTATGATATCAGTGTATTTCATGTTTCTGTTTAATCCATTCATAACAACTGTTATGTTAGAAATTTTGGTTGAAAACAATATCCAGAATCTGGAAACCTTGACATTCAGAAAAAACTATAATCACAAAAAGGGAAAAGCAATTTCATTAAAAGAAAGCTCTGTGTATTTGAATTTCACTAGTATCATCCCACAGGTGGATCACTTAGAGGATTCCTTATCACAACCAGTCGATCTTCCTGGATTAGTTGGCTCTCCCTAGCTATTCGATTATTCTTATTACCTAGGCTTGTCGCATGCTTCTCTTCATGTTGACCTGCCATGCAAAAATGGAAAAAACAAACAATTTCTTCTTTGGTGATTTCTTTGCTTTTAAATTTTGTGTCACCCTATGCATGTACTAACTTGGAGGATTGATCAGCACAGCCGGTAAGCCTTCCTCGACTAGTTAGCTCTTGTTGGCTGGTCGATTATCCTAATGACCTAGGGTTGTTGGCATGACATGCAGAAAGGGAAAGCACAATTTCTTCATAGGTGAGCTCTTTGTGTTTTGAGTTTCACATGTAGCACTCCACTCATGGACTTGCTTGGAGAGTTGCTCATTACAACCGGTTAACCTTTCTCGACTAGTCACATGGCTTGCTCTCCATGTTGGCCTTCCACGATGGTTCGATGTCTTGGTCTGTGAAGAGTGACATTGTCAGTTCACACTCTAGGTGCCCAACTTGAACTTTGTTCTTAATTGCTTCCTTTGTCTCCTTGGTCTATATCGGTTAACCATCTCATTAACTGCTTATCTAAAATTTTGTGCAAATCAGCTACCTCGCTCATTGAGCATTTTGAATTTTAAACTTATCATTAACCTCTTAGTCAACTAATCCTGATCTTCATGTTGCCAACCATCTCAATACCAGCTAGCTACCTCTGTTTTGTGGTTTGCATCTCAAATATTGCACCTCGCTCGCTGTAAATGCACTATCTTATTAAGCCATTAAGGATGGTGTCTCTATCCACAAAATCTCTCTCTCTCTCTCTCTCTCTCTCTCTCCACATGATTACTCCATAAACTGTCAAATATCTCCCAACTCTATTGACTCTTTTCCAATTCTCCCAAAATTATTGGTTTCATCCAGACTCCATTGTATTTATCTCAACAGTACAGGACTTCTGCGAACTCCATTGGATTTCTACAAAATCATCAGATCCACCCTAACCCACTAGATCTACTCCAAAGATTTGAATCTTACGATGAAAGAGCTATTGTAAGTGAAGATGGAAGAGCTATTGTAAGTAAAGAGCCGTTAAGGGGAAGTGTGATTGCCACTTAAGTGTGAAGATTGGAGAAGGGAATACACAACTCCTTATGTAGGCCACGAATTTGTCGTTTTATTGTGCCTATACTCTTGTCCAATTTTTTATTAATTTGTTAGAACCTGTTGCCTCTTATGAAGACTCTCATGTTTTTTTCTTTGTAGAGGACCAATTTGAGGCTGAGGCCGAGGCCGAGGCCGAGTCCGACGAGTATTTCTCTGATGATAAAGGGAACGCGATCACACCTTACTACGCTTCCGATGTTTCCGAGACCAGTTTGTTTAACAAGAACGATGAGGAAGACGAGAAAGGCGAAGGCCAGCGTGGCCGCGCAGATCTTGGTGGTGGTTGGGGGCGTATTTTGTTCATGCCTATTCGCAGAGGCAAGCGGGTAACATTGGATGTGTGCAGGTCCACAAAGAGGGATGCATCCGAGGGAGCCGTTGAACGTATAATAATTTCAAAGACGGACAGCCCTGATTTGCATTTCCAAGCCCGCAAGTCTCTTTGGGGTGACCTGTGGCCTTCTTAAGTCCCTGTTTTTCCATGCAGACTTAATTTTTTATCTTTATAGATTTGTGGCTGTTAAATTTATTTGTTTTTTAATATTTTGCAAATAACCCAACAGGATCATTCTTCTTTCATTACATAGGCTCTCTTTCGATCATTATGTGCAGGATTTTGCATTCAGTGTGTGCACTTTGATTTAAACAGATATCCCCATTTTGGGGATATTGTCACTGTTTAGGCACTTATTTGGGAAGGCATTTAGTTACAATTTGACAATCTTCGCTTTTTTCTCTTGGATAATTTGGATGACCACTGATTGTTTGAAAAATCTTTTATAGATGGCACAAAAAATTCAGAGAATTTTTAACCAACTTGTATATATATATATATATTATTTTTTTTTTTTGTGTGGCCGGTGAGATTTGAACCCATAACTTCAGATAACAAATTCTGAGCCTCAACCACTGAGTTACAATACCATTCACTCACGTGTATATATATATGCCCACCTCCTCATGGCCGATTGCACTGCTTGGAGATTGAACTTTTTCCATATGAAGCTCTTGGATTGTATTAATTTGAGGGTATTCACTATGTTCTCCTAAAATCTTATTAAATTATGCAAGCAAATTTTGGATTGAGCCATCAACAGATTATCAATAGTAGATAAATGGGCCATTAAATCTATTTCTTGAGATTCCAACGTTTTTTCTCGCATATTGAATTAAATTTGATGGTAATATTTGTAACAATAAATTTCATATGCAGATAATGAGTTTTAAATGCTTTTTTTTTATTAATCTCAAGTCACCTTCAATAATTTTCTTATTAGTGAACTATGCCCATTACTTGATCAATAAAGTGAAACCTATAGGTTTGATAATTACTAAATTTAGTTTAAATAATAACTACGATTCTACATCTTTGTCTATGCAAAACTTCCAAAGTTGTATTTATTAATTGCTTAACAATATTTATGTTATTTTAGCAAACCACCATTACTATGTGTAAAGAACACTCATTATAGTTTGCAACAGCCACCTACCCACATTTCAAATTGCTCCACATATCCTCCTTTATTTCTATTGTGCAACCTTGTCTAATATCACTTTTCTTAGTTGCACATAGATAAAGGTTTCCCAATAATGAATCTTCCTTTTTGATAATTTTTTCAAGTCACCTAGTTAGATTTATTTGAATAGAAGATGGCTTGATAAGGTTTCATTTCAAGTTGTCTTTGAGCTATAAGTTGCTCGCGCTTGGCTGAGCCATATATGTTGATATCGAGTAGGGTTTAAACAAAAAACGGAACAAAAAGAAACTTGAGCGAGCGTTGAGAAACTGAAAATTTAAAGCAAGAAGAACAAACGCATAAAATAATTACAGCCACAAGACCGAAATTACGTGGTTCGGTGATCACACCTACGTCAACGGGGAGGATAGCAAAGTTTCACTAAAATTAGAGAGGAATATAAATGGTTTAAGGTTAGAGAACTTTTACCAAATTTCTCTTGGAGATCTTCTCTTGTATCTTGTGTGTTGAAACTCTTGCATATCAAGGCCTATTTATAAGCCATCATTGATTCCCAAGAGTTACAAATTCCAATCTCTAAATTAAGGACATAAAGAAAACTTTCAAATCCATAATTCTCGAAATGAAAGTTATTAATGCAGCAGTTTTTTAATACCATAATTGAGAAATTTAATTATATATATATAAAATTAATTCCCTTTAATTTTTCTTTAATTAAGAAAATTTAATTTTTTTTAATTTAGGAAAAATTAATTTCCTTTAATTTTCTTTCAATTAAGAAAAAATTAATTTTTCTTCAATTCTCCACCTCAGGTCTCATGTGTTTCACATGAGAACTGAAACCTTATACTCTCGATCAATTGCGACTGCACCAAGTTGGTTGCCTACGTATCACCCTCCCAAGGGAATCAAGCCATTCGTAGTTCCACCAAAAGAAAAGTCTATTAATGCTTCTCCAAATTCACCAAAGATTTACAATGGGTGAATTTCTGAACAGTGAGTACCTTTGTCATCATATCCACGGGGTTGTCTTTGGTATCGATCTTCTCTAGTAAGATCTCACCATCTTCGATAATATCTTGAACAAAATGATGTCGGACATCAATATGCTTTGTGCGAGCATGACAAACCGGATTAGTAACCAAAAATATAGCGCTCTGGCTATCGCAATGTACTACTATCTCATTTTGCTCCGCACCCAGATCTTTCAACAAGCCTTTCATCCAAATAACTTTCTTAAATGTCTCAGTAATTGCTATATATTCAACTTCCATTGTTGACAGGGAAATTGTACACTGAAAGGTTGACCTCCTACATAACCAGTTGTTGACCTTCTTTGATCCAAATCTCCGGCTCGATAAAGTCATAACTTGCATTGCTATTCTCTATAGCGTGGTCTTCATGTTTTGGACTAAGAATTCATGATCACGATTGATCTCTTCTCGACTTAATTTGATTTGAGATATAAAATTTCACTCACCCTAACTCAAGGTTTCATGGATTGGGATTCTCATCTATGATGTATACATTAATGAGAATTCTTTGGAAACTACCATTTAGCTTAGGTAATGAATATTTACATGCTGTACGCGTATTGCGTAAGCGCCCCACGCCAACTCCTAACTTGTATCCTCTTAAAGTTTGAGTGAATCGACACTTCCAATTCTTTCCAAACTGACCTCTTACACTCTAACATCTGCAGCTTGAACCTCAAAAGCTATATCACTAGTATTCATTTGTCACAGGTATTATTGAGAGCATGCTTCGCCAAGTTCACTGCAACCCAGACGAGGATAGGGGCCTTTTGGCGGAAAAGAATATTTTTCCATTAGGACATTTGGGCTTAGTTGCTATAGGTTCTTAAACATTATCCTTTGATTTTTCCTTTAGGTGAGGGTTCGGCTTCAAGCAGTTCGATTCATAATGCTCATCTATCAAATGGTGAAAGAAGTAGATCGTGAGGTTTTCAAATATACATTTTTGAAAATACCCCGAGTCCTCGCTGCCGATCCAAAGTGAAAGAGTCATACTATCATTGTAGGTTTAAGAGTTTATTTGCCTCTTACTTCTTACCATCCTTCTACTTGATCAATGGATGCTATATGTAAAGTTAGGATTACTTTTTTGACTTTAATTTTTATATTCAACTTTGCAAGCTCATATAATACCGTGACTTATAAAGTGTTATCAACTGAAAAGTGGAGAATATTACATAAAATTTTATCATGATTGGGTTCATAAATCTAGAACTACTAATAGAATTAATCAATTTTTAAAATTTGGGTGGTATCTGCCTATCGAATTATGAATATATTCTTAAATTTAATTATGGCTACTTAAAATATATTTTTATTAGTGATTGTATGATTAATAAAATGAGCATTTTAAACAAAGTTAATATTGTATTTTGGGTAATCTTACTTCTAAATTACTCCAAGCACATATTCTACATATTATTTCATTTCAAATAAAAAATTTAAATACCTTGAAAAATTATTACAGACAATCAAATATATAAAATAATTAGATTATACTGTATGGAAAATGTTATGGTTACATAGGAATATACACCAAAAAGTATCCAGGACCAATTAGAAATTTTCTTTTTTTGTAATTTTTGTATATATGTCTTATCAAAAAGTGCATTCAACTAATAATCTAATTACACATTGGATTGACACATCATCTATATATTTTAGTGTATACTAGTGTGTAAGTATAACAATACTCATACTGTATTTATGTTACACTATAATCAAATTATTTTATTCTAAATTTATATAGTATACCAAATACTTCTTAATGATTATTAGCTAATATTAACTATGTATTTTATTAAAAAATATTTCCACACCTTTGATCTGCTTGCTAGCTTTACAAGGGATTCACTTAATTTGCATTTACTATGACCCACATTTAACTTCATCATTTTAGTTACAAGATTCATAAATATGATACTATAGGAATCCTTAAAGTGACTATTCGGAATCTCTAAGGGCAAGAATATTCTTTGAGTCACTATTTTGCCATGTGGAATAAACCTAGACCAAAATGTGCAATCATTGTATGCTACGACTGTGCTCCTACCTCTATTACAATTAATATGGCTGGCATTTTTTATTGGATATCTCTGTTAGGATGTGGAGACTAATTTGATCATCAATGGAGGTGCTAATAAAGCTTTAGTGGATTTTTTGGAGGTCCCGGGGTGTCTCGGGTGTAGGAAATGGACCAGAGAGCATGGCGTTGGGGTGCACCCCAGCGCCTGACATTCAAATCATGGGTGCCATGGCGCACCACGACGCCCGTGAAATCAAATCCTGGGCGCTTCCAAGGTGCTGCGGGAACCCAATTACGGGCATAACATGTTCTAAAGTAATTTTAAGGATATTTTGGGTCTTTTACCATCCATTGGGGTTTAAGTATATAAGAGAACATGTTATGGAAGTTTCTAACCCTAACTCACATCAGAAAAATTTGTGGAGGCTACTTCTTCTTCCCAACCCTAGAGTGAGAGCTGGAGGAAAATTTGAGAGCAGTTGATTAAGAGGCATGAAAGTGGTAGATCCTTTTTGCCCTTGTGATAAGAAAAATCTCTATAACAAAGTAACATTATTATTTTCAAAATGGATTTTGTTTTATGATGTGGCTCCGTGATTTTTCCCATTCTTAAGTTTTCGACGTAAATCTCTATCTTTGGTTGTTCTTGTGATTTATGATGTGATTGCTTTGTGCTGTGGCTTTTATCTTTCTGTTGTTTGCTTGATTTCATATTTTTCTTCGGTAACACTAACAATACTCGTAGTATAAGTCCTAACAAGTGGTAACAGAGAAGTGCTCAAGGGTTTGTTGTTTGAGTGAAAGCAATGGTTAATGAAATGAGCACACATTTGAGAAGTTTAATGGCACACACTTTCCCTTTTGGAAGATGCAAATGAAAAATCAGCTCTACCAGAAATTGTATTTACCACTCAGAGGAGATGAGAAGAAATTTGCAATTATGATAGATGAGGATTGAGAAGTTCTAGATAAAATGACTTTGGGTTTGATTTTCCTATCATTATCTTCTTCAGCCACATTCAACATTGTAAATGAAAAACCTGCTAAATATCTCATGAAAACCTTGATGCGAATATATGAGAAGCCTTCAGCTTGTAGCAAGGTTTTCTTGATGAAACGATTATTCAATATGAAGATGGTGAATGGTGGTTCAATGACGGAACACCTGAGCGAGTTCAACACTATTACAAGCTAGTTGAGCTCGGTGAACATAAAGTTTGACGATGAGGTGCGGGCTTGTTATTGTCTTCATTGCCGGATAGATAGGATGGTATAATTACTGCTGTAAGTAACTCATAAGGAAATGCTAAGTTGAAATTTGATGATGTAGTTGGGCTGGTGTTGAATGAGGAGGTTTGAAAGAGATTGGACGATGAAGCATGTAGTTCAGCCATAAAGGTTGATACTATAGGAAGAAGTGTAGATCGTAACTTTAACAAAAATATGTCTAAGTCAAGGCTAAGAAAGTCAAGACATAAAAAGAGAAACCTGATTGCTGAAATTATGGAAAAGCAGGTATAGCAACCCGATGTTGTTACTAGGCAGATTAGACCTAGTTCTGATCAGATTAAGACAAAAATTAAAATCTCAATTTAAGTCAAATAAAAATAAAATAAAAAAATGTTTTTAGATAAAATGTACAAAGGGGATCTTACTATTAAAGTTTGAGCACAATTGGGATCTCGGATCGTCCTAAATTAATTTGTGAAGTTTTAACTTCAGAAATTGATAATAAATAAATTATAAATTGGAAATTAAATTTTCTTGCAATTTTAGGTCAAGCATCACAGAAGGATGCTATGTCTCAAGTTTCGTCAATTTTCGAGCTCTAGATTAACCGTAATGGATTTTTAAAGTTTTTGCATTTAAAAATTAATATAAAATAAAATACTCATTCAAATTTAATAATGTTTAAACTTACACATTCATTTTATTGAGATGGTCGAATTGGTATAAAGTTTGTAATTTTTGGAGCTAAATCGGATGGCAGGTGATGTTGTAATGCCGTTAACGACTTAACGACGACGTCAACAGTGTCATCCATCTAGGTGGTAGATCTGACGATTGCCGTTAGTTGCCGCTGAAGCGGACGACGCATATTTAATTTGCGCTTAACACCATCTGCGGTGAAAGTGATATGCGTCAATGGCGGTAACAACGCAAGTAATAGAGGTAATGGCGTCTTTAATCGAACGGGTGAACCGAAAATTTGGGATTTCAAATGCAAAATTCGGCTCAATCACTTAATCAAATTTGGTGATTTTGGTGTCTATGGATTCCTCTAATTAAGGCCTACCTCATGAACACCTTAATTTGACATTTTAATGGGTTTTATGAGATTAATTTTAGAGAAAACTAAATTTTCATTTTTAGCTTATTTGGGCAAACATTTTGCAAGAATTTCATCTCAATTTTCTCCTTAAAAATATACCCTTTATATTTTGGCAGATATGTTCCTCATTTGAGGACAAATTGAGCACCCTCAACTCCTAACCATCCAAGCTCTCTAAGATCAAATCATTTCCCTTGGATCTATCCGAAGTGCTTATTTATGGAATCCACTTAATCATAATAGGGCTGGACACTTTCTCATCTCCTTAAGAACTCCATTGATAACTACATCAAGTGCTGAAAGCCCTCTCCACTCCTCTCTTATTCCTCAAGTTTAAGACCTTCCATTCTACACCTTCCCAAAAGACTAAAAGAGCGTTAAGAGAAGAGTTTAAGCTTTCATCAAGATGATAAAAACTTTGGCAAGCTATCATCATCCTCCAACCTCTCTTTGTTCCCAAGGTGAACAATTATTTTTAAAAGTACCCCCTTTCCTTAATTATCTTGTATAAAGCTTAAATTAAATTCTAATAATGTGTGATGACTTAGATTTGATTTAAATCATTTTATGAATTGAATATAAATCAATTTTATGTCATGAGGGATTTACAAATCATGCCTAAGCTTAAGAGAAATAGTTATTTTTTTTAGAATATTTATGTTCTTGCTAATGATAGTTAATAATTGCATATATGTAATTTAAGTTTATATGCTCAAGCTCTCACATGTAATAGTTTTTTTTTATATTATCATAATGATAAATTTTTATTTGCATTAGTATGAGATTTATCAAATCATAGTTACTCTTAAGATAAAATTATCAAATTTTGAAACTTTATTTTCACTTGAAAATGAATATTCTTATGCTCAAAGTTCTCACATGTGATAGATTAGCCTTTTGATAATCATAATGATAAATTTTTATTTATATTCATATGAGATTTGTCAAATCATAGTTAGTCGTAGAATAAAATTATCAAAATTTGGAACTTTGTTTTCACTTACATGAAAATGAATATTTATATGCTCAAAGTTCACACATGTGATAGGTTAGCTTTTAGATTATCATAATGATAAATTTTTATTTACATTAATATGAGATTTGTCAAATCATAGTTAGTCTTAGGATAAAATTATGAAATCTTAGAACTTTATTTTCGCTTGCATAAAGATTAATAATCACATGTTCAAGTCTTTGTTTAGATTAATGTTTAAGATTTATGTTCATATTAATATGAGAGTTGCAAAATCACACCTTATATTAGGATAAAAATATAGGTTGCTAGAAATTTTAAGTTTGCTTACAGAAAGATGAATATCATATATTCAAGTATGCATGATATCAACTATAATCCTATTAAATTTTTATTTTCTCTTTTTTTTATATTTTTCTTTTTTTTGAGTGGCTAAGAATGATATCAATTATAATCTTACTAAATTTTAATCAAACTAATGATCCTTTAATATTTATGAAAGTAAATATTATTATGAATTAACATAGAAATGTAGCATTATATATGATGATAAATTTCTCTGATACCAATTTGATGTAGGATGGGGGTGATGGCATGCAACAAAATCAAATCCACCAATTAATTAACAAAATTAACATTGTATATTTAAGTTATTAGTAGATATGCGAGTCGCTTGTTGAGAATAAAGAGAAGTATTATAAGCGTTTACAAGTAATGAGAGCTAGGATTAAATAAACACACTTGTAAGGTAGGAGAAAAGAAATAAAAATAAATGGAGAAGATCTTACAGGAGTCTTATTATCGAATATGTCGCTTATGATAAAGAAGATTAACTTCTATGAGCAGTCATTCGCGGCATATCGAACCTTCTTTTCGCAGAAGTCATTCTCCAAAAATTGTAAACTACACCTCAAGAAGTCATTCTCTTAAAAATGAAGCTCACATAACATAAAGAACAAGAGAGTATTTTTTTATATCACCTGCAATACCATAATATATTTGAGGGTGGCTAATTTATAGCCATAAAATACATGTCAAATGATCATAAAAACCATTAACCAACCTCTCATGAAGGACTAAAGTGTCATTTTCTCAAAAAGGTCAAAAAAATAATATACTTACTCTCTCATGAAGGATTAAAATATCTTTTCACACAAATGATCAAATAAATCTTAAATCAACTCTCTCATGAAGGACTAAAGTATTATTTCACATAAATAACTCATATGATAATATATGGGCTAGAATGAAGGCCCATTTATGAAACAATTACAAAAGTTCATAAGACTCAAAAATAGAAAAATAAAACATAGTACCATTAAACTAATTTATGATCTGGCACGTCGATGATAATTTCATTGATGCCTTGCATCAGCACAATAAAATATAGTACCACTAAACTAATTTTTGATCTGGCACGTCGATGATGATTCCGTTGATGCCCTGCATTAGGTACCCATGTATTTTCCTTTACTGCTACTTATTCCGAGTTGAATGTCATTTTATTTTATATTATGGATGCATGGGTGTTAACATTTGATACTATTTTCTTCTGCACTATGATATTCTGGTATATTCATTTAGTGAAAGTTTCATTTACTTTACTTAAGGCATATCCTTCCCTTATAAGTGGATTATGGATATTTATTTCTAATCTAATGCTAAGTGAGTGATTGCCCCGTGATGACCACCACTTAATCCTAGTTGATCAAGGGGCAGCTGCCACAATGGGCTGGCGAAACATATCAATTAAGTTGATTGATTATTTATTTAACTTTAGCAAGTGATATTATTTGATTTTGAATTAGAACTTGTTAAGTTATAATGTTTAAACTTAATTCTGTAATCTGAGATTTACTCGATAGTATGATATTGGAGATCTTGAACTTGTATTCTTTCATAATAAATATAATGGGTAAATAAGATAATAATAAATATCACACATATTTTAGTAGAGTCCTGCTTCTTTGATTTTGTTACTTTATATTCATTACTTTTGAGCCTTTTACATTGAACATATTATATAAGAAGAATTTAATGCATGAAATAAAAATATTAAAAATTAGGATAATATTTGCATTGGGTTCATTATCAAAATGGGTGATTGTGTATACACATTACTACCAATGGACACATGATAAGGAGAAATAAAGATATTTGACACATACTCATTGGGGAGAATTGTGTCTAATTTAGTAACCCACCTTAGTCTTGCAGTTGTGTTTGACTCATCAGCTAATTCTGAATGTGTCCACAGAGTAAAGTAAAATAACTAAAATTAATTGCATATGTATCTTTTGCATATTCAAAATAGTTTAGTTTATCTGCTTTAACTCTAAGAAGCTAAATATCTTGCATGACAATTATAGTTATAGTACACTTATAGTGGCTTGATTAGCTAATTTTTGATATGTCAGTTGTACATGTTGTTTTCTATTTTTGCACAATTTTACTTATATTTCAACTTTTGTATGGACTTTTATTGTTACTTATAATCATATTAGAATGCTAGTCTTGATTGAACATTTTGACTTGGCCTACTATTATGTATCAAAGCTCAGTTTCACTTATTGTTTAATTAATATAAATCCAAATAATCATATGCATGATAGGATTTTCTCTTAGTAGCTATAGTTACTTTATAGTTTTTATGTATATATGTCTAACCTTGTTGCAGCTTATGGTTTAAGGTATGTTTCATACATACTTTCTTTTGATAAGTTATAAATATATTATTTATAGCTGTCAACTTTATTCGTGGCTTATTGCTCCTTTAGTTGTTGTTGTTGTTCATTTTAATTGTGATATATTAAAAATGTAGAATTCATTAAATCAGCCTAAATTCTTACTTTGACAATTGTCTAATGTAAGAATTTTCTTTCTTGGTTGGGGCCCTGGCATATAAAAACTAATATGTTAGATTCATAGTTGTTCATAAAGATAGCTTCAGGTGAGGAGCTTAGCCAGGAGGAGAACTGTAGAGCCCCGCCATGTCGCCGCGCGCAAAAGATAGGTATAATCAGATCGGCGGCGGAGCGGCGCGCCCCTCGGGGAGAAATATCCCGTCTCCCCGAATAGGTGAAACAAAACCCCTCTGAAGGGCTGCTGACTCAACCTCAAGGAGGGTTGAGAGCTAATACTTAAGATATGAGTAGTATCCTTATCCTAAGTATTAGATCGATATATACATTAGATTTGAAACACACTTAAGGAATCCAATGTATGCATAAGATATCAGCATTTCTAGTATACTGATCACATCATAATATTAAGTATAAGTAGTATATAACAGAGTGTAGAAGCTAAGCAAACATCCAAGAACATTCGTCATAGAAGCTGTATGAAAACATTTGTCTCAGAAAAGAAAAAAAAATACATCCAGAATTATTATAACATTTTACTGAAACGGACATAAAAGTTAGTACTGAACTGAACTAAGAGAAAGGTAAAGCTGAAGATGAGTCCACTATTGCTCCACTAGCTCCTCTTGAATCTCCTGGGTGTTCTCCTGACCTGGCTCAATATACTGCTTAAGATCTAGCAAATTGCCGGATCCCAAAATTACCTCGTGTTAGACATCGAGTCTAATATAAACATTTATAGTTATTCATTTAACATTTATATAACATAATTAAATCTATAGTAATAGTGTAAAGATAGATAAGTATAAAACTATACAAACTGAAGCAAAGTAAAGTAAAACTGAACTATAAATTGAATACTGAAGGTAGACCAAAAATAGTATTGGATCTAAAAACTGAGTAATCATCTGTAAGACTATGCTGTATGTCACTGAAACTGTGCATCTGAATGTGCCACAGCACTGTATGCTATTGATATATAATCAAAATATCACTGAATTATTATGAGTAGTACGGTCCAATGTATACATACATCCAGTTGGAAATACCGTTTACCGTAATGCCGATGCATCATAAAATTCCCCAGTCAATGTATGCAATATTTCGTAACTCATAAATCATCACTGATACTCATACATTATTATGATACTCACACATCATGCTTAGCTCATGCTCATGCTTCTAAACTACATGAGGTAAATCAAAAAAAAAATCCAGAAAATGCTTTGAAATCCGATAATAAATTCAATGTCTCTATTATGCAGAATCCTGCTAAAAGGATTCTGACTCCTAGGTTCTAGTTCGATAATTAGTTAAAGTTGAGAATTTACTTAAAATCATTAGTTGGAAAGGTTGTATACACATGGTTGTATATTTCCAAGAGAGGTGTATTTAACCTTTAGCTTGTTAAAAACTACACTTATCAAAGCGCACTATGATAGGAGGCAGAACCCAGTCACAATTTATATATCAAGCTAAGTCGTTAAATGACCTAATTATAAGCATACTTAGTTGTCTATGCAAAGTGACTTAAGATACTTAGTTTGCTTAAACTTCACTTATCGAAGCACACTACAACAGGAGGCAGAACCCGGTCGCAGTTTATGTCTCAAACTAAGGATCTTGTTCACTAATTGTAACACTCTTAGTCTTGGAAGATTTACTCTAATGGGACTATATTCGTCTAATCCCTCAGGATAGCACCTGGTCATAAGTTCACATTGGAGTCAATCAACCAATCCTGAATATTACTGAAATAATTCAGTACTATGGGTATACTATACTACACCAACAAATAACATGCATTCAAATAATTCTATTTAATCAATAAAGATTTATCAAGACTATTAATTCTTATGCTAAATAAGAAAGTCCTATACATGGATCCAAGAAGAGGGTGATCAAGGATCACTAAATATAGGTTCTACCACAAGAAAAAGTGTCATTCTAATATCTTAAGTGATTCCTACCACGAGGGGATAAGCTCAACTTCTAGGGTTAAGGGATCATCTAAGCTTCTACCTCAACGAGTTATACAAAATTCCCCTACCTCAATGTATATTTAAATTTAGGTCTTTAAAATATTTTAGAGGCCATAATATGCTGAGATACTTAAGATCTCATACCCTTAATTCTAAAACTAATATATTAGGTTCCATGTAATAGTTAGGTTTAGAGTGATCAGATCAGATGATTAAGTCATCTGATCATATCTTATTCTAAGATTATGAGATTTAAGTCAAGGATGTTATTTGAGTCAGATCAATTATTAAATCAATTTAGTTATATTATCTTTTTATGCTAATAGTATTATTTAGGAGAAAATCAAGGATCTAAAGTTTAGATTCAGATTAATCAATCACATAGATTTATAAATAATCTCAACATGTTTAATTCAAATGCTTAAGATCAATACCAAATCAGATGCATTATTGGAATAATATCAATTTCCTTATCTTATAAGCAAGTCAATTTAAGGATTTAAGAGTTTGGATCTTGATCAACTGGATTAGGGTTTGACCCCTTTCTCATGCCTAATTAAGATCAAATGTTTATTTATAAATCAAATGTCAAATTAATGAATTTGGGATGTATTATTGGTGGCAATCTTAGATATAGATCAAGTCTTAATAGCTTGATCAAAGTCTTAAGACTTCTTAAGTTAATTATGATGATTAAGTTCTCCATTTTTATTTATTCAATTTATATATCCTAAATTTGCATACATGATTTTAATACATCTCCCTTACTGTTATGAATCATATTAATAGAAAAATTTCAGAAACCCGAAAGTAATTAGTGTTAATCAAACTCTAAATCAATCCAAAATAATTAGCACATAACTACAAATCTAACCATCATAAATTTATACAATTTGGCTCATAAGTTTTATCTTATCATACAATTAATCAGAGACTAAGTTTGCTAAAATCTAATAATTACAAATCCTAATTTTCATTAATCATAGTTTAACAAGATTAGGGCATAAATTAAAATACAGAGATCAAAAAAATAAATTAATTAGCACATTCATTCTACTCTGCATAAGGAAACTAATGGCACCATAATCATGCAATTTGGATAAGAAATGAGTCATATGGGTCCAAACTAAGGTTTTTGACCTAAGGGGCATTTTAGTAAATTACACCTAATAAAATCTAAATTTTTATGCAATTTACTATTAATTGCTATTCAATGATTCTATTGAGTCCAAGAACACTAAGTTCTGAAGTCTAATGAATTAGTTATAATCATTTCAATTTCCAAGGGCAATTTGTTAATTTTCTAAGCTAAGGGGTCAAAAAGCTAACTTTTTCATTTGATGTCCAAATTCAACAAACTTAGTAGATATAGCTTCCTTATATCATACTGAGTACTTTAACTGGGAGTAGACCCAAATTGAACTTTAATTAGTCAAGTTATGACCTAATTAATGTTATAAGTATTTTGGTCATTTTCTATTTTTTTTAGGATTCAGAACCTAAATTTTATTTTAGATTATTGTTGGCACTGAAATTCTAAGCTATCTAGCATTTAAATTTTTGGATTTGGAGTATAAATGACTAATATATGGTCAAATAAATTTTCAGGACGCTACGGCGCGTTGTAGCGCCCGACGGTGATTTCACCTGTGCGAAAATAGTAAATGGTCGCATTTTGAACTTAAATACTCTCAATCCAGAGTATTCCATAATCGGTGCCATATATCAATGGAAAGGGTTTTTTGATACCTTTCCATTGACACCAAAATCGGCATGAACGGATCATCCTAACTATATGAACAATGGTGATAAAGGCAGGAGTATGCATAATGGATGAAAAATAGAGCATGAGGTATATTACTTTAAAGAACTTTAATGGCTTCCATAATTAGTCATAGATGTCTAAATATGCGAATAAGCATAATAGAGGAATGAAATGACCAAGGAAGAAGAACAAATGGGTACAAGGAGAGTAAATAAAAGGGTACCTTAGCCTTTAGGAGAGGAAGGAGAAACATTTGTTTTCCTCAAGACTTTTGAGAGAGGGAAGCTCTTTCGTCAGCATCAAGCTCAACAATGGGGGAAATAGAGAGGAAGCTTTTAGCTTGGCAGCAATCAAAATAAGGAGGGCTGAGGTTTCTCTTTAAAGAAGAAGAAGGAAGGGGAAGGCTATGAGCTAGGGAGTTATGAGGTAATAGGAGGGGGATGGCCTTAGCCATCAAACATTGCAATTAAGAAGGGGGAGGAGAGATATGGCCTTAGCTTTCAATGTGTAATAGGGAGGTAAGGGGTTAGCCGAATGAAGGGGGATGGCCAGCCGAAATTTAGTAGAGATAAGGAAATAGAAAAAATAAATTAGGGATAATTAATTATTATTCATAAATTTTAATTTATTAAAAATTCAGATTAAATAAATGTGTTCCGAAAAATCCTAAAACTTTACACCTAGCTAATTTAGGGGTGAGGATTCAACGGCAAAGTCAAAATTCGATTCCGACGATTATTTAATTATTCCATTTACCCGTGCATTTAATTATATTAAAATATTTGCGAAAATTCGACAACTTCCAAACGCGTCCAAAACATCACCCCTAGCTAATTTGAGGGTGATGATCGCAACGGCAAAGTCGGATTTCAATTTCGAGGTCAAAATAAATATCTCAATTTTCTAATTAATTAAATATTAAAATAATCCAAATATTGGATTTAGCTCCGAATCGTGCTAAATTTTTAGGGATTGATTCTAATAGCTAGATAAAATTAACAAAATGATAATTAAGATATGATTAGGCTTAAATTAAGCTGAGTAATAACCTTGGGTTGTTATAAGAACTTTCCTCCTGTTGGTGAGGCTTAGATAAGTTTTATTTCTATTTGTGAGCATGAGCATTTTCCTTTCAGTTCAACTTTATTCAATATTATAATAATTCAGGATCTGGATATATTTACTTTTTTATACTTTTACTTTGAGTTAAGCTATGTTCTTTTACTTATGTATTATGGATATGAATGTTGTATACTTTGCTTCCGCACTCTATTATTTGAGTATGCATGTTTAATGAATGAATTACAGAAATATGTGGCAAATTCTATAGTTATCAGTAGATTATGGAGGATACATAATCTAACTATCATTGAATATCTACCACCAGTAACCACTCTACTATAATCATGTTAATATAAGTGTTAACATGGCCATGTAAGGGTTGGGGATCCACACCTTAGTAGCACAATTTGACTTACTATTAGAACAAGTTGATGTCAAAATAATGTTATTACACAGAGAACTAGAAGATGAGATCTATATGGTGCAGCCCTTAGGGTTCATTAAGCTAGGAAAAAGGGACTTGGTTTGCAAACTGGAAAAATGTCTTTATGGGCTAAAGCAATCACCAAGGCAATGGGTACAATAAATTTGACCAATTTATACATTGAGAAGGATATATGAGAACCAATTTGATCACTGCATGAATTTTAAGAAGTTATCATATGGTATATTTATTTACCTTCTCATACATGTGTTAATGACATGTTCGTGGACACTTTATATCAGTCTGAGATGAATCACATGAAGTATCTATTGTTAAAGAACTTTGAAATGAAGGAGTTAGGGGAAGAATAGAGATCTGTAGAGATATAAAGGCAAGAAAACTTTGGCTTACCCAAAAGGGGTATCTGGAGCACATGCTTATGAGCTTTGGCTTACCCAAAAGGATGAAATACATTTAGTTCCATATGTTAGTGTTGTAAGTAGCTTGATGTATTTCATGCTTTGCACTAAACAAATAGTTAGGCTGGTAAGCAGGTATATGCATAATCTAGGGAAGGGTCATTGGCAAGTACTAATGGGGATATTTTGTTATTTAAAGAGTACAGTGGGTGTTGGACTATTTTTCTAGAAGCAATCACCAATAGCTTATCTTTGTGTCAGATACATAGACACCAACTATGCATGAGATTTGAACCATGGAAGATTAACGACAAGTTATGTATTCACTTTGGCAGGAGGTTCGATTGGGAGGAGATCTATAGCGGAATCATAATACCTAATAGTCATAGAAGCATTTAAAGAAGCTATGCAGATGAAAGACTTATTGGAAGACTCAGGTATGAAACAAAAAAGGATGATCATTTATTGTGATAGCAAAAATGTTGTATTCATGACTATAAATCCAGCTTGTTATGCTCGCACAAAGCACATAGACATTCGACCCTACTTCATTCGAGATATCATAAAAGACAAGATCCTAATGAAGAAGATTGATACAAAGGACAATCCAACATACATGCTTACCAAGGTGTTGACTGTGCAGAAATTCACCAATTGCAAAATATTGGTGAATATCATGGAACTTTATTAAAGTTTCTTTCATCGGAACTATGGGCAGCTTGATTCCTTTGAGAGAATGATACATAGGCAACCAAGATGGTGTATCTATAATGATGGAGAGAATATTTTGTATCATCTATCATATGACTTATATGAGATATGAGGTAGTGAATTATTGATTTGACGAAAACCATTTGGTGCAGGAAGAAGCCACGATGCCCCTTAGCGCATGACGCTCCAAAGACAGGCGCCATGGCGCATCCCAGCGCCTAGCGTTCACAAGGCATGAGCCATAGTGCGCCTCAGTGCCTGATGCTTGAAAGGAAGGTGCCACGGGTGCGCCCCAAACTCATAGCGCTCATAAGACATGAGCCACAATGCACCCAACGCTCGACACTCGCAAGACATGCGCCACGGTGCGCCATGGCACCCACGGTTTTACATGACCCATTTTGGGGGACGTATAAATGTAAAGAAAGAGCACTTGAATAATTCACCATCTTTGCATAAATGAAAGAAGATAGAATTTAATATATTGGAACAAATATTTGTTCTTGCTCATCTAATTTAACAAATACATTAGTAAATATAATAGTTTAAGTGGTGTCAATGAAAAGACACATCCCTAATAAAAAGACACACCTCAAAATACACATCCCTAATAGAAAGACACACCTCTTCACTCACATCTAATAAAAAATAAAAATATAACACTTATCTAAATATTAAACTCATCTTGATTTATTATATATATTTATTTATTTTAATACTCCCACTCAAGATGAGTTTTTGATACCATTCTAAGCAAACTACGAAGATGTTCGAATGGTCCTTTTGGCAATGACTTTGTGAATATGTTTGCCACATTTTCATGACTCTGAACATGTTCCACAGTAATGGCACCATCAAGCACCTTTTCTCGAATGAAATGATGCTCAATCTCTATATGCTTTGTCCGAGTATGAAAAATTGGGTTTGTCATGAGTTTCAAGGCACTCTCGTTATCCCCACAAAGTGTAGTAGCCATTTTAATCTTCATAAAAACATCTTTCACAAGCTTACGAAGCTAGATACACTCTTGAGCTGCTAAAGATGATGCCTTGGTCTCTGCTTCGGTAGTGGAGATGGACACGCAATCCTGCTTCTTGCTGCACCATGAGACTGCTGCTGACCTGCACATGAATACATACCCAGATGTTGACCTCCTATCATCTTTATCTCCAGCAAAATCCGCATCTGTAAATCCATGCAACACAAAATTTATGTTTTTCTCATACAACAACCCAAATTCTAAGGTTGACCCGACATATTTGAGAATTCTTTTAGCTGCATTAATATGTGGTTTTCGTGGCTCTTGTATATAACGACTCACTAGGCCCACCGCATATGAAATATCCAGCCTCGTGATTGTTAAATAAATCAAACTCCCCACTAGTGCATGATATGGCTTAGGATCCACTAAAATCCTACCTTCTTCATGAATTAATTTCAAGTTTGTTTCCAAGGGTGTGGAACATGACTTGCCTTCTTTCATGCCAAATCGCTCAACGATCTTCCTAGCATATTCAGTCTGACATATAATTAGTCCCTTCTACACTTTTTGAACTTCCAAGCCAAAGAAATGGTGAAGTTCACCTAGGTTCTTTATTTCGAACCGGATTGATAACTCCTCTCTAAGCATTGTCACCTCCCCATCATTATTTCCTGTCACAATCATATCATCAACATACAAAAGCACAAGAACATGTAGGTTGCCACGCATCTTCACAAATATGCTTGAGTCAGAATCTGAAGTGAAATATCCACAGAATTGCAAGTACTCTACTATTTTTCTGTACCATGCCCGCGATGCTTGTTTTAAACCATATAATGCTTTCTTCAACTTACAAATATAATTCGGATTCTCTTTGGATATGTATCCTTGTGGTGCACCATGAAGATATATTTATCAATATCCCCATAAAGATATGCATTCTTTACATCTAACTGCCATAATTTCCAACTTTTGCATGCTGCCAATGCAATCACAACACGTACCGATGTCATTTTCGCAATCGAACTAAACATCTCTTCATAGTCCTCTCTATGCTTTTGTGAGAACCATCGAGCGACAAGCCTAACTTTGAAGCGCTCGACACTACCGTCCGCTTTTTTCTTCACTTTATAAACCCATTTGCAAGTAACCGGGGTAACGCCATCAACCTTGGGCACAAGATCCCATGTTTCATTTTTCTTGAGGGAATTAATCTCCTCTTCCATGGCTTCTACTCATTGTTTTACGCTTTTAGCTTCATCATAGCACGACGGCTCCCGCTCATCAAGTGGGCCGGCAAGGTAACATGAACTCATTGTTACTAAATTTCCTTCTCTATAGCGGGCAGGTGGCACGATCATTCGATTTGATCTTCTATGAGTAGAACTACTCTCCACCTCTCCACCTCTTGTCTCTGCACTTGCTCCCCCATCACCATGACTTGAAGCATTACTCTCCCTTCTTCTTGACTCCGTCTCCATTGACGTTGAATTTGAAGAGTATGGGGCTCCTGGAGACACTGGTAACTCAACTGATTCTTCTTCAGTTTCTTCTTCAAGACTTGCTACTCCTCTGTTCTCTTCCAACATGATTTAGACCCTCCATCATATGATGTCAGTTCATCAAACACCACGTCACGAGAGACAATGAACCTTCGAGTCTGGGGGTCCATACATTTCCAGCCATTCTTTTGTTCATCATAGCCAATGAAAACACACTTTATGGCTTTGGCTTCAAGTTTTGTTCTTCGTATATCTGGGATATGAACATAACAAGTTGCTCCAAACACTCGCATATGCTTCACACTCGGCACTTCTCCAAATATAAGTTCATGCGGCGACTTTTGATTGTTCGGGTTTAATGGCAATCAGTTTATCACATATGCCGCACAAACCATTCCCTCCGCCCATAAGGCTTTGGGAATTCCTTTGGCATGCAGCCAACACCTACAAGCCTCAGTAATATGTCGAATCTTCCTTTCAACCACCCCATTTTGCTGCGGCGTGTAAGCACAAGATAACTCTCTTTTAATTCCATGCTTGCGGCAGAAAGAAAAGAACTCGGCAGATGTAAACTCTCCACCATTATCTGTTCTGAGCTTCTTGATCTTTTGTCCAAGCACACCTTCCACCCTCTCTTTGAATTCCAAGAACTTGTCGAACACTTCTGATCTCTCTTTTAAGAGATACACCCACGTGTAGCGTGAGAAGTCATCCACAAACAACAACATATATCTATTTCCTGAATAAGATGAGGTAGCTGTTGGCCCCATCACATCGCTATGGATGCATTCTAGCAGTCTCTTGCTCCTCGAGAGAGACGTGTCAAATAAAAGATGACGAGCCTTCCCAAATTGACATCCTTTACATACATGCCCATCACCGAAAGAAGATAAGCTAGGTAAGTCTCTAACAAGACTCTTTTCCACCATCACTCTCAACTTTTCCATGCCGACGTGCCCCAACCTTTCGTGCCAAATTACAGCACTATCGTTGCTCTTCATCTTGTCCACGTATGATGTTGTGGAAAGAACAAACAAATCACGAACTCGTCTTCCAGTGTAAGTCACCTCTGCTTTTACCGAATTTAAGTTTCGTAGAAACCTTACCTCCGTCGGCCCAAAAAGCTCATAGTACCATGCATCAACCGCATTTGTTACTGAAAAGAGATTCTTCTTCATGCCCGGCACGTGATACACACTCTTTAACGTGAGTGCACTTTGATCACTACCCACTGTTACAATCCCTTCCTCCTTCACCGCATGGACTGTGTTATCCGCTGTCACGATTGCATCATTTTCTTCATACTTTCGTAGAGATGAGAACTTGGACCCATCACCGATAAGATGGTGTACACATCCAGAATCAATGATCCATTCATCTTCAAAGTTCACAGAGGCTAAGGCTTCCATAATAGAGACCTTTTCGGTAAGGAAACATCTCCCCCAACCTTCGTCCTCTTTTATACCTTCTTCCTTCTTTGCTGTATGACCTGATGTGAGGTTGACCCTACAATCATGCTTGTAATGTCCAACCTTATTACATCTGAAGCATCTGACAACTTTCTTTCAGTCATCATTCCTAGGAGAGAAATGAGCACCACCCGCCTTAGATGAGGTAGAGAAATTTTCACTATCATTCTTCTTTTTCTTATCCCAATATTTCTTCTTTCCAGTGTATAAAACGTCACCGCCTTCATCAAAGATGGACACTCCTGTCATCTGTCTAGCAAAACTTTCCTAAGACGCCAAGAGGTTCTCCAATTCCATCAGAGATGGCTGAGTAGCCCATCCTTTCACTGCTGTGACATATGATAGATACTCCTTTCGTAATCCTCTGATAATATGCCTCTTCATCTTTGCCTCAGAGATTGGCTCTTCCGGATCCAATGCGGTAATCTCTGTACATAGATTTTTCAACTTTAAGAAGAATGCAGAAATAGAAAGCTCTCCTTGATTTGCTTTCGCCAACTCATTCTCAAGAAATTGAAACCTCACCACATTTTTCTTGTTGAACAAACCATCAAGAGATGCCCAAATTTCTGACGCCGAATTGTACCCTATAATGTGATCGAACAAGTATGCTGAGAAAGTCCTTTTTAGAGTGAACTCTGCTTTCGCATTCATTTTCTTATATGCCTTGACTTTCCGGTCATTTGTTCCAGTTGACACTACCGCTTCATGTGCATCTCCACCAACAACTTCCCACAAATCTTCTCCCAACAAATAACTCTCTAAGCATTATTTTCATTTCTTGAAATTTGTATGTGTGAGCATATCAAATTCTAAACCACGGAAACTACCACTGCCTTCCATTGTTGAGAAACTAGAATAATTGCAAGACGAATTATCAACCAAGCTCTGATACCATGTAAAGAAAGAGCACTTGAATAATTCACCGTCTTCGCATAAAAGAAAAAAGATAGAATTTAATATATTGGAACAAATATTTGTTCTTGCTCATCTAATTTAATTTATACATTAGTAAATATAATAGTCTAAGTGGTGTCAATGAAAAGACACATCCCTAATAAAAAAACATACCTCAAAAGACACATTCCTAATTAAAAGACACACTTCTTCACTCACATCTAATAAAAAATAAAAATATAATACTTATATAAATACTCATCTTGATTTATTATATATATTTATTTATTTTAATAATAAAATCGTAAATATCTTATCAGGGTTGTATTTTGGCTGTTTTTCTCAGCCCCCACAAATCTGAAAGAGGGTTAGGCTTTTTGAAGCATGTGAAAGGAGAAAAATGCTAGAATGTCATTGTATGTTTCTTGTGGAATGATTGTGATCTTAAAATTGTAAGTTCTCATTGAAATTGTGAAAATTTATTTTCTCTTCCCTGACATAGGTGTTTACACGAAAATACGTAAATTTTTGTATTTGCATTGTAGTTATTTTTGTTCATGCATGTTTGTGTTGTAGCGAATGCTTGAGAATATCTTGATTTGTTTCATAGCCTAGATCCTAACAATTGAGTTGTTAAAATTAGTGTGACAAACATATCAAGTGGAAATTTAAACGATAAGCTGATCGTGGTGCTAAATATTGCAAATATCAACTAAGAGGAATTATCTCGTGATGGAATTTTCCAGATCAAAGAGATCCATATCTACAAGCCTGGCTGGATCAAAGACCTATCGTTCAAACAAAATAAGAAAATGCCTTTTAAATCCCACAACTCAAACTCATCCCACTTAAGACTCAGACAAAAAGCCTTTTGAAACTTAAACTAAACATTGCTTGTGTTGGCCTTCAAACAAACTTTACAATAAAGCATATTTTATTTGTTGTTTTAGTAAATATGGACCTGCAAATTTAGCCCTTAATATCATTAAAAATTTGCATACATGCAGTAACAAGAGCACAACAAAATGACAAACCAATCTATCTCTGACTACAGGAGTTGTGAGTACTCTTTATACAGTCTCTCGAGCGACTCAATATGCATGGAATCATCACAAGGCAAATTCAAATGGGTGGCATCAGTAAGCCCAACCACTGTTTGATCCAATTTCTCTGCATCGTCAGTTCCATTGCTTTCAGTTTTCACCATCATAGACAACATTATAGGCTTAAACCTCGTAGGCTTAGGAATAATTATTTTGCTCGTCTCATCATCCGTATTGCTATTATTTTTATCACTATTAGCACTCTTCTTGAGTAAGTTATGTGCTCCAGAACGCTTAGATTTTGGAGTTCCTTCTCGTATGGTGAAGCCTTGCCTTTTGAGCTTCTTGCTCAAGTGGCTATTCCAATAGTTTTTTATTTCGTTGTCCGTGCGGCCGGGGAGGCGCCCGGCGATGAGCGACCAACGGTTTCCGACGAGCCAATGGAGGCGAACGATGAGGTCCTCTTCTTCTGCGCTAATATTTCCTCGCTTTATATTAGGGTGGAGATAGTTCATCCATCGAAGTCTACAGCTCTTCCCACACCGAAGCAATCCTACAAAAACGACCCTATTATTATTGCCAAATGGGTAACATGTCAAAATGCAAACAATATATATATATATATATATATATATATAACAATTTTAAGGATAGAAGTATTAAGTACAAAACACAATTTTGTATTATTTTCATTTCTTGATTATATATATATATATATATATATATATATATATATATAGATATAGGTTCAAGTCTTATGGTAAACAGTAATATTCCATATGCAAAAGCTGATTAATTGGGATTGTCAATGTTCAAGGTTTCGTAGCTGAACCGCCGCCGTGCAACTAAAAGATGATACAGTTAAGAGACTTTAAGAGATGATTATATATGTATATAATTCAATTAAGAGGGATTATATCTAAACTACAATATTAACTACAATATATTTAGCCATTGTTGAGAGATTAAATCTAAACTAATTGCTCAATTTATACATTTTGCATTGTACTCATAAATTGATTTATAAACTTAAAATTTCTTATACATTTCTGTCTCTCCACATATGCTCAAATGTGCGCACTTAGATAAAATAACTTCGAGCTCTCTCTCTCTCTATATATATATATATATCTATAGAGAGCGAGAGAGAGAGAGAACCTGCTTTGTCGGGAAGACATCTCCAGTTGCCTTCACCATGGATCTGAATATAGCTTGTAAGCAGAGCATCTTCTTTTGCAGTCCATGGCCCTCGATGGAGTCCAACCTTAGAGCAGCAAGGAGCCCTTCCCATTACCCTCTACCAATTTTTATTAAGTTCGCTCTCTCTCTCTCTCTCTCTTAATATATATGGGTTTCAAGCAAGATATCTTCATTTCATTTTTATAGGTGTTTCCATTTCTATTTGCTACTTCAGGCCTTACGCCGCCATATATCCCTTTTTCTCATAAATTTTGGAAATATGTGCAAATAAGACAAGTATTATTATATATATATATATATATATATATATACAAATTTTGTTACCTTAATAAATAACTTAACATTTTTTTTTAGATTATTAATAGTCTTTAATAAATTTTTATTCATAATTTTAGCTAATGAATCTTATTTATTATAAATTAAGCACTAATTTTAAGTGCATTAATGATTGTGAATTATTAGAGGGAATATATTTAAGAGTATTGTAGCAAGCTTTTGAACTAAGAATTTAAAATAATATAATTATAAGCCTCAATCATTGAATTATGATATTAATCACAATTTATATTGCTTATAATAGTATAAATATCTCTAAAATCATTATATAATGAAATTAAATGTATAGAAATGCTTGAATACAAAAAATGCAAAGATATATAATATAAACATAATTTACTTTGGGGATTGTTGTAGTGAATTGGGTCTCTCTGTTGTAGAAGATTGTCACCCTTTCAACCACAAAGGCAGAATATGTTGCTATCACTGAGATTAGCAAAGAGATGATATGATTGAAGAATTTTTAGATAAATTAGGCAAGGGTCAAGAGGATGAAAAAATTGCGTAGTGATAGTATGAGTTGACAGACCATAATCGTATGAGATGGTGAGATCTCGAGATTGCGGAGTAATATGAGATGGTGAGATCTCGAGATTTATCATTCTCTGGGAACAATGTGTGTTTGTTAATAAAATATACTTCTTTTTCAATAATATTTGAACTAACAAAAGTTGATATTTTTATCTTAAAATTTTGCTAGATTATCCTAAATTGGTCTTTTAATCAATTTGATAAAATTAGGGAGAGTTAGGTTTCAAACATACAATTCGTAACAAATTTATGCGTAATAATTATTCTCCTAATCTCATGTCACATTTTTATTGTTTAATAATTTCTCTAATTAAGAGGTTTAGTTTTATCATTTAAATATTGAATTCACTATGCTCCTATCTAATGCTTATAATGAACACTCCAATGTTCAATTCAGCACATAGATATCTTTGTGATATTAAATCAGAAACCCAATCCAACATTAGAGAGTTATTATAATACTTAACACTAACTCAATAGCAACATAACTTAAAATTAAGTACTATGTGACCAAGAATTTTCTTGAGGTAAAGAAACTGTAGTAAATATGAACAAGTAAGCAATATACATATATGAGCATCCATATCCATCATCCAAACCAAGCATGTATATAAGAATGAAAATGCATCCATCATAAAAAGAAAGTAAAAGCATCCAAATTTAAGCTATTACAAATAGATTTAAATGTTTTTAAAAATGCATTCATCCTCACTAAAAGCAGTAAAAGCAAGCAAGCCTTCAAGCTAATGACGGTCGGTGCAAGTTCCAGCTTCAATGCCCATAAGATGCTCCTAATCTACTATATTTAGTTTTTAATATGGTAGTGCATATCCAACAAAGTAAGAATAAATTATTAGACTTAAGAAAAGTCTAAGTATATTTTAGGGTCACACAAAATTTTATTTAAATTTAAGCAGATATCACATTAGTTATTTACAATTATTTGAGTAAGAGGAGCACTAAGCATCAAAGGAAGGGATGTGAAAGTATGCAAAAATAGTAAAGTAAAGTAAAAAGTAGAGTACTCACTAGTAGTTTGTTTTAGCCTGCATCAAATAAGTAAGGGAAAATATGCATCCTATAAAGCTAAAACTATTAAAGTGCATATGTAAATATGAAGGGATACATGAATATGTCCATTGGACTTATGCTAAGTAACATATAAAAGAGAGCAATGCAAGCATAAATAAAAGTAAAAAGTAACGTACACTGCAAGTAAAGTAAAGACTGTAATGTAAAGGTATGGCGGTCCAGCCCCGTCGTGATCCTGTTAACTCTTAAGTTAACATGATTACGGTGGAAGAGTCACCTAAATGACAAGGTCCTCACTTATAATTAGATTAGGTACTCTTCCTAATCCACCATAATTAAGAAAATTGTCATTTACAATAGATCTTCACTAAATGATATATAGAAGAAATCAAAATGCGGAAGCAAAAACTAAACATCAATTCCATCACAATGCAAAAGTAAGAATATACAACTCAGAATAATAGCAGTAAAATAAAATACAAATTAAACATATATTATTAAAACATTTTTAGAGGATAAAAGCTGGAATAAAATAAAGTAAACACTCATCCTCACAGCAAAAAGAAGTAAAGAACTAAGATCTAAGATTCTTCAACAGCTTGATTCTCCTCCTGAACTTGGTCTTTAGAAGGCTCCACAACCTCAAAAAGTTCAGAGTCTACGATTATCAATTTCACAATAATAGGGCGCCAACCAACAAAAGAAAAATCTAATTAGACAAAATGTCTAAGTACATTTTAGGCTACAATTTTATTAAGTTAATTTAGATATTACCATACACTTTAAAATTAAAACAAGCAATAAATGAGCAAAACGCATATGAAACAAAGATAGTTATAAACAATAAGTTTATAACATAAATAAGATGGGAAGTAAGCACATACCTCCAATATATAGCTGCAACAAGGTTAGGTATAAAATGAAGAATAAATACTAAACAGTGAAATGAAACTCATCCTAAGACATATTTATGATTAATATAAACTTGATCTAATTGACATAGAGTAAAAGGACATGTGAAACACTTAGATAACTAAAAGTAAGACTAGCATCCTATATATATATATACATAACTAGTGAGCAAGACTAGCATCCTAAATAAATAAAGCTAGTAAATACAGTAATACTGTAAATAAGAAAATACTGAAATGCAGAAAATAAACTAAAAACAATAAGTCCAACACTAAAAACTATCATGGCTACATATGCCATTCAAAATTGAAAGTAAACATAATCTCACTTAGCCTGATGGGCTAAGCCAGAAGCTCTAGACTGAAAGTACCAACACTCTTAGCCTACTATGTTAAGACAGAAACCCTGAGTATAAGTGTACTGAAACTAGTAATGCTATATCAGATCCTGACTAATGAGTCAGTGGGGCAAGAGTCTATTGCGCATCATCCTAGGCTGCCGTATATGGCTAGGCATAATATAGACTATCGGACTAACAACGAGGTCTAGCCGATCCCGAACGTAAGAAATGAAGAGGCATACTACTTAAGCTACACTTTACTGAAAACATGAGAAAAAGTGCAAATGCTACTTATGCAAATTCAATGTTGACACGAGATACTCATAAAATATCCTATGTCCAATACATGTGACCAAGGATTAAGGCTCAATAATAAGGTAAGCAAAGCATCAAATATCAAAGTGAGCAAGAGACTCTACTGGGACACATGTGATATCCATTATTGTCTAATTATTCATTCTATCTACTCTAAGTTACACAAGTACATAATCTATAATTCCTACTATCGAGTGTAACTAAAATTCACGATCTTATAGATTGAAAATAATTAGGGCAAGCTAGGTCCTAAATATAAATAACTCGATGTCGACTATATAAGTTAAATAAACAATCAATCGACCTATTTTAATAATTTAAGAAATCCCAAGCCATCTTGATTAGCCAAATTAAGATGAAAGGATTAAGAATTAAATTCCAAATATTATGGTTTAATTACTTAATCCAAATGGTGATCCTAAAGGACTAAGGTTTCAAATACCCAAACTCACATATTAAGATTTAAGGTAAATCCTATTAAGTAAGTCATACTTAATAGAATGGATCTCTATTCTTGAATCTAAAGTTAAAAGATCAAATAATCATTAAGAAACTATGAAAATCAAGGCTTCACAAATTGAGTAACCCATTTTACACAATAGATGAACTCTAACTTAAGAGCTAGTCCTAATTCTTAAGAAATAAGCTCTTAAATACTAAGATGATCTCTCAAATACAAAACCTAACTATTGTTATAAGAAGGATTAAGGAAAATAGATAAGAGGCTTAAGGAAAAGGGTATGACGTGAGATTTATTTCACGTCATACAACATGAAATTTTCCTATGGAGGGAATTTTAAGAATTTTAATTATAACTTAATTAATGGTTTAAATTAATGAAACTTTATTCTAAATTACTTTTATTACTGAATTTAGTTATTAAAATATAAATTTAAGGCCTAAAAGCACTTAACCCTAAAATTGGGTAAAATGACCATTTTATCTCTCTTTAAGGGTCTAAAAATCTATTTTTTGAATTGAGGCTCTAAATTGAAATTTTTCAGTGGCAAATAATTACTTACTATCTGATATGAAGATAGATAGTAAGTACATCAATTTTAGACAATTATTAAGCCTTATGAGATCAAATTAAGGAATTTGACTCATAGAGGCAATTTGGTAATTTTACTTAATGGATTTTAATTTTTCTATCAATTAATTATAGCTTGCTGTCTAAGGGTTCTATGAAACCTAAAATCAATAAATTCTGATAAGTATTGGCTAAATTATAGCCAGTACAAAGTTTAGGGCTAATTAAGGAAATTATGGTTTCCTAAAATGGGGTCAAAAACCTAACTTTCCAAATTAAGTCCAAATTCAATAAATTCAATGACTATAGCTTCAGGCGAAGGGATGCGAGCCAGGCCAGGCCGGGTCAAGCCGGACCCGACTCGCTCCCGAGCAGGTTCGCGTGCGCAGTAGCCGCGTGTTCAATGCGGGACCACAGCGCCACGCGGCACCCATAGGGTGTGACGCGTTGCACTGGGGCCCGCCTCTCGTCCCGGGTCAGCTCAGTTGAAGCATGGTGGGGCCCGCGGCAAGTCCGCAGCCTCTCGCATGCCACCACGTTGCATGGTGGGCCCGTGGCTACTCCGTGCCGCCACGTGGTAGGGTGGGTCCCGCTGCAGTTCAAATCCTGCAGAATAATATTAATAAATATAATTATATAATTACGTTAATTAATTATAAGATTAGTATACTAATTGTTCTATTAGTAATTAATCAAGTAGTAATTAGTTAATTAGTTAAATGGTTAATATTAATTTAGTATAATTAATAAGTTAACAGCAGCGATTAATTAAATTAATTAATATCAAGCTAATTAATTTAATTAAAGTATAAATCAATTAGTTAATGTAATTAATTAATATTAGTTAATTAATTAAAATAGTAACTGTATTAATTAGGTTTAAATTAATAATATTCAAACAGTAAAATAATATTAATAAATAGTATTAATAATAGTTAATTAGGATTAATTAACACTAATCCTAAATCTAATAATATAAATAATCTAATTTTATTTTAGATAGATAATTAATAAATTAATTAAATCATAAATAAGTTTAATTGTGAATTAATTAATGCTAATTAAATAGTAAATTAATATTTAAATACAATTAAATTTATAATTAATATATTTAACTAACTAATTAAACAGTAGATTAAGTACTAAATAATTAAAATTAATGATACTTAAAAATAGATTAGTGATAATTAATTTAATTAATCACTGTCTGATGATTGCGGACTTAGGGAGCTGGGCGCCACAGAGTCGCAACCCTTCAAACGGGTTTTGTCAACATCTATTCGGGAAGACGGGATATTCCTCCCCGATTGGCGCGCCGCTCCGTCGCCGAAGTTGATCATGACTATCTCCTTTGCACACGGTGACGGGGCGGGGCGCTACAGGTAAGTACTTAGACCATCTCCATCTTAGTGGACCTTTTTCTCTTCCTTAGAACTCATGATTCAAAAACATCATTGTCATATATTCATACTTCAAGGTCTCATTCCCATTAATAAGTGCATAGTGAACTTTTCATACTCATCCTTCATTCAGGTTCAATAAATTTGCCAACAACTTAGTAAATTCATTAATGTGCTCATCAATGAAAATACCTTTTTGTATCTGAAATATGTATAACCTCCCTTTCATGTGGAGTTGATTCTCCACATCCTTGATCAAATACTTATTTTCTAGCAATTGTCATAGTTTCACCGTCAAATTCTATATCATCACAACATATTTGATGCCTTGGATGAGGCAGTTGCAGATCAACCAACATGTATTCTTATTCATCTTTTCTCAATCTTTCTCTGACACCTCATCGAGCTTCCCGACGCCATTAAGAATGTCTTCAAAATTTAGGACACGCTGCACAGCCACAACTTCGCACCACTACATACCAAAGTTGTTCTTCCCATCAAATTGAACGTTGTTGACCTTTGCCAGATGTGTAACGATCAGATGAACAGATTTCTCAATAGTTGTAGGTATAGATGAAGTTTATCTTCATTCTTCCATGGCACAAATGATTGAACATCCACCGAACCTCGTAGCAAACATTCGGCTCTAATACTGCTTGCTAAGATGCATCATCGAGGAACACAAATAACAAACTCAAAAATTCACAAGCACAGCACAAAATACAAAATTTGCATGATTCAATAATCTGTTGAAACGATTATGGGTCATTGGTTTAGATGCTAGATTTGATGGTTCAAAAACTTCCCGCCTTCCTTACATTGGATCTATTTGATCCTGATCCAACATCAGACGATTCATCTACGATTGTAATCATATCAGAGCAGTCGGTTCCGATTTTGGATTTGACGGCCAGGATATATATATATATATATATATATATATATATATATTCTGTGGGTTTTTAATATAATTATATCTTAGGATTTTAATTTAATTCTAAATATATTTTGAACATTCTTAGCTCAATTTAATTTCAAAAATATGAGCAAAAATAATCCATTGAGCTCTTGGGCGAGCTCTAGCGCTCACCTCTCGGTATTGCGGCACTCAAAGACTTTGTAAATTCGTTAATGCAATTACCAAACCACAGAATCATTTAGGAGGACTTTCTCTTTTGCCTTTCAATAACCTTTGTTATACACAAACTCTTGGTAAGCACATATTATTTGCTTGATTTCAACTATGTTGGATAGCTCAACTGGCTAGCATGGCATTTCTCAATAGAGATTAAACTTCTTCTACAGAGTGTTTTTTGTCTCTCTTCAGTTAGCGATAGCTTCATTCTCTAAGAAATATGGGCACCCATGCATTAGTTGATAGACATCTAGATGCACAACATAACATTGGATCTCATTGATGCAGTTTAAGTGATAATTAACTTCATTAAATATTATTGATTGATATTTAATGAGGCTTCCATTTATATTTAGCCCCAACCACTAAGGCATAACATGGTTAAAGAGCTTAACAGTAACTCAGAAGATAAAATTTCTCGCTGGGCGCCCCAAGGTGGGCAGCTCTTTGATTGGCGCTAGTAGAACTCAGGAGTTTGGGCGTGCAGCTCTCTGGCTGGCGCTGGTAGAACTCGGGAGCTTGGGCATGCCTGGGCACCCAGTTTTCTGGCTGGCACTGGTTGTGCTAGTGACTAGCTTCTGACTCGCACTAGCTGTGCAAGCGCACGAGTGCGTCTAGGCGCGGGGCCTCTGGCTATCGGGTTTCTTTCGTAATACATCTATATTTGAATGAACTTTCTTCTTATTTCTTCTGTAATACATCTATCTTATGAGATCAGTTAACGCTATTATTAGCTCACAATATATTTAGCTATTGATTAATGCTATCGGGTTTTCCATTTTTTTTTTCCCTCGAGCATACAGAAAAACCTAAGTAAGAAAATTTAAATATGTGATTAATGAGACAAAATATTAATCATGTTCAAAATTTTGACAAACTTAAAATCGGTCTACAAATATTTTGGCAATTGAATGACTTAACGTTGGCTGAATTTGCTTCTGATTTTCTACTATATTTGGGGGAGATGGACGAAAAGGACTGTCCATATTAAAGAAGTGAATTGATGTGATATGTCCATAATTATAGTAGTAAAGGTTGGGCCATATTAATATTATTTATTTACTATTGTTATTATTATTATTTCTAAAAGTTTGGTAGACATTGAAATTACAAAGGAAAATTTACTTGTGTTTTTGTTGAATGGAATTATTCGATGCACCTTGCACGCGGCGAGAAAAACACGGTTTTACGCCGTAAATCTTCTTACAATTGCATGCGGAAACATGTTGGAATGAGTCGAGGAAAATGAGAGAGCAAAAGTGTACGAAGCCAAAATGTGTTGAGTTTGTCGCTGCCAAGGAATTTGTTGCTCCTTGACAAAGTTTGTACTCTCAAGGAATATGCAAGCACACTGCGAATGAACAAATCAACTATGTCATAACACAAATTCTACATGGTTTGGTTTAGTTCACCTACTTCCATGAGAATGATAGGAGGAGGTTTTCACCATTTGATGGAGAAGAAGAACAAGAAGAAGAATATAGCCGTCGCAACCTCTCTATTTATACATAAAAAAAGAACTCGTTATATCATAAAATCTACTGTTATAGTCCCTATTATATAAAGAAGAAATTATCTTTTTATATAAAGAATGTAGCTGCTCTCTTTTGCACTCTTCTTTCAATAGCTATAGAGGGCATACAATTTACTAAGTGGAAGCATAGCCTAGGAACTCAACCTAGAAGACTTTGTCCATTTGAGTATTAGATGATACACATCAAACTCTCTTCACCATATTTTGATGTATTCGCTCTGCCACTCTTTTCAATTGTGGTGTCTCTCAAATTATGAAATGGTGCTCTATCATAGTTTTTTGAGACACTTGCAAGAATCCATCTAATGTTGTCTAATCTAATCTATTTAATCATTCTGTCAATTTAGTTCTATGCCCATTTCTTCCAAGTCATGAACGTCTCCAATACTTCATTCTTGCACTTCATGATGTACTCCTAAACATATTTAGAGCAATCATAAAATATAAAAAATAACATTATCTGTGGGATAATGTCATCTTCCTTGGAACCCTACAGAATTGAGCACATAATCAAGTATCATTTTGGTATTGTAGACGACAGCACCAAAGGACGCTCATTCTTTCTTGTTATACATGCAGTGATCGTAGAACTTAAGCTTGCAAGAAAAATAATTAGGGATTTACAAGAAAAATACTTTCAACTAATAGGTTTCCAAGTTTCTTGTAGAATTTTTTAATGGTTTCAGATAAGCATTAAGAAGATATCTTGCTTCTATAGAAAGAGCACGTGTCAAAATTGACTTTTACTTTTAAGAGATGGCTTGAATCAATGCTTGACTACATAAGTATAAGCCTGCATTATTTTAACTATTTTTAATGTAATTATAATTATAATTTTAATTAGTAAATTTTAATTATTGTCGATTTAACATTATATTTAGATATATTATTAAATCGATTTAATATTATATATTTTTCTTAAGTATATATAAGAAAAACATAATCTCTTTACAAAAATAGTGCAAAAAGCAAATATTTTTTATACATTTTGAAGGACTTTTTTTTAAAATAAAGTCAGTATTCTAATAATATAAGTGATGGGATTTTAATTTTAATTTCAAAAGATAATCTTTTTATATGAAGCACGTGATCCTAAAATATTTTTAATATCAGCAAGTAATTAGATGATGTCAGTATATCTTAGAACAACTTCTCCAAAAAGAAGATTAGAAGTGATGGTAGAAGCATCACATGGGAAAGGATGAATGCGAGAGACTTTATGTGAAGAGTATTGCACATATTATCATCACAAATAAATAAGATACCCAACAAATCTTAAGACATCTCCCACACTAACTAGTACCACTTCTTGCACCCATACTAGTTTCTTGCACTTGTTGACTAAGAGATTGTATTCAACTAAAACTAAAAGAGCTTGATTACAATTATCACATCACTAAGGAATCTGTCATTCCTCCACCCATTGTAGATCTTGTGATACTTCCAAAGAGCTCACTTAAGGATCTTTCAAATGAAATCATGCTATTAAATCATCTCAACTTCGCTAGTTGATACATTGTAATCTTAATATTGGGAGCAAGGTGAGTTTCAATGGTGTATAGAAGCCTTACTCAAAAAAGTTTCTTAGAGCCCATGGTGGTTAATGGGTAGTGCAGTATGCTCACAAGCAAATGATCCAATTGAAGTGGTAAATAAGTTATTAATAAATTGGGTAAATAGCCTAGCAGGGAAGAACTTAGTCACTTGATAGTGAAATCTTTCTAAAAGCCGAATTTGCTTGCAAATGTATTATTTCTAGGATGATAATGAGGATATTATTTGAAATTAGTTAAACCAATTGACTTAATGAGTCTGCCTAGCCATCATATTGTAACGACCCTAGTCGTTATTAGGATAATTAGAGATAAATTTGATTCAAAAATTAAGATTTCATGCAACTTTAAAATTATGTTAAACCAAATATAGTATTGGATAGAGTATGTTTTTACGATCATAATACCTAAGTTTGAGAACAATTTGGATAACGTACTCCTGGATTAATTTTTAAATATTTAAAATTCAAAAAATTGAGAATATTTAAATACAACTTTAAATTCAATAATTTTAATTCCATTAGGGTAAGAGTTTATCAAATTTGGAGCTCCTAATTTACCAATTAATTAATTTTTGAAGTTTTAATTTTTAGAAATTAATATAAAATAAAATATAGCACTAAATTGAGAAATTTAGATACATGTTTGTTTGTCTCTTTGATATACACCTTATTGTCAAGTAAAAGAATAGAAAAATGCGCAAATTTTAAAATAATAAAGTTTTAATTACTATTCATTTATTCATGAAAGATGGCTGTAATCTATGCATATATATATATATATATATATATATATATATATATCAAATATAAATCAACAGTACAATGACTCAACAGGGATCAAACTTCACAGTGTCCTATGTCAGGACGTCCAAGAACCTCCCGGAGAGTACATCTCCCCTAACAAAAGAGAAAGCACCCCAACATGTGTACATAACACAAAAATCCGCCACCCGATTCGCACTGCGCGAGCGGTGGGAAAAGACAAACGAGGAAAGTCAAGTAAGAAAGCGAGGTGATCTGCAAGACGCTCTCCGCCTTACGAACGGAGGGTCCTCTCCTAAAGATACTGGAGCCTCCGAATAGCTCACAAGCAGTCATCCTCTATTATGACTCCAGTAGTACCCACCTCCATAGCCAAGAGGGCCTGCCGCAGCAGAATGGTCACTGCCTGTATCTCTACCTGAAGAGATGATTTTGCATGTAAGATATCTCCTGTAGCAACCAGTAACTATCCGTCAAAATCGCAGACAATAGTTTCTCCAAAATCCATATACTCATTGTAGCTGTAGGATGTGTCAATGTTGGCCTTCAGCCAACAAGTCAGGGAAGGGGGGGCATCATCTGTAGAAGGTGGAGAGGCCCTGTGTAAAATACCAAAATTTCATTCTCAATTGTTTATTAATATTTAAATAAATTTGACTTCAGATTTAAAATCTGACTCCGTCATTGCATTCACGACCCCCAAATTAGCTAGGGGTGAAGTTTTGAACGCATTTGGAAGTTATTGATTTTTAGACAAATATTTTAATATTATTTTAAATACCCGAAAATTCGAGTAATTAAATACTCTTCGGATCGAAAATCTGAGTGCACCACTGTGTTCAGAAGACCTAAATTAGCTAGGAAATATATTTTTAAAATTTTTTTGAAAAATATTTATTAAATTAAGTTTAATTAATTAATTGATTTAAATTAAATTAAATAATTATATAATTAATTATGCATTAACGGCGCCATCACTAAGAGACCTAACGCCATTTACTTTCGCTGCTTATACCATCAGGTTTGACGGATCACCCGATCCGTCCGATCGGATGATCGGACGGACGCAGCGTCTTCGTCCCGAAAAACTGCGCGTGTCGCGACTGAAGACGCGTGGCGTGAAGAACCCTCGCCGCGCGTCCGTCGCCGCCTCTCTGCCGCTTTAGAGCCCCTTTTTGAACCCATTCTCTCCTCTAATCTTAGTTTCACAAAACCTTATACTCAAAGTTAAAACGACAGATACCATTCGCGCCTTTCGATCGATCCTCAGCCGTTCTCCGTTCGTTCAAAGGTATGTTCGTATTCTTTGATTTCTTAATCAATTCACTTTAATTTAAGTTCGTTTACTTATTCCGATCCACTGATTGATCATCTAACAGCTTTAATTGACTTAATCGAACCTATATGCATCTAGATTTCGAATCGATCCACAGTTGTCTACAGTTTCGTTCGCAAGCTTCAAACTAGGGTTACAGTTTGCGATCGATTAAGGGCGTTATAGATCTTGATTCAACCGCTTATCGAAAGGTCTCAACCATAGTCATCCATTGTTATGCGGTCCAGGACGAACCATCGCTGGCAAGACCTTGAAATGTCAAACCCTAAATCTCCCGGACTCGGCATCCACGAAGAAGATGAAGTGCGTTTTGGGTCGGGCCGGGTCAACCCGAGCCCGACCCGTTTCCATAGGAATTCTGTCGGCATCTGAAACCCATCGAGTGTCACGGGACCCACATCCTTGACAGAGCAAGTGGCATCGTGCCACGTGTCGCATGGTGGGACCCGCAGACGCTGCTGTTTTGATCAAAAATTATCACGCGTGGGACCCACCTGTTTAACTCGGTGAATAATAAAGTTCCACGTGGCACTGATGGGCCCGCCGCCGATTAAAAACCTGCAGAAAATAGGTTATAATAATAAATATATTAATAATTATATACATATAATATACTTAATATATATACATATATATAATTAGGAAAAATAAGAATAAGAAGTTTAATAAAAATAGAATAAAAATAATTATAATTATGAAATATATTAAAATATTTAATAATTAAATAAAACAGATTTAATTAAATAATAATATATACGAATAAAAATAAAATAAAAACAGTAAAATCAAAATATAATTAACATTTTATTAATAAATAATAAAATAGGAAAATATAATAAATAATAAAATAATAAGATAAATCAAATCAGATAATAATAAAATATATTTTAATAATAATAGAAAATAAATATTTCTGAATTAATTAGAACAAATTAACTAAATTAAATATTAATAACTACATTTAATTAAATAAAATCATAAAATTTTAAAATTCCATAACTCCTAAAATACTTAATCAAATTATACAATTTAATATACTAAATTAACCAGAAAAATGTAAGAAATTTAATGATGCTAATAATTTCAGTGTAAAATCAATATTTCATTTAATGATATTCTTAGGATATTAAATTAATTAGGAGATATTCGAATGACTATAGTTTTATATCCCTTAGTCCAAACATATCAAATATGGGTCTTAAAATACTCAGAAAAATATAAAGAATATTTTAAAAGTATTAATTTTACTATTTATATTAAAAATAAAACTAATCACAATTAGGACTTAACCCTAATTAAGCCTTAGAAACTTCAAATGGTCATAGATTAGCCAAATTAGCTCCAAATTAAGTGATCCAAATATCCACTTAGATCAGAAAATCCTAAATATTAGTAAACTGCAAAAATATTTAGGATCCAACTGTTAGATCTCCTAATTAACACTAATTACTCTAAAAACGTAATTAGTGAATATTAGCAAATATAATAATCCAAATTAAGTAATTTCAGTTTTAAATAACTTATAAAGTATATTAGAACCTAAATATATAATTAGTTTAATAATTTTGTGACTAAAATCACTAATCACTCTCTAATTTTAATAAACCCTGATTATTAAACCCTCCAAATTAGAATAGCTATAACTTAACCAATTCATATCAGAATTTGATAATTTTGGACTCTATAAAAACCTTAAAATATAATCTATAATAAACTAAGATAAATTTTATATTTTATTAAGGGTAAAATTACTAAAATTCCCTTATAAGGTTAAATTGGGAATTTGACCTTATAATAAATAATTATATAACTTAATAAAAATAATTCAAATAAATCAAAATAATCATTTTATAAGCCTGATACTACAAATAATAATAAAAACATTAAATTAATAAATTTGATTATTTTGGCAGATCGAAGAAATTGAATTGATTGATTTTTAAATCAAAACAAGTCAGGTACGCAAATTTACTTATAAGTCTTATTTCAGTATTCTTATTTGAGCCATTTTTCATTTGAGTATTATTTGCACTGCTTACTGCATTTTAATTTGCAAAAGAATTATATCAAAAAGCATGTAACAAAAAGAATTTATATATATTTTGTGGTGCTTGTCTTTGGAGGGTGGAATGCAAAACTGGAATCTGTACAGATTGGGCTAGCTAGCAAGCCCCTGGGAGTTATATGGAGGGATTTAGCCTCTTGTAGGAAGTAGGCAAATCCAGAGGAAAGACACACCATCAGTTCCTAAATTGAATAAGCTACCGACAGGTGGCGAGAAAGCTTCCTACAGATTATGCCTATGGGTTTACCCATTTGGGCTCAGGGGTCTCCGGACTCGACTTATTGTTACAAATGCTTTTGATAAAATTTATTATTAATTTTCACAGCTATTTTGCAGGGCAGAAATTGAATTTAGCAATTGTTTTATTTACAGACAGATTTTTCAGTCATTTTCATATGTGATTAATACCTATTATAGGATGCTAGATTTGTTCTTATAAGAACGATTTGCGTACTCCTACCTGACTAGTAAAAATAAATTTTTTCAGGTTTTGATAATTAAAAAGACTTAGAAGATCTGCCAAACTTAAAAAGAAGAAGAAGCAGAAGAATGTAGATATTTTATCTTATTTTGTAAAATTCAAACTGTTGTAACTTTTCATATATGTTTTGGCTCTATGAATAAAAGGACTGTGAATTATTATTTTATTTTATTTTGTCCTTTTTGAATCATAAAGATGTATATATTTTCAATTGAAATGAATTGTTCTTTAAAGACTCTCGAACTTCGATCCCCGGTCGCCACACCCTGATGGGCTGTGGAATCTTAGGATTTAGACATGTCATGCAGTCCAACACTAACCATGGCAGAAAGTATTGAGGCCGCACAGACCATTGGTGTAGGGTGCGGGTGACCATGAGAACGCTCAGTCTTGCTCCTCCATGACTAATAGAGTGAGTATGCAACAAGCTGACAACTAAAGCGACGGCATTGAGATGCAAAAGTGGTCAAGAATAGCGCATTGAACTGGTCCCAGAAGGTGAGTGGGGGGCATCATCTGTAGAAGGTGGATGGGCCCTGATGGACTGTGGAACCCTAGGAGTTAGACCCATCATGTAGTCCAGCACTAACCATGGCAGAAAGTAGTGAGGCCATGCAGACCATCGGTGTAGGGTGCGGATGACCATGAGAACGATCAGTTTTGCTCCTACATGACTAATAGAGCGAGTATGCAACAAGCTAGCAACTAAAGCGGCGGCATTGAGACACTGAAGCGGTCAAGAACAGCATAGAGAACTGGTCCCAGAAGGTGAGTGGGGGTGGCATCATCTGTAGAAAGGGGAGGGGTCCTGATGGGCCGTGAAATCCCATGAGTTAGACCCATCGTGCTGTCCAGCACTAACCATGGCAAAAAGTATTGAGGCCACGCAGTCCATCAGTGTATGTGCGGGTGTAACAACCTGAGTTGTTACCATAGTTGATTAGGACTAACCCTAAGCCTTAAACACAATTATAAGTGCTAATTATGTCAAGTTGAGTCAATCTCTGAGACCTAGTCCAAATCATGAGTCAAACGGATCGAATCATGATTTCTGGAAATCCAAAAACCCTAGAAATTTTACCTTTTTAAATTGACCTCTGATCAAAAAACAGACACCACCATTACATTCCTTGACCCCAAATTAGCTTGGGGTGAAGTTTTCTTGTCAATCGGAAGTCGTCGAAATTTCGACGAATATTTTAATAATAAAAAATACCCCGGAAATCAAGGTATCAAAATACTCGTCGGATCGAAAATCCGACTTCGCCATTGAATTCCTTGACCCCAAATTAGCTAGGAAAAATATGTTCAAAATTTTCTGGAAAAAAAAAAAAAAGAATTATTTTAATACTTAACGGCATGCCGTTAAGTATTTAAAGTTACCGTCAACTGTAGCTGACGGGGCCGTTAGTTCGGACGGCGCCATCGCAGCCGTTGGATCTAATCTAAATCCAACGGCTACGGGGCTGTCTCCCTCGGCCCCGTCGCCCTCGCGCGCCACGCGGCGGGCCACCGCGATTTCCGGCCAATCCGGCCCCTCCCCGGCCTCGGCGAGGTCGCCGACGGGTCTATAAGACCTCGGCCGACCTTTGGGCTCCGGGTTTGCAAAAATCCAAGCCCAGATCGAGCCAGATCAAGCCCCGAAGCCCAGCCACCCGTCCGCCATCGACCTCAGGTTCCCTCGATCTCCCTCCTCCATTCTCCTTTCGCCGTCGTATAACCTTAGAATTGTAGATTATGACTCAGATCGACAATCAACCGGACCTGATCGACCTCCATCAGGTCCGGCTGACTCAGATCGAGGCTTGAAGCATCGGGCTGATTTTTCGCAGCCGCCTCTGGGCCCGCCACGTGGCAAGTGGGACCCACTGCCCGGTCAACCGCGTCGGTTCGGCTTCTCGTGGGGCCCACAGTGCCACGTGGCAGCCTCTGGCAGTGTCACGTGTCAGGTGGGGCCCACCGCCCAGTCACCCTAGCTGACTCAGCCCCTGTGGTGCCACATGGCAGCCTCTGGCAGTGCCACGTGTCTAGTGGGACCCACTGTCTGTTAATTAAATTATTAATTAACTTACTGTTAGTGTTAATTAATTACTGTTAATGATTAATTAATTACAGTTAGTGGTTAATTAAATTAGGATTAGTGTTAATTACTTTTGAACAATAACCTTAATTAATTAAGTATAATTATAGATTAATTAGAGTTAATTAAAGGTTAATTAAATCTTAAACAGTAATTAGGATAATTAATTATTATTAACAGCAAAGTATAATTAATTATTCATAATTATATATTAATAAATAATTAAGACTAATTAAATAGTGATTAGCACTAATTACTTTGTAATAGTAAAATATTAATTAAATAATAAATTAATTAATATTAATTAATAATTAAGCCTAATTAAGGATTAATACTTTCAGAAATTTTATATAAAAACTTTAGGAATGAATAGTTAAATCATTTAATTTGAATAAATGAACAGTAAAATCATTCAAATTGTATTTTTGAATAGTAAATCTTAAAAGTTTAATAACTTTTTATAGGATGATCCAAATATAGCTAATATAGGTCTTAAAATACTCAAAAAAATATAAGGAATCAAATAACGTCATGTAAAAATTTATTTCGGGGTACGTTTAACGAGGTAACATTTTAGAACCTATTTAGAGCCTCGTAACTTTTTACCTAGTTATCGAAACATAGTCAATATGGGTCTTAAAATGCTCAGGAGAGCGGCACCATTACCGTAGTAGTATTAGTTTTCTCATTTGGACATCAGGATAAAAAGTCAACTCTAAAACTTAGAGTTGACTTTAGTGAAAATGACCATAATGCCCTTGGAATTCAAATGACTATAACTTGGTCAAATCAACTCCAAATTCAAAAATTCAAGAAGCTATCTAACATAGAATTCCAATGTCACCAACATACCAAAATAATATTTAGGATCTGAACCCTAGAAATTTAGGTAAATGACCAAATTACCCCTAGCCTTATTTTAGTCATAACTTGACCATTTGAGATCCAATTTGGATGTACTTACTGTCTATCTTCAAGTTAGACAGTAAGGAATTAGTTGGAAAAGAGAAACCTCAGTTTTGACCCCCAAATCAAGGGATGACTTTTTGACCCTTAAAGTAGGAGTGAAATGGTCATTTTGCCCTAAGATTGGGTTAAGTACCCCTACCCTTTATATAACATTGCAGAACACCAAGACTAATATTATAATCATCTAAGTAACAATCAAGTGAGTGAAATCAACCCTTAAGTCAGATCCCAATAATTTTTGCTAAATCTTAAGCACTACACCTTAAGGATCTTTCCTGAGACTAGGACTAGATCATAGGTTAGAGTTCATTCATTAGGTAAATTGGGTTACCCAATGGGTGAAACCTTGGTTTTATTAGTTTCTAGACTTTTCTTTTATTTTACAACTCATTCTGATTATTTTATCTTTTAACTTTAGATTTAGGATAGGAGATTCATCCTATTAAGTTTGATTACTTAATAGGATTGGTCTTAACTAGTAGATCACTTATAAAATAAAACTTAGAACTTAGGTCTTAACCTCTTTGGATTATGTGATTAAACCTAAATCTTATAGTGTTTAATCCATAATCTATAGGTTTAGAAGATTTTGATTAGATCTTAGATAGAATGTCTAAATTCACAAAATTAGGACGTATGACTTATTGATTTAACTCGTAATCGTATATCTGATTGAACTAGATTAGAACCTGATCAGTTCTAATCCTTTTAACTTATAAGGATGAGTTTCTGAGTTACATTCAATAGTAGGAAAATAGTGATCCTGAACTTGTGTAACTTGGAATAGTTAGAATGGTTAAGTAGAGAACAAATAATATCACCATATTTAGTAGAGTCTCTTGCTTCTATTTGATATCTTGTTGCTTACGCATTCCTTGATTTTTATGCCATATTTCTTGAGCATATCATATAAGACATTTGATGCATGAATAAAATGTTAGGAAAATATGAAGACTCCTTAGATTTCTTGTGAAAATATTAAAGTAATTAATGAGAAGATAATGATTTGATGTGTTTGAGCTGCCTCTCAGTGTTCTTTTGATCATACTGATTGTTGCCCTAGTCGTATCGTGCTAGGAACCACCCTAGCCGTACTGGTGCTAGGATCTTTCGGGTATAACTGTTGGTGACCTAACCATATCATGCTAGGAACCGCCCTAGCCGTACTGTGTTAGGGCCTTTTACGTTGACTGTTGTTGCCTTAGCCATATCGTGCTAGGAACCGCCCTAGCCGTATTGGTGCTAAGATCTTCAGCCCTTTTTGGTGAGCTAATGTAGCTCTTTTCTGTATGGCAGATTGTACATGTATGGTTTTATATGCAGTTGTTGTTGTTTACTTTTTTGTATTCTTATTCAGTCAGCTATTTCCTTGTACTGCTTTCATATATATATTTAGGATGTTAGAACCTTGCTGCTATTTATATGTACCACTATTGAGTTGTTTATTTTAATTGACATATTTTCTGTTGATCATCAGCATATTTAGGATGTATAACTTTTCTTACAGCACATGATAGTTATGTATATTTATACGCCTTTCCTTATTTAGTTTGTATGCGAGGCATATCTCAGCCTCTTTCATTTTTCTTTGCTTAAGTTATAAATGATGGTTTATAGCTTCCCCTTTTTTTTGGTACTGCTTACTGCTCCTTTACATATATATATATATATATATATATATATATATATATATATATATATATATATATATATATATATATATATTGCTTAGATGTTATAGAATGGTGATATTACTTAACACATATAATAATTCATCAGCTTAAAATGTACTTAGACAATTATCTAACCATATTTTCCTTTTCTTTGGCTGGGGCCCTACATTGTGAAACTGACAATGGCAGATCCTCTTCAGTTAGATGAGCAGGAGTTAGAAGTGGAGCCATACCCAGAGGAGGAGCCCGTGGAAGAAGCCGCTGTTTAGTATTTATTTTATATGTGAGAATGAGAGTATTTGCACTTTCTTTATTTAAACTGTTAAATATTGTAATAATACAGGTACATTGACTGCGTATTTAGATTGTATGCTTATATTCTGAGTTCTACTTTTGCTATTTATATTGTGATGCTTGGATGATTTACATTTCCTTAAATCGCTCCGCACTCTGTACGTTTACTTATATAGTGACTGTTATATTGATTCTGTGTTAATCCTTCCCAAATCAGGTGGATTGTGGAGTCTATCATAATCCAATGATAAGTGAGGGGTTAGCCAGAGTGACACCCCACCCTTAACCTAATCCTTTGGCAGATTAAGGGCGCGGGGTGCCATAGCGGGCGACCATTAGAATGCTCAGTCTTGCTCCTCCATGACTAATAGAGCGAGTATGCAATAAGCTGACAACTAAAGCAACAGTATTGAGATGCTGAAGCGGTCAAGAATAGTGCAGTGAACTGGTCCCAGAAGGTGAGTGAGGCCAGGAGCAAGCCCCAACGAATAAAGATCTTCATGATGGCCCTCATGTAGCTGCAATGAACCACAAAGTGCACCCTATCCTCCACTGAGTCACATCCCCAAGCACATGCTGCTGACTGAGTGAGCTCTTGTCTGAGTAACCAACACCTCATTGATATAGCATCACTGAGCAATCTCCAAATAAAATAGGCCTTCATGGGGCCCAGGGCCATCTCCTACATGGTCACAAACTGCCATGGTTGACCTCCTCTCTCAAATTAGTAAATATGGCTGGCTCTTCTCTTGATAAAATCATCCACCTGCCACTGCATGGTCCCCTCCTCAAGTTGGGTGTGTCTAGAAGAATAGCCAGCCGTAGCCTAAAAGTCTCCAAACAGCAGAGCCTACCAAATACACCGTAAAGTCCTCACCTCTATGGTGATAGTGAAACTCCATGGCTCTCACCCAAAGGAGGCCCTCTCTGCTGATAAAGTTGTAGGTATGACGAGTTGCTAACAGAGTCCTTCAGAGCAATAGGTCTCTGATTATGAGCCCACCAGACTTGAGTAGTCGATAGACATCTTGCCATCTCACATAGTGTAGTTTTTTACCTTTTGCTCCTTCCCAAAAGTACTTACGAAGGATAGCCTCAATGTTTGAGAGGCAGGAGTCTGATTTTGGCACCACCAACATCTGGTAGTTGGGGATCATAGCAAGAACTGACCTGATTAAGCACAATCTGCCAGCAAGGGAGAGTTGATGACTGCTCTAGGAGCCTACCCTGCCATAGACCTGCTCATTAATGGATAAGAAGTCTGCTCTCCGTGGGGGTCTGCTCGTGACTGTAAACCAAAGGTATCTGAGGGACCCTCCTCTATGGAAACACAACTGGATCGCTATCCTTCAATGCCGGTAAGCTAAGGTCTAGCAGCTAAAAAAAATCTGTGACTTTACGAATTCACATAATGCCCTGTCCAACTCCCATACTCTGTCAGAATCCGCTGGACCTCAGGACTCGCTGCCACTGAAGCTGGTGCAAACAAGATCAAATTATCGGCATACATAAGATGGAAAAAAGTAGGCCCACTTTTGTCCAACTGTATACCGATCGGTTGGCCTATCTACTGCCACTTTACCATAAGGGAGAAGAGATCTGACTAAAACATGAATTAGTAGGGGAGAGGGGTCATCCCTGCATAAAGCTTATCCACCCCATTATCCATGGAATTCGGTGCTCACCAACCATGACTGAGAATCTAGGGAACTTCACGCACTGCCTAGCCCAATCTGTCCATTATTGTGGAAAGCCAAATCTTTGAAGAACCATGTGTAAACACCCCCACTCCATCCGGTGGTAAGCCCGCTCCATATCCACCTTGATGGCCATATGACTGATCGTCGATGTGGAATATGAGAGATGAGTGAGGATCTTCTGAACTGTCTGGCCGTTCTCACTAATATCTCTTCGAAAAATAATGGCACGCTGGTCTCGAGAAATCAAAGAAGGCAGCACTGTCTTAAGGTGCATGACCAAGATTTTGGCCACCACCTTTAAACATCGTTGAACTAGCTGATGGGGCAGAACTGCCTCAGTGTGGAGGCCCCCTCTTTCTTCAAAATGAAGATTATTAGAGTATCACGCCAGCACTGTGGCATCCGCCCACCATTAAAGAAATAGTGGACGACTGCCAGAGTGTCAGTCTAGATGATCATCCAGCAGCCTGTAAAAAATAGGGGATAATACCATCAATCCTAGGGGAACGATTAGGTCCAAGGTCCCTCAGGGATGCCCAGATTTCTGCATCTGTGACCGTACATTAGAGAGGGACAAAATCTGCATCACCAAGTATACGATCTGAAATCAGATCATCTAACAAATCCTCTACGGGACAAGTGGGGCACCACTTCCCCAAAAAAAACTAAAAAAATACTTGGCAAATTCGCTGTGGGTCTGATGTAAACTCCACGAACTCCTCTTGTAGCACAAACATGGTGTTCGACTTACGATGTTGTGTCACAAGCCGCTAAAATACTGCAGTGCACTAGTCATTCTGAAAGAGCCATCGTGCATTGGCTCATTGCTGCCACCAGCTCACCAATCTTGCCTCCACCTAAAAGAGCTCCTGCATGTGGCCCCGAGCAGCTGAACAAGCTCTAGGTCACTGCCCCTTTTCAAGACCATGTTCTCTATCTGTAGCTGCGTTAGAGTCACCATGAGCTTTGTCTCCCTCGTCCTCAGGGAGCGTGTCTCGTCCCCATCTCCACAGCGCCCAAAGAGTGTAAGCCAACTTGTGATTGAGAACTGAGGTTGGTGAGCCGCAAGACGGCCACCCCCAAGTCCTCTCCACCACAGAGAAGACCATCGGGTACTGTAGCCACGTGTCCTCAAACTTGTACCGAGCACCGATACTCTAGAACTTGAAACAAGCATAGTTTGGATGTCATTTGGCTTAATCAAGATTTAATCTCCCTTAGTGAACATCAAAAAGTGATTAGCAATAATAATTATCAAAATATAAATTTGATCTCATAGCAATATTCCTTATGTTTTTCTGAACATTTTGATATATAATTTTGATATATTTGGATTTATATTTTATAAGTTATGAAGCTTTAAAGATTTCAATAAAATTAATTAATTATAATACTACATATTTTACTATTCATTTTGCATAAATTTTACTATTCGTTTTGCAAAGCTAATCTATGTGCAAGCAAAAGCTTTCAGCATCCCTGCATTTTGGCTGCACGCAAGTAGACACTCGGGAGTGCGTAGCCCTAAGCCAAACCGCGCGGATCACTCGGGTCGGCCCGGCCCGACTCGTTCGACAGTTCGGCGAAAGACGGGATGGTCGGAACTAGGGCATCTACATACTCCCGGCTCTGGCCACTTCAAGCGATGAGCTGGGTACCGATTGAAAGGTCTCAGTGAGACCTTTCGATGGGTATGAATCATCACCTAATTCCCCTATTATCACTTCAATTGGTGATGCACTAATATCCTATCCACGGGACAATACTGTAGAAGATTGGAGATGTGAGCGGCGAATCGAACCCTAATCAGGCTCGATTGAGCCCAATTATAGTTCGATACGATTAGTATGCCTATGCAATAACAATTCGAAAGGGAATTAAGGGAAAACGAAGGCGATCGAGGGAGTACTTCTCAGTTCAACTGGAAGAAGATGTCGTGCGATCGAGATGAAGATTGCAGGTTCCTTAACTCAAATCTAGTTTTCGAATTCGTGCCAAAGTGATTTCGATCGCATCCAGATAATAAGAGGAAACCATGTGGGCCTAACTCGGGAGTCCAGCAATGATCTGATCCGTATGCAATCCCCCAATGGTGCGGGCTGCGGTGCTAGCCACTCGCTACTCACGCGGAGAAGATGCGTCTCAGCCTTCCGATCGGACGGCTGATTGGATCCGACGGTGCAAACCAACGCGTCGTCTGATCAAACGATTCACAGATTTAGGGCTAATGGTGCGATTAAAGGAAAAATTGTAATTATAAATAATAATTATAATTATATAAATGTTTCTTATTTAAATAAAATAGAGCTATTAAATGATTCCCGATAAATCCTCAAAAATCACCTATAGCTATGTTAGGAGTGATTAACTCAAAATTAAAGTCAGAATTTTAATCGGATGTTGTTTTAATTATTTCTTGGTATTAAAAATATAATAAAATATTTATAAAAAATTTACGATCTCTAAAACTTATTAAATTTTCACCCCTAGTTAATTTATGGGTGAGAAGTTCAATGGTGAACTCTGATTTTAATTTGAAAGTCAATTTAATTATCGTAATTTATCTAATTTTGATAAAAATATTAAAATATACAAATGACTCAATTGAGCTCCGATTCGTTCTAAATTCTTCGAGTTTGCTCTAAACATCATTTGGAGTCTAATGGTGATGATTACAAAATAATTTGACTGCTAAATACTAATTAATAATATTGAGTTGTTACAACAAATTAAATATATATAGTGAGAAAAATTATCATAAGTATGTGATGATTAAAGCAACTATAAACAAAAAAAACTCTGTTTTTAGAATGTTGCAATCTATGTTGATAACATTGTACCACATATTTTTATTAGCTTGACTCTTTTTGGAGATTTTCTTAAGGCTACTCATCCCATATAGTTGAACTACTATCATTTTAGAGCCATAAATTCACTTTTTGATGAAGATTGCTATTCATCAAATGCACAAGAATTTTATTGGATTAAATTTACATAAATTAGAAAATTTTATATAATTATATATCTCAAGTTCTTCAGATTAGATCTATCAGAATTTCTTAACAAATGACGATAGATATGCAAAGATAAAATTATTAACTCTTAAGAACATCATTGAGCTTTTTCTTAAGATTTAAGAGAAAAAAAATAAAGATTAATCTGAGCAAATAAAACAGTTCTCAATAAATCTGAACATTTGTGAACTTCTTAAATTTTAATGCGATGGCTTAAATTTGAATCTTGTGAAACTATCAAACGATCCTTAACCTTGTTGGGTTTACTTAAGAGCTAAAAACAGCTTATATGGTGGCCTAATCGTTCATCCTTAAGCTTGTTCAATAAAATGAATCCTTTTCTCCACTTTCATTGCAGAGAAACGAACAGCTTGCTTTGCTGAAACCTTTATTTGGGCCAATATTTCATGACTTTAATCCAATTCTTATTCAGGGAAAAGACCAAAACAAATAGTTGGGTGGAAACAAAAAGGTAAATTAATTTAGTGCTCACTTAGTCATACATTGATGGTTAGGTAAAAGGTAGAGATAATGAAGTGGTTAAATTATTGAGCTCTCAGTACATTTGCAGCCAACGGTCCTAAACAAGCTTCAGCCATAGTGGCTATCATTTTCATTTCACAGCTTGATTAGTCCCACCATTATTTGCATTAAAGTGAGGGGCGAAAGGTTTGAGGTGAGTTTCTATTCTCTTACAGAGACAAGAAGTCACTTCTCAGAGGACCATAGCAGTCTTCAAACTGATACTGTGTGTATGAGCACCGTACGTCTCTGTAATACTTGAATAATCTAAAAGAGCTCGTGAGGGTGTGTTTGGGTTCATTACTATTAAACTTAAAAGACTTGGGGAGCTTTTTAGTGCATTAGTTTGTAAATAAAAATGCTATATGAAGTCTTAGAAAAATTCAGTTCTGCCATCAAGCTCATTTCAAATTCCATGCTCATGTGAAAGAACAGATCTTCATATAATGAAGTGTTCATGAATTCAAATGTTAAGCTTAATATACCATTCTTTAGGTATGTACTTTAAGTTTATAGTGGTTTCTTTAATTTTTATTCAAGATCAAGATGCTATATATTAAAAAAATTCCAAAGTATGACTATATAAACATATTCACCATCATACCTATTAAGGAATGCTTACTAATATCCATGTGATACACCTTCAAATTGTGAGGTGTTGTTAATTAATTATAATTGTGCAATAGATGCAAATATTCCATCAAGGTTATGATTTTGAATGATTGAAAGCATTAGCCATAAGATGAGATTTACAAAGCTTTCATCATTTCAGAGATCTTTAATTCTAATTACAAAGCTCTCATCATTTCGAAGATCTTTAATATGTTAGATTTATAGTGGTAATCTGAATACTGTATAATTTGATAACAAAATAAAGTATTTTACAATAGTTAGTGCTTTGTGTAATAAAGAGGTAAGATTACCTCATAATTAATCAGATATTTTAAATTGTAAAAATGAAACACTCTGCAAACTACATCGAAAGCCAGAATCTTGTCTTTGTTAAAGTTGCAACATTGTCTTCATTGGAGCCAATTTCGTCGCTCTATAGACTTTGAGTCAATTTTATTTTAATAAAAACTATCATGAGCTATCATCTCATTCTCGCCATATTTATAATATTGTCTCCATTGTCGAAGCCGCCTCTAATGCAACAAATCACAATGATGTCTCATCTCTGTGCTTCATCATCTTTGTCTAGTCTCTATATCGCCTCTATCATCTATGTCAGAATATACTTCATGTCTTTTATTTGAGTTGTCGTCTCGACTTCAATGCGACAAAATCGTGATGACAAACCACTGTAGGCAACAAAATCATAGCGACAACATACCGCCATGAGCGATGAACCAATCTGTGCGACGAAATAACGATGATGATAAAGCCCAGTGTGGATGAATTTGCGACGTTGGAGATGGAGACGAAGTTGACAGGAGTAAAGACCTCCACATAAATGGGATTCACTTGATTTGGGAAAAAAACCTTTGCAATGCTTCTGTTTATATTCCTGTAAAACCCTAAATATTTAATCAAGTTCTTGCAGTCTTTTGATTAGTGTCTTTATTGAAAACTTGTTTTTGATGTTAAATCTCTGCTGCTTGATTACCTTGATAACAAAAATTAGCATGTGCAAGATAAAATTAACTTTATGTACTTATTTTGATTAGTATTTTTATCTAATAATTCCATATGAGCTTACTACGTTTGAAAGCTAGTTTGTTAGTTCCTATTTGTTGGGCCTTTCGGGGAGATATAAGTTGTTTTGATAATAATTATGTGTGGCCTTGAAGTTGTGTTGAATGTATTTTTTTTTTATAATGTTAGTTATGTTGTAAAATAATTAGGATGGCTCTAATTTTATGTATATGCTTTAGATGAAGTCTTTATATTCCATTGTGGTGTAGTTTGATTACATTAATTCTTCATTGTTTCCTTGATCCTGATCCTGGGACTAAACAAACGTTGCATACGACAAATTCTATTAATAGTAGTAGGGCACCGGAAGCTCCAGCACAGAGCCAAGAGAGGATCAACATCTCTCCTCTCTGAAGGCCTCATGAAAGAAGAATGGAACGTAACATTCCTTCTTGTCACTGAGGCTTGTAGTCACAAGTAGATTGAAGAAAAAGCTCAGAAAGTTGAAGAGGCACATGTCCTATCTCAAGTAGAGCTCAGAAGGCCTTCCAAAATATGGTGTGCCCAAGGCAAGTGGGAGCAGGTCAAGGGTGACAAAGTTCAATCATCAACACAGAATCAAACAGGAGATTTGAAAAAGTTGCATGTCGAGATGAAGTGACTCTTCAAAAGGAGTGTATAAAGAAACCCACGGGTAGCAAGCACTGCAAGATGAAGTGTGCGGGTAAAGGTGTTTACTCTGAGAACTTTTCTTTGATGGTGTTCCTTCGGATGTTTAAATAAGTAGAAAGGGATAGCACACCACGCCTTCTAAAGCTATGAAGATCGCTGCCAAGGAATGAAAAAGAATAAAATTGCACTCAATCTCTAAGCAGAAGATTGTTGTACATAGTGAAGACTCTAGTTTTTTGGAAATCGCAAGTTGGATTTATGATTATTTATGGATGAAACTTCTAAACCTCCTATATGCATTTAAGAGGAAAATTGCAAATTGCATATAAAGTTGTTTATGGAGAACTCCCAACTCTTTGATGCATTCGAAAGCGATGCTTTGAACTTCCAAAATAGTCATTTATTTTAGTGTGTTACATGCTCAAAGTCTATAAATAATCGTGACTAGCATGGGATTTGAAAATGAATGTGCGGTGAATATTAAGAGTGTGCTTGATTGCATTCTCCTTCCATATCATAGTGTTGCTCCGTGATTTTTCCCCAACTTGAGGTATCTTCTATGTTGTGATTGTTTGTTCATAATTCTCTTCATCAAAATAATCTTACTCGTATTCGCCCCCCATCTGTGATGAAGCTCTCAACCTCCTCGGCGACAAATTTTTCAAAACACTTCTCAGTACAAATCATTGTGTATTCACCGCTTTTACAACATCTCTTTTGCCTTCTACCTTCTAAAGCAAGAGAAATAGCATAGTTATATAATTATCAATCAACTAAGTTAGGGTTGACTCGACCTATTAAGGAAACTAAAATACAAGCATATATCATGACCAAATATATTACATGTTTGATAATACTTGGAGATGCTCTCAAGAATCACATTTGAATAAAAACTCCCCTCAAATGGCAACACAAAACAAATATACAAACATTGATTCCAACACTTGATGGTTGAAAGCAAGAAAGAAAATCATGGCAATAATTTTGATTATGCAGATAAGGCATATTAACAGATGAACATTGGCTTTGAAAATCAAATTTTAATTAGAAGATTAATTATTAACAGATTTGATTCAAAATAAATAGAAATATTAATTATCTTATAATTGTACCGTTAAGAAGAGATTAGGGTAATATATACGGAGAGGGAGAGTTAGAGTGGCTCATGTTATTTATTTCTGTACTTTCTTTCTTAGTACTGCACTTTACTCTAAGAATATTCCATTATATTTTCTTATATAATTAATTATTTTAAATAAATTTATAATCATAATTTTAATTAAAAAAATTTCAATTATTATGAGTTAAATATAAAATTTAAAAATTTTAATAATATTGAGACATAAGAGAGTAGCTTCCTTTTTTATATACAAGTCTTTGAGATCCACATGATCTAACTTCTCCATTTCTCTCTCCCTCTATCAATAGTTGAGGTTCAGAATTTGAACTGAAAACCTAAGATTTTTTCTCCCCAAGTCTTGGTTTCAAATCTCATAAGCAAACATTTGATTCATATTCAAAGCTCACTTAGTGCTAGCAATTAAACTCAAAATTCAAAAATTACTCGAAATTTGCTCGAATTTTGAGTCTAATTAAACTTGAGTCAAATTTTCAAATAGATTCTAGAGTTAAACGAGTTGACTCAAACTCAATTTGAGTCGAATTCAAGTTTAGCTCGACTTGAATCGAATTGGGATGGTCACTTAAAATATAGCCACCATAGACCATCCGGCGGAAGTATTTTAACAACTCCGTCGGTGTGATGCCCTTCGGCTTGTCTCTTCCATAGATCTGATTCTGGTTCAATTCGGCCAAAAAATTGTTATTTTATTAAATAAAAATATTTTTTAATAAGAAAACTAAAATTACCGCAAAATTGACTGAACTCGAGCTCAATTCTAATCGGTACTCAAACTCCTCTAAGCATTTTTTAGCATCGTATCTTTTTTCGGTTACAAGATCTACATTACATAGCAGGCAGCCAAACCAAAGGACAACGTAATAAAAGCAATCGACGTCATATATTATCTCATGCATTCAATGGCCCGCATATAACACAAAAGATAAACTATATTGCATATCTCAAATAATATCTTTATTCCATAGCTGTCTTGATAAGAACAAAATAGGCTTTTAATATTCATAAAGCAAGTAAAAACTAAGATCCTTAAAGAAGAAAATTGTACTTGGGTTATGGATTTAAAGAGGTATAACAGTTGAAAAAGTATGTGTTTTGTTCTACTTCTTCTTGAATGGGTTAAGGAGAAAGGAGAAACACAGAGAGCACGGGGTGCGGATCCGCCGCAATCGGCGCCGACAAAATGCGTTTGATTTAGTGTTCTTTGAGAGCATTGTTGTGATCCTAATATTTTCTTCACAGGCAAAATGACAAAATGCAGTTAGGTCTCCTAAAGAAACTGATAGAAAACAGCTTTCCCAAATGACTAAGAAGATTTATAGGAAATTGTGTCATTAGAACCCATTGAAAAAAATCTATTAAGAGCTAGCAATGGCTGCTATTGACACGAAGAGACGAGTAAATATCAGCACACATTTAGAAATAAAACACAACTTTAATGAAGCAATTCTCTTTCTATATCACAAATACAGTATGCATATTCAAAAAAATATATATATTGAAAATGAGCCGGCAATGGAAAACCTGATTGATTCACAGTCGGACTGGCAAGCCGTAGTTCTGGAAAGACCTTATCCTCCCATCACAGCCAGCAGTTACTATAACCTGACCCCAGAAATGGGAGCAATTCTTCTGAAAGGAGGTCTTTAGAAATTTGGGATGTGATCTACCAGTGCTCAGTGTTCTAGCTTTTGCCATAATGCAAGATGCCAGCTTCTCCTCAGGCCACGTCGCTGATCCCTGAAGAATGAAATCGGCGAAGAGCTCGCGGGTTAAAGTAAAATTGCTGGAGAACAAGAGGCACATAATCTTAATCCCCATATAGTCCATTCCGCAAAGGGAGTCATTTTCCGATCCCTCAATGCTAGATTTTTTCAAGAAACCTGGCCATGGCACTGCGACGGACACGTGGCTAGAGGTGAAGCGCTCTGACGACCAGATGCTCTTCGAGTTGGACGTGTTCCAGATGTAGACATTTGAGTCTGTGCTAGCGGAAACTATGTGCCGCCCGTCCGGCATGAATGTTGCAGATATCTGACTTCCCGAATTTCGAAGGCCTGCCAGGAATTAGCGTGATATGCTTGAAAAACAAATATATAGAGGGATCAAATAAAATATGAGATATTTCACATTTCAAAACCTTTGTATTTAGATACAACAATGGTCCCTTCAAGAATTCGTATTGCACGGTCTGCAGATGTGACCATTAGCAGACTGCAGCTGCCGGGGCAAAACTGGAGAGTAAAGAATAAATAGTCAAATGTAGATATTGTCTTTTGACTAGTGAGCATATTTACCTGAATCCCAGTTATCCTCTTATCTAATGACTTCTTTTTTCCCTCAAATGAAATCTTTGAGTACAGTTGCAGATCATCATCTGAAACGGAAGAAAGGAGAGAAATTAAGAAACTAGGTTACCATCTAACTATAAGACTGAAGAACAAACAAGGAAATGTGTTGAAGAAACCATTTTAAACAATAATAAATAGACTAAACACAAAATCTACTTAAACTCAAATTAAGCTGAGTTCAATTGAATTGGCTCAAAATGAATCCATTTCAAGCCAACTCGAAATTGAATTGAGTCAACCGGTACCAATAACAAAGCTTAAGATGCATCTTGTGGTATTCAAACTTATGTTCATGTGCTTGCAGCTTAAGTATACAAAATATTTATATTTATTATTAATTTAGAATACATTCGACTTATAAATTGAGCAAATTACGCTAAGCTCAAATTTGAGAAAATTTTAATTTTGATGTTCAACTTGAGTCTCAACTTCACCTTTTTCAATTCAAATACATGTTGGATTGATAATTGAGCTAGTTTCAAGTAATTTTTGAATTTTAAACAAAATTGTTCTCTCTAGGCACAAATGATTAATAGAATCAAATTTTTTATGGGAAAACCAGCAAACAGATGAATTTCGAGCAGTTCAAACATTGGCTCCCAGTCGGATCAATTCATTCCATTCGATCTTTAGCTGAACTAAATTTTGTTTTAGTATTTCTCAATCCAATCTCGATTCAACCGAGCTAAAGATTTGAGCTAAATATTGATCAGATCTTAACTAATTTTGGATTTTTAAAGGCAAATTCTTAGTTTATGAATAGGCATACACCCAGACATTAGTTAGTTTGTTAACCTGATCCAACATCAGCTGAAATTGAGTTCAATCCGAGCCAACCTTGGTGTCACTAGTTAGTTTGTTAGCTTCTATCCTAGCCAACACTTGATCTATTTTTTACCTAAATAAAAAATCATTCCATAAGCTTCATTTTAATGTGAAAATAAGAGGCTGCCACTGCAAAAAAGAATTTTTTTTTATAGATAACGAATGTGTTTACAAGATCAAACAAAAAGTTATGATTAACAAGCAAAAAAAGCCATTAGATCGATGTGAATTATACTAGATGGAAATTTACTTTAAGGCTATACATTTAGTTGAATTGAATGATCAAGGAATGGGAGACAATGTGATAAATCGTCACAAAATATACAAATTAATGAAATTAGGTGAATTGTACTGCAAAAAAGACACGCATAGCTATAGCATGAAAGCGTTACCAAAAGTCCAAGAAAAAATTCGTAATGATCAATTTGAGAGGATGGTCCAAAATACTGTCACAACTATTGAACATTGAAATTTATTGCATAATTAAAAGACTTAACATGCAAGCATTAAGGTCCTGTCACTCTTAAAAGTGACAGAATGGTCCAAATGCTGCACAATAATTGAGAATTGGAATTTATTGCAGAATAAAAAAACTCAACATGTAAGCATTAAGGTCCTCCATGAAGGATGTGTTGGTGAAGAAATTCTAACTAATTATTTTGCTCAATTAATTATTATAAATTACATTAGGTTAAATTTCAGGGAAAACCTGTTTGTTGATGAATAATTTATTCAAATAAGTGTTTCATTTGCACAATCTATAAATAATGGGTTTTAAAATGTTCTCGTCTTATTTAGATCATGTTTCCTAGTATAGCAATCAAATAACATAAAGTTAGCTTTTTTTTGGCTTGTGGTCAGGCCAATGCTTCAGCATTAGAACAGTTTATTATGATTTCTTCCATTATTGCAGTAAAGTATCTCAAGAGTATCTACCATTGTAAGAACAAAAATTAAGACATAATAAAGAGCAAAGCCCAAGATATATTTTATTTAACTTGAAGGTGCTTATGAAAATTGCATTTCAACATATGTATTCAATTTTAACCAAAAAACCCTATAAAAATATTATAATGATTTCTATGAGAAATCTAATACAATTCATTAAAAACATAAATTTGAAAAGAAAAAAAAAAGAACATCAAAGCATAAGAATTATCACTCATAAAATATCTCACATACAAATTGATCAAGAAAATGGTATATTTTATGTTATGGACCTGATGATGCATCATAAAAATGGCAATCACCCAACATGGAGCCAACCACCAATCCCTACATAAACAAAACAAACGTATTAATTTCGTAAGCACACAGCTTTTTTGAAACAAAGCTTCAAAATAACAACTAACAGAACTACCTTCCCATCGGGGCGATAACAAATTGCCGTGACAATTTGCTTTGCATCAATCCAATTCACAACACGACAAGTTAGGGTTTTCCAGATGCGAACTTTACCATCTATAGAGCCGCTAACAAAATATTTACCGTCAATCGGATTAAACTGAACACAAGTCACTGCAAAATGTCATTAACAAGATACTTAAGCTTCGGATTAGCTGAAAGGATAATGATTTACAATTTTATACAAGCACACCATAGTTGTTATGAGCAAAAACTTTGAGGCAATCAACACGTCCCAATTGCCACAGTCGTACAGTTTTATCAATAGAAGATGATAGCAAGCACTGCAAGAAGCATTTATTCTCAATTATTCAGATTAAGGGACTCTCTGCTAAGAATCTATATTCTTCAATTTATGCTTCACCTTATCTTTTGACCATGCAAGATCCAACACATCGCCTTCATGGCCATGAAACTCGTACAATGGTATCTTGGATATCTCAAAAACGTTGGAAGGGACAACAATACAAGCTGAATTTGAGCTTCTACTCATAATTCTGGGTTTGATTCTTTTCAATTTATCAGCAATTAGTGGTGAAACTTTGGATTGGTTGCTCACACTGAAGTATATACATGAAGGATCATTGTCTAGAGCACAATCTTCATCATTCCTCGCAGATTCCATCACCCGCCATACGCGCACGACTCCATCTTCGCCGCCGCTAGCTAAATACTGGCCATCAGGGCTAAACTTCATAGCAAGTATGGCCCCAATGTGAGCCTTGAAATTTTGCCTCAAATAAACTGCAGAGAATTCCTTCAGTTGTTTATTATTCAAATGCACATGAACTCTCTGAAACCCAGAATGCGCACTCTCATCAGGATTAATCAACTCTGAATCAATTCTATAATCTTTCCTATAAACAATACATGTCAAGGAACCCAACCGCCTTAGCCACCGAAATTTCTTCCGCTTTAATGCTTTCACTGAGTTGCTCTCTAACAAGGAGACATCGTGATTCGATTCATGGGCAACGAAAGCTCTGCCGCAATCTAAGCTCTCGATTCTTCGATCAAATTGCTCGGCATTGGATCTTCGCAGTGACGTGCTAGGAGCTTCATCAAACTTAACGGATGAAGGTTCCCTAAAAACAGAGTCATAATTCGAGGAAATCTTACTGACGGAACTGTCATATTCGTCATCTGCGGTTAGCTCTCCATGAGAAACAAACGAATCCAAGCACATGTGCTTCATGAACCTGGCTCGCCTTTCTTGTACGCTACCCGGACTTTTGATCCAAACTTGGTATAAAGGATCACTGATAATTAAATTTGCAGACCTGTCTTCTATGTACGAGACATGATGCGTGCCCGGGCTATTAGAGCAAGAATCGAATACCGACGACAAGTCTTCACGAGAATCAAAAAACTGATCATCCACCTCCTCCCCTCTGAACACACAATCGCAAGCCATCATACTTTATGAATTCTCTAAAGGATTGCTTGACTATTAAAATAGCACCAATGCCCTAAATTAATAAAATAGGGCACAATCTAGAACACCCCTGATCGAAGGCCGACGAACTTCGTAGACCTCCGAATGATTAAGAATGCCGGCTTCGAGAGACCCGTGAAAAATTAAAAAAAATCGGAGAAAAAAGCCCTGATCAGGAAGAAAATTGTTCGCATCGATCAAAACGGAAAAGAAAAAAGCCGGGGGAAAGACGAGCTTTACCTGCGCAGCCATGATCTCAGGGCCGTGTTCGATCAACTGTAAAAATGAAGGAAACGGGAACGAGGAAACGGAATTTGATCATAGCTCTCGGCTATCATGAGGAAAGAGCAATTCCTCCCTCTTTATCTTCTTACTCTCCCCTCTCTCTTCTTCCCTCCCTCTCGCGCTCTCCCTGCCCAAATATCAGCAGAAGCACTGCCTGATGCCCGAAATACTCGTACTTTTTAAGCTATTGCAATTTTATTTACCGGGGAAGGGCTTTTGTAAGGCGGTTTTCGACCGTTCTTAAGCTAATATAGTTAAGTTTTTTTTTTTTTCTTAAAAAAATACAAAAAGAATATATATCAAAAATTATTTATAATCAATAAAAAAAACTTTTAAATTTTCCCACAAAAAAAAATGTATTCAACCAATAATTTATTTATATATTGAATTGGCGTATCATCTATATATTTTGATTTTTACAGTGCTTTTTCTTAATTTAAATTTAAAGTTTTGTAGAGAAATACTATTTAAACTCGTTGACGTGATGGTACTCAAGAAAACTCATTCAATAGAATTTAAGATCATTTCATTAATATTTTATTTTATTTATATTAAAATAATATAAATATTATTTTTAAAATTTATATTCAAATATATCCAAATCTTATTGAATGAACTTTTATGGATCAGCAAATCTAAATAGCATTTTTCATTTTTGTATATATAATCTCTTAATTTTCTCATTTTTGTATATATAACCTTTTTAATTTGTATGATTTACATAATCATTATCTACATTTTAATATTTATGAAAACATTAGAGTTGCAATTTTTGTGCTGGATGAAATTTTGAAGATAAATACGATAACAAACCCTAAAGATTAATCACTAGTATGCAAATTTACCCTTTTTTTTTCTTTTTTTCTTGTTGAAATTTTTGTATGTATAACCTCTTAATTTTTATAATTTGCATTATCAATATCTAAATTTTAATATTTTTATGAATTCAATTCTCATTAATAATAATATTTGTTTTTTAAAATTATGGGAACAGATTATTCTAATTCTTAAATACTAAAATTTAAATAAATATATAGTTTATAAGATTTTGAGGACTATGTATATAAAGAGCTTAATTAATTTTTACAAAAGAGAAGACTCTTCAGATAAATCATATGATGTCTTAAGGTGTGTGTAAAACTATCTCATATGTTTAATTGGATATATAGTAACTTAGCTATTCTCTAACCTCTTCATAGCATATTTTACTTTGTTTGTTTGTCTTAAAATCAACAAAAATATTAGAAAAGTACATAGATTATTTGAGAGATAATGAGGTCAAAAATAATATTATAGCTTGTGTTAGAACAAAAGAAGAATGTGTTTTATTTGGTTCACATAAATTACAAATGTAGAACCCCATCATAATAAAACGCCAGTAAATTAGAATAATTAGGTTGATTGAAATCAAAATATAAATTAATTGCACATTTTTTAGATTTGTGTATGATAATTCATATGATATGTGATGTCAGTCGTATTTTGTTTGAATTGCTACTTGTGTTCTTACATTGTTTAATACATAGAAATATTTTCTTTCCCTAAAATTTGCATACATTGACAAATGGAGAAAAAAAGATTTTCAACACTTTATATCAAATACAAATTCTTTTAGAGCCATCCTATATGGGGCTTTGAATATTTGTTGAGTCTGTAATAGTAATTCAATTACATACTTGATTTCTCATAAGGAAGATATACTGAGTAATTCTTCTAAAAGTACATTTATAAGTTTGCATACAATATGTATATCTTCAATTGTATCTTTATTTTTTTCTTCCCCCATTATACTACCAAAATACATGTGTTCTTTTTTAAATATCTTTTTAAGACTTGTTATTCTTATGAAGCAATACGAGAAATTGCTTTGCTTCGTACACAAGTCAGTCTTATGTTCCCAAATTTGTATGTACCCATTTGTTTGCACAATATAAAATACTATAATCCTCACCTAACCAATCCATTCCAATGATTACATTGAAAAAAATAGTGTGTAGTATGGATAAACTTCTAGCTTTTACTGATTTTATTTCACATATTTAATACATGTTTGCTTTAATTATATTGCCTAAGTTCATGCTAACATTTAAAGATCCTTGAAAAGGAATGTTAAATTATGGGCTACCATTTTAGATATAAATGAATGATTTGCCTCTAAATTAAAAAGTACAGTGAAAGCATATTTAATTATAATAAGTGTACATGTGACCATGTCAAGATTCCTTTGCTTCATATGGGGAGAGATTGAATATTCTTGCTTAAGAATGATTTTTGTTTTTTCTTTACGATTGTTATGGCTAAGTAGGAGCTCTTCTTTTCATTTTTGTTCTTATGTATTATATTTCCATGTTTTGTTCTTTTTGCTCAACAATCTTGGGCCCAATATCCTCAATGGCCATATATAAAGCATTTGATGTTTGCAAAGGAATGTCTAAGGGTATAAATCTTCTACAACCAAAGCAACTAATATTTCTTGATTATGATATCTTGTTGAGAAAGTTCACCTACAGAAATATTAAATTATTTTAGTTATACTTTACCCTTCTTGTTAACATATCTTAGCTCTATTGAGCCTCTCTTTTTTTTCTTTCTTATTATTTTTAGAATAACCACTTTCTTTATTTTCTAAGAGTTTGGCTCGTTCGGCCATATGTGAAAAGATGTTGAGCGTTTAATGGCACTAACCTCTTCTATAGTCACCACATTCTAGAAAAAAAACTCCCAACATTTTCCTTCTAGGGTACTTACTCAAACTTGGAACATATCTTCCAAATCTAGTGAATTATGTTTCATACATTGCAACCAATTTTTTTCTTTGTTCTAGTTCATAAAGCCGCTTGCATTTTACTTCCTAGAAAATGGTATCAATTGTGTTAGTCTTTAAAATAGTAGCTAAATGTATCCGCCACCAATTCTTAACCTCGCCTTAAAATAAATATGCAGCTAGCCTTACTCTTTTGTAATTATAATATTTTAAAATGTCAAAAAAAAAATTTAAGACCGGTCCTTTACTTCCTGTGGTTTAATAGTACCAAAAAGTGTGGAGGCTTTAACTTGAGAAATATTTGTAAAATAATATCAAGCTCAATTGTTCTAGTGAGTTTAGCTTGAACTTGTAAATTCATAAATTTGGACATCATAAACATGGATTGCATCATGAACATATTCATGCCATTTGTTTTAGCTATACCCAAATTCTCGAATATTGGCTGATTATTTTGAGTGCTGAGAAAATAAATATTCTCCTAAGTTAACATTTTACCTATCTTGATTCATAGTGTGCATTAAAGCTTTTTCCTAACACTCTTAACATTTCTTTTGAACTAGCAAGCATTGGCAAATTTGGTTATTAAATACCAGCACTCACTATGTTATCAATGTTCAAGTTGAGAAACAAGATCAAAACAAGATTTTATAAAATAATTTTAATATTAGAAATTCAAATATAAAATACATCAGCAGAGCATAATAATATTATATTTCTTTTTGTATTACATAGATAACAAATAGTACACTACTATTATAATGTCTTTAGTGTTATATTCCTCCCATTTTACCATAAACTGCATTTAGCATTCTTTTAAGTAAACACTATGAACACAGAATCATTTAAGAGAAGAAAATATTGTTAGTGAAAAAAAAAAAAACTTTATGCTTGAAGTGTATCAGTTAATTCCAATTAATCTCATATTTATAATATTTCAACTCTCACGTAAGCCAAAATAAAAAATTTCATAACAATTTCCCCTAAATACATCATGAAATGACCAAAACAATCCCCAAAATTTTATCTTATAGTGCAAAGAGAAAACAAAGAGGTTGAAATTGCAGCATTATTCACTTCACTCAATCTAGGCAGCAAAATTACTAATTCAATGGCTTAATCAAAGTTAAACCTTACAAAAATCAATTATTCCAGCAATGACCTAAGAAAAAAATGACAAACGAAGAGAAAGCGACTTACCATTGCACTTCTGTGCTGCCACAGTAAAATAAAAATGTACAAAATTTATATACGTATTATAAAGCACAGCATGCATCAGTCCTTAAAATACAGCCATGCATCCCATAAAATCATCATAATTACTAGCACAATATTCTCAAGTTTACATACTTTGCATCTAAATCAGGACGTGGGACAGTCTTAAGAACTGCCAAATACTATGCTCTATGCACAGTGAATGCCATGCACTTAAATCAAATCAATCGTTAAGAAAATTCAAATCATGAATGGTTTGTGGAGTGCATATAAATGGCATAAACATCATAAAGATGCTTCTATATAAATATAGAACAGTCCTACTTAACACAAAATAAATAAAATAAAATAATAAGATGGAAGAAAAAAAAATGAAAAACCCACACTTATCAACAATTCTACAAATTTGTTTCTGCGAAATGAGAGGGCACCAGTCGTGTGATCTTGAAACATTGAAATTTCAACAAAATATGAGACCTGCAGTTACTCGGAGGACATGAGAAGAGACTGCTGCCACACTATTGGATATATAATAGAGATGGACTTGAGAAGGGTTGTACAGGATATATACCGCAGTGTTGCATATAGGAAAGTTAGGCTTCACGCTCTTCTTCTTTTCGATCTCGTTGAGAATTCTCAGCGTTTAGTTGCTGTAGCAACTGAGGAACAATAGTGGGAAAAAAACTAAGCTCAGAAAAAGATCATTCTTTCTACCAGTCAAAAATTCATACAAAGTTTGCCTAATTTTCCAAAATTAGCACAACTGATTATGAAATTTCGCACACAGACATTGCTATTACTGAAAAAAATAGAACGGCAATATATATTAATCATTTTAATTTACTATTGTTAATGCGTAATTGAGATGAAAAGCAATACAGTGTGTATATGTAAATTAAACATGCATTATAATTTATAATTCACAAATATATCAAGTAAATAAATATAAATTAAAAGCATCTGTCTTATTAGACACTTTAATATCATCTTTAACATGTTATTATTGTATAATTTTGTTTGCCTTCATTGATTGTATTTTTAATTTAATTTTTAAAATAATTTATATGTTTAACTCAAATATTTCTTATTTTTATATTTAACACTAGATCATTAAGTTTTTAAGAAAAACCAAATAATTCTCATAATTACAATTAAATTACTACTCCACGGCAGATAATAAAATAAATATATATATATATTTTTTTAGCGTGTCATATAGGTCAAACAAGTCAGAATTCTTTTTTCAAGCAAGTGTCAGGCGTCTCTCACAGCAAGCATTTTAAAGTGTCTGCATTTTTGGCAACTGTTCACAAAATTCTAATTAATAAATAGTTAATTAATAGAGATTAAATTGAGATCAATAGTTCAAAGACTATTGAATCATAAATAATTTGCGATTCAGTAAAATCAATCTGATATATCAGGGAATGTATGGGCAATTTTCCTAGTGGGGTAAAATTGTGAACGGAAGTGGAAAATGAGCAGGAAAGAAAAATCAAATATTAGAAAATCCGGAAGTGGAAAATGAGCAGGAAAGAAAAATCAAATATTAGAAAAATATGAACAATTGCCTCCATAGCCCCCAATCTTAAATATTTACATATATAGCATTTAAGCCTTCTAATCCTACACTTGCATGGGGTATCTATGACGTTAAATGTTGTTGAGAGACCAAAGTGGAACTGTGATTGTATTACAATGAGAAAATTGATGTGGAATCAGTAAAAAAATGAATTTTGAGTTTTAAAAATGTAATATTGAGAAAATAAAACGGCACTTACGAAATTTTGCGAATAAAATCAGTGGAAAATGGAAGTGGTGGCGAATCATGGAATGGCTTAATATACCCAACGTAGTGTTGAAGCCAAAGAAAATAAGTCATGGCTCGGAAATGATCAACAGAATGGAAAATCGCCAATAAAATAATACAACACCACCAAGTCTTAATCCCACCAGGTGGGGTCGCCTACATGAATCATTGTGTTCATTGTGAATGATCAAATATAATCTCCTCCTGAAGTTCCAAACAGAGAAGAATCTTCCCAATAATGTCTTCTTGTCTTTTTTTGATTTTCCTCTTCCTCTTCAAGCATGAGCGAAATGTCAAATTTTCTAACACGGGCGTTGCACAGTCTACGCTTACTATGCCCGAACCATCTGTGGCGATATTTTCTAATCTTATCCACTATTAGAGCCACTTCCAGCCTTGCCACAGATACTCTTTTATTTTATTCTTAGAAAGTATGCCCACTCATTCACCTAAGCATCCTCATCTCTAAAATATTTTATCGACAAATTTATTCTTTGTTGGTCAACAGTCAGCCCGATATAATATAGTTGGTCATATAGTTGCTCTATAAAAATTTTATTTAGTTTGGAGTGAGCTTTTCGAATTGCACAACACTCTAGAAGTGCTCCTTCGTTTCATCCAACCAACTTGGATCATATAAATCATAATGCTCTCTATTTGTTATTAATTTTGAATAACCGAGCCAATGTACTTAAACCTCTCGTTGTTCTTGATACATGGACCTCAATAGTTATGACCCCAAAATAAGGGCTTTAATTCAATTAAACTTACACTCAATATATATGTTTAAAATCAATTAAGACAAAAACCTTTAGATAAGTAGTGCATTCATAATCTTAAGAAATAAAAGAATATCATCTACGATTAACATGAACCAAGGAATCTCCACTTAAACGTACTCAATAAGAACATCCATAACTAAATTGAAAATATATGAACTAAAGAGCTGAGTCTTAATATAATCCAATAGTAATAGAAAATTTAATAAGCAAATTACCTTGCGATGGAACACATGTTACAACCCCATTGTACATATCTCTAATGATATCAATATATGCAACACAAATCTCTCATCTCTCCAAAGCTTTCCAAAAAACTTTCTTAGTACTCTAACATAAGATTATTTAGATCAATAAAAATTATATAAAGATCACCTTATCTTTCTCTAAATTTTTCTATCAAACTTTTTAATATATGTTAGATCTACCTCACATAAAACCAATTTTATTTTGAGAAATACAAGTATCATTTTTGCAATTTTTTATTCTTTTATCTTTTAATTTGGCTAAATTATAAATGTGTCTCCCTCCGTTGATAATTCAAATTTATCATAAAAAATTCTCAAATAATGTGCTCTTAATATCACGAACTAATATTTTGAATTTACAATAAGTTGTTTATATTTTTTTCAATTCTCCTAAATCTTGTATTTAAATCATTTTTATAACATGCATTTTTTATCTTTAATTATAACTTGAGCATCATATTTTCACCACCATACATCTTTATAAGTTTTGATTCACAAATAAGCTTGTTATATGGCGAATACAACTAGTAATTGAATTCCATTTAAGATCAGTTATACCCTCAAAACTAAACTCTTGGTAATATCTATATTACCCCCTTCATAAGTTTCCACCAAGTTTTAGGACATTTAAAATTCCACATTACTTCGATTACCCCTAATTTCAAATCTAAAGCCAATAATCGATGCTAAGTTGTCAAACAATCACTTGAAATAATGTTACAATCCTTACATAATAAATATCCATTTTTAAGAGATAATAATCAAAATTAAAATAATCTCAATTTTATAAGTGATAATAAATTCTCTTTCTTAAAATATTAGCAATCATAAGATCATAAGCTAAAACAAATTCTTAAATCATTGTTCATTCATTAAAATAATAATAATAATAATAATTGATATAAAAAAAGATAGACTGAAACTAGCTAGAATAAAAAATGTTTGATTGAGTTTAAACCAAGAAAACATTCTATAATGAAGAACAAAGCTAGCTAGAATAAAATTGTTTAATTGAGTTTAAATCAAAAATATGGTCTATAATGAAAACAATTTTGATACCAAGTAAATTAAAAAAAATAATTAAGACTTTAACCAGTTGTACTTCAAAAAAATAGCATAAGTCCTAGTAATCACACTAAGTTGGGTCAACTACGTGAATCCAATGTTTCCAAGCCCATTCGAAGCTCCACATAGAAAATCCTTTCTAATAATCTCTTCCTATGTGATTTGGTTTCTTTTTTTCATCTTTTAACATGAGAAAAATTTTACACTTAGGTTTTCTAATAGGGGCTTCCAAACAATGTACACTTAATATGTTTGAATCTTCTAAGATATCTATATCTAATCTTATCCAATATTAAAGTTACTTCAACCTTGCTACAAATAAGCATATTTCTCATCGTACACTTTCAAGTATATCATCTCGTTCACCTTAGCATCCACATCACGGCAACACTTATTTTATCAATATTTTTCTTCATTGTTGGCCAATATTCTACCCCTTATAATACTTCTAGCTTTAATTTTGGCTGGATATTCTGATCACACATTCTAGATGCGCTCCATTCCATCAAATCAGTTTGGATCCACCTAACAATAACATAGCTCACTATTTCACCAAAATTTTGTAAGGAACTAAGATATTTGAACCTACACTCATTTTGATCATATGATCCTAAATAATTGTATTTTTAAGATTACGGGTTAGATTATGATGTATTACAAATCTACAGGTCTAACTTTGCTTTAAATCCATATATAATCTTATCAACAAAAATAACATATATAAATAACAAGTATTAAGGAATCTCCTCTTAAATGTGCTATGTATAAATATATATAATTATAAAAAAAAGATATGGACAAGTGCCTCTTTATTTCCTATAAAGCCAATCTTACACTAGATAAGTTAAATTGCTACACTAAAATGGTTTGACTATCAAGATGATTTTAGATACTTCTGCGAATTAAAGCCGATTATGTTGAAAATTTTTAGTTGAGGTTTAAGCCGACTATTTATGTATGTGGGTTTTTAAGTAATTTAAGAAATAATTTAACTATGCATAGATAAATATATATTTAATTACATAATAATATTAAGAATTACATAACAATAATAAATATATGCACTTTAAAAATAATATGTAATAATTGACTACATTACCATAAAATTAATTAAATTATAATTATATAATATTACACAAAATAATACCATTTATTTAATCATTAATATTAATTATATATAATTGTATAAATAATAATTACGTATAGCTAGTTACATTAAATAATGCATAATTGATTGTTTAATTAAATAATTATCCATAGTTAGTAATTATATAAACTTAAATAAGAACATATAACAGAATATTAATTGCATGATAAATATTTATTAAAATTATTACATAATAATAATTACACTAGTATTAGCAATCAATTAATTAAAAAATTCATAATAATTAATTACATGTGACAATAATTTATTTTGTATTTATTAATTAATTTAATTTATTAATTAAAAATTAACAATAACAATATTAATACATAATTAGTATAATTTAAGCTACCATAGACTAAGTTAATTAAAACTAAAGAAATTTAATTTGGACTTGAATAAACTTAAGCTGAGCTAAATTAAGCTATAAGAAATTAAACAAGTTAAGGCATGCCCCAAGAATGAAACCTTGATGCAATCTAATAATAATACAAAAATCATTAACAATCATTGTGATAAAACTCAATATAGGCCAATTATACAAATATTTAAAAATAACAATATAACTCATACAAATTCTTAAATATAACTCATACAAGTGTCTTGTCATAATCTGCATTCAACCATTGTCTCAAAATTTAAATGTATGACTCATTAACTTAATTCCCTATAGTTTGCACAGCATGAACATCACTTTTATTTTTGTGAATAGAAAAAATAAACTCCTCCACACTAGTGAAATCCTTTAGCCTTCAAACTTAATTTAATTTTGGTGGCCAAGAAAAAATTCTCACCCAAATATTTCATACATTAAAAAGGTCATCTAAAATTCAATATCTTTTTCACTTTTCATCTACTCAACTTTTAAACATCTACTCTACTAGTGTGTCGAATGAAGATACAAATGATACAATTTTTAAAATTACTGAAGTCATTCAAATTATTTGTATTGGTATAACATTCACTAAAAAACTTAATAATGTAATTCATCAGTCTATATTAATAATCTTCATTCTTAAGAACTTTTTAAATTATTAACTTTGATATATTTACTTAAGCCAAATCTTCGGCTTATGCCTCTCTCAACAATTTTTTACTTTTATATAATTCAATGTATACTTAACTCTTAGCATCATGTATTTTTTTTAATCCATCATTGACTAGTTTATCTCCCTTTCACTCTTCATCATCTTTAGATTTAACTCATTCTTTAAGGCATACATTTTTTGTTAATATTTACTTGAAATTTTTCATTTAATATTTTAAAATTTCTATCATCTAGTTTTTGGATGTATCTTAAATTTACTATTACTTTCTTATATTAAAATCTATAATCAACAACCGATATTGAGTTGTCAAGCATTTATTTGAAATAGTTTTAGAATTTTGCATTATATATATATATATAGTTATTTATCTTTTTAAATAAATAATAAATCTAAATTCTAAAATCCTCATATTTACAAGTGATATCATATTCATTTTTAAATTAAAATATATGTTATCAAAACCATAAAATCATAATCTAAAGCAAACTCCAAAAATATTATTCCTTCATTTATCTCTCCAAAATCAAATCACCCCTTAATATTATTAAATTCATCAACAAAAAATGTGACTAAAGAAGTATTTGATATGTTAAGATCTGCAACAAAACACATTTTAATGCTATGCTTAACAAAAGAATCTTCTTATCCTTTAATTTCAATTGAACACCAACAAAATGACATAAAGTAGAAAGGGGAACTATGATACCTATTTATAATAACAAAGGTGATATACAAATTATTCAATTAAAAATTAATTGTTATACTTCAAAGGTTTGGATAGAGTGATAGAACACATATAAAATGAACATAATCACATTCAACTTGATTTTATACTACATGGATGGATTGCAGATAGTCCACTTTTGCTGAGAAATTTAATTAACAATTTTAGAGAAAAAAAGAATTTTAAAATTTTTTGATTTAAAAAAAATGACAACTAATTTAAGAACAATCCTTGGAAAATAGTAATGAAAATAGGCATCTCACTTATATTGATATTAATAAGAATATGCATAATAGTGCAGTCACAAGTGTTCAAATATAAGATGGTTTGCCCAATGAATTTTCAAGTCCAATCAAGCAACATTAAAGATCAACCTTAAGTCTATCTCTCCTTGCATTAATTATTAATGCATCCTCATATATCGTATTCATGAAGATGCCTTTCTGCATATTAATGTAGAAAATCATTTTACTAAAGATGTGCTTATAACAAAACTTGAGTTATAGAAAATTACTTCAAAATATCTAAAGGACTTTATCTCAAGATTTCAAAAAAAGAATATAGGTAAAATAATTCTACCATAATAGAAGACAATATTGATGATATGACAATTGATACAAGCTTTCAAACAAGTTGAAAAAAATTGAGGAACAATTTTGAAGGGTTGTGCAATTGAAATATGTCAGCAAGACTTCAAGTACATTTGTAGTACTATTGGAGAAGCTTCAACCGAGAAGAATTAAAGTTTTAGCCAGACTTTTTCAAGACTGATAGGAGATAGTTTATTTAGATCTAAGGTTAAAGATTTTTTATAAGCACAAACCTCTATGGTTAATAATCTCTCTTAGTTAAAGAAGAAAACATTCAAATAAAGAGTATTATCATACTTAGCCAGACATTGAGAGTAGTAGTTGGAAGTCTTCTTGATCAAAATTCATGATTCTATCATCCCTATTCAATTTATGATCCAGTTTGCCAATATTAAGAAAATTTATTTGTAAATTCAAAAACTCTAATTACAAATCATAAGTTAACTCATCTCAGAAATTTCGAGCAAATGATATATATTAAAAAAAAAACTCAGCTTTTGAGTTCAATGTCGACTCTAGTGTCGAACGTACTATTTTTACTCCACAGTTCAGCACATATGAAGCACGACCACGAGTTCAAAGGTTTTGGGCATGACCATTGGAGAATTTGGAAATAAAAAAATCATTTAGAGCATCAATTGAACTTCCAAGAACTTCCAAATGTAAGTCTTAAACTTAGATTTGGTAAAGATATTTCAAATTTTTTTATTTGAACTTGGAATTAATAAAAGTGAAGCTAGTTCGACTATCAGTTATTGGTCTAACTCGTATATTAATTGAGTTAATCGGAGAGCCCAAGTGAGTTTAGAATGGGGCTTTCTTTCATGAGAATGCATGGGGTAGGATTTAGGATTAGGCTTATATATCTATTGGAATTCCCTAACTAAGGTTAGGTTGGGGATTACATCTTTTAAAATGTCCAAGTAGAAATTTAGAAAGAGGCACACATCTGTTCGAATGCTTGGGGTTGGAAATAGGATGAGACACATCCATTGGAATGACTAAATGGATTTAGGATAGGCTTAGCCTAAGTTGAATTTAGAAGGTTGAATACATACATTGGATGCATTAGTTGTAATTAAGATGGCCTTTGTCATTTAGATAAAGCAGCCCATATGTATATGTATTTTAAAATTTTTAACTCTAAATAGGGATTAGATTATAAAGCTTAGCGGCCTTTTAGTTGTGATGGATCAAATTATCGATCAATTTTAACAATTGGTCTACTAGAAATCAATTGTTTTAGCATGGCACAACTTGGCTTAAACCATTTAAATCAACTATAAATCACATTTTTAGACATAGAATGCTCTAATTATATATATTTATATTATCTAAGAATCAAATTTTCAAGCTTAAATAGATCAAATCTTTTGACTTAAGTTAACTAGTTCTACTGGCTTAGGTTAACTGTCTATTAAGGCTTTTGTCATTAGAAATATATCAAATTTTTAAACAAACTTAATCTAGGACTATATAGATTCATTAAGAGTTGAATATCAAAATCAACTAGAATCATGTAAAGCTACTAGAAGTTATATTGTTTTACCTAAACAAACTCAAGTAGAGCATGCTAGATCTACAATAAATCAAATAGTCTAGGTTCTTTTCTTTTTTAATGAGCTTACTATGCCAATTTTATTCACTTTTATTGCTTATAATTCTTACATATTTCTTTCACATGTAAATTATTTTTTTCATTGCATATTATATTAACCAATTCATGTGCATATGGGCAACAGGCGGAAGGTAAAAACTTTATAAGCTTTAAATATTCATGAGCTAATGTTTCAGATGAGCATACAAGGAAACTTGGTGCTTTGAGAACAATGACACAAGCAATAAAAATAAGATCAATATTATACATTCTAGAATGCTTATGCAATTGAAAACTTGTGGGCTTAGAAACCAGTCAAAAGAGTAATATGAACTTCGCCTGTACTCAATGTCATTAACTTTCAGATGAGTATTTATACTTGAAAACTATGAATTTGAGTCTTGTAAATGCAATATGAAAGATTTGAACTGAATAATATGAACACACATATTTTTAATTCTTCTTCCTCTTTCTCACTTTGTAATAGTCATAATAATAGTAATAATTTACTATTATCAATCTCATTACCTGTGGTTTAAATCAAGTAACACTGTAATTGTAACTACTTCACAAAGTGTTTCTAATCATTTTTTAATGTTGGCAAGTAACATGAGCAATGATTCAGGCGTGAAGCGTGATAAATCATTAAAAAAATATATTTTTATTTTCGTTTCCAATATCCCAAGTATTGTACCCTACAAATGAATCCAAGATTACCCACGATGGAAATACCGATTAAGACCAGTGTCTTCTAGTACATTCACTGACCAGATTAACTCCTTAATCGGCTTAGTCAAAGTTTTAATAGAAACCAAGCTCAGACGGCATAGAAGAATACAATACCACTTGCTCCTTAAGTTATTCAAGTGAACACACAATCAGCATCCATCTCAACCGCAGATGGGTTACGCCATAGTTTCTTGCGTCTTTGAACACTGAATTTTTGTAAATCGTTAACACCAAAGGAGCTAGCAAACTGGCTCAAGTTAGTAGAAAAGGACCTGGCCAGCATTTAAGTGTCCAGTCACGGAAGCAATCCGGTTAACGCACATATTTTAGGAGGCTAAATATTGGTGAGAGAACGAACGCAATACCTTAATTGCAGTGATGGATCTAGAAGACATCCAATGGGACTCATTTGTAGAAGCATTACGGGAGCAATTCATCCCTTAGTCTGCACAGACCAATTTGAAAGGCAAACTCCTGTAATTAGCACAAGGAAGCCGATCAGTTTTAGAGTACGAGATGGAATTTAGAATATTATCAGGCTTCACACCAGACTTGGTAAGAACTGAAGCTGCACAATGCAATCGTTTTTTAAAAGGTTTGAGGGATTCCATTAAGAACAACATAGTTCCACTTCAGCATAACAGCTTCCCAAAGCTAGTAGAAGCCTCCAGATTAGTGGACCACCACCATATTCAAAAAGAGCAAAAGAGGAAACTTCAGTCCACCTTGAATCACAATGAGACATTCAAAAGACCTCAATCGCAACTGGCTAGAGCAAACCAATTGGAGGCAGAACAACCACCCAAGCAAGTCAAGGAATGCAGGAGACCACATCCATATGAGTATTGTTATCATCAGAGAGACCTCTGTTACACGTGCGGTAGAATCGAACATAGATTTTGGCAGTGCGAGAGTCTTAGGACTATGGATGGTGTCAAAATTTATCATCCGACAAGGAATAAGGAGATGCAACCCAATCCAGCAAATAAGTAGGCACATGCCTTAGCAATCATGCCACACCCTCCAACTGATGCCGGGTACAAAGAAAATTCCAGACACTAGCTCCGAGAGCACTAGCCCCATACCAACAAGGTGGTGCACTAACAACAACAGGAAGGCTGCTCCGACCAATTTTATGCCTTACCTCCGATCACAACCTCGGAAGATAATGAAGTTGTTCCAAGCTCACACTCATTTTATTATTGCGGCATCAAAACTATTGTTAGAAATAACCTACAGATTCAAGTTTATGATGGGAGTCTCGATAAATGATCTGCTACAATGTTCACACACCCTTTTTTATCGTGAATTTCCAGATCGAGCTCTTGAAGCAACAAGACCCATCAAATAAGTCTAGGCTTAGCGTCTTTTTTTTGTAATAAATATCTGATCGCTGATTGATCCGTATACACTGATTTTAGATCGAATCAAATAGGATATAAAATTGTCATATGCAAAGACGACATCTGCGAGTTCTTTTTCAGTAGATGCGTAGTTCTTTTAGGCCTCATTCATTAATTTACTCACATAATAAATGGAGTAGAAAGTTTTATTTTTTCTTTGCCCTAAGACAGCTCATACAGATAGGTCACTAGCCTCACCCAATTTCGGATGGAAGTTCCCAATTTGGTGTAGTGATTATTAGAATTAAGATCAATGTTGCCCTTAGTCTATTAAACCCATCAAGACATGCTGCATCGTATTTAAATTCAACAGCTTTTGCTAACAGTTTACACAAGGGAAGACTTATCCTTGAAAATTTTTTAATAAATCTTCTATATTATCCAACATATCCTAGAAAACTGCTTGTATCTTTTACTGTTCATGGTGGATGGAATTTTTCTATAATATCAACATGGTTAACTTCAATCCCATCAATGAACATTGTATTCCCTAAAACAATCCCTTCCTTCACCATAAAATAACATTTCTCCCAATTCATAGCCAAATTATTCAAGCAGTCATCAAATATTGATCCTACCACAGAGAAATCATTCATAAATATTTCTAGTAAATTCTCGACAACATAAAAAAAATAGCCATCATGCACCGTTGAAAAATGGCTGGGGCGTTATACAATCTGAATGCATCCTTCTTAAAGCAAAAGTGTCGTACAGGCAAGTAAAGGTTGTTTTTTCTTGGTCTTTGATGGCGATCAGACTTTGGTTGTACCCTAAATATCCATCTAAGAAACAATAGAAAGGGTGTCCCAGTAAACAGTCAAGTATTTGGCCAATGAACAAAAGGGGAAAAAGTCTCTTACAAATAGCTATATTCAGTTACCTATAATCAATGCAAACTCTCCAACCCGTAATCGTTCTAGTTGGAATTAGTTCATTATTTTCGTTAGTTGTGACAGTCATCCCACTTTTCTTTGGTACCACATGGATATGACTAACTCAAAAGTATTAAATATAGGAATATTATTTTGGAGTCAACCAATTTGACAATTTCCTTTTGCACTACTTCTTTAACATTCGGATTTAATATCCATTGATGCTCGATTCAAGGTTTAAATTATCCTCCAAAAAAATTCAATGCATACATAGTGTGGGACTAATTCCCTTAATATCTACTATGCTCCACCCTATTGCTGGTTTGTGACTTTTTAATAATTTACACAATTGCTCCTCTTGGTCAGCTTCTAGTAGTGCTGAGATTATCACCGAAAGTAATTTTGTTCCTTTTTTTTATTACTCTATTGATTCAAGCAGTTACGCCAGAATCATTACTTGTGGTTTAAAGCAAATAACATTATAATTTTTTAATGATGTATCATCAAACAATTCACAAAAGCTATAACCCCAATGAACAAAAACTATACAACAACGTGATCTAGAAGATTTCATATATATGCTAGTTAACGAAGGAAACATAGCAAAATCTAACAGATTTGGTAGACATAGAAATTAAATAAATATAAAATAAGCCAGTATTCGCTAATGAAACTTACTTGCATGTGCTTCAATCTTGCGGCAGTCAATTCATCTGTTAGGCTAATCATCCTGCAAAAAAGTGTATTAGTCGATGAAATAAATAGATAAACTATAAATTAAAATTGAAATAAATATTGAGAAAAGCCAAAAAAAAATTATATTTACATATTTAACATGTAAACTTGAACAAAACTACCACCTAAACTTAAGAATTTCATCCGCTTATAATGATTGGAAGGGCAGATTGAAGTAATGAATATTAATGGGGTTCGTGTGGGTGTTAAATATGTATATAAGAAAGATTTATGCAGTATACATGAGATTTCATTGATAAAGCTATTACTATCATAAATAGGGCTCGTAAATTGACTCGAAATTCAAAACTTGAACTCAAACTCAAAATATTTTAACTTGGCTCGATCTCACTCAAAATTTGAGTTGAGTTCGAGTTGAACTCAACTCGAAAATTTTGAGTTCGAATCTACACTAACTCAACTCGAACTCGACTCAAGCCAGCCCTAATCATATAAATCATATCACAATCTTTAAAGGTTTGCACCACAGTCATTCTTCATAACTCAATGCTATTTCAAAATACAAGTATTAATTATAAAAATAAAATCTTTGTGAGCATCACCTTTCCCTAAGAAAAAGAATGCAAGGACAATGACAAAAACTCACAAGCTTTAACTCCAAAATTACTAGAAATAAATATATAAAAGGTTTTAAGTAGCATTGCAGACGTTTGTTATATATTTCTGATGCCCATTTCCAACAAAAAAAATATTAGTGACCTTTTACTGCATCTGATTTTCAGGTTTCATTACAAAGAATATGGAGATTTCATATCACTTTATCACTTTGTTTTAGTTATATTAATACCTTAACTGTTGAATTTAACGTGGAGACTTATCATTACTTTATAGCCATGCTCATGTTATTAAGCATATCGAATTAGTATTGAAACAACTTGATGTAAATCATTAAAAACATGTATCTGATCCTTAAATTCTTACAGATAACTTAAAGTTCGCAATGACTAATTACTAATTTTAATCCCTAGTTTTATCAGTGGATCAACAATAGATTGATGATCCTGTAGCCTGCTTTTTTTCAGCGACTAATGAGACGCCCCCTTCAGGTTTTTGATATCTCTCGTAGAAATGCTGGCTACAATCGCTAGTGGAATCTGAACTTCTCAAAAAGTAACCAGCGAAGCCATTTTTTTTATAGTTGAGCTTGTTCTTCTATTACTCCATTAAGTGCCTAAAAGAAGCTCGGCTGTCAAAAAGATAAATTCATAGGGCCATCAACTTTTTCAGTATGCTGATAATACATCTTTTCACACTGACTTCAAAATATTAGTCCAGTGGAGAATAAAAACAGGTTTAAGAAAATATTGTTGGCTTACCTGTCTTGGAGCTCTGAAATTTTAACAAGCAAGAGACGCTCTCTTTCAGTGACTGCTGAATCTACCTGTTATAACAGAAAACTAGTTTTGTCATGGAGTTCACAAATATTGTCATGTAAACTATTCAAGTAAATCATGAATTACCATCACCGTATTAATTCACAAAAAAACAGACATCAAACATATTATCACAATTTTCAGGACAGAAACTAAAGGAGATTTAGAGGCTCACTAAATTAAAAAATCATTTATAAGACACATAATTTGTATGGGACTTTTCAAACATACCACATAAACCTTACATATTTAACACCTAAATCTTAAATACTACAAAATACTACCTAATTTTACATCTAATCATTCAAATCGACAAAACAGTATCACTTACGTGTGATTCCTGCAAATATCAAGATATAGAAGCTAGAGTTGTAAATACACGGATTTTGTGTGCCTTACACTAGTTTTCCCTAGTATTTTAGCATACAATTAGCCAATTTAGATATAAAAAGTCAACAGAACAACTACGTTATGTATACATTTTATTTTTTTAGTGTTCAGATACAACGTGGCAAATTAACACACAATGCTTCAAAATTTAAATAAAAATCTACATTAATATGCCCATCCAATTATTTAAGGTCATATTGGAGAACTAAAAAGAGATGTTATCCAAGTATCAATGATCCACTGGTTTTCTAAATTGGTCTAGGAATTAAGTCAGTAGGAAAAAGAATATGAATGGACAGTTTTGCACCGTAGTTCTTAATCAAGTTCAAAAGCCTGATGTAGATGTCGGAGATACAATGTATTAAAATGGGGAAAAAAGCACAAGCAAACTATACTTTGTTGTGAAACTGCCGAAACAGTAACAGGAAAAAGAGTAAAAGATATAGCTGATCATATTGCTAGAGTTCCTTGTAAAACTCAACAAACTTTAAGAACTTGGGAACGCTAACATTCATTAGCAAGCAGGCTTCAAGAAAATGAATTAGGCTACTGCACCCATCATACTGAAGTTCAAAAATAATAAGATCCATACACAGCTTAAAATGGATGTTTAACTAGTGATTCTTGCTTTAAGCCTAAATAAACACTATACGAGTACTCGCCCCTGCATCAAAAGTAACAGGCAAGGAAAATGAGTATTTGCCAGTTACAGGTTATATAAATCCATAGCTGTGAAGAAAGCAGATGAGCCACGCACAGTTCAGGAGCAGGTTTATGTAGAAACAAAGAAGGAAATTTTTATCTATTAAGAAACCTACAAACTGCAATTATTTACATTTAAATTTGTATTTTAAATGTTTTTGGAATATCTTCCTCTAGCACTCGGACTTGATGATATCCTGATCGTAGATCTATTTTGGAGAAGACTTTAGCCCCAGCGAGTTGATCGAATAGATCGTCTATTCGAGGCAGCAGATATTTATTCCTTATAGTTATATTGTTCAATTCCCGATAGTCAATGCACATGCGCATTGATCCATCCTTTTTCTTTACAAAAAGAACTGGAGCTCCCCATGGCAACATGCTGGGTTTAATAAGACCCTTTTCCATTAGGTCCTACAATTGCTCGTGAAGTTCTTGCAGCTCTTTTGGGGCTAAACGGTAGGGTGCTTTTGACAGAGGTTGAGACCCAGGTACTAATTCAATAGAAAAATCCACTTCCCTTACTGGAGGTAGACCAGGGAGCTCGTCGGGGAAGACATCTGGAAAATCCTTTACTACTCTGGTTTCTAATAAAGAGATGTCTTCTTCTGGCTTATTTATCATAGAGATTAGGTAGGCTTCGCATCCCTTGCGGATTAACTTCTCTACTTTAAGTGCGCTGAATAGAGAAGCGTTAACACCTAATCTGCCTACGAATATTTTCGGTTTCCATTCTTTCTTAAAAGTAATCTTCTTTTTCTGACAATCAATGACTGCCTTATGCATACTTAACCAATCAATCCCTAAGATGATATCAAAGTTTGTTATAGGGAGGATTTGTAGAGTGGCCTTGTAAACCTCATTAATGATTGGAATATTGCAAATGCAAAATTGCTGAGTGCTCATGGTGGCACCGGAGGGCAGTTCGATCTTTAATGTGTTGGCCAATTCACAATACGGAATATCTAGAGTCTTGGCGCAATTGTTTGAAATAAAGGAGTGGCTTGCTCCCGTATCGAACAAGACATTAAAAGATTTGCAATTAATTTGAATGGTGCCTAAAAAGAAATAATTAACATAAAGGTATGCAATTGTGAAGAGACTTAAGTAGGGAAAGGGACGTATCTGACACTACGTCGTTGTCGTCAGGTGCCACGACAGGAGTAAGGGTGTACATCCTTGCTGGAACGGTGGCTCTAGGGGTTTGACAATTCCTTTGGGCAGGTGTTGCCATTATTGCAACTTGCCTGGGAGTACCACCTCTTCATGGGTTATTGGCGGGGGCTGCTGGTGCTGAATTTTGTCTTGGGGCAGACCTTGCCCCTGGGATAACATCTCCGTCTATCGTCTTCCTAGCGATACAATGACGATAACCATGACCGGAGCGCCTGCAAGTAAAACAGCGGTCTTGCCCATGGTAGCATCTTCCAATTGGGTGAGGTCGATTACAAACCACACCTTCATCGGTATTGGGAGCTATTGCGAACAGTTGGTACGCTTTGGCAGGAGGAGGGTAACGGGGATGTTTGTATATCTCCTGATCCCTATCAAACGTGATCGGTCTTTTTCCATGCCTTTCTACGATCACTTGCTCGTTATGTTCCAGCATTGTCGCACAATCTAACAGATCAGCAAATTTTGTATGCCTCAGTAAAATCAAATTAGTGTGAATGCTGTCCTTTAAACCTTCTAAAAATCTACTGCACCTTGAAGGTTCGCAATCTACAAGCTTAGGTGCATAACAAGAGAGTTTTGTGAACTCCGTCTCGTAGGCTGCCACGAATCGGTCGCCCTGAGCTACCTTTATAAATTGGCTCTCAAGTATCCTCTGGGCTGAATGAGGAATATAGCGGCTCCTGAATGCGGCTGTGAACTCTGCCCATGGTATGTCTTCCAAACTGACATTTTTAAAGATTGTCTCGAATGTGATCTTCCACCACCTCTCGGCCTCACCCTCTAGCAAATATTTTGCTAGTCTGACCTCCTCGTTTGATGGACACTTCAAGCTGTCTAATTTACTTTCAATAGCCTGGATCCAGTCCTCAGATTCCATAGGTCGGGCTGAGTCGTTGAAGGTAGGAGGATTCAGCTTAAGAAAGGTTTATAGAGCATCGTCTACCCGTAATCTTTGAGGGGGCTCTGGTGCGAGCAGGGAGGTAGAAGTTTTCCCTTGGTTTGAAAGGACTTGCAGAACAGCTTCTAATAGACGATCCGTTCTATTGTCTGCTGTAGATGAGGACACTGTGGTTTTAACTGGGGTTTCAGTGGGTACGGAGAGGAAGCCTTCGTCGGAATCCATCTGTTTGGATATGATTAATAAACTTGAGTTAAAAAAAAAAAATTTCATAATTACTTTTGCAAAAAGTTTCCATTTAATAAAGATTAGCAAGAAAAAAGGGTATATATACAAGATCCTATACTAGGTTTCGTACTAATAAGAGGAGTCTAGTTGACTTCCTCTTTGATGTGGATGCGAGGTGGTCTTTAGCTTTCCTCTTCCCTTTGGAAGAAGTTGTTGCATCATCGATTTTGATGAGCTTCTTTAAGTTATGAAGCTCATCCTGCAGCTGGAGGACTTAACGTTTATGTACGTCGTCTTTCCTTAAAATTTCCCACTCCATCATGAATATTCTCCCAAATAATACTCCTTTTAGTTCCTGGACCTCTTTTTCTAGTTCATATATCCGGTTCCTGGATGTAGATACCCACCAAGCTAGGGTACTTTCCACTTCTTTTAATTTCTCTGCGTCATCTCTTGTCTCTGTAGCGGGGGGTATCCATGTTTATGCTTGGATCAGATATCCTGGAGTGTGAGGAGCCACTGTTACTCCCCTCGTCTTCAAAATATTCGATCATGTCCTCATTTGGATTCATCTATAAAACAATGACAAAATATTATATTTACAGTTCTAAGTTATCTTAGATTGTATATATCTTTATGTATACTCTTTTCTTCCAAAATTACTCAATCCTGCTCTGATACCAACTCTGATGGCCCGATACTGGTTCAGCAGAAACCGTTCCGACATCGGGTGTTCACTTACCGCATGATCATATTGATTAATGAAAGAAAAGGGACACATAAAAATATAAAACATTTCTCATTTATTTCAAGCTTCATATTACAAGATCTAACATCGTACTCCTCATACAAAAGCAAAAAATAAATATAATATAAAATATAAGCAAAAACAGCACCATCATAGACCCATTTGCAGATTGAAAATTTTTAAGCATTAGGGTTCTTGCTTAAGCTCTTCCAGAAGTACCTGACCTGGTATTGTACAACAAACAATACCGGGATTGGAATTCCCAATAATTAGAGAGTACTCTAAGTGCCACAATAATCAATGCAGTATTACATTTTATAATAGCAGAGATGCGATTTGCGAAAGAGATGCAGGAAAGATATTAAGGTAAAAGCGCAAATGAAATAATTAATTTTCTGCAAAAGATATTAGCACAAAAATGCAAGTTACTAATATCGTTTTTCCAGTAACCTGCCACAAATGTTTTTACTGATGTCTTCTTTCCAGTAACAACCCACGAATGTTATTACCGATGTCATTTTTCCAGTAATTAGCCACGAATGCCATTACTGATGTCATTTTTCTGGTAACTGGCCATGAATGCTATTACTGATATCTTCTTTCCAGTAATTAGCCACGAATATTGTTACTGATATCATTTTTCCAGTAACTAGCCACGAATGTTGTCACGTTGGTTCCGAACAACCAACCAAGCTTCAAATTAAAATTTTGGCTCAAAGCAATTAAAAGCTAAGCAGTAGTAACAATACAAAATATAATACTTATCATATACTGGGTACCTTTTGTCCTTTAAGTTTAGATGAGTGACAGTTCTCTCAATCTGCATTTTAAGTTTTCGATATTTTAGTATTTAGCCAATGATTTAAGAAATATTATTTCTTTTTAAGGATTTACATTCTTCTTTCTTCTCTTTATATTTTCATATTCTCATAATGATACAAGTCTTTATTTAGTGATTTTATGTAATCTTAATGTTATGAAAGAATAAAAAGCAGAATTAAATTGATTGATTAGAAATATAATAGACATCTTTATTTACATTTTCACTGTTATCCATTATGATAATGTGAATGATGTATTTGAGATGTTAATATTATTATTTATTATTATCATATTTATGATTAAGCACAAAAGCAAAAATTTCAATTCTTTTCTTTTCCATTTCTTACCTTAGATTAGGACTGCTTGGAAAATGAAGGAAGGCTGGATTGCTTAAGGCTTTTAGCCCAAAGCTTCCTATATTTACTGGTTGCTTTCTTCCTCCTAGAAGTTGAGGCTGCATTCCTCGTTTGATGCACTTTCCTTTCAACCTTTGAAAGGCATTCTTCATGCTCATCTTCTTTTTCCAAAGTGAATTCGGCCAACTTAGGGAGAACCCACCTTAGTGTCTCCTACAATTCTTGTACCTCATTTTGGAGGTTGGTGATCTTCTCGTAAGAGACACACATGAACCTTGTCAGGCTCTCACCACGTGCCTCTTCCTTATCCTCCAACTCTCGAATCCGGTCTTCAAGAGTAGGGGGACCGTAATTAGGTCCGTTGAAATCCATTTGCCAAGGTCCTTCTTGGCTTAAGTCGATTTCCGAGTGTTCCTCCGAATGATTAGGAGAATTCATCTGTTTAAAGATACAAACTTATAATTCGTTTGAATAATGACCTTTACTAGTCTTTCTACTAGATGTTGCCCTAATAACACCTCATCATGTCACTAGTTTTCTATACGATGTTTTTGTTTCTACCACAATCTTACTATGTCACTAGTTTTCTATCTAGTATTTCATTATAATGTATTTATACTTTAAATTGAATGATTTCCAATTATGCCTTCTATGTCAAATACCATTTTACTCTAACACTTCTAATCCTGCTCTGATACCAACTGTGATGACCCATATTAGATTGGTAAGAACCAAACTAACATCGGATGCATCTTTCCGCAGGATCATATTGGCAGTTAGATAAAATTGTAGTTAACGAACATTCAAGCCATTCACATAAAAGAAACGATATTCATTCAATTTAAAATAAAAATAACATCCAGAAATTTTTACATAAAATTCCATATACATCAAACTATTAATCCTGGAAGGGGCAGTTATTTTCCAGCGCTACGCCCCTAGGCTATATCAACCGCCTCCAACTGTATCTGATCTGGCATTATAAAAATAATGCCTTAGTGCACATTCTAAATACAATGGATATTAAAAATATACTTAAAGCATAGCGGGAAGCAAAATGATAATAATTGCAGGAAATAGTGTGTTTCAAAAACAAAAAGATAAATATGTCTCCTGCAAAATAACTGTTCTTGCACATGCCAAGTTTTCAAACAGAAAGCAATAATCGCGTAAAAAGTCATGTTTATGTTTATGTTTATGATATCATGAAGCAATAATAGTAGTTTTGTTGGGCAAAGCCAGAACCATGAGGCTGGGTTCATATGCATTTAAGCATAAACCTTCACTTGGACCCACTTAAGGATCTCAGATGGCAACGTGCATAAGCAACCTTCACCTGTGCCTCCCTCAAAGGCTCCAGATGGCACCCTTATAGTTCCCCAGGACTAGCCCCGTCCCTAACCTAATCATGCTCCGTTTCGGAACCCTTCTTGCAACATTCACAAGACACATAAATATCATTCAATTTCTCTTACCTCATTAGTAGTAAGAATAACATATTAAATACAAAATAGGTTCGAAGCGATGCATATGCAGCAAATGAAAAGTAAAAGCATATAAAGTAATATCCAGTGTACCTTTCGTGTTTTGACTTAACAAAAGATCTACTCGTAAACTTGATATATCTGCAAAAGTTAAGGTTGGAATTCTATTAAACTTTGAAAGTGATGTTGTATTTCAACGGATCTTATTTACTCGATATACTACCTATATCCTTTCCAAACCCTTAACTTAAATCTTATAATTTAAAAGGTATGCTACCATAGTTCCTCTTAAGAGTCCTAAAATTGACTTAGAGGTTTTAAAACATTACTAAGATTATGTCGAATTTTTCAATTATTATTAATTACAAATCATATTTAACTCATCAAGTCCTATTATAGCATATGAATATATAGAGTGTTATAAGTAATGAGTTATATTAAAATTTAGCTTAACATCCTAAAATAATACTCCAATTAATCGGAACATAATTTGATACCTAAGCTAGATTTAGACATCTATGATTTGATACTAAAGCATGCTAATAGATTAATTAAACTAATCACAAAAATTTCTACCTAAAACTTGAAATCAAATCAATTTATTATATTCTAATTTCATTACTAATATTATTATTATGATTATTATTGTTATTATACCTATACCAATATATATATAAATTATATAGTATTTATATATATATATATATTTAGGCTTATATAATCAAATTTGTATATATTACTATATATAAATTATACGCACGATTTTATTAGACATTACTATATATATAGAATACGCACGGTTTTCTTTCCTTAAGAGACTCGACAGAGAGCTCTTACCTTACGATCCGAGCGGCACTGACGATCCTAGCAGACGAGTCGAGCGGACGGAGTCGGCGCGCAGAGAAGAGCTCGAGCGATGCGCAGAGTCGACGCGTGCTGAGCGGAAGCTTCGTCGATTGAAGGCCACTGCAAGCCGAGAAGAGGTCGGGCGTTACGGGCTCCTAATGTCCGTCTCTCGGCGCTGCGGCGGGAGGAGGATCGAGCGCGATCTCAGGTACGCCGTTTATGCTCGAAAGAAGGGGGGGAAGTGCGAGAGGGGCTGTGAGGAGTCGAGGGTCTCTTGCGGTTTAAGTAGGGCGTGCGTATGTAACGCACGCCCGCTCATTGCGGCGGGAGTCACGGTCTGGCTCGTGCGCCCTTCCAAAATCATCGAGTCTTCTGTGCGTTACTCGCAGGCGGGGGAGGAAACCTTCGGTCGGTCATTATTACTGACGATTTTCTTAAAAGGTTTGTCAATTGCGATTGATTCTGGACTTAATGAGGTAAGTTAATGCTTAATTAAGTTGAGTATGAGTGATGATAGTCTTAATTTCTATTCCAGCATTAATTTGAAAAACTTCCAAAAAAGTTATTTTTAGCGGGAGATTTAACAGTAACTGAAATTTGCAGGAGTTTTAACGAAAAACTGAAATTTGCGGGAGTTTTAACAAATCGGGATTTCAATTTTTTGCCTTATAATGACCTAGGGTCATTACACAAGTAGAGGAAGGGGGGAGGGAAGAGGAAAGGTCAGGTGGGGCCCTTCTATCTGCTGAACAGGCGCTGCCTGCGCTTGGGAGGCGAAGGGAATGGGGAAAATTCGGAGGGAAGGGGAAAGAGGAAAACTTAAGAAAAAATTTTCGCATTTTTTCGTCGTTTGGCATCCAAATACAACGAAACTTGACACCGAGGTGTGTTATGATGTAATGAACACTCAGGCACCAAAAATTTTCGATTCGGAAAAATATTTTATTTTATATTAATTTCTGAAGTTTTAAACTTCAAAAATTAATTTAGGTTAAACCGACGATCTAAAATTGATGAAACTTAAGGAGCAGCTTTTTAAATAATTTTCTTAACATGACGACACAAAAATCGATGAATTCGAACGCGTATTTCAATGTTCTTGATTTTTACTGAATTTAAAAAGTTTGAAAAAATTACGCAGGAGTTTCTGTTATCCGGATTTCTCTCAAATTATAACACTTTGATCTAAAAATTTATTTCTATCTAGAGGTATTTTTGTTTGCCCTAATTCAAAATTCTCCGGGATCTTGATTTCTAAGGCGAGATTTGACCTAATTTGCAAAGTAACGACCTCGGGTCGTTACACCCACCCAATTAATTTTTTGAAAGCATAATATAATAATCTCATTTATCATAATATCAATTAATTTAAAAAATTCCACTGAGAGCACCAATTACCCAACTACCTAATCTAATATGGAAACATAGAGTAGCTTCTATACCAACACTATACTCGGGCGCCGATGCAGTAGCCTTTGCACACTTTTCACTGCAATCAGACAATGCAACGTGTCACTTCCAAGGGAGGCCTAGCTCTTACACAATTATTTAAAAAATTCATGGCATAACAACATAAACCAACAAAGGTTTATGATGGATGCCGACTACTTAACGCAACCCTCCTCATATCTCATTCAAGACTTAGGACCCAGCAAGCAATAATACAAAATGCAAAGCTTACCGAAGACTCAAACCTTGATGCCACAGGATTCAGCAAAGCATTGTCATGTAACCAATAAAAAAGAAGGTCAAAATCTAAAAACCAAGAACATGGCTGAAAAATTGAATAAATTCAACTAATTAACATGAAATACATTGCTTTCCCTTTAAAAAAAAAAACTCACCGGAATGTAAACTTCTGGATTGTGTGTTTGTAATGGCATACCAGCCTGGATAGCTTCAAGGTGTCCATATGTTTGTAAGAATAATACCAAGGCAGAAAAACAAAAACAAAAAAAGAAAGGAACATGCACTCACCATCAACAATACCATTTTGTTGGAGGTTATTCAACAGATTAGTAAGAAGATCCTGAAATTGAGCCAACAAATATAATGTTATTCTAACATTAGTTAAAGGGACACAACAATTAACAAGACAATAACACTAATTGTTGTAAAGGAATTCTTTTTCACAGTAAATAGAGCATTATAATTACCTGTTGAAACAAAGTCTGCTGAAAAAGATTTTGGAGGTGTGGCGTTAAAATAGAAGCAGATAGCGAACTGTTAATGTTATCCTTTGGGAACTGAATAAGAGGCTGGAAAAGGAAAGAAAGAAGAACGAGAATATGTAAATTCAAAAAATAACGGTTATATTTGAGAAAAAAGCGAAAAGAAGTTTAAATTAACAAATAAATTCACTAGATTATGTTTTCCTCAAACACTAGAACGCCCCTAAATTACTTTAAAAAAAGGAACGCATTTTTCTATTCGTCCAAAATATCAACTGCTTCAAATATGTCACATTAAGGATCTCCTTCATCATTATTAGACATTTCTCTATTACAATAAAAACCTAAAAAGCACAAACAAATTCAATCTGAATATTGCTCTAGCAATAAGAGATTGCTGCAGTTTTTGTCCATTTATATATTAATAATTCAAATGGCATGTTTAGTTCATTTTATCAAAACTAAGAGTAAAAGCAGGTACTAGAAGGTATTTTCCATGTTCAAAACAATATATTTCTGCATTTTAAAATCCAAAAACCTCCATTTCCTCCACTCATTAGTGCATTTTTTTCCTGAAAGATAAATGATGTAACATGCCTACACAATGTTCAAGTGAACTAATCGTGCAGCGAATCTTGAATTCTCAATCTAGGTTTTGTTGATTGGTCCAAAAAGTTGATTGTATCTCACAACAATCTGAAAACCACAAATTTCCTACATTATTCATCTTGGAAGTGTACATCCTTTGGGACAAGAAGAACTGGGGGTTTTACCCAACCAAAATATTTCAAAACATCCAAAAATATTTCATAAAAAACACAGCTTGTACATCTATGTCAAAATTCATACATGCAAAGTGTGATCTCAGAGATTGAAACAAAACTCAAAATTTTCACAAAAATATAAATTGATTAAGGGAAGAAGGAAACGTGGCTCAAGGAAACGTGGCTCGACTTTGCAATAAGTCCTTTAAACATGCATGCCATGGAGACCTAAAGAAACTTTACAATCAAAATGGCAATAAGAAGTTGGATCCATACCTTAAAATGTAGATCCGCAATGATGGATGAAGAAGACATAGCAAGTTTTGTATGAGATCTCTCCAAAACAGATCCTCCAAATGTTTCCAATAGCGACCACGAGCTTAATCCCAGGCTTCTCTAACAGCCAAATGTGCAAAGAGGAGATGAAGAAACTCTGTGGACTAGCGGCTAGGGATTGGGTCAAGAAAATTAAAGAAGAAGAAGAAGAAAAAAGAAAGAAAAGAGTGGAGGCTAGAGTTTAGAGAGAACCATAGAGCTATTAAGATTCTCTCCTCCCACTACCTCACAACCTCTTATATACGAGGAAGATTTAAATTAGGTCCAGACCATCCAAATCATTGAATGAACATGATTGCATGGCGATGGATATTGCACAGCAATTCCTGCAAATCATGCAGCACTAGGCAGTGTTCAAAAAAGTGGGATGTTATATCATCAAATTAAACTGCCCACCATATGGCTCACTAATTATTATGATCCAAAAAAGAATGGTGATGAGTGTGAATGAGTACTATTATCATTAAATAAAATCACTTTGAAAAAATAGATACTACCTACCAATGATAAACCACTTACAAATCAAATCAGACAGATGAATTCTAATTTTGCCTTAAAGTTAAATTACCAACAAGTTTGAGTAAATTTAAAAAAAACTGAAAAAAATTCATCTAATATTTGACAACGCCTATGAATGGGCTAGTGATGTCATTTGTCTATGGAATACACCAACAAGTTTAATGATACTGACGAATGACATAATTTAGTCATACTTTGAAAAGTTTATTCAAGTATATTCGAACAACATACAATTTAAAGCTCATAAAAGAATGTGAATGCCGAGCTTACTGAAGGTTTTTCATCTGTAAAGACTGAATGAATCACAGTTCAACCCAACGAAGTAGGGATTATGGAAAAAAAAATAGGACAATATATCAAATTTGAGGCTGATAATGGGAATATAAAAATAGTTCCTATTTAAATCAAAGCTAAGTACCGCAATTAATTTAAAACAAAGCTATGCAGCAGTGGCCGAAGCTAAGTAATGCAATTAAAGCTGAAACTTTACTAGTATCTGTCAATCTATGAGAAAATTGACAAGAAATTTCTCAGTTGCCGTCATAGTATCATTCTGCCTAACAAAAATAGATCGAAAATCCCTATGGAATATTGAACGTGAGTCAGCATCCAAGACCAAGTAAAGGTTTGGTTAGGTGTTAGTATTTGCACACTCCAAGTTACAAAAGTCGTTCAAAGTATAAGGTGGCAGTTTGGTTTTGTTGGAGCAGTACTAATTCAACATGAGAGACATATTGTCTAACTTTTCTGAGACTATATAGAGTTCAAAACAAAATGATCTTACTTATGACACGGAGCTTTGACCCTGCATTATACAATTCAGCCCTAGAGATCTTTCTATTTGGCAAGAAGTTGTTCATACATATTACAAGCCACTAGCCCTCCAGACTCAAACAATTTCAACAAGCTGATCATAAGAAGTCGATGGAGGATTTCCAACAGTTTAACATAGCGATCAAGTACAAGAAAGAAGCCTAAAATAAGATGACAGGCATGAAAGAAGGTTGATATTAACATAGTCAAAATATGTGGAAAAGCTATCAGTAAGATGAAGACTTCCAAGATCTTTGAAATACCAGCCATGAGAAAGGATATCACAAAACTCACATTTTGTATATAGATATTGAGATGTGTTGTTGTAAAGTGGTCATATATACTTTGCATATCTGCAACAACCAAGAGCCCGATGACTTGGAGACAATAATTTAAAAGTCAGCATGACTGATGCTTCTTCAAAAGATCTGTATATAGCCAAATTATAACAGGTTGCAATTCAAATCATCCGAAAATGTGCTATATGTAATATCCTTAAGCTAATGAATAGAGATCAAGGTCGATACATTCCACTGCCAACTAAGAGTATCTCCAAGAATTTTATTGAGATATTACCAATGTGACCAAAAAGGGGTATAACTACATCTATACTGTTGTGGATAAACTTTCAATATGATCGGTAAGACACCGAATAAACCCAATCTTTGACAAAGTGACTAAATTATTCTTCAAAATGTATGGGTGAATTTCAATTCATTGATATCAAATATATCAAGTAAAATGCATTATCTTTAATCAATTCTAAAAAAATTATAGGCAATGATAAACACTACATTAAAAATAAGTAGTGCATTCCATCAACAATCAAATGGTCAAACCAAAGTAGTCATTAGAGCTACAGTACACTTATTAATGTAATTCCATACTGAGCAGCAATAAACATGAAGTTATAAGCATGCATATATCCGATTTGCATTTAACTGAATTATTCATGGATCTAATTTTATGATACTATTTAAAGCATGTCTTGGCTATTACTAAGAACTCTGTTTGCCTTGTAATGGTTGGCAGTACCCTTTACTTGAGAGTCAGCTAACAGAGAGGGTCAGTCGAGCTCAAGAATTTTGCAGAGTATCAAGAAGATACTCCCTCAAGTGGAAGAGAACCTAATACTCAGCAAGGTATAATATATGATATGACTATTGCCAAACAAAGACAAAGAAGCCGCTGAATTTATCTAACTTCACATTGCATAGAAGAGATTAAAATGACAAAAATAGTCCAGCTAATTAAACATAACCTATTTAAATTTATAATGAAGAGAAAACAATTATCAATTGGAGCAACCGGCCTACATGCAGTGTCTACTTAGACGTGTGTGAAGAATCTCAAGCCTTTTGAGACATCTATGCTCGACAAAGAAGTTCAACAGAGGCAGACCCCCATACATGCGTTATTCCTACAATAATAAGAATTATTCTAAGGCACATTGTTTGAGATCAGACACATTATTACTTAGAAAGGGGCAAAGAAAATTTACATGATTGGAAAATAAGAAGAGTCATCAAATAAAGCCAAGCACTACACATCAAAAAATATCATAAGAGTTTATAGGATTGCATTTAGCTTACAAGAGCGAGTTTCTACACTAAACAACGAGACTAATAATAATGATGTTACACTGGATTCTCAACTAACTTACCCTAACCGAGCCTAATCAACGTAAGGCATATTTGACTCTTAACAAAATCACATTTAGCAAAGTCAAAAGGAAATCTGTCAAGTTACTTTTAACAGCAATACATGGCACACAGTCAGGAAGCAGCTGATCCAACAACCAATCAAAAAGACTAGGAGAGCTTTCTAAGCTCAACCTAACCTCTGGTTAAATCCAAAGCCATACTTACCTATGAATAAATTACACATTAATAAAGGATGAGCATGCGAGACATTTCATGGAATGTTTGGTCTATTAGTTATCATGTTTTTATTCTCGTTTTATCTTTTCTAGCGATTTGCCATCATTTTAAATTTTGAAAATGAGATTAAAAAATAGCCAAAAACTAAAAAAAAATTTGACTTTGACTGTTTATACTCTGCACCAATCATTGTGCATTCAGCATCTCTACAATCTTTTATTTCTTCAAATAATATTACCTTTCACCTTAATCTATTGGTTAGCTAAGTCAAGATTTGGCACAACTGATAATTATAGATCATTTATGGTGCTTGAAATGATAATAAATGTGAAGATACACATTAATTACATTATCAAAATGCATCTTTTGCTAGTTTCCATGAACAATGGAAACCAATGTGAATAGAACATGACTACGCAGCGACAATTATGCCTGCACCTTTTATTCTCTGGCTGTGACTTAGTGCCCTCTTAATGACTAATACTGGGCCATTGAGATTGGTGGTTAGTTTAGCGGCATGGAAGCATCAACCATGAGTTTTCCTAAAACCTTCCTGCCAAAAACAACAACCACCTCCATTCCTCTCTTGCTATTGCAAACAAACTGCAAAAAGCATAAGTTATTAGATGTGCTTGGTTTACAAAAATAATGTAATAGTTTGAGAGCAACATGGACAAATTCTGAGGTGCTTATCAGGAGGTTACATGGATCAGTTCAAGCAGCCAATTAGAGAAAGGGTTAATCCAAGTTCTATCATGTGCTCCTAACAGAAGCTTGAAAAAAGTGTTTAACAAAAGTTAGGGTAGTATATTTTGTATGTTTTTAAGGATTTCAGTGCAATAAAAATAATGACAAAATTATCAACCCTTGACTCTTGCAATTTGTTCATTTTAGTCCTAACTCTTATAAAAAGCAGCTACAAATGATTAAAATAAACACATTGCAAGAATCAAAGGATCATTTTGAAAATTTTCTCTATAAATGATATTTAACAGTTAGATAACTAATATGCAAATTAATATGATTTTGGTGGTATATGAGTAAGATTTCCATAAATTTATCGTAAAATGATAATCTCACTTGGCAAGAAAATATGACCATTAAACCTTTTTTGTCCCTAGCCCAATGAATCATGAGGCCACAAGTTCATTCAGTAAAAAAAAGCACATAAACCAGCATTTAAAAAAAACCAACAAGTTTTAACGCTAATGTTGATGAAAAATTGGCACAAGTAATGATTGCAATATAGTTTCATTATAAGAACCAACATATGTTTAGGTACATAGCAATAATAATCAAACTTTAAGCTCCAGCCTTACTTGCATGCTCAACATGAATGCTTAAAAACCTAAGAGCTAATAATTCAGTATTATCAAATTTATGTCGCTTTCTTAGAACAAACCACAAAATCACTAGTAAATTTTGTAAGCAGCGAACCCTAAACAAGTTAAGCAATAAAAATGGATGTAGAAAATAGAAACTCAAAAGCAGTAAATGTAGTTTGAAAGATGAATCAGAACCTGTGATGACCTCCGTGGAATTGTGCCTAAAGGAACATCCTGAAATGGAATTACATTTGTACATGCATCAGATTCGATCATTTTATAATATTTACTTTTAAGAGAAGAAAACAACCTTTATGAGTTCAACATTCTCGGATGTGACAGAAAAGCGACCTTTAATCTGCACCACATTAGCCCGTGATTTATCCTCAAATGAATCTCCGTATCCTAAACAAACAAATGAAGTTAATTATATTTGTCACATAATTCAACTAAACAACACAGATGTGATGCTTTCTTCATCACTCCTACAAATTATTTCCTTAAATAAAATGGTCTTGCAAGAAGTGAAATCCAAAAACCAAGAAATATCATAAACAAGAGGATTCACCTTTTTTTCTTACCACTTGAATATCGTATAGGAGCAGACAAACTATTAGCAGAGGCACGAGTTGGAAGCATCAATGGGCCACTCAAGTTTGAAGCCTTTCGTGAATCACGTCTAAATCTCTCAGTTGCCAATAGATTCTCGCTTTCAGCTCTATTGAAAGCAAACTAACATAAGTCAAATACTATGATAAAAGTGTTTCACTTGTTCAAGAATTTCCTTCACAAGGATAAATTAAGAAAAACCACTGGTGCCATCAACAAAAAACAAAAACTTAAAATTTATTTTAATAAAGCCAAATATGAACAGATATGCTTAAGCTTGATTTGAGCTCTAGCCACATTCACGAATAGAAAAATTCAAACAATATGATAGATCAATCGAGTTTTTTTAAGAAAAAAATAGGCATTTGCCTATCAATATGACTTTAGTTCGATTAGAAGTCAAATCATAATTTAAATACAAACAAATAATCAACAAACAAAAAATTCATCATTTCTCAATCTTAATGATATGCTAAAAAAGAGTTGGAACATAATAGAGGAAACAATTATAGACCAATTTTTGGTATTTTAGGTATTATGGTTACTTAGTAACTTTGATAAACATAAAATCTAGAAACATAAATAGCTATTAATTATAATTTATAATGCATCCGAACAAAGTGCTATAAACATTTTAATAAATATATATCGATATATATATATATATATATATATATTATTGCAAGAAATTAATGGAATGATTTCTCGCATATCCCAAAAAGTGCCTATTTTCATATTTAGCACCAAACCTTTATTTCTACATCACCAACTCCCAGATCCCATAACAACAATAAAAACACTACCATATGTCATTTTTAATTAGCACAAAAAAGTAAGAAACAATAACTTGTTAGCTGTTAATTTTGTAAATAATCATGTACAGATATTATATCTGTATATAGCCTATTTTTAAGCGTTATTTAGATACACTTTCCTAACATATTTAACAAAGTTTTATATTTATTATTATTTCAGGGTAAGCTATCAAGCATAATATCATGCCTTCAATTGTAATTTGTTAAACAAAGAACAAATTTGTTCATGAGCATATATAAATAAAATAGGCAGTGTTCAGATTTGGTTTATCTAATTAACAAGCTATCAAAAAAATTCAAATATAAACATAAACAAATTAACATATAGCACTGAGTTAAGTACAAATTGTTAAGTAAATTTCAAAAATTCACTTCAAACCAGGTATGCACATTTAGTTTATTTTTTTTTTTCAAAAGTACTTTTTTATTAGATTAAATTAATAATAGCATACTTATTAAATTAACTGTTTTAAAAGGTTTTTCTTTAGATGTTAATGCATAATTTGGTGAGAATTTGAAGTGAGGTTAAAATATATTAGACATATCATAAAAGCCATGGCTGCCTTTGTTTACAAAAGCATTGCTTCACTAGTATAGTGCATCCTACAGCGAGAAATTTCATCATGAATTAAACTTGCGTTCTCAAAACAATTCAGAACCGAAGTAGGGTCTTGATCAATCCTATTGAGTTTTAATGAAGGTGTTCACAGCAAATCAGAGGCTACGTAGAGTTGGAGGTATAATCTTAATTCTCACTCTTGTACCCATTTTTTTTGTATCAACATACTTTTTAGCCTAAGACACTATAAATCTTCACACAGCCTAAATGTATTTTTTAATACCTTATTTAAGTAAATGTTACTCGAGTCATTAATTCAATAGAATAATAATGTAGTGTATCCAATTCTCATTTTAACACATTCATCTCATTATTTCAAATTTTTCTTAACTTAAATCTGTCAATAATTTCTTGGTAACCATTCCACAAACATAAGGGTTGTGAAATGGTGTTATCATACTCAGGGTATTCATTGAGAACCCTATTTAGAAGAGATTCGTAAGCAAACTATATCAGAAACAATGTGTAACTTAATTACTGAATAAATTAAATGATAATAAGAGGTTTAACAGTTCAACAAATCATAAGTAATTTTGGGAGGAACTTATTTTTCTACCTTAGCATTACATGAACAGCTTGCTCTCCTATCTAGAAGAGATCACCTTGTCATAACAAAATGGAGTGAATCTAAACAAAATTAATCTCGGGGATATATGAATCTTTATCCATTTAAGCAAAACATATAGAATAAGAAAAAAATGGAAGCCGAGGACCGTCCAACATTCCTCTCAAGCTGATGAAAGAATGCGCTCCCATTCAAAACTTGCCATTCAATATTTAGCACGTGGCACAAGAACTTTAATAAGGATGTCAATAATTTGATCACTTGAGGAATTAAAAGAGTGAAAATCATCTCAATGTCTAGGCTCGAGCTAATCAATTTTGAAACTTCCATCTAGTCACATCTGTGGTGTAATCATGAGAAGATTTTGAGCACTGTGGACAACCATAGTTTGTAGATTGTTCACGTTTAATCTTGAGATATATCATAATAATGAGCCAAAAAAGGTTCACATATTCAAGGATAATAAATCAAAACTATAGGTTTGTACCTAGTCAAGCCATGGTGCTCTACTTTTACTCCAACTTGCTAGGTTATCTCCAATAAACATGCAACATCCAATGGTTGATTGCCTATCCAGGACGAATGTTGTGCATGATATACATGTGTGTTCTCCAAAGGATAGCTCATCGCCCCTTCAAGCTACGCTCCTCTGTTTGGAGATCTTTTTTAATATTGCAAAATTTTACAAACTACCTTACGAGATTCTTTGGCTTGTACACAAGTTAGATTTTTCAAGTCAACTCTGCAAGCAATGACAATTTTATGTCAATTGAAACATCACCCAAAAATTCTCCAAGTTTAGGATTAAATTTTATACAAGTACCAATATCCAACTTTCCAGCTTCCATACCTCAAAACAATAGATTCAACGTATGAGAATATATCTTGATAAAAGAGCCACCTTACTACCAAATATGTTAATTGAACAAATTACTTGATTTTAAACTTTTCTAGTAAGACACTTCCTCAAATACTTCATTGCATCTATAACATTTCTACTTATCATTCACATGCAAAAGAAAAAGCCTCCCTCCCCAACCTGACGTTTATTTTACACTAACAGAGAATGATATCCTTGCCTTTATTGTACACTATTCCAAACATCACCAAGACAGATTCTGAAGAATGCTTCAATCCATACAATCATCCTTCAACTTGCACAATGTCTTCCCTTTTTTATGTTCAAAACATGGCAAAACTGAAGGCTAAATCTCTGTTTCAAAATCCTCATAAAGAAATTGATTCTTTATGCCAGATTTATTAAAAAGTTGAGTAGGACTTCTAGTCAAGTTTTTAATAGCAGATTAGTCATGAGAGCGGTGGAAAATGCAGTATCATCCCCTATAATGTTTATGAATGTGCTTTCAAAAAGAAAGGCTCTTGTACCAACCATGATGTTCATATTTCTCTGAAACACTTGGTTTTGTTTGAATGTGTACATGTAACAAAGGATATAAACAAATTCGTTTATTAGCAATATTACAACTAAACTGAATTATAATACAAACTTTTGAAAGGTAACCCTAACGTTAGATCTCTTTTTGAGGACATGAAATAAAGTAGCATAGGCATATTCATCAATGGAAGACAAATAAGTAAGGAGACCTGGACATTTGAAATAATTAGAAATACCAATTTGGATAAGAGAAAAATGAGTTTACTACAAAAAGAAAATAATCAATATCATCATAGATCTCCAACAGCTAGGTTAGGTTGAATTGAGTGTAAAAACCAAAGTTATAAGAAAGCATACATGTGAGCGCATGATTCAATAAAAAGAAGTAGACAAATCCAAGATCTCATAGTTCCATTATCCCAGCTCACTTGTCATTCAATATACCAATATTAGAGAAAATTAATCAATATCATCAAAGATTCTCATTAGCAACATGAAATACCCCATATGCGACATCCCAAGCAGATTGAGAAGAATATGTTAAAAATTTAATGCTTTAGTTAGCATTGACTAATAGACTAAAAGAAGCTGCCTTACCATTTTGACTAAATAAATTAGCATCACAAAGCTTAATCATTACGATTCAGAATTTTTAAATTATGATCACTATAGGTTCACAGGAATAGCATAACTATATAGTCGGTTAGGAGTCTTAGCTAACCTTATAGCTATAAATTTAAATATTAAAGTATATGTTATACTTCAATAATTTAAGTATGAGTACACAGCTTATTATCATTAATACTAGCCCAAGAGTATTATTGTACTGGGGCTTAAATGCATTAGAAAGTTAAAGAGATAACGCATATGTTGGGCTTACACCAACTCAAATGTCCAAAGTTTATTTTAAAATGACTTGCATCCTTTAGAAAGCTCAAGTGGAAAGTCAGACAACCTTATGGCTTAGATAAGGCGAACCCTGATATGCATGTTTAAGATATTTTAGATCTCTTATGAATTTAACCATTCCATCTATAAATCTCTAATTAAAATCATTTAGATCATCAAGGAATTAAGTTATTTAACCCAGAATAATTTCCCTAGGACAATTTAAATAGAATAAAATTAGAATATTAGATTAGCATAATTCATGTAAGATCCTTTAGATCAACAACAAATCAAAGTTATAACCAAGTGACTCTAACTTTGATTATTTAGATCAACTAAGAAACAAGAAACCAAACTTTAGATCAATTAGATCAGCAAAACTAATTACTTAGTATAAAACACTTGGGATCATTAGATTATTTAAAAATTAAAAATAAAATGGCTTTCCTAAGAACTTTTAGTTCAACTAGGAATCAATAAACATCATACTTAGAATCATTGAAATCATCAAATTATATTACTTAGCATAATTCACTTAAGATCTTCAAAAATAAGACTTCAAATAATTTGCTAGGACTACTTTAATCAATTAAAAATCAAAACAATCTTGATTCAAAACTTGTTTGATTGATCCACTAAATTGATATATTTAGTTTGCATCTTTGCCTTGTTTTCTGCATAGCATTTTAGAATTTTCTTTTTTAATGGGAAATGAAAACTTTATTAAATAAAGTAAAATTACAAACTAATCTAGACCAAAAAAAAGTTCCAAATTTAAGTGTGCGTGCACACACACACACACACACACACACATATATATATATATATATATATATATATATATATAATACAATCCCATGAAATGCGATTCGGCAATCAACCAAATCCCAATAATAGTGTAATAAAACAAGCTTCCAATGCTCGTGAATTCCCGATCTGGTACTTGCAATCCTACGTTAGTAATTGTTTTATCTAGCGGCTGCTTCCAGCTTCCAAGTGTTCAAGCTTCCAGTCATTCGGCCATCTGCATGTTCCGAACAGATCTTACTGAACCTTCCACCAACCATATGGTGACTTGATTGCAACTGTTACAAGTAAAGAAAAAAAGTTGAGGTAGCAAAACTACCTCAGGGCTCAAACAACCAATAACCGCAAATAGCATCCAAAGGATATCATTCGTCAGATAATGTTTAATCCTAGGATATTATTTTGATGGGCTATCAAAAAACTTGTACAGCTAGGTGCAAGCGCGCATCCCATCATCACCCAAAAATAGTGTTAATATCGATAGTCATGAGAAATGCAGAGAAGAGCAGTGAAGTTTATATTGAAAAATGAGCAATGTCGGTAAGAGCAAAAGGATAAATAAGCTAATAACACAGAAGATAATAACAACATGCCAAATTGGACTCTAAGCACCCAGGCACAAACTCTACTAACGCCAGTCAAAGGTCAAGCGCACAGAAGCCTGGGCTCTGCCCAAATCTAGATTAGAAAAACAGAGGATGGGCGCCCAAGCAATACCCAGACGCACCCAGGCGCAAGCTTAGCATGTGTCAGCCAGAGGATCGGGCGCCCGAACGTGCCAAGGCCTCTGTGCGTCTGTTAGCTAAACAGCCTCCATTGTATCTAAATATACCTATTGTATCTATTGTAATGTGACATTCTAATTAATGAGAATTACTTTCCAACTCTTATCATGGTATCAGAGCCCTAGATCCTCTCCCCTCAATCTTCAAGAACCTTTGATTTCTTCTCCAAAATTTCAAAAACCTATTCCCTGAGAACCCACCTCCCCAAGCTCCGGCCCCTCTCAATATTCAAGAACTCTTGGCTTCTTTTCCCTAAAATCTCAAGAACCTCCACTCCATCAAACCCTTAATAGATTTCCGAGCAACCTAACTTCACCATCACCAAGAATTAAACCAATTCTTGATCAAGACATCAAATATTCTTGTTTCTTGGTTAGCTCTTTCCAAGCTAGCACTCATCAAATGCCTTCAACCAACACCATCTCACAATCTAGCGACAACTCCAATGATCAATCCAACTCAAAAAACAGCCATATTGTCTTTAATCTGGAATCCAAAAACCTTAAATTTCTTCTCCAATATCAAGAACCCGATCAACAACTCCCTAACAACAGAAAACTACTCCATATGGCGCGCTCAAGTTGCTGAATTATTCAAGGCCCAACCTATATGGGAACCTCAGCGAAACCGCTTCCATTCCGTGCGCCGATACAGCAAACCATTCACTATGGATTACAGTAGAGCTCAACCTTACAATTGCTCTTCACTCCATAATATCTCCATCCATCCTCCCATACATCTTGGAAGATGATTCTTGTGTTGAAGCTTGGCTTGTCCTAGGAAACATCTCCAGTCTTCAAACAGATCCCAAGTTATCCAGCTCAAAAAAGAAATCCATTGTATCTCTCAAGAACCAACCGATCAGTGAATACCTGTCAGAAATCAGAGCCCTTGCTGATCAAATTGCGACATCACGCTCTAAATAAGATAACGAGGATGCCATCCTACCATGAATATAGTCCCTCGTCAACCTATCAAGCCTTTACAACCTTCAATCGAACCAAACTCACACCAATCAGTTTAGACAGTCTCTATTCGCTACAAGTCGAATGCCAAATTTGCCTTAAACTAGACCACACCGCCAGAGAATGCTGGCACCAAATGAATTACAGCAACACCAACTCCACAAATTAGAGGCCACACCACTCAATTTCTCTGTGCATCGTTGGGCCACCCAATACAAGTTGGTACCTCGACTCTGAAGCCTTTAATCGCATCACAAAACATCTCAACCTCTCTTTCACTAAAACTTACCAAGGCAATGCCTGTGTAATCATTGCAAGGTGATTCATAATGAAACAACTTGAAAAGCCAACAACATTTCTCAAATATTATCAATTTCATGTGGTTCATAATGAAATAACTGTGATTGTTCCTAACTTTTTTTATAATTATTATTTAAATATGAGCAAAGATATTAAAATATGTTTGCTCAACAAAACTAAAAAACAACTCAACAATGATAATCATCTTGGCCAATATGTTTCTAACTTTGTGGCCATCCTATGGAGAAGTAATAGAAATATATCAATTTTAGAGACAATATATTTTCCCTTGCTTATAATCTCAAGGTTCAAATGTTTTTGTTTTTTATTCACTTGTACGAATATGGTCAGACTTTAAGGTTCCTAAAACAATAAAAAGTTGATTAAAACTTCTGACACTTATAAAACTTGCGATAGTGTCAGTAAGATATTGTTTAAATAATTTAGGCCTTGTTATGGGGTCTGAAGTTTTTTTATCAACACTAGACTCAACTACTACAATATACTCAAAATTTGCCTTCTCAATTTAAAAAAAGTTAAATATAGCATTACCAATTTCATTTATACACTTCATTTAGCGAAAATGTTTTTTAAGAAAATATAAATCAAGAATCTAACATAATATTTAATTTTGTTGTATAAATAATGAACTTAAGCTATTAAGCAAAATTGCAGAAGTTTACATAAAAATAAAACTACTAGTATAATGGTATACAGTAGAATTTAACAGTATAAGATTAAATTGCAACACAGCAGAATTTACAACTTGCAACAAATTAGCAATACTTTATATAAATATAATGTTCTAATTCATTTACCTTCTCTCAAATTCAACAATTTTAGAGTTCAAATAAAATGCACCATTGTCCCTACAGCTAAAAAAACTCAAAAAATAACAAGAAAACTTTTAATGTGCAACAAGCCATACACAGTTATTCCTCATCTTAACCTTAATCAGCTACCATAAGACATACATATGCAATTCAAATGTACAGCACTACCAGAATAATATTGACACTTGACAGAAACAAGTACTATGAAGGTTATGCTAATTTGAATGCAAGAATATCTTAATCCAGCACATATAAGAACCCATCAACAAATAATTAAATTTTCTAAATAAGAGGTACCTACATAAAATAGCCAAAAACAATAACAACATACTTCTCAGTTAAATAAGAATCCAGTGGAAGATCTGTATCAATATAGTTTAAAATATAAAAACCATCAGTACATACAATAACCTAGAGCTGCATGCAAATGCACATATAAAGAACACATCTCACATAAAACTACATCACTGTATATAATAGTCTAGAGTTGTATGCACCTGCACATATAAGAACCCAGCACGCATAAAACTACATCATTACATATAGTGACCTGGAGCTTGCACATCAGTTAAATAAGAAATCAAACCCTATAGAAGATCTAATCAGCAAAAAAAAATACATCAGAAATGAACATGCACAGCAGCTATAAAAGCACCTTCTAAATAACAACTGCGTGCAAGAATCAAAATCCATGAAAATCCAGTTGAAGATTAAATAAATAATGAAAGCAACAAATACATCAATTCCCTTATCCATTTCTCCATATTCAGATAAACCAAAAAACCACATCAGAAGCTCTCAACATGAGTCACAGAATGTCACAAAATCATATTAGGTCACAAAAAAATATGACCTGATAAAGCAAAACTTTCCAAATTATTCACAATGGTTTTTCCTTAAGAAGAAATTTATATTCACTATTTTCTAAGTGTTCTACTATCATTCAATATAGCTATCCAAAAATTTAAGAACAACCTTACAATAAAACTGATAACACAATTACTATTTTTGGCTACTTGAGATTGCCGTTCATGGCATTAATGTCGTGCAAAAGAAACTAAATTGTTTAAATTTCTCATAAAATCAAAATGCAGTAGCCATAACTTAATTCTTGATTTTTTTATTAGTTTTTGGAGTTGGAAAGTATATAAAAAACTAAGAAGACAAAAGAACGTGAAACAATTAGAGAAATCAAAATAAAAGAGCTGAACCTTTCAGAGGTTCGCCCCCTTTCTGAAGAATTGGTATGAATACAAGAAGATAGTAGAGGACCACTGTAGGTTTGGTGCTTTTTCCGAACTTGACTTCTGCATCTCAACTCAACATCCTGCTTAGATGTTGATGGCGCCAAATCATTTTTCAACCTGACTTCGTTGGATCTGTCAATAATTTCTTGGTTACCAAAGTCAAATAAATCTTTTTCAATATGTTCATCTGTTTTTATTACACCAACTTCCTCAGGCCATTCAAACTTGTTTAATCTGTGCAATTTAAGAGATACAAATAAAAAACATAAGAACAAAATCCAAAATTGCAAAATTAGACTGCTTTCAATATCGTGGAGTAAAAATCTGATCAAAATCATTAAGCCAAGAAATTAAAACAAAGTCAACCAGCCATGAAAGTACTCCATAGTCAGCTATGTTTTTGTATATGATATTTCCTAAAATGAACAGTTTTGGATTTCTTATCTTATTTAACGTACTTTAATGTCTAGCTTTCAAATAATGAGAATCAAACCATACAATTTTCAAAATTATTTCAGAACAAAAGATTGGAAGTCTTCGTAATTTTTATCAATTGGAAAAGAACAAAAAAAAAACAAGAAACAACAGAACTAATGGACGTTGTCTGATTTTAAAGAAAACTGTGTTACAGAATTTAAGAGAAATATGAAACACTGGCAGTAAATTTGCAACATGAAAAAAAATTGCATGAGATAAATAAGAGAGACCACCTGTATCCATTTTCATTAGCGGCTAATGATTTTTCTGTTAAAGGTTCTAAAGTAGATCGATCCTGTTAAAAACAATGCAAGTTTATTTAGAAAAGCAAGTACAAATCTCTCTAATGATCAACAGCAAAAATGGGATAATCGTATAATATGTGAAATATCAAAATAGATAATTTTACAAATAAAAGATATGGCCGTGAGAATAAAATAGTAAAACCTGACTGTTGATGAAATGCCTCAAGCTCATTACATCATCTTTTGTACAAGCAAAATCTACATCGTCTTGAATCTACAAAACTCTAAGGCCATCAGTAACAATATAAATCAATTATCAAGCACAAGAATTAACTGCAACTATCTTAGAATAATTTATGCTTAAAAGTATTAACCTCATGACAAAAAAATATAAAAACAGGGCATACCATTGATGCTTGGGCTTTCAAATCCTCAACATCAAAATTCCATGCGCTGACTCCTCTCTGATACTCACTCTATCAAGAAAACCAACAAATAATTCAAATGAAAGAGGCAGTAAACCAAAAAGAATCTGAATCCACCATCCTATATTTGTGCAAAAAAATTAAAATTAATGATTTTAGTTTTGTTTAGAGGGACAAAAACTGTTGGATCATGCAAGTTGTTAGTTAGATGTTGTTAAGATGTCTTAAAACTAAGAGAATCTTTGAGGTAAAAAGGAAGGAGAACCAAATATTATTATAATCAACTTTCAAGAACGAAACAGTATTAACTAAATACAAGCACCACTTCTACAACTTCCAGAACTGTAGGTCAAAACGAAATAGCTACAGCACCACAAAAAGTTGCACTTTTAAGTATCCAAGACCTATGGGATTTTTTCACTTTTTTTACATACACAATATATTGTAATTTTTATTGTAGCAAAACTCTTTTCTTTTCAATATAGCAAGGATGATGTCTTATATAAACAATTTCTATATTCAGATGTTTAATCAAAAGGTATAGAAAGGAGATATTCTCAATATGATTTTTATTGATCATGAATATGAATAAAATCATACAACTATAACTGATTTAGAGGTTGTTTGATTCAAGTTTAAGTTGAGCTAAGCAAGAAAAGCAAAAATCCCAGTTGAGATAAGTTCATAAACTTGTTAAATTATTCAATTGCTAGTAAAAATAAGCTATGGAATTCATTCCGCTAAATATATATTATATAATTAAAAACATGATTACATTAATAATTATGCAAATAAGAATGTAATTAAATGTTTAATTATTAATTAATTTTGCAATTATATACTTAAGTATTAATTAGTTACATAATTAAATACAATTATGTAAATGATTAGACTAATGGACCTATTATTGATGATGAAGTTAAAATAATACTAATGTTATTGAATATAGATATTAAATATTAAATTATGTACTTACACAATTATGTTAATTATGTCAGTAATTATATAATTTATTTTTAAATTACAAAATAATTAATTGCATATATATACAATATTTAATTATGAAACTAATTAATTATTTATCTAATTAATTATGAAATAGTTGTAAGACCAGCTAACTTAAGCTGAATTACATGTTGTATATACATAACTATTAATTAATTATGAAATTATAGGATTATTAATTATGCATTATTTTACTTAAAAATTATTAATAAAAATAAAAGATACGTCAAAACCATCCATCCAGCCAACTAACTTAATCAGAATTAGAGGATTATCCTATAAACATAAGAGATACGTCAAAACCATCCATCCGGCCAACTAGCTTAAACAGAATTAGAGGATTACCCTGAACTATGACACATTTAGATTATAAAATAAATTTAAGCTAGATAACCTCGTTTAGCGCCATAGTGGGCTTGAGCCAAGATAATCAAGTGATTGACTCATCTTTTTTATTTTTATGAAAACAACGAATGAACATTTCCAACCCATTAGATTCTGAATTGACTTACGAGTGATCAAGGTCGTTACGCATCGAAGAATCATTACCGGACAGTTATTCAATCCATTCAAATATGATTTGCGAGGAATACACTCAATTTCTCTTGCTCTCAGATTTTAAGGTAGAATTTGATAAGACACTGAAAAAGAGAGGCAAACGTCCACTCCCTTTTCTCTTTGAACATCAAATAAATAAGAAAATTCAATTTTTCCTAAAAACCAAATATCAGATGGATAAAAGAAAAAGACTTTCTACCATTCTCCTCCACTAATGTACGATCAATAAAAAACATCTATTAAATGTGTGAAAAGTTAAAGATTAGTATAATGAAATTAATAAATGTCCCAATATTGATATATTGTGCCTTTATCCTTTTAAGAATAGCTGTCAAACAGAAATTTAGATACAGATTTTCAGCAACATCAAAAAACTAGAAGCAGATAATTTTTTTCTTTTTAATAGCGCCTTAGAAGAAAAGATATTCAGAAAGATCAAAAAAATAAAAGTAGACAATTTTTCTATATAATAGTAATCTATTTTCTGCAAGTTTTTGTTTGAGTATTTCAGTGCAAAGAATTCAAAAATAATTTTATAACCATTTAGTAGTTTAGTAATTGATGCAAAGTAAAAAGCATCCATGAGATATGAGTCTTTTGTTACATACAGCTTTTGGTTGCATTTTATGCTAATGAAAAATACTCTAAAAATAAAATGAATAAATAATAGAGAAAGAATTAATAACTATCCAAATAAAAAATTTCTAATATAAATAATTTTGGTGCGATATAAAGAAGTTTTTAAGAGTAAACTTCTGAGTAAGCAGCTTTGTTATTTTTTAAAAAGTGTGAATTTAAGAGAGTAAATTAAAAATAAAGCTTCTTAGATATAGAACACAACCAGCCGGGTCAAGGAAAAAAACATAGCTGGCCAAGCCCCACCTGGCCCGAGAAACGGGCCGCATTTTGCAACCAAGGCCCAATTAGGGGTGGTATTGGGCCAAGCTGAGCTGTGATTTTTAATATCGTGGGTTAAAAAATTAAAAACTTTAAAAATAATAATAAATATAGACTACCAACCGAGCCAATGAGTATTCGTGGGCAGGGTAAGTGAAGTTTTATATAGCATTCCCAGCTGAGCCAGTGAGCTTTCGCGGGACGGTGAACATTTGTAGGCAAACATACAGCTGGTCGGGTCAGGTCGAGTTCTAAGAATGCGTGCTCACACCAGGTAAAACTTTTTGCGGGCCTGGCCAACCCGGCCCGATATTGGCAGCGGAACCTAAACTTACACCCGGGACCGGTATCAGGTCAAGCGGGGCCCATTCCCTTGCCCATGCTCGTGCCCGTGCCTACTTAGGAAGTAACTTACTTTTTTTAATAAGTGTGCAAAGTTTAAACAAAACTCCTTAAAGATGCATATCCTTAGAGAGAGGCTCTCTTATTTTCAAGAAAATGCAACGTTATGAGGAACTTAAGAAAGTCAAAAACATCAAACGAGGAGATTAATATGAAAAATAAATTATAATGCTTGTTGATTTCACGATATCAAAAAATCATCTTAATAAGAAAAAATTAATGCAGGCATGATTTCATTTTCCTCATTTTATACCAGTAGCTTAATCTGCAAATTTTGTATATTTTAAATGAGATTCTCTTCAGATTTTACTACTACACCCTCAGTTTGTTTTATTTTATCATATTAATTTATAGAAAAAATATTTATCTGCATCTTATAATCAATTAAAAATTTCAAGGTTAGTTTAATCAAAATTAAATAATTAACAAAAGAATATATCAAACTTATAGATTCAGATGTGTATCAACACAATGCTAGCTCTATCTTATATTTATTATTTTAACTTCAAAATATTTTTCTTTTTAGTAATTGTGAATTATATTTTTACCTTTAAGTTTAATCATTAAATACATGGCTCTACAATTATTCCAGCTACAAGTGAAAATTGTGATTATTACCGACTCTTTATACATTTTTTCAGGAACTTTTTTATGCTACTCTTCAAATAAAAAAAATTAAAAGAAATAGTTTAAAAATAATAAATTTTCTTCCATCACTCTTGTTCCCATCCCTAATGCTTCCGTACTATCAGGTTCAATCATGATAATCCCTTTATCTTCACTATATCAAATAACAACCCTCCCTAAATTTTTAATATGTAAAATTTTTACTTTAAACAACTTTTAAATGAATATTCCTAAATGCAATAAATAAATCACAAGCCTCAAGGATTTAAGGAAATAAACAATTCTCTCAAGAAAATAAAAGTAATATATGTGTTAGGTATTTACTTTAGAACAGAATTCAAAATCAAATAATTATAAGGGGTTATTTTCTGAAAGAATCTATTGATTATTAAAAAATGCTCAATTTAATCCCAAAAACTCATTTAATGTTTACACTCAATTCAGGTGAAAGAGTCAAATTCATAGAGCATTTTAATTGTAAAAATATTTATCAAAAATATATTGATGTTAATATTTTAAAAATAAACATTTGTTAAAAAAAGTTTGTTACAAATTTAGATATTATTAAATTCATTTTTTATGCTTACATTAATATTTATATTAATATTTTATTTATAAGCATTTACTATACCTGCAAAATTATTTTTAACAAATACTTTTTAAATTTAACATCGAAATTTTTTTACATATACTTCTGCAAATTACTAAAGTATCTTTCATGAATTTAACATTTCTATCCGGATGAATGAAAAATTAAATTTGAATTAATTTTTCTCTCATCTAGTTCTAACTTAATTGTACAAATGAGTATCGCGTGTACTCAATTTATTGGGAAGATGCTCACTTGAAATCATATCTATCCACTGCACATTACAGACCTCTAGTACCATCATTGCAAATAAAGTTTTAGCAAAATTTGGCATGATAACTAAGGCAAAAACTTTTTGAGAGCCCGGCAGGCCCGATATTGGCAGCGGGACCTAAACTTGCACCCATGCCTGGCATTAACCAGGCCGAACGGCCTTGTGCCCGTGCATATTTAGTAAGTAACTTCATTTGATAGAAGTCAAAGGTTAAGAAAAGCTCCCTAAGAACATATCTCCTTGGAGATCAACTCTCTTAGTTTCTAGGAAATGTAAGGTTACAAGGAACTTAAGTAACCGTGCCTCTACACTTTAGTTCCAGTTATAAGTGAAAATGATGATTATTACCAACTCTTTATACATTTTTTGAAGAAATTTTTATTTGCAACTCTTCAAATTAAAAAAATGAGAAAATAAATAATTTAAAAATAGTAAATTTTCTCCCACCACTCTAATTCCCATTCCTAATACTTCCATACTAATCAGGTCAAATCATGATAATACCTTTATCTTCACTATATCAAACAGAAACCCCTCCCTAAATTTCAAATATGTAAAAGATTATTCCATTAAACAACTTATAAATGAATATTCCTAAATGCAACAAAAAAACCACAAGCTTCAACGATTTAAGGAAATAAACAATTCTCTCAAAAAAATTAAGAACAATATAAGTTTTAGGCAAAATTACTTTAGAATATTAGAATAGTACTCAAGATCAAATAATTACAAGGGGTTATATTTTGAAATAGTCAGTTGACTATTAAAAAATACTCAATTTAGTCCCAAACTTTGAAAAATGCTCAAAATGATCCACAACTTTTATAAAAATTCAAATTAGTCTTTGATTAATGTTAACACTCATTTTAGATTAGTATAGTCAAATCCAAGAAGAGTATTTTATTTGTAAGAATATTAATCAAAAATATTTTTATGTCAAAAATTTAAGGAAAAAACATTTGTTATTTATAAATATGATTATATTTATTTTTATGCTTACACTTATATTTCTACTAACATTTTTATTTATAATCATTTAATATACCTGCAAAATTATTTTTAACAAGCATTTTTAAATTTTTAGCATCAAAATTTTTTTGAGTTAAAATTTAAGTGGGTTCAATATTATATTTTTAATTATGTTTTATCTATAAACTCATTATACATCTAAAATTAATATTGCAAATTGTTTTATTATTAAAATAAGGTGCTAATTTTATTTATGAATTTAAATACAAACAGCATACAATTGTATATATTATGTTACATTATATATGCTTAATTTCAATTTTTTGTATTTTTCTGCTATCAAATAATATTTTTACTGAAAATATGATTGTTTGTAGGTTCAAGACATTTTACATAAATTATTTTTTGCTAATTTTTAGTAATCAATTATTATGATATTTAAGTATTTTAAATTACATAAATGTATATTCTTCTTTAACACTTTAATCCAATTTTTGTTTGATATGAGAAAACTTGAAAAATCTGGTGTAAATTAATCTGATTTCATTGTAATATGATTACAATGAAAACAAAATTAATATACTGTCGTTTGGTAGTTTTCAGGAAATTTAAGATAGAAAGAGTGGTTTAATTGAATAACATGAGGGTAAAATTACCCTACAAATTTCGTGCGAAATCAATTTCGTTTGAAACCAATTTTGAACGAAATCAATTTTGTTCATATCAACAATGAACGGCGAAGCCAAGGGCGGAGAAGATGGACTGGAACAAGGAGATGGATTCGTGAAGGTGAATCCGTGGATGAACAACGAAGGTATCGCTTTCCTTTGCAGCATCGCGTTCCTTTGCGTCGAAGAAGCTCCTTCACGTCGTGTTCGCTGCAAAGCAGCAAACTCTTCGTACGAGGGAGCAGGAATTTCACACTGGTATATTACTTTACACTGAAAATACTACATGCCAAATAGCAGGAATTTCACATCACTTGAAAAACTATTACTTTCCAACCCTTTTATGCATGCCAAACAGCCCCCAAATTATTTGTATATGGCTTGTATATTTTACCCAAAACTCAAAATTCACCTGATAATCACTTGACTTTAGGTAAGTTTAGGTTTGAAAATGGCCAGTTCATAACAAATAAGATTCTCTTAATATCGATTGATATATATACATATATACATATATATATATATATATATAATTTGCAGATAATGTATTCAAAATAAGATATTAAAATATAATTATATAACTAGTAGATAATACCCATAGTTCATGCTTTAGTCAACCATGTTGAATAGTTTTGATGTATTTTTATATAAGGCTACATTTTTTAATCAGGTTAAAATTTATTAAATTTTTATAATTTTAATGTTTCCTTCATTTAGTCCCCTCCTATTTGTGATGTCAAAGAAACTCCCTTCTTCTACTATAAAATAAAGATTTTATTGCATTTAAGAAATGTTAGTGTTTTGATAACATTAATCGACCCCTTTATCAAAGAAGACTTGTATATTTCCCTCTCAAGTGATGCATGCCATCGCCCTTGTTAAATGCTTGTGCAACCTCTGTTGTTAATTAAAATATGCCTTTACACTAAATGCTAGTCAGTGTACAATATAGTTGAAACAATTAGTTTTTTTTAATCCACGCTGTTATTTCTTTTAAAATTATTAAATCTATAAGCCCAAGTAAGACGACAAAAATATACTCTTACAACTATTATAGTAATATGGCACTTTCTCGAAAAGGCTAAAAAATCAAATAAAAATTAATTTATGGCTAAAGAACAAGTGAATATTTAAGTTCTCGCCCTTTTTAAGATTTAGCATTTAAGAGACGGAAAAATAATAAAATTTGAAAAAAAAACAAATTAGCAGCTAAAAGTAATATATTTTAAATCAATGCAAGAATTTAAAGCCAACGTACTAAAAATCACATGCTATGCATTAAAAATATTGGCCAACATGAAATTGGGAAAATATCAGTGCGCATGAACCTGTGATAATGCTTCCTGTTCTGCTGAAGGCATTTTCTTCAAAGCTAGTTGAGCCGCATCTTTTAGCTAACAAAATGTATTTGATTTAGAAAAAAAATTTAACAACATAAAAAACTAAGAGATTATTTATATAGGTGGATGCATAACCTGGAGAGCCTTTACACGGTCCCAAAGTGGTGGCAGGTCTGTAAAAAGTTTTTTGACTGACAGCTCGGGAGGTTTAGCAATTTTGAAAAATGAGTGCTTCAACAATTTTTCAGCCGTTGGCCTTCTGGTTTGATCTTTGACCAAGCACATTGCAACCATTTCTTTAAAAGACTGATTACAGCTGAAAATTCTTTATTAGAGAAATAATCAAGACATGTTCCAAAATGTAATCACATAGTGTTTCAATAAACGTGTAAAATTTTCATCATGTAGACCACTCCAAATTATCCAATATATTTCAAAACATATACCATATAAATAGCAACCATATTCATTCCCAAAAGGACCCAACAATACCTTTGAAAACTTTTTATCACGATCATAATCCAGTCCAGGAGGAGCATTTTGGAGGGTCATCAATAAAACCTACAATCCCAACCAATAGAGTAACAAAGTTAAAGGAATAACCAATGTAATCTCGAGAGCTGTGACAAGCTGCATCACTTGAAAGTGTATCCACAGTTCAAGGAGATCATGAGAGAAAACAAATTGCTGGCACTCCATATTATGTAAGAAAAAATATTTGTATCTTTTTATAAAGTGGGATTACAAGTAATGAATGATTTTCCTTGGATACAGGAGAAGATCTCATAGCTAATTTCCTAAGCAAGAATAGAATTGAGAAGTGTCATTTTTTTAATGCTTAATCTTGTCTAGTGGAATAACCCAAATATACAAGCCACAGTTGGCCTCCCTGTAAATTTGCTTGAAAGAAAGGTTTATTGTAGAGGCACAGTTACTAAATTTTTTAACCTGATGTGGTGTATGATTCCACTTAAAAATAGCATGCATCAAAATAAACAAAGGCTTTCAAGTCATTTAAAAGTTCTCTAAGCTGAGCCTAAGGAAAATGAGTTCATGACCAAGACAACAATAAACAGGCAAGCTATCCAGAATCAACCTACAGTTGCAAGCATAACAAAAAGACATGGAGAATTAATGAGAAAGCTCAGGGATGAAGGAACTTATTTAATAAATCATGCCTTTGAGGATTGGTCTTAAATGGAGATTGCCCAAAAAGCAGCACACCCAAGTTCAAAAAATCCCTGCGGTAAAGGGATAAGTAACCTTGAGTGATTTCATATAGCTATTAGTAAATTATTAAAGGAGCTGTTTGGATTGAGGTAATACAGGGGTAAAATAAAATTTTTTCGAGCAGTCAAGCATTGTAAAGTAATATACCAGTGTAAGATGTTTACACTAGTGAAAAAATAAATTGAGATAATCGGTATTTGGCATGAAATAAAACTAGTGAAAAAATTTACATTGTAATTCAATTTTGCGTTAATATATATAGAAATGGGTAATCGAATTACACTCGAATCGAGCATAACCGGAGATTACACCGAGCGAGCAAAGGATTCAAAAGAATCGTTCGAGCAGTCGAACTATCTCCGGCAAACGAATGAGCAGCATCAGATTCTTCGTTCTTTCAAACGATTCGAATGATTCGTTCAAACAAAACCCTAAGAAAATTTTAAAACGATTCAAAAAAATCATTTGAATGAATCGTTCGTTTCGTTCAAATGAAAACCTTATAAAATAAAAAATAAAAATAAAAAATAAAAAATTATACTGGGTAAGTTTACCCCCACAATTTACTCAAAAAACCACTCATAGATTACTTCATTTTATACAAAAAAAAATATTAAATTTCCTGTAAAATTATTGAACAGCAATAAAGTAACCTAATTACATTGTAATCAAATTTTATTGTAATCAGATTACTTTACACATATATTTCTCATATTACCTCATGCCAAACAGCCCCTAAATAAAAAGCATGATTTATATGAAAGTATCAAATTCTGCAATGTTGTAACAAATTCAAACTTCCTAGTAAGAAAAAGCATGAAAATAGAGGCTTGTGGCTTTGGCAAATTTAAGAGTTTGTGGTGTACCACACAATAGTGAGGTTGACAAAACTATTTTTAATGTATCTACAGGAAAAATTATAAGTAAAGACAGTGTCTAGCTAGTTTAAGCATCAAAGGAAGTGAGATTGGAAATCTCAGCAAAATAGTGATGCCCGTACTTGGATGCTAACAAAATTCTGGATTGCAGCATAATATAGGTGGGAAAAATAGAATTGAGATGTTTCCATATAATGAACCTTAGGTAGAAAAATCAGGCTACAACAGACGAGTAAAGTAAAGCCTGTGGTAAATTTTGGAAGAAGTATAAAGCAGTTATAGTGCTGAAATTGCCAATGTGTACAAAATCCAAGCTGTTAAGGCACTAGCCTAATAATCTTCAATATGGCGGGAGAGAATGAGTTGTTAAATAGCTAAAGAGAGTGTCAATTGAAAATGAGTTAACGCTCCTAAAGGTGCATGACACTATTAATTTAGACTGAATACTTTTCGTGCAATCTATTTGAATATATATATATAACAGGTTTCTCCTGATGAATGAGTCAGGTTTAATTTAGATCTGGGTCACAATTTCTTAAAAAATTCTAGACATGACCACTAAAGATTTAGAGTTGTGCATAATTGGAGAGTTTGTTCATAGTCTCAGAGAATCCTGTTTCTATTGTGCGGGGTCAAAAACAAGTCCCTAAGTTCCAAAAAGTGAAGATCCTTCTTAATTATTTCTTCCTCTTTTAATATGGTTGAAATTCATAAACTCAATTTTTCTAATTGAATCATTGCACGGTCAACGCCTAACCTGACTGAACCATCTAAGATAGCATTCACTAATCTAATCAACTATTTGAGCCACTCCAACCTTGCTACGGATTAACTCATTCTATCATTACGAGTATTTCCACACATCCACCTAAGCATCCTCATCTCTGTAACACTTATTTTATCAATAAGTTTAATCTTTGTTGGCCAACATTCAGCCCCATATAGACTGGTCGTATAGTAGCTCTATAAAATTTTTATTTTTATTTTGAGTGAGATTATTGAATCACACAACACACCAAAAACGCTCCTCCATTTCAACCAACTCAAATCCTATTAATCACATCACTCTATTTAGCCATTATTTAAAATAATTGAACAAAGGTACTTACACCTCCCGTTCTTCTTGATCATATGGTCCTCAATAGTTATTTTCTCGAGGTTAGAGCTTCTAATACAATTGAACTTACATTCCATATATTTTGTTTTAGATCTACTTACAAAAACTTTAAATTCAAAAGTAGTCCTCCATAGCTCCCATTTTGCTTTAACTCCACCTCCAGTCTTGTCTATTAAGAAAATATAATCTACATATTATATGTATCAAAGAATCTACTCTTGAATGTGCTTAGTAAGAACCTCTAAAATTAAAGCAAAAACATGAGCTGAGAGCAGGACCTTGACGTAATCCAAAAGTAATAAGAAATTCATTACACAAATTACCTTGCGATCGAACACGTGTTGCAAACCCATTAAACATATCTCTAATAATGCTAATATATGCATCACACCCTTTTTTCTCCAAAGCTCCCCAAAGAATTTTTTTTGTACTCTATCATAAGCCTTTTAAAGATCAATAAAAAAAAAAGAAAGCCTTTTCTTTCTCAAAATTTTTTAAACCACTTAATATATGTATGACATCCATGGTATATCTACCTGACATAAAATCAAATTGATTTTGAGAAATACAAGTATCCTTTCATAATTTGTAATCAAGTACTCTCTCCCAAAATTTCAAGTATGGCACCATAATTTCGTTCCTCTATAATCAACAGTCTTAAGCATTACTTTTATTCTTATAAATAGATATAAAAATACACTCTCTCCACTTATCTTGCATCTTTTTTATCTCAAAACAGCATGGGCAAGCCAAGATATTCCCCCTCGCCCAAACATTTACAACATCGATAGGGATATCATCAGATCCTATCGCTTTTCCAGTCTTCATTCTCTTTAAAGTACTCCAAATCCCAGCTTTACTAGCACAGTAAATGAAAAGTAATTAAGATTATTTTTTTAACTATTAAAATCACTTCTATTTATTGTGTTCAAACAACATTCATTAAAAAGCTTTGTAAAATAATCCATCCATCAATGCTGAGTATTTTCATCCTTAAAAAGAGCTATAGCTTATAAATGTATCTCTCTCCCTTAACAATTTCTAATTTATAAATATTCTCGAATGTTGCACCATTAGCATCACAAACTGGTAGTTTAGATTCATATAAACTGATTTATAGCTCCCAAATTCTCCTCAATCATACATTTAAGCAAATCTTTATATTTATTTTTAATATTAATTTGACCATCTTATCTCTGCCATCAAGTTTCCTTATTATTGGGTCCCTTTGATTCACCAATTTGTTAAACTGCGAATATAACTAGCAACAGAATTTCGCATAAGGATAGCTTCCCTCTCAAAATCTCACTATTCAAGTTTTAAAACTCTTAAAAACATTTACATTACCCTTATTAAGATTCCACCATTGAGTCTTAAGATATATTTTACATCTAATATTTTTTTTATTATCTTTTATTTTCAAATCCAAAATAAATAAATGATGTTGGGTTGTCAAACAATCACCTAGAATAATCTTGTTACCATACAAAATAAATGATCAATTTCTTTTAATAAAAAATAAGCAATCTGATTTTAAGAAATTTCATTTTTATAAGTGATAATATGTTACTTTCTTTATTTTTAAGTGTTAGTAATCCTAAGACCAAAAGCTAAAACAAACTTTAAAATTATTATTCCTTCTTCATTAATATTTCTAGAACTAATACCACCATTAATATTATTATATTCTTTAATTACTCTTCAATATATTTATTTAGAACTCCTATAAAAAGCATCTCCTTTAAAAAATTCCTTAAACCAATTATCTAAAATCATGCCAAAAAATTTATTTTTTACATATATTAATACATATATATTTGCAAAATTAGAATTATTTTATTAACTACAAGTTTTACGGATATAATTATATATCCTAACCTCTTAACTTCACTACATTAACCTTCAAATTTTTATTCAGAATAATATCCACAGTATTTATATGACAATTCTTACTTGAGTACCAAAGCTTAAAGTCTAAACTATCAATTTCTTTTGCTTTCTCTCCTACCGACTTAGTTTCTTGAAAGCATAGCATATTAATCGTCCTATTTTTCAGAATAACATCTAACTCAAAAAGCTTGCAAGCAGAGTGCCCATATTCCAACTACCTAATCTTAATTTAAAAATAAAAGACTAGCTTATTTATCCACATTCTTCATTAATAGAAGAACCCTTGCTTATTTGACAGTGCGTTCGAGAGCCAATGTAGCGACCTTTGCCCATTTTTCACTATATTAAGGCAATCAATGCATCGCTTCCGGGGAACGCCTTAGATCTAACATAATTAGTTAAGAGATTCATGTTATAGGATTTGACAAATGTTTGCTTTTGTTGTAGACAATCTAACACAACCATCCTCTTTTTGCATCTAGAACATAGAACCTCTGCAAATGCTTACATGCCCATTATCTATTTACTGGCCCAGCCCACAAATGATATATAAAATCTGGAGCTGCATGGGCCCTTGAATGCTCATTCGCCCAGACTGCAAGTCTATATTACTGCCTTTTTAGTTTGTATATTTACAGCTAGCAATTTTTAAAGTTACTGGATATGCCCAGCCAAATTCGAGTGTGCCTAACCTGGTTCGAGCTGCATAATGCAGCCTGATTCGAGAGCGAGTCGGGTCCAGCCCGCAACGCATTTTCACTTGGCCCTGACAGGCCCGACCCGAGCCCAAATCTAACTATTATGTAAGACCAACTAATGACTTGTCAATATTATGTTACTCTTTTGTGGGAAGATTTGTGCAGTAAATATTTCTGACTTCTAAACTTCATTTTTGAAATGTAGTGTTGAAAGTCAACCATATGATATCAACAAAAAAAATCCACCAACTGGGTTTAATAATAATTGAATTTGTATAGATCATGAATTCCATCATAGTGGGCACATTAGTGCTCAGGATCCTCTGATGGATGTGCCCATAGTCCTCTCATCATGATGGTCCAATCTGTATAACATAAAATGATAATTGTGAAAAGAGCATGCATCTCAAAGATAAAATGCATCTTGTCAATCATTGTGAAGCTAGTGCTCATCTGTGATGGTCCGATACCGGTTTAGCGAGAACTGTCCCGACATTAGGTATTCACAAACCGCAGGATCCTATCGAGCAATTTAAAAAAGAAGGGAAATACATATAATGTCCAATGATATTTCTCATTATCAAAATTCCATAATACAAAATAGACAACGTATACTTCTAATAAAGTTCATCTTTTTAAAACAAAAGATAAACTAAAACAAAAATAAAATAAAATAAAATAAAAAGTAAAGCAACATCGTAAATCTATCAGCAATTTGAAATTTTAAGATTTAAAGTTTTCATTCGGGTTCTCCCAGAAGTACCTGACCTGGTATTGTAAAGAAAATAATACCGAGATTGGAATTCTCAGTAATTAAAAAATACTCAGAGTACTGCAGTAAACAATAAATATTATATTTTATAATAGCCAAGATGCGATTAGCGGAAAAAAAAAGGTGATAAAAAATAGGAAAAAAATAAGGCAATAGCACAAACGGAATAATTAATTTCTCACAAAAAATATTATAACAAAGATGTATGTTATTGATGTCATTTTTTCAGTAATCAACCAACGTGTGTTACTGATATCATTTTTCCAGTAACCAACTACTTACGTTACTGATGTCATTTTTCTAGTAACCAACCAACGTATGCTACTGATGTCATTTTTCTAGTAACCAACCACTTACGTTACTGATATTATTTTTTCAGTAACCAACCAACGTATGTTACTGATGTCTCATTTTTCCAGTAACCAACCATTTTATAAAAGGATATTGGTTTCAAACAACCAACCAAGCTTCAATATGAATTTGGTTCAAAATGAAGTTAAGCAGCAGTAAAGTGTAAAAAGTAATACATGTATATATATTGGGTACCTTTTTCTTTAAGTTCAAAATGCAAGTTTATTGAATCTACATAAGTTTTTGATATTTAAATTAATCTTTTTAGCCAATACTTGGAGATTTATGAAAATAAAATAGTATGATATTTTAAAAATATTTTATATCTTCTTTTCTATTCTATTTTTCTTTCACTCTCTCTTCTTGATAGAAGACAGAATATTAAGTTACTAAGGTAGCAATAATATTTATTATAGTGTTATTATTATCATTATTTAATAATAATAATGATAATAATAATGTATGAAAGAAAGAAATATAATAGAAATGATTGAATTGAAATTGATAAAATGGAAATAGCAGTTATAACATTTTCACTATTATTATTATTAATTAATAACAACAATCATAATGCTAATGACATATTAGAGATAATATAAAAATCATATTATGAAAAATGAAAAAGAAATAAAGAAAATAAAATAATAATAATAAAATGCAAAATTTTCTCCTATTTTCTTCCCCTTTTTCTTCCTCCTCTCACCTAGGGTTAAGGTTGTCGTGAGCCGGGGCGAGGCCGGATGTGGCTGAAGGTGGCCGAAAAGGTGGTCGGACGGCTAGCGGCTGGCTGAGGACTGAGAGAGGCTGTTAGAAAGAAGGAAGGGAGGGGAGGGGTATTATAGGAAGATGGAAGGAGGGGGGATGGCCGTTAAGCTAGTCGGTCGTCGACCTAGCGCCGACCAGGGCGGCGCGTGCGCAAGTCGACGCAGGTTCGTCTGCATCTGGCCGGCTCTGTCGGGCGACAGTCTGCACCCTGGCGTCGAGGTGGGGTGGGGGGTAGAGGAATGAAAAGGAAAACTTAAGTAAAATATTTTCAGTTAAATTTTTCACATTTTTCCGCCGTTCGACTTCCAAAAATAATGAAACTTGACACAGATGTGTGTTACGATGAGACGAACGCACTCGCGCCAAAAAAATTTCGAATCGGAACAATGTTTTAATTTATATTAATTTCTGAAATTTGAAATTTCAAAAATTAACCACAATTGAACCAGAGCTCCAAATTTGATGAAACTTTTAGCATAGCCTTTAAATAATATACTTAACCCAATGACACAAACATCGATGAATTTGGACTTCTTTATAATTTTCTTAATTTATTAAATTTAAATAATTCAAAATTTAAAGTAAGAGTTTTTGTTATTCGGATTTCTCCCAAACTAGGGCATTTTGATCTAAAAAACTATTTCTATCCAATGGTATTTTGGTTTGCCCTAATTTGAAATTCCTTGGGATCCTAATTTTTGAGTCTGGATTTGACCTAATTTGCAAAGTAACAACATTGGGTCGTTACATTATCTCCCTAAATGGCATAGAATACTCATCAAAAAAATAGAAATCAAATTGCTTTGCATATATATTCCTCCTTAATTACGGAATGGACAGCCCTACAAAAGTATTTATCTTTCTTAAGGGAGATGGAATGATATATTTATAAAAATATTTGCTTTGAGAGAAGTTCTCTCTAAAGAGGGGATGATTTTCTCTAGAATAATCATTATAAATGTGAAAATATGCAAAGGTGTTAAGTCATCATTATTATACATATAAGAGTAAATACAAGAGTTTGACAAGTTCTAGCACGGCAGGATGTGCAGAAAGATTCTCCATTTACAAATAAGATTGGCAAGTTGATCTTCAGTAGTTTGTGTTGCATAATATAGTGTGCAAGCCATCTATTTGTCAATGCGGTTCATCAAAAATATCTATGGACATCAATTTGAGAGGCATTTTGGATGATATGCAATAAATAGATTATACAAACAAAAGATTTTGTTCATTTCAATTTTTGAGAAAAGCAATAAAGGAAAGAAAGAAAAAGGTTTTTTAAGCTTTTAGACTTAAGCCAAAAAGTTAGATATAAACTAAGAAAAACATAAACAAGCCAAATTGTCAAACTTTACAAACCTTTTGAAAAATTTAAAAGCTAATTCCTATAACACTAATATAAGGCAAATAACACACTTACAACAACGTGCCAAGTGTATTAAAGGTGTACTAAATGAATTGGGTAATCTTAAGCAAGCACATCATAGAATTGACATAAACATTAAACTATCCTATTTCAAAAAGGACACAAGTTCACCACATAAAATTCCCATAAAAATTCAGAAAAAATATATGTTATATCTAAATTTCCATAAGAGAATGCAACAGCGAAAACCTTGCACAACACCTTGATGCCTATTATAGAGCTCTCCCACGAATCTGTAAGCAATCTTGGAAAAGACAACTCCAGTTACTCAAATACCACTTGATAAAGAAAGCATGGATACCTAATGAAATATCAAACTTTTCCTCACCACTCTGTACTAAGTGTCTTACATTCTTTAGCCCATGAAAAGATTTCCTCAAAGCTAATGTCATTTTGTTGTAGCCACGAGCATAAGAAACCCTCGTGTCTAAAGCCGTTGCATATGTAGATATTCCTAAGAATAAGAGCATAATATATATCCTTTACAAAATCCTAATCATATTTCATATAAACTACAAATATTTAAATGAGTATATAAAATATCAAATTTTAATCCCCACATCCCAAAAGAGTGATTGTCAATACTCAAGAAAATAAATGATTTTTTCCAAAAAAACACAATTCAAATGTGAAGAAAACATGAAAATTCAAATCCAAACAAATCCTTACAAATTATGGGATGTGTATTGGCTAATTATGCAAATCCCCATATCAACAAATGCAATTAACCAAAATTCTCAATAAAATGCACAGATTCTTGTAAGACAGAGCATACAATTAGCTATATCAACTAAATCATGCATAGAATCTTTAGAAAAAATAGTAGAATAAATCTTTTAGATATGCTTGATTAATTGCACAAATCTTCATAGATAATTGAACTTTAGTCAATTTAAATAATATAGTTGCACAAATCCAAAAAACAGTATAAATAGCCTATTCATACGGCCTCCTCGTACTTCAACAAATCATTTTTAGAAAAAACTTCATAGTAAAATAAATTAAAATTTTCAAAAAATTCATAAGCATATATATAGATAATCATCATTTCACATTTACATTTTCAAAATAAAATCATAACTAGATATTTAATCCACTAAGTTATCTACATGAATCGTGTATCTATATACTCTATTAAATAATAGCCCCTCCTTCAACTCAGATTAAAATCATTCAAAGTAATTTCTTATCATGCCTTTTGAGAGTTTCCTCTTCCTATATATATATATATATATATATATATATATATATATATATATATATATATATATATATATATATAATATACATATATACATATTCATTATTAATTATAATCATTGGTAAGTAATAATTAAATAGTAATAAAACTGTTAAATTTTAATTATTCATTTAATTTAATTTAATTATTATGTTGGTGTTAGATAATTAGTAAATGTTATTAATAATAATTAATTAAAAATAATACTAACTATTAATAATTAGCAATTATTGATTAATTTAAACTATTAATCAATATTTTGTAGTACATTATTAATTATTATTTATAATCAACTGTGATTAAAAATGTTTAGTAATTTTAATAAATAATTGTTAATTTTTAAAAATTTTATTGACTATGAATTAATAAATATTTCAATATAATTATTATTAAATTTTATACTTACTAACACTTATTATTTATTTTATATTTAGTTGTTAATTATTAATTTGCAACAATACATTATTACTTAATATTTTTTAAATATTAGTATAGACTATTCATTAATTAATTGATTTATTTATTCATTTAGTTATTATATTTATAATTAAATATTATAAAATCATTAATTACACCTAACAAATTAAATTATACAATAATTATTATTTATATTCATAACTAGCAAGCTTAGGCATATAAATCAAACAATTTTCAACAAAGCAAGCTTGAGTCATCTTAAATCAAATAAGCAACCAAGCTGCTACTTAGTTTATTAACCACAAGAATCTTAAGCTTAAATCGTATAATAGTGTCATATACATTGTTGTCTTGTAGTTTCCCTATAAAACTTACCTTTTAGTTTGAGAATGATTATTTGATTGCAAAATACCCTGAAGCACTCTCCCATTCATCCAAGCAACCAAGATTCTATTAATCATATCACCCTCTATTTTGTTATCAATTTATATGGGTGGACCAAAGTATTTGAATATTTCAGTCTTCTAGTTAATATGATCTTTGGTTGACAGTTTCACTATTATAGCATTTATTACAATTAAACCAAAATTCCATATAGTTCATTTTGGATATACTAATTGAGATTTTAATATTGTTTTTCATCATTTAACTTTTTTTTAACACCAACTTTAATCTTACCAATAATCACCAAGGCACCTCCTCACCTATTGTTTATCTACCATGCCTAAAACAATAATGATTTTGTGAGCTCTAGAAATCTCACCATAATCTGCACTCAATCACTTTCCCAAAGTTTTAAAAAATGACTCGTTAGCTTAATTTTTTGGGGTTTGCACAATCATGCATATTACATTTTGCTTATAAACAGGTATCACTATACCCTTTCATCACTTATCTATAATCTTTTGGTCATTAAAATTATATTAAACAACTTTTTTTTTAAACAGGAACCTTGGACAAAATTATGAAACCTTCAAATTAGAAAAATAAATTCAACTCAAAATCCTCATATAAACAATATCCTACTTTAAACTATAGGTAGTAGAATGTGCACCTGGTTATCGTTTTGTTTTAATGATCCTTTAAAACATTTTTTGCTTCAAACATCTTTTTCAGAATCACATTGCGCATAGCACTTTGTAAGAATTGCTTGGGAGAATGGAGAATGAAATGCATGGAAGAGGGAGAAACAAGGAGAGCAAAAAGGAACACCTCATATAGATGCTTCTGTATGTAATTTTAGCTATATATTGTTATCGGATATATATTGGAAGAGATAAACATGTGTACAGTACAAAAGTACAAATTACAATTCTAAATTAATATTTGAACTTTTATTATCATTCTTACATTCCTTCTTTAAGCTACATCGAGAACTAACAACCTCTTTATAAGCATCGCATTTATTTATTTTACATAATCATGTATAGCAACAAATGTGAGTTTGATAAAGTAAAAATACTTAAAAAGCTCTTCCATGCATACTGACAGAAGTAATAAAAAAGCTTTATACATCCGAGTGAGATCAATTTATATACACTTGCAAATTGTACATGATGGAAAATATTTCACAATACATAACTTCATAAGCCATGCCATAAAAAATCCATATTTTCAAGCAACATATTTCTGCATATTCAATAAAAATATAAATTAAAGGCGTACAACACCTTCATTGGTGGGTACTTGGAGAAAGGAGCATGACCATGTGCCAACTCAAGTGCAGTGATGCCAAATGACCAGATGTCAGCTCTGTCATAAGGAAAAAAAGCAAGCTTCATGCATCTTCTTTCCATCAAAAAAGTATTAACCACCAATAAAATGAACCACATAACATTAAATATGGCACATAAATGTCTAGAAAAAATAAGCCTAATCACAATGCAAGATTCCAAACAGTCTGAACAACAAACATTAATGGTCAAGACAAAAAATTATATTAGTGTAACCGTTACAAAAATGGCAGACCCTAAAAACCTACTAAAACGCATTTAAATTTAATCTTTATGATAAACTAGCTGATCACAACAATTTTATTTACTTATCCTTAATGGTTCAAGTTTTTAATTCTACAAAAACTTCTGAAAAGCCTTAATTCTACAAAAACTTCTGAAAAGCCTCTCATGATCTTCTTCTTCTAGTAATGCACACAATACCATGCATAAGGCCCTGTTACCAGAACAGATTTTGAGGCAAATATATTGAAATTTTAAGGTGGATCTAAATAATCACAATAAATTCAGAAAAAATACCAATTACGGAGGTTTAAACATCAATTTTTGGCTATGATATTGCTGCACACTTAACATTCTGGACAAGTTCCTACCACCGGGATTGACAATTGAAAACCAATTGAAAATAATTTTCATGAATAAAAAATAACATCTCATCGAAGATGTATGCCTAGAAGAAGCTAAATGATAGATTTTCTCTCATCTAATTATAACTTAATTATACAAATGAATATCATGTGCACACGATTTATAGGGTAGATACTCACTTGAAATCATATCCACTACCAGGTTGCAAGACCTCTGGTGCCATCCTAGCAAAGAAAGTTTTAGCAAAATTTGGCATGATTTCAAAAGCAAATACTAATCAAATATTAAAGGCACGATAAAAAATAGTAGAGCTTACCAGCATGGAGTACCTACAAAAGTATTTCTTGAAGATTGCCTATCACCCTTGTCAAACATGCAAGCTGTTACACCAAAATCACCGAGTTTAACAGCACCAGATGTATCAAGAAGTATATTCCCAGCCTGTAATGTGGCTGTCTCGTTAACAAAAAAAGCACAAATAATAATAATAATAATAATAATAATAATAATGTATCACCATCGTTCATCTTTAATAGTCCAACCTTGATATCACGATGAATATGTCCGTGATTATGAAGATATTCTATAGCCTTGAGAGTTTCCTTAAGAATGGATCCAATAACAGGTTCTTCAAACCCATCAGGATATGCCGCCTTCATCAAATGCAAACATGATCCCTCGGCCATGAATGGCATAACAACCCAAAGAGAGTGTTCCACAATGAATGAGCCATATGCCTTGATCAAATTAGGGTGATCTATCAAACTCATTGTTTGGGCTTCTCTTCTTATGTCATCCTAAAAGCAATATTTTTTTGTTTACAATGTAGAAAAGAATGCCAGTAAACTGTTACTTAAGAAGCTATTCATGAAAATCCAATAAGAAACACACCAAGAAATTTTGTTGCTAACGGACAAATAAGTAATAACCTCAATATATGTTGTTCTCTTAAGAATATCAGTGACTGGAACATAAATAGCATAGATATTTGCACTAATGTGACTAATAAAAGTACTGCCCTGGCTTATCTTTTTTTCCACAACACTTAAAATTATACATGCAGTGCATCTCATATTGGGAATAAATGCCTCTCGTTCCTTATTTTCTAAAATTCAAATTATACATGCAGTTCTTTAATTGTGCATGAATGTCTCTAATTCATTTGTTGTTTTCATAAGTTAGAATTGTTTATAGCATTTGATTGAAAAAATAATCATCCAGCAGCACCATCATTAGCATAAAGGCACTCCAACCAACTATTTAGAGATGAATTGATGAAAACTTTTTCTTTGTTTGTTCATTCTAAGAAAAAGATGAGGTGTCAAATTAATTTTGCACCATACTACCATCAGTTTCCATATTTTCCTTCTTAATCTTCAAACTTATTTTAACCACACAACATATCAATGCAGCAGCATCTCACTTCTTTGGGCGTATTTCCCAAATGACCTATCTAGTTGTGCTACATCATCATAATCGTTTGCTTTATGCCCATAATTTGGAGTCAGTGTTATGACTAAACTTACCATACATTCTTAATGACTGTTTACTAAAATGTTAAAAATATTCTTTGAAAATCATTTGAGTGGTCTCTATATTCTCAAGTCATTTGAGTGGTCTCTATATACTCAAGTCAAAAAAATTCATTCCTTTTGGTTTCATACTAATTTTATCTATGTGTCTAACGAGTGTAGTTTTAACCATTTGTAGCACATGTTTAAATCCTAAATATACATACAAACCTTATCTTCAAAAGATGACAATCCAACATTGCATGATCATAATTCAATTAATCCTTCCTAGTTTCGCCGCATATTAATTTTAACATACTGCTATCACACTAGCCTTAGATAAAAAATACTGCTTTGCCAGAAAATATTCATAATCATATAACACTAGCAATCAAATTTAGATCATAAAAATTTAGCCTTTGCATCTTCTCTTATCACACAGAACTCCCAAAGCATTTTTAAATTTTAGTCGTTGAACCTTAACCCTAGAAAATATTCCCACGCATATTTTTTGCTGTAACAATGAAATAGAAAACAGAAATATTCTTACAAGATTACCTATGAAGAAACATTGTTTCATAGAATCACAAGCTCAGAAAGGTCCTCCAAGCTTAAGCTTTACATGATAACTTGACTTTAAAATCTTTAATTTTTTCCTTCTCTTTTTATAAAAACCTTTGAAAAAACATATCAATGAATTTGCAGTACTTACAGCTTCAACTATTTCATATGCACTTAGATTTCAACTAGGAAAATCTTTTATTACAACATGATAAAATTTAGCTGCCAAGTTATTAGTTCTTGTACAAATCATCCAAAATTATGTTAAAATACTCGGTTTTTGTTGAGAAATTAACCTAGCATCATCCAAATAACAAAATATTCGTCGGTAAAATGATGTGCATTATAAGATGGCATGCCAAAATAATAGGCGTGTCACTTCATCTCCTTAAATAAACACATCAAGGCAAACTTCACTTTGCAAACTTCGCAACAGTTCCCAAAAGCCTTTGAATTTTAGTAACTCCTATCCCTTGATACTAAAAACGATGAAATTTGCATTGAGGACCTGCAACAATCAACTTTTATAAAAAAAATCTAGTCACAAGATTAAAAAAGGAATTCCTTGGAACATTTTGTACAAACTTCTCAAGAAAAATAAGAGACCAAATATCTTATCTCTTCATGAAAAATTAATATTAAATATCTTAATCTTTGACCAAAAGGTCCATTCCTCTTTTCTAATTTAGCAAATGAAGTCAAGAATTTTAGAAAATGTCAAATATCTACTAGAAGACCAATACTATTCATTAGTCAGTTGTTTGGTAAGAAAACTTTTTTTTGTTATTAAAGCAAAATGAAAAGATAGAATAGTATGGCTCTCTTACAGACTAAAATGTAGTATTCAACTAACAAACATTCTCTCCATAAGTCAAAAATCTTAAAAGATAATTACTTTTTAATAGCCCTCCTAATCAATGTTATCACTTCCCAAAGCCAATATAAGGTTCAAAAAGGCGCCATAAATGGTTACATATTAGAGCAAAGAAGCCAAAAAATTTTATTTAATAAAGGTGCTAGAGAAGAAGTTCTATATTTACAAACGATGGACACAAACTAAGAATAGTTAAACTCCCAAAATCTTCCACAACGAAGAAGAATAAGGAAAAGTAGATTGAATACTTCTAAGTTTTTTAGAATCTACTCCCGCTACCGAAGTAAGCAATTTATTTTAAGTTGAATTTTATTAAAGAGGATATTTACAATTCTGAAGAGAGACGCTACCTAATAAGTCCCCCCATTATTATATAAGAGGCTGCCTAATTTAAGACAAAAAATGCTTAGACTAAAATGAATATAATCTATAGTTTTTAGGTAAAATAAATGCATTGTAAAACCAATTTATGCTTCTGGAAGTTTCACATATAATTGATCTTTTTGTTTGTTTCGGTGAATTAAAAACTCAAGAAAATCTATAGATAACAAAAGCCTGTAGACAAATTCCTGACATGAACTGCAGTGTGCCGCATCTAGCGACAACATTCAAAACCTGGCAAGGTCCAATGTGGATTGTTCATGGCCGACAACGGCCGACCAAGGCGTAAAGAGCATTCTTTTGGAATGAAGATAAACTATTAAGATTGGATAGCAAACATGTAAACATTCATCATTCCAAAAGCTGCAACATCAACAATTGAAATGCCTACATAACAACAGTTGACACAACTTCACACCACTATCAGCACTACAAAATGAAAAAATCACACTCCATTTGGACAACAAACTATGCAAAGACATCGAAACCTAACCACCATGTCCAATTTGACAAATATAGAAAGATCAGATTGCCCATCCATCATTTAGATCTACTGTTAATCCCATTATCTCGTCTCACCGATTTAGGTATACTTTATATCAATCTATAAATACGCAATTTATAAAAATGAACGCTCACTTTTCAATGCCTAAATTATCTAAAGGTCATCCATCTGAAACAGAAAAATGAAAAGAAAAGAAAGAAAAGTAAATTTCCTATTTGAAACGACTGTTCCACCGATAGCAAAGCACAAGGACCGATTGCATAAAACACTTCACGAGTCAAGCCAATCGATAACGCAGCCTAGCAACTCCATTTATAGCCTCAGGCCAATATATCCAAGTATCCAAGCAAGAGAATCCAGTTAAAATTCATCTATCCACCCACCCCATATAACCTATCAAGCTCAGTGTTCATCAAAAGAGAATCAAATCAAAGAAGCTGCTAATCTAATTCATAAAACTCAAGAAATAGGAAGAGAGAGAGAGAGAGAGACGAACAAAATTGCAGTTGCAGCGATCGAGATCGAGGCACTTGACTGCGACAAACTCGTTGTCTGGTTTATAGATCGCGCGGTAGACAGTGGCACTAGCTCCGTATCCCACTTCCTCTAGCAACTGATAGTCCGCAGGTGAAACCGAATACGCTTTGACCTTCGAAACGACACTCTTATGCGAGCCGCTTCCTGTCTTCTTCATCGTCTCCGGGGATCGAAAACCTCGCAAAATCGCCGATCGCCTGATGTTGACCACGGTCGGAAAAGGAGCAAATGTAAAAGGAGGACAGATAAAACGAGGTCGGGTCGACAAAATGAGTGTGACGGAGATTTAAAGAAATTAGGAATGTTTTATATATATATATATATATATATCAATAAAAATATAATTTTATTCTCAAATATTTCTAAAAAAATGAATAATTAAAATTTTAAATTTAAAATATATATTTTTATAATTTTCTATATCCTAATTATCTATAATTTTTGAGAAATATATCAAAAACAATTTATCAAAACTCATATATCAATTATAATTTTTTTAATTAGTAAAAAAAATTATATTCTTAAAACTTAATTAAGAATTATTTGGGTCATCCCGCTATTGGCTATCCAATAGGTGAATGTTTTTTAACAAAATTCGAGCACCTTGCTTCTCAGGATTCCATTTGTAAAATGAAATTAGTAAATCTCCTAGCATTGAAAACTAATATAAAAATATATATATATATTACCTTTTTTTTTAGGAAAATGCTACAGCTCTACGGTAATATCCACCGAAAATGATAGATGAGCTGTTCTGCTAATGTGGCAAATAGCCATGTCAGCAACACATCACGTATTCAGCAAAACCTAAATCCCGCAAAACCTAAAATCCCGATCGCTCCTTCTCATCCGCGGCTACTTCGAAACCTCGCGCTCGCTTTCTCTAAACCTAAATCGCGTCGCCTCTCTTCTCCCGTCGCCGCTCACCACCGCTCTCTCGTTTCTCCCGAACGCTTCACGCTCCGATCGCTTCGTCTCATCCGCGGCTTTGCTTCTAAACCTCGCGCTCGCTTTCTATAAACCTAAATCGCGTCGCCTCTCTTCTCTCGTCGCTTCTCTTCTCCCGTCGCCGCTCACCACCGCTCTCTCGTTTCTCCCGAACGCTTCACGCTCCGATCGCTTCGTCTCATCCGCGGCTTTGCTTCTAAACCTCGCGCTCGCTTTCTCTAAACCTAAATCGTGTCGCCTCTCTTCTCCCGTCGCCGCTCACCGCCGCTCTCTCGTTTCTCCCGAACGCTTCACGCTTCATCTCATCCGCGTTCGCTTTGCTTCTCCCATCGAGAAGGGACTGCTTATCCAGTCGCTTCCTGAAACCCGGCGACGTTTCTCACAGCATCTCCCTCCTCGACCGACGCAGGATGACGCCGTTTCAGCACCCTTCACTGCAGCCGCCGCCTCTGGAAGGGCCCGTTTCCTTCCCGACGCCGCTGCTTCAAGAAGTCCCGCCGCCTCTGGAAGGAAACCTAGGTTCTCTAATTTCTCCATTCCCTCAGCCTCATCCAGGTTTATTCTCAACAATATACATTTCCTAACTTCTGATTTTGTGCATTGAGTATTGGTTGTTCACTTGTTATTATATTGAGTGTTGGTTGTTCACTTACAAAATTTGTGCATTGAGTATTGGTTGTTCATGGGCATCTATCTTATATTTTGTGCATTGAGTATTGAGTATTGGTTGTTCAAGTTTTTAGTAATGACAACTGAACCTAATATCTGAAATTTAGTTTGTAAAAAATCATATAACTTCTGATCTTTGTGGAAGAAACATCATGGGCATCTGAAATTTAGTTAAAAAAAAATCGTAAATACTTTGAATTAGCAAAGCTTCATGAATAATAGCAATTTCCATTTATTTCTTATGCAGCAATACAATTAGCACACATTAAAAACTACTTCAATATTGACTTTAAGAACTGCACTTATAGAATGCAGTGAAATTTTTCTTGGGAAGGATAGAATTCTTCTTCTACAAAATACTGCTTTAATAAAAGGTTAGGGCTTTTTATTTGAGGAGATGAAAGGTTAGGCTCTCGATGTAGAGAGTGGCAGCAAAGCAAAAGTAGCTTTTTTATTTCCTACGTGGCAAATATATGTCAGCTCTTTCCACCTCTTTTTACATTGGAAAAAGCTACAGTTCTTCCTAAATTCTGATTTTGTGCATTGAGTATTAGTTGTTTACTTATTATTATATTGAGTGTTGGTTGTTCACTTACAAAATTTGTGCATTGAGTATTGGTTGTTCATGGGCATCTATCTTATATTTTGTGCATTGAGTATTGAGTATTCGTTGTTCAAATTCTTAGTAATGACAACTGAACCTAATATCTGAAATTTAGTTTGTAAAAAATCATATAATTTCTGATATTTGTAGAAGAAACATCATGGGCATCTGAAATTTAGTTAAAAAAAAATCGTAAATACTTTGAATTAGCAAAACTTCATGAATAATAGCAATTTCCATTTATTTCTTATGCAGCAGTACAATTAGCACACATTAAAAACTACTTCAATATTGACTTCAAGAACTGCACTTATAGAATGCAGTGAAATTTTTCTTGGGAAGGATAGTATTCTTCTTCTACAAAATACAGCTTTAATAAAAGGTTAGGGCTTTTTATTTGAGGAGATGGAAGTTAGGCTCTCAATGTAGAGAGTGGCAGCAAAGCAAAAGTAGCTTTTTTATTTCCTATGTGGCAAATATATGCCAGCTCTTTCCACCTCTTTTTACATTGGAAAAAGCTACAGTTCTTCCTAAATTTTGATTTTGTGCATTGAGTATTGGTTGTTCACTTGTTATTATATTGAGTGCTGGTTGTTCACTTACAAAATTTGTGCATTGAGTATTGGTTGTTCATGAGCATCTATCTTATATTTTGTGCATTGAGTATTGAGTATTCGTTGTTCAAATTCTTAGTAATGACAACTGAACCTAATATCTGAAATTTAGTTTGTAAAAAATCATATAATTTCTGATTTTTGTGGAAGAAACATCACGGGCATCTGAAATTTAGTTAGTAAAAAATCGTAAATACTTTGAATTAGCAAAACTTCATGAATAATAGCAATTTCCATTTATTTCTTATGCAGCAGCACAATTATTTACGTTATTGGAAGCGATGCATTTAAGATTGTCCTACTATGAAATTCTGTAACCACTTTAATTCAATTGGCATTAGATGTTGAATTTCTTTTGCTTTGCCGCATTTTCTTATTCCATTTAAGCAGATACTTAGTTAGGTTATTTATTTTAAATTATATTTTTTCTTTAGACACTTATATTTAGGGAAAGTAGTACTAATTTGCTGAATGCAGGATTGAATTTACTCATGCTCGTTTGTTGACCAAATGAATCGACTGATGAAACTTTGCTGATGTATTTTCCACTTTGCTGCCTTATTGAAATGATGGTGAACATGAGATTATACTGCATCTCCAGTTATGTTGTGATTTAAATTATGATGCTCCTATAGATATGCATGATGTTCTTAATTCTGATGATGTTTTCTTAAGAATTAGAAGCAGTGTTCTTAAGAATGGGAAGCCGGTTTAGAAAACATGGCATTGGGATAATTTTTTTTCTTCTGGAATATTCACTTTTAATGTCACTTTGGAAGAGATTCAAAAGAGCTTGAGGCGTAAGTTGCAATTGTTTCCTTGAATATATCATTTACCAACCTATTTGCAAGATATTTTTGGAAAAGCTGTGATGTGAAATTTTGATCTCAAGTGTTTTGGATTTATGAAATTTTTTTATGTTTTAATGGTTTCATTTTCTTTATTGTTTTTCTTATTTGCAGCCTCTATTTCGAATCCTGAAATCATGTACTCATTGGTGCGTAATCCACGTTACAAGAATGCAAGAAATTTCATGGCATTGCCTGACTTTTTGTTATTTGCCAAACAAAAAAATCTCTCCGGAATCAACACAAGACGTGGAAAACTCTATACAGGAGAAAATTATTTGATACTTTTCATACATTATCTATAAATCATAGCTAATCTAATTTTGTTTAAATTGATGTATATACTGTTAAACTAATAAATTTTGAATGTTCAGGCTCATGTTGGCATCATAGGCTGAAGAAGGCGCTGAATGAGATGAACGAGGAGGGCGATGGACGGGCTGCTCCGGTTGTCAAGCTTGGGGACGCTTCTATGGCTTCACCCTTTACAGCAAAACATGCATCTATCTCCCCAACCCTCGATATCATTCGGCAAGGAAGAAGCATGCGGGTAACCACCCTCCAAATGTTCAAAATTCTCGGTCTCAACTGCCTTGTAACAGCTTACGTGTTGAGCGTAATGTACTTGGATGGTGTGAAGCTTAGGGACATGCAAGCAACGATCAACGGCATTTTCACTGCTGCATTTTTTACAGGAGATCATGTTCTAGCTGCCATCGACCTTCAAATTGTAGGGCCCTTTATTGGAGCTGCTCTAGCTGCCATCTACCTTCAAATTGTGATCAGGGTTATCCCTTTCAAGAGCAAGGCTTGATCAGTTAGTCTAGAATTGGTGTGTGAAATTTCTAATTGTTCTTGTGATTGTATGCAGTTTTCAATTTCCTGTTTTATTTCAGCAAGCTCCTGTGCACTACTGCTTTGTCTCGACGGGCTCTACACTTTCGAAAGAGCTCAATTTTGTTTTAATTTGAGTTGTATCAACTTTTATTTATTGTTTGAGAAGTAAATGTATTAATTCAGATAATGTAATTTTCTTCGTGTTAAAATAAAATGAAATTGAGCTGAAATTTTAGTGTACATTTGCTTTCTATATCCCCTCGTAATTTAGTTATGTGTGGTGCATTAATCTATTTTATTTATGAATCTCCATTCGATGATCATTATTGCTTTTTTGGTTATGTTGCTAATAATTAGCGTATTCGATGATCATTTGTGTATATAAAGAAAATGTGCTATAATTTTATTAATTATTAATTTAAAAAGGATCATTTTATTTTGTGCTATTTGATCTGCAGCATTGCAAATTTGTGCTTTAACAAACTGATTACAGCTGCAAGTTTATAAAATTTATATTCTTGCAATATAACACTACCATTGCGCCATTAAATGAGAGGTGGAGCTTTTGGTTATGTTGCTAACAATTAGCGTTAAACTTGTTGAATTGATATGACACTTTAATAAAATGTGATAAAGTGAAGTGCTACTTGCAAGCAACTAACCAGATTGCCTAATTAATTCATTACATTTTCTCCCAATATTTTGTATATAATGCCAAAATTTGGTGATGCAGGGGATCGAACCCTGTTCTTCTCGTATACCATACGAGCGCTCTACCATTTGAGCTACATCACATTCAATCCATAAATTTGAACATTTAATCTTTTTTATAAATCTGAACATTCTAGAACCACACGAAACAAAGGTCAAATTAATATGAAATAAACTTAAAACAGATTCAAGTATTCAAACGATAATCGGCGCTATATAGCACTGCTAATAGATAGCACAACAAAAGCAGCTTTACATTTGGATCAGGTTAAAAACCGAGTAGTTTTGCACTTCCATTTTCTGAGCAGAAATTCTAAGAATGCAGTGCCATGTGCCTATCCTCCCTCCGAAATTATACAATTGCATGTACATATATATAAGGCAAGACAAATGAATTGAATTATATTATACGACACTTCTCTATTTATCCGGAGGAGAAATATTTCTGGTTAGCTCCACATAAAAAGAATGAAGAATCGTAAAGTCAGGCATCCAACTTCTTTTAATTGCATTATTATCGAAATCCCCAAACTGCTACAAATGAGTATCAGAAGGCATTTCCGCTCTCAGAACTACAGATCTCAGAATTGATTGCAACTTTTAATCAATAAATTGAACGCCAAATGCTGATGGGAGACTTGCTCATCAATTTTTTATTCTAGACAAATCTGAATATTTAATAGAAGAAAATTATATGTAAGAGAAGAAAATTACTCTTTCAAAAAAATGAGCTTTGAAATTGTGAAAAAAAAAAACCGCTGTACCATTCAATGGTCTTCTTCCTTCCATAGCTTCTTTCTTAGCCTGGCAGCTGCAGCAGAGCAGCGGGCCATCCCAGGTTCGAAATTTTGTGGACTTGGATGAGCCTGTGTGCACCGAAATGCCCTCTCCAGGCTTCATCTCAACTTGACAAACAACGCATAAAAGTAGCTTGAACATGTTGCAGACTGGATATATCATGCTTAATCTGCAAACCACAAAATCAACTATTTTAGATCAACTGAACTATAAGATATGAGAGTAAGGTATGAATCATCCAATCTAAGAATACAAAAAACTGTAAAATGCTTTAAAAAATATGGAGGAAGAAGTGGTGAATGACGGATGGGATGCCATGAATACTCATGATTTGGCTTATGGTGAGTGAGACAAACTCAGCTAACTGTTCTGTAATGATTTAGGAAGATATGGCCACCATCTTTGACCAAAAATAACAACGGAAGTTGCCTTAAACATATGGCTGTTCTTTAATGCCTTGTCAAAGTGGCGATGCAAGATGACCAGAGTGATGAGGCAGGCACTTCATCAGACCATTTTAGTAAGGTGGACAGCACCTCAATAATCTCAGGCCAAAGATGCAACATTATTGGTACTCCAGTCGAGCAGGTATTGGTTGAGAAATGCAACGCAACGAAGCAGTGGAGCAACGCTTGTAATTAAAAACTATGTTGAGTAGAAAATTAGCTTTTAATTACCACGTTTTAATATTTTTCAAGCAAAAAAAAAGATGCTAAAAATTGCCATACCTTTATTAGCTCATCTTCACAGTAACCATCAAACTCTTCTCTACAAATAATTGAATAAAATGAGTCAGCATGCATTTTGATAATTCCAAGAGCGATAAACTTGATAGTTAACAACTAAATATGCAACGCATACGCAGCAATTTCTTTCTGAACACGGACAGCTTCCACTTGGACAACCATTTGTGCTTTCTTAACAGTTTCATACAAATTTTGCATATTACTTAATGACACAGATGTAGACCTAAAAGTGTCTTAACTTTAAAATCTAAAATTTTTATCCAAATTATGTGTTCTGTTATAATAAAATCATAAATGTATGTAACCAATTATTGAATCTGTTAACTCTGCATTGGAAGACAAAATGTTTGTTCTTCAATCTGCTTTGGAAGACAATTCTATTATACATCTAAGAGTATAAAAAAGTATTTTATCTTTTGGCCACTTTAAATCTGAGCCATTCAAATTATATGATGAAAGGTGAGATAAATGTGATAATGTGATCAGATGCTTCTATATAAAATATATTATCATTCATCAGGTGCTAAAATTATTAAGAAAATTCGTAGAGAAAAAACAATAAAAAACAAGCCAAATGTTCCCATAACACGAGTTCTAACACAGCTCCTCTCCGACACCAAAAGCTTGGCAAGGCCAAAATCCGAAACCTTGGGGTTCCAATGCTTATCAAGAATAATATTGCTTGATTTGACATCTCGATGAACTACCTTTGGCTCTAATCCTTCATGCAAATACATTAGGCTGCACTAAAAATAAAATCAGCCAAATAGCATCAGTATAAGAAATCAGAGCTAATTCAGTTTCCTAAAATTGAATACTGTATTTACCCTTTAGCAGTTCCAAGTATGATATCAATCCGGATCTCCCATGTGAGAGGACTATGAGGCCCAACATCTCCATGAAGCCATTGCTCCAAGTTTCCATTATCCACATACTCGTACACAAGCATCCTGAAAAAACGCAAGCAACAACATACAGACATTTCTATTTGAAGGCAGGCAGCCTGTATTGAATATCTTTATGAAAATTCACAAACCTATGAGCGCCTTCGGCACAATATCTCAGAAGTCTCACCAAATTCTTATGGCGGACCCAACCAATTGCTTCAACTTCCACCTTAAATTCCCTCTCAGCTTAACCACTGGCATTCAAAAATCAAGCAACAAGCTTCGTCATTAATATGTGCCCAGGTAGTTATTTATACTTTGATTAAATATACTTAAGCAGATTTTAGGCAAGAATTGAGATGAATCTTGCTGCCATGTCGAAATTCTTATCAGAGCTGTTGTTGGTCTGTTTGTGGTATTTAATGGATTATCCCTCTCACAAAATACAAATTTTAATCCTCTCAGGATTCAGCACATCGACAGGATTTGAATTATTTACCGAACGAACTCATCTTGTAATCAAGTAAACAACAAAAACGGTATCTTTCCTTCATAACCAGAATCAAATGTAGCAGTTAAAAGAAACAAACAAATTCAATTAAAGGGTACAGCAAGTAAATACCGGTTATTGAGCAAATTTTTGACAGCAATATTAGTATTGTCGGGCAAAATCCCGTGGTAGACGATGCGATAGCCTCCCTCTCCGATAATATTTTCATAGGCGAACATATCGGTTGCGAGCTGGAGCTCCCGAAGAGTGAACCAGTGACCCCAACCCAAGTGCGATACCTCGGGCACAGCAATGGAGGCCGAAGATGACCGTGCGCTTTGAAAGATCGTAGCTAGCCCCGGAGGAACTGTTATTCCCCATCGAAATTCGAAAGAGTGAAAGACTTTTTTTTTTTAGTTTGCTGAAGATGCTTCGGCGTTTCCATTGCCGGGACTTTCGCATAGAAGCTTCATTGTGACGACGGAAGGAGGGTAGGCGCAGTGCTCGTTGCTGTGCGTGCGTGGGATAGAACTTAAGCGGACAAGGGAAGGAAGCAGCTTCTAGTTGTGTCGCCGCAGAAAAAGAACGAGAGCAGGATCGACCAGAAAGAACGAGAGAGAGATGTGCGTCTGCGCCGCCATTGCCCGCCCGATAGCTGGAGGAGAAAGAACGAGAGATTATTTAGGTTTTGCGATTTCACTTAACTTTTAGGTGACGTGGCTGTTTGTCACGTATGAATGCCAGCACATCTTTACACCGCTGTTGCTACAGTGGTGCAAAGGTAGCAGCACTCTTTTTTTTATCTAATACTAAAAATGTTTTCATTTTTTTTATTCAATTTTTAGCATTGTAGCAAATTTTTTTAATACAAAATCATTTGATATTTATTATATAAATGAATATATACAAAGTTTATTATACTCTCCTTCAACAATTTCATTAAATATATTATATAAATGAATTTTTTTTCTTTAGCAGCTTGGATGAGCTTTATTTGGCAAAAAAAAGAAAAGAGCGAGTTAAAATATTCCTGATTTCTCCGAAAATCAATTCTTAAAGGGCTATCAAAAATTGATGCTTTAAGTATAAGAGGCTTGTGATACAATAAAATATGTGTGCTCTGCAATGAAGCAAATTAAACACAACTATATCTTTATTTGGTATCTTTTAACTAAATTGAGGATGATTAAGATTACATTAAATATTTTTTATATTTCTGCATATCAAGACTATTATGGGGGAATTTTAATTAATGAATGTCATTTTTTCTGTCATTCATTTGTGACCTTTTAATTTATTTATATTTAAATAGAAATTTATAAACTTTTATGAAACTTCTGTTATCGGATCCGTTCTATCTATAAGCTTCAAATTTCATATGGCAACACCATATTAGACAATTCTTTATTTTTCGTTTTACTTTTGCTTACTTAGAGATTATAAAGAAGAATATGCAATGCTAATTTTTAAAGCATTGATTTAGTCACATTTTGGAAAGAATATTGATATTCATCTCCCACTTAGCTCCCAAATTATCTCGATGACTAGGATGCTGATGTGTCATCCTAATCCACATCAGCTAAGCCATATCATTTAGTATATTTAGGATTTGTTTGGGTTTGGGATTTCCATTTGCTACTGTAGCCGCCTCTTAAACCTCTTGCTCGAAGGCGAACGAGGCGAACGAAGCTTTTGCTCGAAGGCGAAATCCTTCTGCCTTTGTCCTAGCTTCAAGGCGAATGAAGGCTTCGTCCTAGCCTTCATCCTAGCTTCAACAAAGAACGAGCTGAGCGAACGAAGCCTTCGTCCGACAGCGATCGACTCTGACAGCAAACGACACCTCCGTCCGACAGCGATCGACGCCTCCGCCCGACAGCGATCGAAGCTTTTGCCTGACAGCGATCGAATCCTTCCTTCCGACAGCGAGGTTCGTCCATTTTCTCATCCGAAAACCGACTGACGAGGTAATTCATTTTCCCCTTCATTTTCCATAAAATTTATCATAGAGAAAATATGCAAAAATGTTGATCATTCTTTTGTTTTCTTGAATTTAAATTTAAAATCTGATTATACTTTGTTGAGAGACTATTTACTCAAGTTTTGTTTAACTACGTTTATTGCAGTGATAACCTCCTTTAGTAGTTATAAGTTTGTATTACTGATCCCAAAAATTTGTAATGCTATTTTTTTTTATATTCAGTTAGCTTTGCATACGATCATTTACTTCGATTTATCAATTCTTTTTTATAAACAAATACAACTAATATATTTGTGTGTTGGATTTTAATTGATTTGGAGAAGAGTTAGGAATAAAAAAGAAAAATAATTGGAATCAGTTACTGATTCGGGTTGATGGTTTGAGAGTGTGAAGCTGGTTGGAGGGCCTTGGAATCAGTCCTATGGCTTCAATTGTATTGTAAGTGATTCCTACATACATTCCAAATTCAGATCTGAAGCTAGCCAAATATTTAGAGTTTGTGCAACTAATGGTGCCTCTTTAAGGTATTGCTATTGAATTTATTTTACTATATTTTTTGTATTTTTTTTTTTTGATAATGAATATATTGAACTAAATCATTCTTAAGGCTAAGTTAGGAATCAAGGTTTTCTTGCCTTGTTTATAAGTACTAATCATAAGAATTAAGTTTAAACTTTAATTGTCATGGGAAATTAAATGAAAAAAATATTTTGTGATTATATTACTATTTGATGATTAGCTTGATTTGCATATTCTATCTTCAATTTAGGTATGGTTGATTTCATTATCCAAAGGTCGACGGTTAGATAAAAAACTTTTTGTGATTGTATTACTATTTGATGATTGGCTTGATTTGCATATACTAACTTCAATTTAGGTATGGTTGATTTAAATAATTCAATTTTGCAAAATAAAATTTTCTTATAATTATACTCTTCAAAAACTTTCTCTTGGTACCAGGGCTGACACTTATATTTCTATGTACTAATCATGTTCAAGTTTCACATTGATTTAATTGTATGATCATTTATTGAAGTGCTATCACTGAAAGAGTGCTATTATTTGCTTGTGCATATTATTTATTGTCAATTACAGGTATGAGTATGTGATTTGGATTTTGTTAAATGTTTAATTTTTCTTAAATTTTTAGAAATTTTTTTTGATTGTCTAATACTTCAAAGGTGCTTCTCCATAGCTTCATACAAGCTCAAATCCTATATATCAGATTAGTGTCAATTTTATCATTGTGCACACTTATTTGATAGTACACATAGGTGCCAAAGTAGTGATATATTGCATGTGTTTATTGTAGTATTTTCAAGACACATAATCCAGAATACTAATGGGTCTTGTTATTGTCACTAGTCAAACAAATTCAAATACAGAACTTACATCTATAAGTGCATGCTAAAATTTCTTTAAATCTTAAACTTTGCAATGAACTTTTGTAAAATATAATTATGTACACTTTATTTTTTTTTTTAGGATATTCAAATTGAGTATACGGAAACAGAAATGTTAAATCAATCTTCTAACAATAATATTGTTGAAAACATTCCAAAATTGCCCCAACTTGAAATCGGCATGAATTTTGATTCGATTGATGATGCGTTTAAGTTTTACAAAACTTTTGGATATTTGGTTAAATTTGGAATAAAAAAAAAAGATCAGGTCATAATTTTTATGGCTTCAGATATCGTTGTTGCTTTACATGTTGCAAAGAATGGGAGAATATTGCTAGTAGCTCCTGTGCCAAATCACACCGCAAACCTATTGTAAAAACAAGTTGTGGGGCAAGAATGGTTATTAAAGATTTATATTTAAATGGAAAATGAGTTGTGTGTGATGTTGAATTAGAACATAATTATTCATTTGATTCACAGATGGTTATATTTATGAGATGCCATCGACAATTGCCATTATCTATCAAAAAATAGCTTGGAATTAATGATATTGTTAGGGTGCCACTTAATAAATCTGTAAATATCATGATTACTCATGGAGGTGGACATGAGAAATGTTCTTTCACAGAAAAATATTGCAGAAATTTTTTTGCAAATAATAGGCAAACATTGTTAGGTTTTTGTGATACATTTGCATTGATAAAGTATTTTGAAATAATGAAAAAAGATAATATTAATTTTGTCTACAATATTGACCTATCAGAGGTAATCAATTGCAAAATGTTTTTTGGGCAGATGTTAGATTAAAAGTTTTGTATCAGTACTTTGGTGATGTTGTCACATTTGACACAACATATCTCACAAATTGTTATGTAATGCCCTTTGCCCCATTTGTTGGTGTGAATCATCATGGTCAGTCTGTGTTGATAGGGTGTGCTCTTCTTGCTAATGAAATAACAAAACATTCAAATGACTTTTTTGTAGAAGACTAGATTGTATGCATGGAAAAGCTCCATCTGCAATTATAACTGATCAATGCCAAGCAATGAGCTTGGCAATTTCAGAAATATTTCCTCAAACACATTACAGATTATGTCTATGGCACATTATAAGGAAACTCCCTGATAAGTTTGGTAATATGCACGACCGTAATATTATCTCATCAAAGTTTAATCAAGCAGTGTATGATGTACTTTCCGTACATGAGTTTGAGATTACATGGGCTGGCATGGTGTCCGAGCACTCGCTATCAGAACATGAATGGTTTAATTCACTATATAATATTTAAAAATAACAAGTTCTTGTATTATTGAAAGATATCTTTTGGGCTGGCATGTCTACAACACAAATGAGTGAAAGCATGAACGCATTCTTTGATGGATATGTGTCATCAAAGATAACATTAACAATGTTTGTATAAAATTATGCAAATGCTTTGAGAGTCAAGTTTGAAAATGAGGCATATGAGGATTTCTGATCTTTCCATACACAACCACAACTGATATCTGCTTTTCCATTTGATGAACAATTATCTAAATCATACATGTTAAATATGTTTTATAAATTTCAGGATCAACTGAAAAAGCTAATGAATTGTATGTACACAATTATTGAGATAAATGGGCCTGATAAGTCATACACAGTTAGTGAGCTTGATGATGGAAATAACAAAGCGTATCGTGTCACTTACAATCATATGCAAAATGAGACATGGTGCATTTGCAAACTTTTATAATCAAAAGACATAATATATTGTCATATTTTGTGTGTTTGGCGTCAAGAACATATAACAGTCATCTCAGATTGTTACATTATAAATCGTTGGAGAAAGATTTTAAGAGGTTACATGTATCTATGTCTATGCCACCAATCTATCAGGATAGTAGTTTATTATCATACGATATTTTGTACAACACAACCCATCATTTTTTAGTGATATTATTGAGCTTGGTTCAGTATTTGAAAAATATTTGGAATACGATTTAAAGCTTTTAATCGAGGCTTAGAAAAAAATTGTTAACTTTGATGCCATTAATCGGTTCGACAATGAAGAGGGGTGTTCAAGTGCACAAGATAATACAAGACAAAATCATTTGCCTGCTCATCCCAAAGGGGGACCTCCAAGCAAAAGAAAGCTAAGCCACCTCAAGAAGGGAACAACTCGAAAATGTACTATAACAACCCAAACTCTTAACACCAAGATATTGTCCGCTTTGGCCTGAAAGGCCTCACGATTTTAAGAGGTTACATGCATCTATGTCTATGCCACCAATCTATCAGGATAGTAGTTTATTATCATACAATATTTTGTACAACACAGCCCATCATTTTTTTAGTGATATTATTGAGCTTGGTTCAGTATTTGAAAAATATTTGGAATACGATTTAAAGCTTTTAACCGAGGCTTAGAAAAAAATTATTAACTTTGATGTCATTAATCGGTTCAACAATGAAGAGGGGTGTTCAAGTGCACAAGATAATGCAAGACAAAATCATTTGCCTGCTCATCCCAAAGGGGGGACCTCCAAGCAAAAGAAAGCTAAGCCACCTCAAGAAGGGAACAACTCGAAAATGTATTATAACAGCCCAAACTCTTAATACCAAGGTATTGCCCGCTTTGGCCTGAAAGGCCTCACAATTTTGCCTTTAGAAGATAACTTCTCAGCAGGTCACCCATCCTAGGAGTGCTCCCACCTAAGCACGCTTAACTTTGGAGTTCTTATCAGGAACTCCACCATTATTTGAAAAAGTGCCTTGATGTTTAAGAGTTTTACTTATCACTACTTAAGTGGGTCTTCACAATCTCCCCAACTTAAGTAACTAACGTCCTCGTCAGTATCCACACACAGATCCAAGAACCATCCATTGGGTAGATAGAACTAGAGGTAACCACTACATGCTCAAGAGGTATCCACAACCATGTAGCACCTTAACTATCATGGGTTCAAGAGACTGCTCACATGAAGTGGTATTTTGCCCTGTATGACACTTAGCTCATATCTGACACCCTATGTTTGCTCTGATACCATTTATAACAGCCCAAACTCTTAACACCAAGGTATTGTCCGCTTTGGCCTGAAAGGCCTCACGATTTTGCTCTCAGAAGATAACTTCCCAGCAGGTCACCCATCACGGGAGTGCTCCCACCTGAGCACGCTTAACTTTGAAGTTCTTGTTAGAAACTCCACAATTATCTGAAAAGGCGACTCGATATTTAAGAGTTTTACTTATTATTACTTAAGTGGGTATTCACATGTACAAAGAAAATGTGATGAATTGATTATTGCATTGTTCGATAATGAATGTAAGAATTTACTTTTTTTTTATGTTCTTATCTTATATTGTTTTGTCCTATACATTGTTCTTTCTAACCTATGCATACGTGGAGCAATTAACTTTTTTTTTTATTTTCAATGACTTTCATTTATGTAGTCATAATTTTTTTTCCCTATGCTTGGTTAGATATTGCTTTTATAATTTTCTTTTATTGATGACTAATTTTTTCCTTGCATTTTTAAGTTTCTAGTTTATGTTGAATTTGCACATATTATATGCTATTTAAACTTTCTAAGCTATTATTTTTACTTTTGGAGCTGGTTTAGGCAAAAAAAAAGAGAAGTGATTTAGATTTTTGATCATGAAGAGAGGTTCTCCGACGCATGATGCTGCAGCTGCTGCAGCATAGTGAATTTCTACTGAAGCCATCTTCTGAGCTGCTGTTATAAATTCTGCTGTAACTTCGCTTCCTACTGTTATAAATTCCATCTCCAGACCTGAAGCTCTTTCGGCTCTTCTATATCTATTATAAATGCCACAGTGCATCAAGTTAACCTTTGCAGTTAATAAATACTTGATGCTGCTTTATGAATAATATTTTCAACTAGATAAGCTCCAATGATCAAATTCTCAAATTTTCTTTGCTGCTTTATTATCCTAATTCTAAATAATTGAGCACTTAACTTATTTCAAAGTGGGGAATAAATTGAGCACTTGACTAAGAAAAAAAATAAATTTGTTTATTATTTTATGTAAATGCACGTTTACCCGACTGCAGATTAAACTTTACAGGCAAATAGAGACTAAATTATTGTAAGATTTGTAAAATTTTATATTAAAAGATGTAGGGAGTCGAACCATAATTCTCTCATTTTTATAAGCGAGTGCTCTACCATTTGAGCTACATCCTGCATAATCTCATTAAGTATAAAACAATTAGAAAGAATTAAAAAGATAATCACTTCAATTTCTTCTCCAATATTTATTGAAAACAGCCCATGAATAATAAAGATTAAAGATTTTGAAAATAAGTGGTAAGTTCCTTCTCAAAAAAGCTATAAAAACCTTCCAATATTTCCAAGTTAACATTTGAAAAAAATTTGAGGGATCTTTGAGTAAACATAATGATATACTACGGGAAAAGAATTAAGAAGTTGATCACTTCAATTTCCTCTCACATGGCAAGCATGCAATTTCATTAACAGCAATTTGAAATTTTTTTAGGCTTTCATTTGCACGAATGGTTCGTTCGAGAAAATCATTTGTTCAAACAAATCATTCGAATAGTTCGTTCAAGCAGACAGGCCAACAAAAAGAGCAACAATGCCTTCTCTCGCAAAAAAATCGCCCAAAGCATGCCTTTTATAACATAGCATATTAGCAAACCAAACACTTGCAATCCTGATTCTAATGATGATACGATTGCTGCTAGTATTGATGATACTACTAGATTATGCAAATGGAATGCACGTGCCGACAGTAACAATGCCATTTCTCTTATTAATTTAAATTAGGCACAAGTTGCTTATAAGGAATCAACCAGAATGTTCAAGAACACTAGAAAAAAAAAGAGGAAGATCTAGAGAAAAAAATGGAAGCATTATCAAGCAAACAAATATAATACTGTAACATATGAAAAGTTTCAGATGAAATGCCAAAAAAAAAAGAAGAAATACCTTTGCAACGTCAAGAGGGTTCACGAGAATAGCAAAAAGAACGGCTGCTCCGACAGCGGAGACTGCTCTCTCGCCGAACCTCATCGCTGAATCAGAGAACAAAGAGACGCTGGGATAGGGAGGTGAAGAGTATGGAGACTCCGGTGAAAAAATAGTGCTCATCTGCCTGCTTGAATCGGCCTTGGTGGCTCAACAAAGAATTGAACGGGGGAGCTTCTCCTCACCTCAAGAGAGCGATTATGAAAAATTCGCTGGAAGGAGCAGAAGCGGATGATCAATTGGGTTCTTAAGGACGCAGTCACCGATTGTGAGGACCCGGTGCCGAGTCAGCGGGAGCTAATCCAGTATCGGTTTGCTTGTGGAAAAGTAACAGCAACAACAACAAGCAACAACAATTCCTCTAGCCGCATGATCATATTGAGTGATTAAAGAGACAAATATATAAACATCAAACATAACTCATTTTTTTCATTAATTCATGAGTCTTGGATATATATATTAAAATAAAAGAAAAATTATAAACTTTTAAAAATATAGAGTCAAAAAGGAAAGCAGAAGATCAGCAGGAAGTAGTATCAGCTCTGCTTGGTTCTTAGCACATTCTTCAAGGACAAACTCCTAATCTGGGCACGTTTTAAAAGTGCGGGCATTCGAATACCAATTAGTTGTAAAATTAAGTACAAATAGATGTCATCTTTACAAATGTTAAATAATAAGCAAAATAATCAATATTTGACAGAAAATAAAAGTTGTACAAACTTATCCCTGCAAATTTGTTTTAATTGCACTTGAAACTTAGCATAAAAATAATTACAGTCACAAAAATAAATACAGAATTTTTAGCTCTTGATATTTGAGGTAAAATATGATTTTGTTGGGCAAGTACAAAATCGAGGAAAAGAGGAGTTCATTTTTGTGTTATATATCTCAACTTCCCTTTATACCTACCCCTCAAAGGCTTATCAGTATAGGCTTTTTATGACTCCCGATGTCGGACAACCCCGTCCTGGCGGTTATCTGATCAGACAAAAAGTATAAAGCAACATGAAACTCTTGCTTCTCACTTATTCAAACTTATTCATATATCATTTTATGTGACTTTAAAAAGTACTTTTATCAAATTTGTGCGAAGCTGAGCAGAAAAAAAACATATTTAAACAGAAGTAATAAAAGACATCTGGTACCTTATTTCTTAAGTTCGAAAGTTCAACAGTTCGACAGTTCGAATGAGTGACAGTTCGCTCAATCCGCATTTAGGTTTTGGATATTTTTAAATTAACTCTCAGCCAATATTTTTAGAAGTAACATTTATTTTTATTTCGACTATATTCTTCTTTCGCTTTCTTGAAGTCTGATTTTAAGATACTGCAACGGCAGTAATGTTTATTATAACGTTTATTAATTTGCTGATGAATAACAATCATATTTGATACAATATTATTGTTATCATTATTTTAATAATAACAATAATATAAGAATGAAAGAACAATCAAAAATGACTGTCAAAATGAAAACACTTAAACTGAAGTTATAGTCATTTTATAACATATGTATAGTTTTTATTATTAATTAATATGAATCATATTAATATGAATGACGATATTATATCATCATTATTATCATAATAATAAGTATTAAGTAGGTATAAATTAAAGGAACATAGAAAAATTCTCCTCTTTTCTCTGCTCCTTTTTCTATCTTTTAAATTTATCAACTTACCTTTAGGATTAGGATTGCCGGAAAGCGGAGGGAGGTCGGAGCGGGGTGGCCGGACGGCTGGCCAGGGGCTGCAGCAAGCTGGCAGCGGCCGGAGAGGGCTGCCGGGGGCTGCTGAATGCCCGGCTTGCTTGTTTTGGCTGCGGGAGAGGGCTGGGCTGCAGCAGGCTGAGGGGCGGCTGCTGCTGGGCTACTGTGAGGGGGAGGAGGGGCTGTAGGTTTTGGGTTTGGAAGAGGAGAGGGCTGTGGGGGGAAATGGAAGGAAGGAGAGGGCTTATGTAGAGGAGGGGGGGGGGGGGAGGAAGGGGGTCGGTCAGGTGGGCCGACCAGCCTGCGCCAAAAACGGCGCAGGCGGCCCTCCCTAGCGCGGAAGCTTCCGTGCCAGAAGCCTGTCGGGGCGGGTCGCGGGAAATACGGGGGGGGGGGGGGGGGGGGGGAATAGGGGAAAAAGGAAAATTAAACCCGGGTCGCGGGAAGGGGGTCGGCTAGGTGGGCCGACCAGCCTGCGCCAAAAACGACGCAGACGGCCCTCCCTAGCGCGGAAACTAAACTTCCGCGCCAGAAGCCTGTCGGGGCGGGTCGCGGGAAAATGGGGGGGGGGAGAAATAGGGGAAAAAAGAAAATTTAAAAATAAATAAATATTTAAAGTTAAAATATTCGCATTTTTCTGCCGTTCAGCATCCAAATACAATGAAACTTGGCACCGATGTGTGTTACGACATAACGAACACCCTCGCGCCGAAAATTTTCTATTCGGACAAATATTTTATTTTTGATTAATTTAGGAAGGGGGTCGGCCAGGTGGGCCGACCAGCCTGCGCCGAAAACGGCGCAGGCGACCCTCCCTAGTGCGGAAGCTTCTGCGTCAGAAGCCTGTCGGGGCGGGTCGCGAGAAAACGGGGGGGGGGGGGAATAGGGGAAAAAAGGAAAATTAAACCCGGATCGCGGGAAGGGGGTCGGTCAGGTGGGCCGACCAGCCTGTGCCAAAAACGACGCAGACGGCCCTCCCTGGCGCGAAAACTTCCGCGCCAGAAGCCTGTCGGGGCGGGTCGCGAGAAAACGGGGGGGGGGGGGGGAGAAATATGGGAAAAAAGGAAAATTAAAAATAAATAAATATTTAAAGTTAAAATATTCGCATTTTTTTGCCGTTCAGCGTCCAAATACAATGAAACTTGGTACCGAGGTGTGTTGCGACATAACGAACACTCTCGCGCCGAAAATTTTTGATTTGGACAAATATTTTATTTTTAATTAATTTAGGAAGGGGGTCGGCCAGGTGGGCCGACCAGTCTGCGCCAAAAACGGCGCAGGCGGCCCTCCCTAGTGCGGAAGCTTCCGCGTCAGAAGCTGTCGGGGTGGGTCGCGAGAAAACGGGGGGAGGGGGGGATAGGGGAAAAAAGGAAAATTAAACCCGGGTCGCGGGAATGGGGTCGGCCAGGTGGGCCGACCAGCCTGCGCCAAAAACGACGCAGACGGCCCTCCCTGGCGCGGAAACTTTCGCGCCAGAAGCCTGTCGGGGCGGGTCGCGGGAAAACGCGGGGGGGGGGGGGGGAGAAATAGGGGAAAAAAGGAAAATTAAAAATAAATAAATATTTAAAGTTAAAATATTCGCATTTTTTTGCCGTTCAGCGTCCAAATACAATGAAACTTGGCACCGAGGTGTGTTGCGACATAACGAACACCCTCGCGCCAAAAATTTTCGATTCGGACAAATATTTTATTTTTAATTAATTTATGAAGTTTAAAAATTTCAGAAATTAACCACAATAAATTTGACGCTCAGAATTTGATGAAACTTCTCGAGTAGCCTTTAAATAATATACTTAACACAACGACACTGAAAACGATGAATTCTGACACGTATTTCAATATTTTGATTTTAGGATTTAAATAATTCTAAAAATAAAGTGGGAGCTTCCGTTATTCGGATTTCTCCCAAACTAGGGCACTTTATTCTTATCTAAGGGTATTTTTGTTTGCCCTAGTTTGAAATTCTCGAGAGTTTTGATGTCTGAAGCAGGCTCTGACCTAATTTTAAAAAATAACGATATTAGGTCGTTACACCGATCGGCTTCGTTTCGTTCGCTATCGGGAGACGAGAAGGGGGGGTCGGCCAGGTGAGCCGACCAGCCTGCGCCAAAAACGACGCAGACGGCCCTCCCTGGTGCGGAAACTTCCGCGCCAGAAGCCTGTCGGGGCGGGTCGCGGGAAAACGAGGGGGGGGGGGAGAAATAGGGGAAAAAGGAAAATTAAAAATAAATAAATATTCAAAGTTAAAATATTCGCATTTTTCTGTCGTTCAGCGTCCAAATACAATGAAACTTGGCATCGAGGTGTGTTACGACATAACGAACACCCTCGCGCCGAAAATTTTCGATTCAGACAAATATTTTATTTTTAATTAATTTATGAAGTTTAAAAATTTCAGAAATTAACCACAATAAATTTGACGCTCATAATTTGATGAAACTTCTCGAGCAGCCTTTAAATAATATACTTAACACAATGACACTGAAATCGATGAATTCTGACACGTATTTCAATATTTCGATTTTAAGATTTAAATAATTCTAAAAATAAAGCGGGAGCTTCCGTTATTCGGGTTTCTCCCAAACTAGGACACTTTAATCTTAAGAATTATTCTTATCTAAGGATATTTTTATCTGCCATAGTTTGAAATTCTCGGGAGTTTTGATGTCTGAAGCGAGCTCTAACCTAATTTTGAAAAATAACGATATTGGGTCGTTACACTGATCGGCTTCGTTTCGTTCGCTATCGTGAGATGAGAAGAAGATCATATGGTTCACGAAAGCTTGAGCAAAACCCTAACGATTGTGGCTACCGAATGAGCTACACTAATCGCAAGTTTTGTAAAAATTTGGTTTGCTGACTTGGTTTAAGTTGCCATATCAGCATCCTACTCATCAAAAAATTTTGGGAGTTAAATGGGAGATCAGTAGAGCACTCTTTTGGAACAATTTACACCAATTCCTACTTTAATTGAGATGGTTTTCAGGCTTCTCGATTTCTGCTATTTACATTGATTTACTCTCTTAATAGAGACAATGATGAATGAGTATTGCTACACTTACACACTAATATATACCAATATATATATATGATGTGTCAATCTAATATGTAAGTAAATTATTGATTAAATATACTTTTTGTGGAGCCTATCATGAATATATTTTAGTATATATTTTTATGTAAGCATAGCATTTTTCATATTGAATTTGTAAGAAAGTAGAGCCACATTCTTTTGATTTTCTCTCTTTAAATATATATATATATATATATGAAAAATGCTATGCTTATATAATAATATACATTAAAAATATTCAGAATCAATAAAAAATTTTTTATTTTTTATTTTTGCATATAGATCCCATAAAAAATGTATTCAATTAAAAATTTATTTACACATTTGATTGCACATCATTTATATATTTTGATATATACTAATATGTAAGTATAGCAGTACTCTATATATATTTGGATGACTTATTCTAAATTCTCTTAGTTTAATATTTTAGGTTTTTTATTTATTTGATTGTTTTATCGTTTATTATTTTTAAATTAATTGAATTTTATTGTAATTGTTGAACATCAAATTTTTTACTATTTGAATGAATCGAGCCGAGGAATTATATTCAAAAGGTCAAATTAGATGCTTTATGAATAGAATTTAAGAGATTGATTATCATAATATTTTATTTGCTTAAATTTATTTTAAATAAATTATTGATAACTTTTTTTAATATACGTAAAAATGAGCGTAGGAAATATATTTTTAAGATGCTATACTTTTTAAGTACAGCGATTAGGGTATTTAAAAATATTAAAAAATTAGAAAATAAATAAGAATATTAAAAATATCAAATTTTATTATAAAATATAATTTTTAAATGAGAAATGCTATTTAGATCTGTTTAGATCTGTTTACGTGGTACTTAAGAAATTCAGAGATTTGGATAAAATAATGTCCAAATTTCATTAGATGAATTTTTTTGGGTGCCACCGAGCCTAAATAATAGAGAAATACTAGTTAGACCGCTCAGGTGGTATCTAAAAGTCCATCCAATAAAATTTTTTTTTGATGCATTTAATATAAACTTTAAAAATAATATTTATATTATTTTAATGTAAATAAATATATACTAATCAAATATATCCAAATTCTATTGAATAAGCTTTTTTGGATGCCACTCAGCGAGTCTAAATAGCATTGATTGAATTACACAAGAATGTATACATCAAAAATATTTAGAACTAATATAATTTTATTTTAAATATTTTTGCAATAAGTTCTTAAAAATAAATATATTCAACTTAATAATCTGTAAATATTAAATTGACATATTATTTATATATATTTTTTTGAGTGTACACTAATATATAAGTTTAATAATACTCTTTTATAAAATATTTAAATAAAAATTATATAGGGAATTATTTATATATGAGATGCTCTCATTTTGTTTTAATCTGCATGCCAGTAACGAGAATGTTATAAATTTGATGCCGTGTAAATCGTTGTGACGCAGTTTAGTTTACCGAACCATAAAAGGTCTGTCTGCCTGAATCGGCGCTAATTATCGACTCTGGGGCAAGTAGAACGGAAGAAGAAGATCTGCATCTTACCTTCAGTTCAAGTAATTGTTCTCTTTTTCTTGCTCATATATATGTGTATACATTAAATGAAGAATATAGATTATACCTTCTGGTTTTGCTTTGAATATTTATTTGGGTTGACGATCCTACATGCAACAGGTATGTCTGGAGATAAGAAATTATACCACTTTGATGAGGTCAAGAAGCACAGCGCCATTAAGAATTGCTGGATCATCATCCATGGAAAGGTCTTTTTTTTTTTTTCCTTTCTCATCGTGTTTTCTCCGTAGAAATATGAGCGCTGGTATCTTTTTTTTTGGTAAAAGGGCTGTTATTATTAGTATATTTTGAAAATTCTTTATGTTCATTAATTTTTGGTAAGTCTAAAAAATTGTTTGATTGACAGTATCTTTGAATCCCGAAAACTTTCTGGATGCCAGCAACAGAATTTATTGAATCCTTGGAGCATGGACTATTAAATCCTGGATGCAGATTTATTGAATCCTTGGAGCATGGAACTTTAAATCCTGGATACAGGCTAAGTCTTGATTTATGAATTCCAGTATTAGCTAAACCTAAAAAGAATCAATCCTTGATTGAATTTGGGTTATGCGTGCTGCTATAGTAACCTAAATCCTCTCAAAAGTAGTTAATAGATGAGCTGATAAGGCCAATCGTAATTTAGGAAATGGTTCGTGAACATCTGACTTGGTTTCTCTCTGAAAATTTTTCACTCTTTTTTTAGATTTGAGTATTTTTTGGGGATAGAAAAACATTTTTCTTGGTTTAATTTTAGATTGAGTCTTTCATAGATTTTGATGCCAAGCTTACTATGAGTTTGTCATAAAGAGTTCATAATTAGTCAATAGGAGGGATTATATATTTTTTTATTCTGAAGGGTAGTGTAAACAAATGATGCTTGATTAATGTGTTTTTTTTAAGTCTCTTTCTATCTACAGGGCTGGAGGAGAAGTTTGGTGCTAGGTGGAATGCTTAATTAATGCATTCAAACGAAAAATCCAACATTGTTTTTGACAATTATAAAAGATTGACAACCATGTGTTGAATTACAAGCCTTTTATTTAGAAAATTTAAATGTCCCCAACAAATCAAGTTTAGGTATCAATTAAATAAGTAGAAAGAGATTTATCTATGACCACAATAAAAGTTGTATCTCACATATTCAAATTTTACAAATATGACATGCCACCTCATTAAGCATCACTTTTGTCTATTTAGTGCTGCCAAACTCTTTTTGTTCAGTGATTACTTATGTACTAATCATCATTTCAATCTTTTGGTACTTTGGCTACCTATCAACAACCTTTAGACAGAAGCTCGAGGCAACAACAATTCATAAATTGGCTATTTTTTGGATTGTATTTTGTGGATTAAGCTTTCATAAAAGTGCATTAACATTAACTGCTTTTTTTGGCTAAAACTTAAACATAATCTGCCTGAGCATGGATCCAGAGCAACTAAATGACTCCAAATGAAGGGGATCTTGTTTAAGTACAAATTCAAGCACTCTAATGTTTTTTCCTTAAAAAGTGAGATTTTTGCACACACACACATCACTAAAATATTTATATTTTGCTTATAAACACAATATTTAAAATTTATTCTCATATTAACACATCAAACTTACCACTCTTGTTAACTATGATATTCACTGAAAAAAAAACCCTTGCATGTTAGAGAAGGGAGAGATGAGATCTCGTGTTAATGAAGAAAAAAAATGAAAACTAAATGTGGAGAGGAAGGGAAGCATAGAAGATTTAATATTTTAATATTTCAATTTAAAAATTTGTTCGATATTTTAATATTAGATTCTTACATGCATATCTGCAGTAATCTTTTCTTTAGGAACATTGTCTCGTCTTTCTAAGTTCCACATCAATTTTTTTTATGCGTTGAACATTTTTAATGAGAAGGGATAAGTTTATTAAGTTATTAGGATTGAGTATTAATAGAGTAAAATATTTAAAATTTAGGTGTTTCATAAGAAAATTATAAAATTTTAGTGGTATGTGTAAAAATTTAATATATTTATTCTCTCTCCAGAACTTTCTCTTTTAAGGAATTTGTGACCTACTCACCCATAAACTCTATGATTATGTTTATTGAAAAGTTGTCATTGAGAGAGTGATTTGTTTTTAGGTTGCCATGGTTTTGAACAATTAAATATTAAAATTAACTTACAAACTCTTAAAATATTGTGCGATATGGTGAATTTCAAGATGAACCAAACAACCATATATCCATAGAATTTTTTGGCAATTAATACTTGTATACAATAATTTATTATCATTATTGTATTATCAGCTGAAAGAGAGTAATTAAAAAGAACAGATGCATGACCCTTGCTGACTACAGTTGACTTAGCTCTTATGTTGGATTTGAGAACGAAACATTAACTTTAGTGTGCTGATGCTGCTAGTGATATTATTATTGATCTTAAAAATTCTCTCTGAATTTTGATTTGATATGCTTTGATTATTAGTTGATGAACAATCACTCTAAAACAAGGAATGCAAAAATACAATACTCCTTAGCTTTAAGATACTTTTTGTGCCATTGATGTGATTTTTTGTCCTTTGAGTTTTGATTACAAATAGAAAAGCCGAGTTGACTCGCAAGTCTAATCTCAACCTTGAAATTTTTTCAAGTCGATTTCAAGTTATAGTTGATTCGTTTGATTTATGATTCAAGTAAATTTAATGTTAAGAGCATAATGTTGTTATGGAGTGGTCTCAAGATTGAATCCCAATGGTGCTAGGATTTTATGTGTATTTTGTGTTGAGTTGTAGAGAAGTTCAGTTGGGGTTTGAAGGGTCTAGTACTATTAATAAAATTTAAATATTTTAATTTTCTAGCCGATTCAAATCAAATTTGAGTTAGTTCTAATTGAATGATTTTGAGTTGAGTCAACTTAACTCATCTCAATTTGAATTTGAGTTCAAGTTTAGGTTTAGGCACTCAAAAATTTTAAGTGATAGTCAAGTTTGACTCACTCAAACTCGGCTTGAAGCCAACCCTATATAATTGTGACTATATTTTAGTTGTAATCAATTAAAATTGCAATCAATTAAAGAACAAAGAAAAATAAAAAATAGTTAATATAAAAGCATAAAATGTATGTTGAATTGATTCAATGTTGACATAATTTTCTCTCTTCTTTTCCATAAAATTGATCAAATAATTTATACTTTTAATAAAAATTAAAGGGTCATATGGAGCCCCTAATTCTGAATATTGGAGGCACTTGTATGCTAAGCAATCATAAAGAACAATTCTTCAAAAAAATGATGACACTCAAGTTGCTAAAATGGTGGCTATTTAAAGGAAAAATTTTGCACTCTATGTTTGATAATGATTCCTTAAATTTTGTTTACTTCTCAATGTTCCTTAAATTAACTTGTACATAGTAAATTGAATCTATTGAACAATGCTCAAACTCAATGCTACAATCTCTTATTACAAATATTTACTTTGAAATGGTTTTAGCAATCCTCTCCCATTACTGTTTAAATAGGGGTTTTTATTTTTTAGATAGAATGGGGCAAAAAAAGATGATACTTGATCAATATACAAAAAGTTAGTGAGTAATATAACTTATGAGTCAAATGTACTTTGCCAAATCTTAGATGTACTTGAATCTATGGTATAATTGAGTCAATTTGACTTCGGAGCTACTCAAGCTTGGCTTAATAAAATGGATTGTGAGCTGAGTTTAGTGGGCTAACCAGCTAAGTTTGAGCCAATCTCGTCTTAACTCATTTGCTTGTGATTCTTATCATTAGTTTTTTCTGGTATAAATTAAGTTTTTAGATATGTTGTAATTCAATAATATTGTAAATTTATTTAATATTATTATAATTTTAGTTATCACTTGTATTTTAATTAATTATAAATGACTTCATTTATAAATTCTTATCATTTGTTTCATTTTGATATACTATTTGTGTAAATTGAAAGTATTATCACTTATAAATAACTTATCTTGTGAGTTGATTCAAGCTCATAAAGTTGGCTTGAGTTCGATAAGTAATTAAGCTCAAGTTGGAGTTAACTCGAGCTTGAATCAACTTGTTTACACCTCTAGTCAGAACTCCATTCTAGAGAATGAAGTAATCAAGAGACTAGTTATGCAACTTGAACAAATTTTGACCGAGCGCATTTCTCTGCTGTTTGTTGATTGTGACGATGCCGAAAAAAGATGGAGATTGGCACATACATATTTTATTACCAAGCATTGAACTAGAGATTACTGTAAAGAATTTGGTGTCCTATGTTAGTGATAAACAGGCTAGTGAATCAGTTGAAATTGTTTTGAATATCATCTTAGGTTAGATTTAAAGTCTGGTTATCATTAAGTAAAAATGCATGCCAATGCATGCCAACAGCACTTGAAAGAATACTTTTAAATTTACAAGGGTTTTTATATGAATAACCTTTTATATTATTTAGAAGATTATGCAAAGCAACATATGCATTTGTATGACTTATAAATGAGATGTTAAGACTATTCTTGAATGATTTTTTGTTAGATTACCTGAGTGACATCTTAACAATTCCACTGAATAAGCACATTTAAAGCATTTGATTGAGTGTTAAAACTTCTTCAGTAACATTACTTATTCTCAATTTGTTGAAATATTTTTGGAAAACAAGCTTTCTATACCTTGTTTGATAATCGTGGAGGAGAAATAAAGATTGGCATCCCAAAGTTAGGTCTATTTCTGATCGATTGGGTTGAAACATTGTTCTGTACATTGTGTGGGTTTTGTCTCGTATATTATTTTGTGTGCTAGATAAATTCACATGTGTGATTTTTTAGCTTCAGTCCAGGGGGTACGATATAGTATACTTAAAAAGCCCAGCCAATTTATCTAGAGAGCTAGCGAATCACTTGTATATTTTGATGATACCTTACAGATATTAGGCAACCACTTTTACTTCTTGCCAAGAAAAGACTATTGTCAGTGAATTACTCTCCGAGGAGGCTGACCATGCCTACACTTTCGCAAGACATTTTCATATCTCTGAATGAACCTTATTATTGGTCGAATCATATTTGCGTTTGCACCTTCGTTGAACCACTAGAATCCATTGATCCATTGATCTCCGGTAGTGCTCGGCATGGTCGAGATCAACCTCTCCCGAAGAGCCGCTTAGGTTTCGTTCCAAGTTTTAAACAGCACTGAGGCAGTCTACTTTGTGATGATTTTCAGATAACTAGGCTTTGGCTCAACTGCGTCCTGGAAAGGAGAGAAATAGTAGTGATATCTTTGCATAACTAAGCACGATTGTAAAGAAAAAAAGAGCCCGTTTGGGCTTATGCTTCATTGTAAAGGCTTATATAAAGGGTTCTTTACATACATAGCACTCTACTTGAAATAAAACATACCCAGCACTTATTCTTTTATATTTATGAATAAAGCACTATTTTGCCACTCTTAACTTTCCTAAATTTACAATATTTATTGAAAATATAGAAGATTGGATGTTGAATAGGTATTATTTAAGATTTGAGTGCAACACTTATAAATATTCTTAATATAAAATTTCAACCATGGGTCTTTAGTGATGATATTTTGTTTATAACCACAGAGAGTGCACTAAGAGTCTGATTTTGTGAGGTGCACTTCTTGCGCCAGACTTGTACATCGGTGTAAATTTGTGTTAACCAATATATTCTACTTTGCGCCAAACTCATTCTGTTTTATCAATACGCTTCTACTTTGCAGGCCAACATTGGCCCCATATATCAAAAAGCTAGTCTTGTAATCATTCTGTTAAAAACTTTTAAGCAGAACTTTTCACAAAACCACTTTGTTATATCCAACCAGCTTGGATTTTGTTAATTATATATGATAATTATCATTACTTTGATTTCTCTTCAGGTATATGATGTGAGTTCATTTATGGATGAACACCCTGGCGGTGATGAGGTTTTGCTAGCAGCATCTGGTGAGTGCCCTGCTCTGATTAAATCTTGATATTTACAGAACTACACCTAATCTTAATATTTCTGCATTTTAGTAAAATTTTATTTATTTGAAATGCAGTGAGGGATGCAACCAAAGATTTTGAAGATGTGGGGCATAGCGACTCCGCGAGGGAGCTGATGCAGAAGTACTGCATAGGGGAGATTGATGCTTCCACTGTTCCGGTGAAACGCGCGCATGCTTGGCCGGCCCAGGAAGCGCCGCGCCATACCGACAAGTCCTCGAAGTTCGCCATCAGGCTGCTGCAGCTCCTCGTCCCAGTTGTGATCCTGGCACTCGCCTTCGCCGTCAGATACTATACCAAAGCAGAGTAGTGAGCGGCAGATGCGCATTCCCTCTTTGTCTGGCTTTCTGAAGACTTTCGATTTATTAGGAAAAATAAGCCTCACCCATGTTTAGATGATAAAATTATTGTAGTTAGGGTGTTATAGAAGTGTTGCAGAATTGTGTTTTCATTTGCGATTGATTCTATGATATTTCTGCTTTTGTTCAAGCAACGACAAGTTTGCCTTGCTCTGTGCAGAATTGTACTTTAATTCGAATAAAATTCATGTTTGTTATCGTTAAATTTATTATTGCTTGTTACTTTGTTAAATTAAAAAGTAAAAATAATTTAAAAGTAACTAGTTCTGCATTATATATCATTATAATATAATTATTAATTTAAAATTTTCATAATCATTGTTAATTTTTATAATTTTGATCATTCTTAATAGCTATTAAAAGCATTTATATAAAGTTGCTGTATTAACATATAAATTTCCATGTAGTAGATCATATATTTTCATTACTTGCCATTTTATTTTCATAGTGTGCTCCAATTCCAAACCTAAAAAGAAAAAAAATCATTTTTTACTTGAGCATAAGAGAAAAAACAGAAAAACGCATTTTGATCCTTTATTTTCCCGACTAATGAAGAATTTAAACCAGAGAAGGCAGAAACTTCTCACAAAAGAATCAAATTTAAACTACAAGTGCAAAAAATAGAGTAAATGAGATCCTCTATTCATGCTTCAGAGTACCCTCTTTTTTTTTTCTTTGATAATATATATATATATATATATATAATAAGCTTTCATAAAAGGAACAAACGCCAATAAATCTGCTACTATTTAAGCAGATGAAGACTGCACGATGTCAACAGTCCATTCTCAATTGAGAAGAACATACAGCATAAATAAACCCTCTACTTTTTTATGCAGCAACTTCTCCAGAAGGGGGAAGGTTATACAGAGCTATAACAGGGACAGGAGAGGCAAATTTGCAATAAAACTAAATCCAGCAACACCATTAAATCAAGAAATCTTATCATGGAGGGTGACCACCAAGTCATGGGCATCATCCAGAAGCTTCCAGACATCAAGGCGGCCGGCCATGTTGTTGCACTCTCGCAGTATCTCATCCATGCTGCTGTACCTCTCGATGATGAGCTTCCTCCTCTGGAGGACGCACGCGGCTATGGCATAGAGCAGCAGGTCATCTGTGGGAGGCGCCCTAAGCCTGATCCTTGCCCAGGCTGACTTCCCGAGCCCGGATCGAATCGCACTCTGGTCAGCCCACATCACCTCCCATAGGCACAGCGTTTGCTCGAAGCTGAGCTCCCTTCGGAAAAGGACGACTACCATTCTATAGACGAAGAAGCAGTCTTCGGCCTGGAGTTTCTCCAGGTGTTTGTACAGGTGAGGATCCTTGAACTTTATGATCTTAGACACGATGCCCAGCTGCCGGCGGATGCCAACCTCATCGAGCCTGAAGTTATGGCGTGCCTTTGTCATGAACCCGACGAAGCACCAGAACGCATCGCAGTCCTCCTCCATCACCGACACTATGGGGGAGAGCAGGTCGCTCATCCCCTGGCAGTACCCGATTGTTGGATCGTATATCGCGTACGCCTCGAGAACCACGACGAGCCGAGCTGCGTGGTAAACCATGCACGGCTCGAGGTGGTCGTAGTTCCTCATGCCAACGGCTTCTGCGAGGCCGCGTGCCTTTTCTTCGGAGACCGCGGCCTGCGACGGGGCATGCGAGACCCATTCCGCATTGGCCCGCACAGCGTCCAGGCGGATGATCCGCTGCCACGTCGTGAAGTCCTCCACCGTTCGAGAAGATTTGGGGGCATGTCCTTTGAGAGAATAACTCAATGGAAGTGAAGCTCTTTCAGTATCTTTAGATAAAGAAGATGAGTCTGACGAGTCAGAAGACTCGATTTCATCCACATTTGTGATTTCACTGATGTCCTGAGAATTCTCTATGGTTCCATGTGAGGCTTCCATACCGATATGAGATGTTCCAGTTTGGGAATCCTGTGTCATCCCTTCGGAGGCAGACGGCTCGTCATGTAGGGTATGGTCTCTGTCACTCTGATCTGTTGGGCTACTATGACGCTCAGCATATTCTGCATCATCAGGCTCAGCAGATACAGAGCTTAGACTGCTCGTATGGCCGATTTCATCTATTTCCTTCATATTATTGTCACTTTCACAACAGAGTTTTAACAAGCATTGGCATCTTTTCCTTAGTTTCTTGTATTCCTTCCTGTGAAGAAACATTTGACAGAATAAGCAGCAAGTTTTAACGTCGCTGCTGAATTAAACATTGAAACACTGAAGCCAAAGACATTAATTAATTAGTAATTAGCACGTCCTCAAACAAATAAAAATTAACAGCCGAGAATGATGTCGTTGATAAGGGTATATAACATACGGCTAAAAATGGCATCCTGCAAAAATCATGGAGAAACACCCGTATAGAACAAAATACCCAGCTACATCGAGCAAATGGCAAAAGTATACAAGATACTGCGATGGCGTAAAATATATGCAAAACGTTAGATGATTAGTTCTATTTAAAAAAAAAAAAAAAAGCAAAATTAAGTTTGAGTGAGATTCCTAGACAATTTTATTGTACAACAATAATACCAAACCTTATAACCATTAAATGAGGTCAGCTACATAAATTTTTTATTTTCATTGTGCACAATCAATTAGAAGCCCCTCCTTAAAATCCAAATAGAGAAGATCCCTTCAAATAATTTCTTCCCATACACTAATTTTGGGCAACACATAATAACGGGTTACTTGATTTCACAATCAATTTGGTTTTGAGCTAGGTGGATTTACTACAGATGCCATATAGCTAACTATGAGGTTTGATGGAAAAAGCTAGAGAAAAAAATAAATCTTTATCTAATCTATGTTATTTGCATATGACATTCTCCTAATTGATTGAGTTAAAAAATAAATCGTTGTTCGCGCTACTTAAGAACTTAAAGAGTTTCATCTTAGTAAGGTCTAACACAAAAAACATTTCAAAGTTCATACAAAAATTTTCTAATAACGGCAATGAACGATCTATGCTTAATATGTCCAAACCTTCTAAAAATAACAGTCTCTAATCTTATCCATTATTGGATCCACTCTAACTTTGCTACAAAAGAATCCATTCCGTATCCTTTCATTTTGAGTTTACCACTCATCCACCTTAGCATCCTCGTCTTTGTAGCACCATTTAATCAATAATTATCTTTTTTATGGGCCCATATCCTGCCACATATAACATTTACTTGCCTTTATGTAATCTATAAATCTATTATTTAATTTAGAGTGAGATTTCCTGATCACAGAACACTCAAGAGACACTCATTTTATCCAACCAGCATGATAACTATTAACCACACCACCCTCTATTTCACCATTTTAAAAAAAAAAATAGAATCCAAGTATTTGAAACTCTTATTTGTCTTATCACTTGGTTTTCAGAACACATTCAAACGGTCTACAGATATGTAATGCAAGTGAAGAAGTTATCTAGGAAACTATTTCACAATAACATGTAAATATTTTAAATTTAGATAGATTGGGCACCACATACTAAAAGAATACCTAATGGCAAAGCAGGAAGGGAGAGTATTAATCGGATTCAGAAGTTCAGCTCAGAGCACAAGGCAGCAATCATACCCTTTTATAGCAAAGAAGAAAATTAATGGAGAACAATAGTAGGAGTGCCTCCAGTTTTAGCTAGAGTACACAAAAGTCATTAAAAAAGAATAAAAACTTAACAGATACAGTCAAAAGGACAGTTTTATATTAAGATAAAATAGGTGGAATTCTGCTAACCTCTGGTGAATTACATTCTTCTATAACTAAAAGAATGGGTTACTTAATTTGCCAGATTAGTGTTTTTTTCCTAACTATAAAATAATTGCATCATCCAAAGAGATTTTTTTTATTATATCAAAACTATGATTTAGAAGGCTAGGAGAACGTAACTTAAAAGAGTTGAATGAGTCATAGTCTAGAGATATATTAGAAAAATCAAATGATAAAATAGAACAATGTAATACCTGTGCAAAAGCTTAAAAATTCAAGTAAATCTAATATTCTCTAAGACAATTAAATGTATAATTTTAGATATGACGTAAAAGACCAAAATCACTTTTTTAAGGTGCCTAGGTGCCTTTGATCAAAGGGTATAAAACCATGTGTAGTTATAAAAAAGAAATATGGTGGAGCTGCACAAGGTCAGCCTCAAATGAGAAGAAAAACACCAAAGAAAAAAAAAATACAAAAAAGGTGAAGTAAAAAAAAAGATCATGGACTCTCAACAGCAGGATCCATCTGCTTAGTCCTTCGCTCCTTCATATTCCAACTATAAGTATCAAGATTCTTCTTTCTATTCAGCTTGAAAAGAAAAAACATGAAACTTCATCCAAACCTACAAGATCGTGTTCTAAGAAAATTCAATTGCACGTTAAATATGTAAAAATAATAGGGCTCCTGATCATTAATCTTTCTTAAATAACCCCTTTTCAAAGTAAATCAAGACCCGGTAAATCAAGAATAGCAGGTAGGTTAATATTATAAGAAAACAATCAAGTGCATAACTGCCATGACTGAAAACCAGCCTTGTCAAAATACTGACTCAGGGAAAAATCCGCAGCAACAGGCATGTTCAAAATACTCCCAGGCAGATACTTAAAATCTGAAATAAGAGAGCTGTAGATCATCCGACTTACAAGTCGCTTTAAGACAAAAAGGTAAATATCCTTAGAAGAGAATAAAGTGAGATTCTCTTTTTTTATCTCTACATTAGCCAACCAGTCCGCAACGCTGTTTTTCTCTGAATACGAGTAATATAGTAATTAAAGTTACTAAGAAGATCATAGAACTATCAAAAGTAAATAACACATTCAATAACACCACTTTACCGACCCTTGGCTATTGGTCTTTGCTGGATTCCGCGGGCGTACCCTGGCTACCATCAGCCCTGATAGAAACGTTATGCCATCAAAAAGGAAAAAGAAATTTGAATGCAACCGGCCACTGTAGGCCATTGTCGGGCCATGGCTGACTTTGTCGGCCAATTTTCAGTCTTCATAGAACCACCCTATTTGCATCACTCACCGGTCAAACCTCGGCCCACCCTCACCAGCCATTGGTGAGCTTGCCGACCATTGCTGGCCCTCTACAACATGTTTTTATTTTGTTTTTTCAATTTTAGTATTAGTTTTCACTAGAAAAAAATTAAAATGTAATTACATCTAAAAAGTTCTAAACACCAAAACAATTTTTACACTATTTACTTTACCCAAATAATTGAGTATTGCTTTTAGAACGAAATAGTCTCTTGATGATTTGGATAAGGCTCTAAGCATCAAGTTCAATTCATAAATCAAAGATGCCTTAATTCTTACATCATTGCAGGTCAACATAAAAAGATTTCATTTCAACCATAACAGAAGAATTTGCCATAAAAATGAAGTGAATGCAAAAAATAGTATCATCATTATGACCTCTTACAAGGTCCCATAGCAGCCCACCCAATGTAATTTTTTATAGCTCCGCAATTAATTTAAAGATTTTGCTACATTTATATTATCATATATACAATAAAATGCAGATAATGTTGCAATCCAACATGTAAGCATAGAATTGGTACAATGCACTTTTTGCTTGAGCCTGTGTAAGAAATAAAAAGAAAGAAAACATTTCATTGGTGGTGTATATAATGATGCAAGTGTAACAATTTTCTTAATTTAATAATACCAGGGAGGCTTTAATATATTGACAATATTGCTCAAACAAGTAGTAGAACGCTTACTAGCTTTAAAGAACAAACTATATAAATCATCACCAATAAAAATTTTGTGATTAAATTAGCTTTAATTGCAATAGGCACATAAAATTTGATTTTCCAAATAATCTTATAGCTACTAAAATTATAATTTCTACGTTTACAATCATTATTTCTTCCTAAATGAACCAAAGGATCAAAAGAGGAATAATAATTTTAATATGGCTTTTTTTTAATGGTTTCCAAAGTCTTCAAACAAGAAAGAAAAAACATTAAGAAGCAATACACGTACTGGCCGATTAGAGGGGCTGAGTCATCAAATTATATGGGTTTTCATTTTTTTGGGGTGCTTTGTTCATGAAAAAGTAAAATTTAAAGTTTGAAACTAAAAAATATTCCTACATAATTTTATGTGGATTTGGAAACCAACAAATTTAAGGAACTTTCCAAACCCCACACACATTTACATTTGATTCCACCCCGATGGGCACACCCAACGACCTCCATGTCAGCGCTGAAAAATCCAAAGATGGATACCTCAGGCCATTCTTCGCCAAATACCACCCTGACACTGACAACCAGCTAAACAAAATAATCTCTAGCCGATAATCTAAATTTCCTACCCTTGTCCTCATCTCTCAGTCATGCCTTGTCAGCATCTCATTGACTGTCATGAATCTTGCTGACATATTTAAAGATGCTGCTTGTTTGTATCTTCATCTACATCAATCTTGTTGCATAGTTTTTATATAAATATAAGGCATTGTGTGTTCTGATTTTGGAAAGCCAAACAACTAGCAAAATTATTTAAAGCTAGGAAATTCCTTTTGCACAGCCTTTGGTTTACCATAGATTTTTATTTATCTCAAATGCAACAACCTTTTAACGTGTTATATCTGCTATATATTAAATAGGGAGAGAGAGAGTTTTAATTTCAATTCTAGCATGCAATGCAATGATTGGTATTAATACTGTAACATTAAACTAAAGCTACAAAATTTCTTTCTAACTTTATAATATTACCATTGGTAAACTTTGAGGTCCTTTAAGAATAAATTAATTGTCTAAGTATCATGCTAACATCCCAGGTACCTCATAGCAAAACAATCAAAATCCACACAGCATGAATGGTAACTGAATATAGATAGATGGGACTTACAAAGATGGTAAAGCGTCAATTGGTGGAATACCTAGAGAGTTTACTAATGCTTTATCTGGTTGGTTCAGATCTGTTGCAGAAACACAATCTGTATCTAAGGGTATATTTTGATAAAAATAATCATAGGATTAGGAATGAATCTGACCCACAGCAAGATATCAACATCATGTCCTCACTTCTTACTCAATGAAGTGTCTTCCATTCAGAAAGTGTTAAACTCTTGCACTTTCAGTATATCTCATACCAAGTGGCTCACAAATTGGCATCCCTTATCTTACAGTAGAGTCTCCACTTTCTGTTTCATCCCAAACTTTTCCCTCAATTTTGAAGCTTTCTTCTATTAAGCAACAAGGTCTCCTTTAAATTAATGTTTGATGTGATAGTGTAACGACACATTAATGCATCAACAACATTAATGCTTGGTTGTTTGAAACCAACAACCCTTTCATGACATGGTTGTTACTGGAAAATGACATCAATAATATTCATGGCTGGCTATTGGAAAAAAGATATTAACCAACATCATTTTATTCGTATTTGTTACTTAAAAATAATATTAGTAACATTCGTGGTTGGTTATTGAAAAAAAGACATTAAGTAACCAACATCTTTGTGATAATACTTGTTGCAGGCAAATTTTATCCAATTTGCGCTATTTCCTTATTCTAGATGCATTTTATTACATCCTTATATCTGCTATTATAAAATGTAATATTATTTTGTTTACTGCAGTACTTAGAATATTCTCTAATTACTGGGAATTCTAATCCCGATATTATTTTCTGTACAATACAAGGTCAGGTACTTCTGGGAGAGCTTGAACGATAATTTTAAAACTTATATTGCTCAATATGATCCTGCGGTCATCACAGATAGGCATCTGTATCTTTTAGGCAGTAATTATTAGTTTTATAATTTTTGCTGCCTTGGCACCAATTGTTGTATTAGGCGCTCCACACTTCTATAATCTATTTTTACATGGAAATATAGTTTTTTAGCTTAATACCAAAAGGGGGCACGAACATAGAATATGGGAAGCAGAGAAGGATTAAATGTCTTGAAATAAAATGATATCTTATTTTCCTCATAAAGCAGTTATCGCCTAGCATTAATCAATAACAGAAACAAGATTGTCCCACTAGGTTAGGCATGGCCAACGACATTAATCATTTGTTTCCCTGGTGCACTATTAAATAGAAGCCCCTAATTTCCAAATAGAGAAGACATTTTTATGGCTTCTTTCAATGTATTTTTTGGTGTTCCTCTTCGTTTTTACACTAAATTTTTCTAATAAGGGCATTGAACAAACTACACTTTATATGCCTGAATCATCTAAGACAACATTTTCTAATCTTACCCATTATTGGAGTCACTCCAACTTTGTTACAACTAAACTCATTTCACATTCCATTCTTTCAACTATATCCACTCATTCATTTTATCATCCTCATCTAAGTAACACATTTTATCAGCAAATTTCTTCATTATTAGCCAACATTCAGCCCCATATAATATAATAGATCATATAGCTATTCTATAAAAAATTTCTTTATTTTAAGTGGAATTTGCTAGCACAACACACCAAAAGCATTGCTAAAGAAAAACTCCTAAGATTTTAAAGTATTTCTCCATGCTTAGTCTTATCAATGAATAGAATTTCATTTGCAAATACACCAAAACATATCCTCTTGAATGTATTCAGTAAGAACATCCAAAATTTAAGTAAGAAAATAAGAGCAAAGAGCAGAACCTTTATATAACACTATGGTAACAAGAAAATCATTAAACAAACAAAGGTGAATTATTAATATTACTTTTATAACAACTAAATTCCCTCATTGATTACATTAATGCAACCTTTATAAAAAAATTTAATAAAATAACACATCATCTTTATTTAATATTGACATCCAAAAAAAATTATTTTTTTACAATTATCTTTAAAATATTTTACTTACATTATGATTTTTCAATCTCTTAAATTGACTAGCTTATATATCTCTCATTCAACAATTTTTTATTTATCATAAAAATTATTAAATATTGAAATCTTAATATCCTGAACTGCTATTTTGAATTCACCATAAACAAACTTAAATTTCTTCCAATTCTAATCAATCCTGCATTTTGATTAATCTTTATTTTTTTATCTTTACTTGAATATTTTGTTTGTACCACCAAGCATCTATAGTATTTAGTGCTCTCCATTTTGATACCAGATATACTTTTAGCAACACATTGCAAATAAAACTAGCAACAAAAATTCAGATACATTTGGGTTCACCCTCAAAATCTCAACATCCAAGTTTTAAAAATCACTCATAAAAATCTTAGCATACTAACTTCGTATAGCCGAGTCCAAAGTTTTAAATGAAAAAAAAAAAGAGTTGTGTTAAGTAGCAGACAATCAACAAAAAACTTTGTTAAATCTTCTCATAGCCTAATATTAATCAAAAAAGTAAAAAAGGAACAATATAAATACAAGCAATCCCATAAATTGCTAAAAGATACAAAAAGGCTAGTGAAAATAATTTCCCACAATAAATAGTGTCATTATTGTGTGCAATTTTTTCACAAAGTTTATAACGTATTTACAAAAAATTTTGCAATACAAAAAATAAAGCTTAAAAAAATGAATAAAGAAGAATGAGGTTGATAAATCAACATCTCATTTAGCTTGCTTAGCCTTGGGCAACATCTTCTTGATATACATGATAGGCTCATCATATCACCTTTCAAGATAATTTCATCAATGCCACCAGGCAAAAATCAAAAACCATGGTGCGAAGGATCGCCATTTTCAAATTTCATTTGACTGATGCACTGAAATACTTAAAAACGACCTCCAAATATGAAATAGATAGTAAAACATAAATTCTACTTTACAAGTGCAAATTTATACATTTGATTCTACTTCCTTCTAGCTATATGCATATCAAATTTTAAGATTTAAGCAACTTATATATTTTCCAAAATACCCAACTTACTTTGAAAAACAGCTTTAATTCTTTATATACTAACTTATGATGCATTCAAACACTGTTTACATACAAAAAGTAATTGAAGAGATTTGAGCCTTTCAATTCCATGGGCACAATGCATTTCTATAAAATGGTATACCAAAAAACTTTGCAAGTACGGCATTTTCATGAGAATTGGAAAGAATAATTCTACATGATAGTACAGAGATACCTAACATAACAATTGTAAGAAATAAATAAAAACGCAAATTTAATAATTTTTATTAGATTACCTTAAGCTCAACTTGATTTGAGGTTATAACGTTATATTAAATATTCATTAACGGGGAATGGCCATATAAATGCAATCAATTGAAAGTTTATAATGCTTGAAGCTTGGCATTTTCATTTTCATTGTTTATGTACTTCATAACATAGCTAATGTCTTTCTTTTAATTTTCAAAAATTGCCAGTACAGCCATCTCAAATGCCCATCCAAATGATATCCCCATCGTTGCCCAACCAAGCGTAGAGCAAATGCCCCATTCCTATTAATCCTTTAAATAATTAATTCATATTCCAGTGATAGTGCCTTATTTGTAATAATCATAATTTACATGCAGATACATACCTTTTATGCCCTTTTCTATATAGTTTTACATGCACATAGGCATACCTCCCAATATTCTACAGGGGCTCCATCATCAATATGCACTAGTAATCACATATAAGTTTATTTTGTAACTAGCTTTTAATACCATAATTCTGCATAATAACAATATAAAAACAAAATATTGGCTTGCTATGTACTCTCTATGACGGTGACTATATGTTTATAATTGTGGCGCAATACATAAAAATAATTTAAAAAATAAATAATTGAAAGGAGACTACAACAAACCCTGACATTAAACAATTTAAAAAATAATGCAAAAATACAAATGCATCTACTCTAGAAGATAATAAATTAAAATTGAACAGAATTGTAATTATTCACATTCAAAATATGAGAGTATTCCAAAGGTTGTCCTTCAGAACTTAAATATCAATAGCAAAACATTAAAAACATTTGCACATGCATAATTCAGCTATATGCTCTCTCCCATTTTAAGTTTATCTTAATTAGATTAAAGGATATAACTTAGATCATAAGATTTCCTTCCCTAAACCAAAATAACATCTTATTAAACTTTATTTTAAAATTCTTTATAAAACTCAAATTAACATTTAATTAATTTTATATATAAAATCTTATATTGTAAGTTTCAATGCAATTGCGGCTCTCACCTATTAAGACATACACACATTAAATAAAAACCAATAACATAAATTAATGAATCCACCCATGAAAGTTACTATGATATACAAAATTCTTTTTATTCATGGAAGACATACACTATAGCATTAAGTAGCAATACAAATTTTATATATTATTTGCGGATAGAGGCCATCATACGCATACTTGTTACCTTAATAAAATTATGTATCAATTATTCAGTTATCATTCATAAAAATATTTCATGCTATCAAAGTTGAGCATACAAATTGCTAGTTATATATTTATTTAATCTGCAAATTGGTCTTTGAAGTGATAAAACACTCTTTTTTGCAAGTGTTGAGAGTCCTACCAATCATAAGATTCAATCAAGCACCAGCCAATCATACTTTACCAAGAAATTGCACAATCCTAGTATTGCTTAAAGGTCGATAGACGAGCTCCTACAAAGTGTCAAAAGAACAAAGAAACAATCTTATGCTAGTTTATAGCATTAAAGAGGATCAAGTATAGAGCCTATCAAGTGATGTTAATAGCCACTCTCATTAGGCACATCTATCTCTAAGTTCCATCAAACATTGGCTTTCACAATAAATTGTAAATTTTGGTCCTATTAAACAATGACTTTATATCAAAAAACCATAATAGCCCAGTTTCCTCAATCAACAAGCAATTTTCAAACCCCAACAATCATCAATCAATACAATAAACTCTTATCCTCCATTTAAACTCAAGAGTTTACTGTCTTACCCTCACAATTTCATGCAGTTGTAAAGTTCTGTTTCGTTCAAAATCATTCAAAGCCTGCTCGAGCTTTGTCAAAATAAACTTGAGAAGTTTTGAAACAAAACAAGAACTTGAGTTAAATTTGAGTCAATAGTGACTTGCTTTAAAAATTATTCAAATTGGCTCAAAATAACAGTACAGTATTTGAATCACTTATTAATATGGGATAACAATTTGGCTAAGTAGCTTTAGCTCTATATTTTATTAAAATATCTCATGTTCATGACCTTAGGGGTCGTTCAATAGCGGGTTAGCTTAGTAATAGCAATGTACTCCCAAACAACTTTAAAAGCTTAGCTTAGATTATCAGTTTATCCAGCTAAACAAAAAAGTAAAAAAACAACTAAAAGTCAATAGTTACTGTCGAACATCTTAGTAGCTTTACTTAAGCTTACTGCAATAATTTTTTTCCTATAATCCCAAAAATTAAGCCACTTAAGCGATCACCTTTTTCAATAATTTAACATTTTTAAGCTAGCTTAAAATAAATTCATTTTGAGTCCAGATGGATTGACTCCAAATAACTTCAAGTTTGAGCTAGACAAAGCTCAAAATTTCAATGTCAAGTCTAACTTAACACACTCAAACTCGACTGAGAGCCACCTCAATTAGTTAACTCAAATAAAGTTAACAAACAATGCATATAGTCTAGAAAAAGAAATAATATTTGTTTGTGTTCATCATTATTCATAGATGTATCAACATCAAGTCCTTGATGCAAAATTGCATACTAATATTGGTTTTAATAGTTGAAAATCACATCACTCAAGTCCTCTCTTCATCCTTTGCTTATAAGGAAATAAGAAGGAAGCACATTATTCTTGATAACCATCTCTAAAGTTACACTATAAGTGGCAAAACTTCATTTTATCCAAACTTAAAATTGGTATAAAATGAATCGAGCCTTAAATCTCTTCCACTACTATTGGGATCAAGGAATTATTATGTAATACTGAAGTACCTAGGATTCATAAGTCTGTAATATAAAAATATGCTTCATCACCGAATGTCGCCAAGCCGAAATGCATAATAACAAAAAACAATCTTTTGAGTTCACTAAAAAAAAAGTATTATCATGCACCCAATGTCCTATTTCTTAATGTCTCTTATAACTGATTATCACCTACTTTCAAAGCCTTGTTTACAACTTCTCAAATAATGAAGTACCTAGGAGCAAACAAGATGCACTTAAAACATCAAAAGAAAAAATCAATAAGAGTTGAGTGCTCTTAAGAAGATAGTAACTTCGACTTGCAGGTCAGCAACGCATAAAAGATGAAAACAAATTAGTGGGGTGCAAGTGAATGTTTACCATTAAACATGATGATATAAGCATAGGAAAAAAAGTGGCGCTTGTTGAAAAGAGGATTACAAAAAAATGTCCTAAATTACCAAGAAATATTTGCATTAGTAGATAAGCAAATATCATAGGTTCAAAAAATTATATAAACAATCAATAAGAACTATATGTGGTTAAAACTATTATTTTCTTTTATAATGCAACTACATTATCAATTTGAAACACATCAATTCTCCCATTAATGTTTTAAAATGTGGAGACAAGAAAAGATGTTTACATGTAAGAGGTAGAGACCTAAACATGAGGTAAAAGCATAACTTTAATGTTTTTTATATTTGTAAATAAGAAAATGATTAAAATACATATAATTATTAAAAACAATTAAGAAAATCCAACGTTATAACTATAAGATTTACACTCAACTCCAAATTCTAATTGGCACAAAGATATAAAATCAGATAAACGAAGTATTCGATTGAAGAGCAAAAAGTAAGCTTGTGGGAGACTTCAAGTCTTCGAAAGAGATAAGAGTAAGGGAAGTTCACAATGAAGCAAGCACAAGTCAAAAAAAGAGTAGATGTGAGGGTAAACAAAAACAGTCGAGCTCATAATTTAAATATATTTACACAATTAAGAAAAATCGACTTGGCAAAATATAATTCTATTAAAATGCACAGAATATGTAAGAATAAGCTCTCAAGTATTTTTGTTTGGCTAAATTAGTTCTAAACTATTTCCCTTGACAATGCACTTTGAGTTCAATTTAGTCCAATAAAAAATTAGAAATTTAATTAAAAGTCTTAAAATGAACAATGGAGACTAATATAAACATTGCGAGGTGGAACTAGCCAAATCGAATGGTCTGGGATTAATTTGGTGAAAAATAGTTAATGGGATATTTTCGTAGATTACTTATTAAGAAGTAAAGAATATGCTACTTAAATAGATAAAGAATATAATATTAATTTTAGAATTAGCAATATGGTAATTCAACTTATATCATGGAGTTGTTGTTCTGTAAATAGAGCATAATACATTTACAGCAGTTGAAATGGACTAATTTCAAGTCTTTATCGGTCCATTAATATAAATGACCAAATATTTATTTATTTCATTCTTTTAGATTAATTTGAATATAGTAAAAAACAATTAGAGTGTCTATTAATGGGAGTTTATTTGTAAACTTACAAAGTGTTGGAATGTAAAAAAGGAAATATTAGCTCGTCTTCCAAACATTCTTATCTTGATCATTTTGTGACCCCACATATTGAGGACTTTACCAATTACCTGAGAATCAGGGTGTAAAACCAAGTTTAATGCATTTTTACGTACTTTTCACTACTTATACAAAAATCCACAATACACAACAATCCACAATACACAACATCATTAAGATTAATAAGAAGCCATTTTTTCTTTAGTTCTATTCACTGGGAAAAAAAAAGCAGGCTAAAGTTCAGCAAACAAAATAAGAAAATAAAGATGCATTAGGAAAAGAAAACTATTTTCACTAACCGTTTATGCTTTCTTACTGCATTTCTCTCATCCTCAGAACTGTTCAGCTCATAACTAAAAAAATAAAAAAATTACAAAGAAAGTCAATGGTCAAATAGTAATTCACATAACAGGCAAGATTTGTTTTTTTTCAAATTAAATGTAATTTGTATTTATAAATTACAACAACCTTAATGTAAGAAAAGTTTATAAAGAAACATAGTTATCTTCATTCTCACTACTTGTCAGCATTATGCATCCTCCGCCATTCATTTTTAAGTGCAACATCTGGGTCTTAACACTAGGTAAACATTAGAAATAAGAACACGGCATGTTTCCATGGCTTAAGAAAAACACAGAAAGGTCAACAAAGTAACTTCAACTATTTTACATAGCCACTACAAAGATGACACCTATAAAAGCCCTCAATATCAGCTTGTCCCGACTGTATAATATAAGAACTACAATTACTTTTTTTAAAACTATTAAGTGGTACATGAGGTGCCAGCCTTCTTTTTTTTTCACAGCTTGTACCAATTATATTAGATGCATCCCTCTAGTCACCATATGTTAATTATATATATATATATATATATATATGATCATCTTCAGAAATGATCAAGACAATTATGTACATTATTTCAGCATTTATTACTTCATTGGTCTTCTAAACAGCAACACTAAAATTACCAATCCCAAGTTCCAGACAAGAAAAGAGGGTCACATTAAGTAGACAACAATGAATATAAAACTTGTAAAGTTACCATGGTTTAGACGTGAATCATTTAAGAAACTGTGCTAGAGACAAGGAAATGGCACTACATTGATACTTTCACTGTAGTATAAAGTGAGCGAGGCTTTCCATATTAAAGACGGATGCTAGTAAACAAGTTAGTGCATGACACAAAATTTAAAATAGAAAGTTAGAATATTGACACTCAAACAATCAGACATCTGGAGTAAGTAGAAAAGAAAGCAAGAATATTCTGTGATAAGGTATAATTGAAAAATAAATGGGATAATATGAAGAAAGACTGGAGGATAGAAAAATAAAAACCAAATGCACAAGTTTATAATGGAATCCAAGGAGGATAATTACAAATGCTTTTGATGATTAGTGGTTGAGCTATTCCAAGTATGCATTACTCAAATTTAGAAATATATTCTATACGCCATTATTAAAATGAGATCAATTGGCTATGCCAACTATTAAGAAATAAAGATTTCGAGAGTTTGATCCTGAACATAAAAAAATTAAACCAAATGTTTGAAGATGTTGCAAAAGGTGAAAATTCAAGGGCTCCAAGCTCAAGCAAGTTGATTGTTCATGACAAGTCATCAAACGAGCAGACTTGACCCATCTTTGTCATCAATTTCAATGAAATTTGACAAGAATATAAATATAAATCATTCTTCAAGTTAAATTTTCATATTGCTTAACATTTACATAAGCAATTGTTTATTGATATTTCCCTTCAAATAGAAGCATAAGTGCAATAGATGGGGCATAGGATAATGCTAAAGTACCCAAAGAATGCAAGCACGTACATTAGTTGGAGTCCAACCCTAACACAATGTTATGGCTCTTAGTGAGATCAGTACGTGCTAAGCATTTGTTATGGCTTGGTTAGAAAGAAAATTTACATGATAGTAGAAATTTCAAGTACGCAATTAAAAACTGACATTACAATTTTCCAATACCTCCAAAAGTTATGCTAGTTAAGTTTAAATATTGTAAACTAAAATTTGGTAGCTCAATTTGTTAATAATATCATTAGTATAGAAAACATAACAAAAGAAACTAACTGATTAACAGCCTTGAAAAGGCATTTAATAAATATCATTCATTGTTTTGTGGGCTCATAGACAGACTATTGAAGTTTGGACAGTAAAATGGGTCATGTTAAAAGGCATTCCTATATATCCAATGAATAAACAAAAGCATATTGTTATTGTAACAGCACTGCTCTATATTTACTTACAAAGACACCTATCACATTAGGAACTTAAATTTGAATAGTGTGAGGGCAATGCTTTTTACATCCACGAAAGGCATATGAATATCGAGTTTTGCATTCAGTGAATTCAAATAATGATTACAACAATGAGTCAGTGATAAATGAAGCAAAAGTCAATGAAATAAAAGCTTTACAAATAGCATTGTCAACTCTTTACCTATAAATTTGAAATCTTATTGTCATCATTAAAATAAAATTTAATCATCAAAGTGTACTCAAATTGTGTTACTTGCACAATTTTTTATGTTATTTTATCTTTTAGCAGTGATAAAATAGGGGTATAATTGTAAATTACCTAAAAACAATTGAGCACAACACTATCATCTAAAATGAAAAATATAGAACCAGGTCAACTACAAAAGCAAGAAAATGAGACAACAAACAATAATAACAGCTTCTCAGTCAACAAGTTTATATGGTAGCTTCATCTCAAACATCTCCAGCAGCTTCTTAAAACAACTCTAGCTATACCAAATGGGGCCTAATACAACAATCGGCACAAATTTTAAGAGAATAAACAAGTTACTCACCCTCAATAAATGCAGGAGTTCCTACCTACTGACACAACTTCAGTAGAATTTATAAAATACATATTTAAAGCTAGGGCTTACAATTATTAGCTTAAAATAAGTAAAGCATTCCAAAGTCACTTCACCCAAATGCCCAAAAATAGACAAAACCTCTATTAGCTTTCCCTCTCAGTTCTAATTAAATAAAAATTACATTACACAATAAAATTCTATGCTTAGAACTTCCAAAATTTTCACAAAAAAGAAGCCAAACAAATTAATAAAACTATGTTTCAAAATCAGAAATTTCTCATTATTTGCATCAAGGAAATTTGCTATTTTCCTTTCCAAGCTTGTTACACATCAACTGTTCCCAAAATCCCACGATCAACCACAAGAAGTTAATCAATCTTCCAGTATCAATAGCAAGTTCCAATTTCCCCTCTAGAGTCAACGATTGCAAATCCTAAGCCCTCCACCTCCCATCTCTCTCTCTCTCTCTCTCTCTATAATTCAGTCTCACATGAGTAGGGAGTTAGGTAAGGAACAAATTTCCCATACATTGCTTAATAGTAATACATTTAATATAATATTATACAGATTATAAAGTAATATCCACATATATTTATATATATATGTATATATATATATATACATATATATATATATATGCATATACATATATATATATATAAACTAACTGTTAAATTATATTTTGAATTATTATTAATAGTGCAATAATTTCAAGAAACTATATAATTAAACTTGAATATACTCAATTTTTAATGAATGGTTTAATTAATGCTTAATAAAACCTGGATACATTTGGGCTATTACGCTATCAAAAAACTTAAGGGAAGCTCATCAACTCATCTCATTCAAGACCAAACATTTTTTATGTTGCTGTGGCAGAAACTCAATTCAAGTATAATCTCAAAGAGCAATATAAAGCAATATAAGAATTCTACCGTACTAGAAAGGGACCAGTAGGAAATATAAAATGCTTAAGAAATATGGAAAGATGCTGAAAAAAAATCAGCATTTTGATCTTGATGCCTATTTAGGCTGTCTTATAGTTTTATTGGTAAAAAAAAAATGTTCTTACTCGATAAGTGCAAATGCTGAGCTTCAATATATGTCCCTTGGGACTTGTTAGCTTTTCTAATTGCAAATAATCTTAAGAATATGGAAAGATGCATAGTCTATGAACCTTTTTCTGATAAAAGTTCACTATCAGGAATGACCATAACCATCTGTGTAATCATACCAAACATGTGAACGTGGACAACAGTATCATAAAATAAAATTTGACATTGGGAGTCGTTGTGGCCTACTTATTTCTACAAGTGATCAAATGGTTCGCATACTTACAAAAGTTCCCAAGCCATGTGTATCAAAATTAACAACGTATAAAATTTTTACAAGATAAAGAACTCGGTAGAAAAAATGATGGATTGGTGCTAATATTAATTTTACATAATGTTATTAAAAGTTATAAGAAGACATTACTAAAAAATACAGGACAATTTTTTGCATAGCACCTATGATTTATTTATTTCACAAAAATATCATATACTAATGCTTATAATAATATCACTCAATCATAAAGAGCACAACAAAGTTTCAACACATGTTTCAACCTTTTAAATTATCAATAATTTGAACATGGCACATATAAATAGATGGGTTAAATAGCATTAAAAAGGGGTGATGATAGTAAGCAAGATGAATTCTGGTAACATGTTTGCAAATCAGCCATACAAAAAAAGTGTCATTAAATATACTACAAGAACACACGTATAACAGTTTATAATTTTCATAGTTAAACCTGAGTGGTTAACATAGTAGTGTTTGGTGGCAAGACTATTAAATAGGACACCTTGGAGAAAAAAATAAATTTATAAAGTTGAATTCGGTTGAGTAGGTTCTGCAAATTTGTGTTGGTCAGTAGAGTGGTGCAACACCCAGGCACAAAAAATGAAGAAAAGCTTTTAAAAATAGCTTTAAATTATTAGAATAAAAGAAAGAATAATGATGATTGATCATTATCATGATGAAGTAGGAGCTTATATAGAACAAATATGCGCTCCATAAATTTCAAATAACAATTCAAATAACAACAAAATGTTGGAAGTAATATAACTCTTATTTAAATAGCTCTAAAATATATGAAAGCCTATTTGTGAGTTGTTGAGGAATACATATGTTTTCTTAAAAGTTCTTTGCTTGGGACATAAGTGAGTCTTTCTTTTGGGTCTATCATCTTCCATAAGTTTATTAGTATGTCATAAAAGTAACATTAACTTAAAATTTTATGTACATTATACATGAAAATGATAACTATATAAATAAAGCACATGACCAAACGTTTAGAAAAATATTGTAATTATACAGATCAAGTGAACAATCACAAATTGAAATAAAATATTTAGCTTAGGTTCAAATAAATAATCATTTTTGAGCCAACTTTGAGCAAATCTCGAAAATACTTTAAGAATTCAAAGTAAATCATAATAAAGATTTTACATGTGTCTGCATGTGTGTACATGTGCGTATACTACATACATACATAAATATTCATTTTAATTTGCCTATAAAATTCAAAATAAATATAGATAAGTGATGTAATTAAAATCCTTTTGCTACTAAATGCATGTGTATAAATCATTAGGTGCGGCTATGAATAAATGAATACATACATATGTGCATCTTTATGAAGAAACACAAGCAATGTGCATCATATGCCAAGTTGATTTAAGTTGAATGAATTGATTTTGAGTGAATCATTTACAAGCCAAAGCAAACTAATTTTCACACTTATTAGAATTTACATGATCGTGTGAAATTCAAAATTGGACATCATCATCAGTCCACCCTACTTTAGTTTATTCAACCATTTGATATTAAAAAAAGGTAATTTGAGCAATAATGGATAAATAATTTGAAGCCGTATGAAAAAACTAGATGCACCCTCAGCAAACTTTTGTGATGGTGGTATATGCAGTCCCTCAATGTGATACATGCACAGAGAACCTTTTCATGATTCTCTTAAATTACAAAGCATAAAACAACAGTTAATAGTAGTTTATATGAGGATAAAAATTGAATATTATTGATTAATAGGGAGTCCATCCCCTGCTGATTTTCATGGATGGGACAGAATTGGGATTGGGATTGTGATTGGAATTGGGAATGGGTTGGGCCTAGGATTGGGATTGGGATTGGGAATAGGGATGGGGATGGAAACATAAGTAACCTATAAACGGTGGAGAAAATAAAAAGCTGCACGTTTAATTTTGCTAAGTGTATAAGCAAAGCAGATGTAATCAAATTTCATAACTAGTAAGGTTGAAATCTTACACTCCGAGAAGAAAAGGCCAAACCTCATGCCTAATGTTGGGATCCACTCCCTAAACAATAAGTAAGAACAATAAGATAGACAATTTATTTAAACTGACATAGAATGCATAATTCATTAGATAATTGTCACTGCAATAAACACTAACCCCACTTCTAACTTTTTTTAGCAGTCTAGCTCCTCCATCATAAAGTTTCCCTTCTGGGGTAAAGAACCTTTTCCAAAGTTGGGGGGTTAGTAGATGCTTTCTTTTTCTTCTAGACCAAGGCGATTTGAGACTTCCTCTGGCAATTAAAAAAAGGCATTATGAAGAAACTTCATGAAAATAATATAAATTAAGGCAGAATCAATGATCAATGCGAGGGAGCTACATAATTAGAAAAAGAACTAAAAAATTATTAATCAAATACACGTCAAAAAAATAACAAAACCAAGTTTATCTCAAAAAATACTTTTATGTAGTATGTAATGAACAATGAGAAACGTAATAGTTCATTTTTAGCTTTAGCGGGTATAGTGCAAAACAAAGCTTGATTTGATGAAGTCTCTAATTTTGATTTTATTCTAATAGTTTCACAAATTTATTTTACAAAAAAATGTTTATTAATATGTTTACATAATTAAAAATTAAAGCTCACTAATTTATAAAATAATATGCTTGCCAAGAGTATCATAAAAACATAGGCTTTTTTGTTGATCATTTAGTAAGCAAAGTATTGACAAATAGCCTGACCTAATTAACTGCAATGGAAAATTGATCTAGTCAACTGCAATGAAAAATTGATCCTGGCTTTATACATAAAAGTAATATGAGGGCACTTTGGTTGATACTTCTCCTGAAATTGCTTGTAAAGTACTTTCCATGCTTCACAAGTGATGTGAGCATACTTTAAAGTGTGCTCTCGATGTCATTGTCTATGATTAAATCATTTTTTGAATTCTTACTCAAAATTACCGTCCCAAGAAAACAAACAAAACTACAACCACTATCCTTTGAAGAAAACAAAGCTGATGAAACTATGAGAAATTAAAATTTTAAAGTTTAATATCAAAGCAAAAAATAGGACAATGGTGACAAAGGTGAACAAAAGTGTGGGAGAAAATATGGGATTCTTATCAACACTTCACATAATCTCCAATGAGAGATAAAATGAACAATATTAAAAATTAAAAATAAGCACACGTTATAGAGATTGATGAGATGACAACTTCAAATTTTGAGCATATATCTATATGAGACCATACATTTATGAAAGAATAAATTGGTGTCGCTTATAAGTTTGAAATAATAAAAGAGATGACAAGCCAACCAAAGGTTATTGTTTTTTAATAAAGCCTAGTTCTTTATCCTTAATTACAACATGAGATTATGCCCAAAGAAACTCTTGATAACACCAAGACCAATATGGAATATCAATTGTAATTTTGAGTAATAAATTGGGTATTTAGTCAAAGCAAATGGGTAAATAAGTGGAAGAAGTGTCAAAAAGTATATATGCAAAGAATCATTGACCTCCAAACATTTGAGAAGCTCATCTTTTATAACATATTTGGATTTACATTCTTTGATTATTTTTATTTAAAATTTAGGCCTTATTATTCCACAATCGAAATACAAACTTCTAACAAAAATGGACCGATTTGAGGACTAACAATGCCTGAAAAAAAAAGAGATGCCTCATCTAATATAGGCTAGGACCGGGGAAATATGAGTTACACATACCCATGATGTAGGGCATACACTTTGTGAAAAAGGCCAACTAACCTTCGATGTATTAATGATATGTATTCTTTTGGGCTTACAATCTCTGCCTGAAAGGAGAATGCCAACTAATCATGAAGTTAAATCTCAAATGTAAATGCAAGAGTTGAAACTACTTTTTATAATGTGCATATACATAATAAAATTTTCCTTTTTTTTAATATTGAATGAGCAAACAAATAAAAAATCAAAATAATAGCTTTTATGAACTTTTTATTATATATATTTATTTAAAAAGATAATGTACCTTGACGCAAGATCCAACACTGTAAATGTGGAGCGATGACTGTTAAGCGAATCCTCTCGAGAACCCGAACTCAATGATGACATGAGCTTATTGATTGACTAGAACACCTAGTAGAACGATGCAAAGTGTCCTAAAAATAGTTTATATATAAGTAATAATGATAACTCATCAATCTTAAATTAGGGAGTTGATAATGAGGCAAAATTGAATAGAACAACCAAAAAAAGAAAGCAAGTTCAAGGAATTATAAAATGCGGAAGAAAAAGATGAAAAAGAACGCAATGTGTGAAATCATTATAAAGCCTTCATTTGATAGTCATTCCTGCTGCAAAATATATTTTTCTATCCAAAACATTAAATCATGGAATGGGAATGCTAAGAACAAATGCATAGCAAGTGTAGATGAAAATGCTCTTTGATATTTCTTTTTTCCTATGGATGACAATAAGAAAGACACAATCACAACACAGTCAACAATAGTCTTCACTCCTAACACCAGCCAAAATTCAACCAAAAGGAGGGGCAAAGAATTCAATTACAACTATCATAGCATTCAATATAGTTATCAGAAAGCTGATGTATGTGAAGGATCTACTGTATGGGAAGGAACTGATATAAATATAAAATTCAAATGTAACAAAGTTGTGCAATATTAAATAACTAAGATCATCAAACTATTTGAAATAAACAAATAGCTTAAGAGACTAAAAATCCCTAGGATAAATGGGAGGACCATCGATAAGAATAATTGCCGATTCGCCATCATTGCCTTGAGGACACTAGAGGTGGTTGTCCATCATTGACTTGTGCAGAGCTTGGGAAGTTAAACAGGGGCAGAATAGCACGGTGATCAGGGTGGCAACATGGTCGAGGTTCGCAGAGCTGGGTCAAAAGATGGTACAGTGAATAGGTCGGTGGACCAGTTAGGTAATTTAATTTGGTAAGACCATTGACAACAGTTGGGATTTCGAAAGGACATGATTGGGAAACTCCTAAATAGCAGAAAGGATGTTGCAATCCAAAGAGACCATCTTCAATCTTTAATAAAGCAATGCAGCTCGAAAATGTCCCAAGGAAGGCCCTTGATTATTCCTTCCCTCAATTTTAGCTTTTTCTTAGTAACTTCTTTCCGTGCACACTAACAAAACAGTTCCTACCACAGTATACCCAAAAAACAACTTATAACTGAACAAACGTTAAAAAATTAAAATCAAGCGAGCCCAAAGTTGAGGCAAAATTAGGAGAAATAAGAACATAGGGTAACTTAAGCAGGAACGGAAACTCGCCACTGGAGAAGAACTGACACTAAAATGTAGCTGCGAACAGAGCAAACAGGTAAACGACGGCTACGAAAATGAAAGAGCATTCAAAGAGACTATCTAATAAATTTCTATGTCGTCCCTCAGTTGATTTCCCTCTCCACGAGTGCGGGCATAAAACGATGATTAAAAAAGATGCCCAGAGACATCATAGATAGATATGTAGGGTGATTCTTTAATTTTCTACTTACCTACGGGATGATATGACAATAGTGGCGGCCAGTGCTAGTCCGACCATGGCAGTAACACTAAAAGCCACGCCGACATGCCACCGATCGCCTCCTCCTCCGATTCCGAAGATCCAACCGTCCCTTCCACCAACGAAGAATCGCTCCCCAATCAATCCACCGATAGCGCTGAATCTTCTCTCCCCCCAATCCCACACCATCGAATGACCTCCGCCTCACCTCTTCCCCTCCTTCGAGCTTATGCCGCGGCTACAGATCTCTCTCTCTCTCTCTCTCTCTCCCTCTCTCTCTCTCCCCCAATCTCTATCACCCTTTTTATGTCTCTCCCTGTGCAACCTTGGGACAGTGACGAGTCTACGCACCGGCGAAGCACAATAACCTAAAAACTGAAAGGCGATGCCTTTGTTTTTTTTTTTTTTAAATAGTACTATCGAATATGGATCACGCAGTTACAGTTTAAAAGATTTACGTGCACAAAGAAAAATATTAAATATATAATTTTATTGAATATATTTTAAATTATATTTTAATTATAAACTATCTAAATTTTAACATTACTAAAGTATATAAGTATATTTTAAGAATTAAGTCCTTTTTTTATTTATAAGATCTATTTAATTTCTTATTAATTTATTTTTTCTCTCATTTCTTACAAAATTTAGAATAAATTAATTGTTGATTACTTCTATGATATGCAATAAGAAGTATTGATTTCAATATAATATGTTTTAAATACTTCAAATTTATTGAGATAAAAATGTTTTATTTATAAATTCTTAGATCTATATATTTTATATAAGATTATATAGTTTTTGGAGCTATGTAATTGAAATTTTTATTTTTTTTTAAGTTTAGAAAATAAATGTTTCTATTTTGTGTTCATTATTTTCATTAAATAAACTTACAGTTCTAATGAAAGTGTATTATGATAAAATATAGTATAATTTTTTTTGGTATATCAAGCTATAGTTAAAATCAAAAGACAAATACTTCTCATGAAAAGTAGTTATTTTTTAATAATGTAGCAAGCTTATTTTAATTTTTAGATTAGTAATATTAGACTATAGTTTAAGATCAACTTTTGATTAGAATTCTTATTCAAGTATTTATTCTATTCATATTAATGTATATACATAAGAAATAAATGAATTCTACTAAAAATATCATTGTAACAAAATAGTATGAATTTAATAAGATATGTGATGGTTGTAGGATCATACCTAAGATTTAATACAATAATTAAAATTGGTATTATTTTATTTATCATTATATTATTAGTATATCATAGCTAATGAAGTCATCATAATTTAAATACTGTAATTGAAGTTCAATAAATATACACAAAATTGTTTATTACCAATTTTTTCTTCTCTGTGATAGTTAAAGCATGTAAAATGAGCAACTTATTCTAATACTTATTCTAAATCATTCAATTGTCATCCATTTATAAGCTCAAAACATAATTTAAAAATATAAAATTTAGCTGCAAGAAATTTGTAGTCAAAACACAAAGGGGTTCTTTCATTGTCACAATTGGAGAAAATGTGTAGGGACCCAATGCGGAGTTAGTAGAAGATAAATTAATATCAGAAGAAAGCCCCTACGCGTATGATCATATTGAGTAATTTAAAAGAACAACATATAATCGTCAAGCTTGATTCATTCATTGATTTAAAAATACAGTGCATAAAAAATAGTGACTTGATCAAAAGATCTTAAATATTACAAACTTAAATTAAATAAAAAAAGCATGAAAATAACAAGTAGTGCCTAGCAACAACCTTTGGCTATAAAACCTTCATTCAAGAGTTCCAATGAGCTCTTAATCTGGGCCACATTTCAAAAATGCGAGCATTTAAAAACTGGTTAGTTGTAAGACTAAGCACCATATATTATCAAATTTTATAAATGTTTTTAAGCGATAACAAAAATACTCATGACAGTAAAATAATAAGCTTTACAAATTATTCTTACAAAACCTGATTTAGCTACAATAACACTTAAGCATAAGAAAATTACTGTCACAAAAATAAATATAAAATTTTTATTTTTGATATTTGGCGCAAACATATGATTTTATTGGAGAAGTACAAAATTGAAGATGATTGTGGTGCATATTTGGTGATTCATAATAATTTTACCTTCCTTTTATACATGCTCCCTCAAATGCTTACCTGTAACGCCTCGTCCAGTCGTTATGCGCAACACAATATCAGTAGCGATGGAATGATTCATTAACTGAATAATATATGAGTCGCCTTCTGCTTAATGCTCCAAGTTGAGCAATAATAGCCAACCCGAACTATTAACGACATGAGGTAGCTAGAGCTAAGGAACTCCACCATTAATCAAGTTAAGTATTTCATTAATTTAATTAACATTGCAAGTCTGTTAAATTGATGATCACAACATAATATATGTAGTATATTAAAACACAGAGAACACAGTGCGGAAGCTAAAGACTTCATCAATGCATTCATTCATTCAGAAACAGTAAGTAAAGACATACATCTCAGAACGGAAGACAAAAAAATACATCCATATATGTTTGCTTATTACAAACTTTAATGAAAACGCAGAAAGTAAATTCTCATATCACTAAAAGTAGTAAAGCTCTAAAGATGAAGACTGCCACATCTACTTAACAACGCCACGCTTCACATCCTCTTGAGTCTCATGGAGCTCCACGAGCAAAGGTTCTTCAGAGTAACCTAAATCATAATTTCGCAATGTCAGGGTCCCATCAAAAAAATGAGAAAATTTTACTTTGACAACGAGTCTAAGTATGTTTTAGGCTCACTAAAAAGCATTCAATAGGTTACAGGGATATTTAACTTAAGCAGTAAGTAAAATAGTAATGCTAGCTAAAATAGAAAGTAACTACTGAAAGTACTGAAAGCAAGTATATAATATTATTGAAAATACTAAAATATGATGCATCAAAATCAAAGACATAAATGCAACATGGACTTCAAACATATGCTAATCTAAATTGCATATGTTACTGATTATGATTGAAATGTGCTTCAACAGCACTTAACAGAAATGTACCCAAAGGTACCTAAACAAAATAAGTGTGCCCAGCACACCGAGACAAATGAGCCAATTGTACCATATACATGTATAAACATGAATGTGCATAAAGCACCAAGTGAACCCAGCGCTCCCTATAAGAAATGAGCCAAACACTCCTGAATATACGTATATATAAGTAACCATGGCACCTAGCCAAATTGAGCCCAACACTCCCAAGTATATATATATATATATATATACACACACACACACACACACAAACACACATATATATGTAAGCCTTAAACTCCTGAACAAATGAGCCCAACACTCCCAGAAAAAAATGATCACAATGCTCCCAAATGTATATATATACTTGAACTATGCTCAGCACACCGAAAACTGAACTGATGGTTGTGCCAACTTGACACCAAATCATTCACAGAATGCTCATGCTTAATATGCTATGCATAGATCATATGACTGAATCACCAAATATGTATTGAATGTTACATGCTACTGAAAGTACAATAAAATTGAACTCATTGAAAGCACCAAAACAATATCCCTTTGTATTATCTATTTAACTTAAATCTGAATAGCCTCTCTTGATGCTAAGAAATCATCAAGTCCTATTCTGTAACAATTATAGGTTGTTACTTAGCATAATCTTACATTGATCACATCATAATTATCATTCCATAAAGTTCATCCACTTATTAGAATCAAACTGTGAAATATTGGAGCGATTCAGAACTCAATCGAATACTTAGAATATTATATTAAATTAATTAGAAAATTGAGATATTTAATTTGACCTCGAAATTAAAATTTGACTTTGCCATTGCGCTCGTTACCCCCAAGCTAGCTAGGAGTGATATTTTGAAGTATTTGGAAGTCATCAGATTTTTGCGAATATTCTAATATATTTTAAATACCTCGAAAATTATGATAATTAAATTGATCTCCAAATTAAAATCCGACTTTGTCGTTGAATTTCTCACCATCGAATTAGTTAGGAGTAAATTTTTGAGATTTTTCGGAGCTCATATATCAATTCAATTTCAATTAATTAAATGCATTGATTTAAATAAAATAAAAATTAGCTGATTTAAAGTAATTCCATTTTTCCTTTTTTTTCTCCTTCTTCCCCTCTGTGCCTGGGACCCGCTCTCCTTACCTATTCAGTACCTTCCCTTCCTAGCGCACACAAGGGGACTCAGCCCCCTCTCCTTCTCCATGATGTGAAGGGAGAGGACTTGCATCCTCTCCCATAGCCCATGCCTGCCATCTCCCCCTCTCTTCTTATAAAATGGAACCTTAGCCCTCTTCCATCTTCATTTGCTCAGCTGAAGTTCCTTCCCCTCTTCCCTTCATTTTCTGTGCCTGCTGCTGAAGGAACCCTCAAGCCCTCAAGCTCCCAAGGAACCAGCAGAAATCTTCTTTCATTTGCAAGCCAAGGTACATATTGCTATCACCCTCATTGTGCTCCATTTATTTTGCAAGCCAAGGTACCTCTTTGGTACCTCCTCTATTTATCAATTAGCTGCTATATTTATCTTGCATGTCTATTTCATGCTGACAAGAACCTGTAATTGAGATGTGGAATTCATTAGAGATTATTAAGATTGTAAAATTTAGGGTAGATGAACAGATCTAATTTTCCTTCTTTCTGTATACCTGGACTTTTAACTTAATTATTTGCATTGTTAAAATAATCACTTTGTGTCAATTTTGGTACTAATGGAAAGGCCTAGAAAAGACCTTTCCATCGGTATATGACACCGCACTTGAGGTGCCATAAATCAAGAGTATTTGGGTGCCAAATAGGACACATTTCAGTTTTACACACAGCCAAAATCACCGTCGAGCGCTTCAGCACGCCGTAGCGCCTGGTTCTCGGCCAGAAGACGCCACCGCGCACCGCAGCATAGATCAAATGACTGAATTTTTGATCTACCATATTTTGATTTTTAAATAAGGTAGGGCACAAAAAAAAAAAATAAAAACAAGTTATTAGACTAAAAAGTTTAACTATATTTTAAGATTAAGCTAAGTCTTAATTAAAGTTTAGATGGATACCAGATATGCAAATTTATAATTAAAGATTAAAAGCAGAGCATTTAAGCATCAAAGTAATGGTAAAAGAACTGTAAGAAAACAGTAAACAAATAAAGAGTAAAAAACTCACAAGTAATTTTGCTCTAGTCTGCAACAACAAGTAAGGGAAAATAGACATTCTAATAAGGCTAGAAACTATTAATATGCAATCTAATAAAATTCAAATCAATTCAAACTCAAATTTATTTGAGTCAAAATGGATTCAAACTCGAACTTTATTCAAATTTGAGTCCGACCCAATTCAAAAATTCTGAGTTCGAGACTTACCTAATTTGATTGAACTCGAAGTAAATCCAACCCTACTTGTAGTGTCCAAGATCAAAACGGCTTTTCTATACTTCAAAGCACCCAATACTCTCCTAATTCTTTATTTTCTCATTAATTTAGAGATTAAAATGCTTAATGATTCATTATTTGATTATTTCCATAAGCATACAACATCTCTTTCGTATATGGTAACCCTCATATATAAATTCGCAATTTATTCGCAAGCCAATGATATTTTCCCTATATTAATAGTTCATCGGTAAAATAGGTAATTATACAGCATCTTTTAAACAAGCATGACCCTTGAATCATTAGTCATATAAGTATGATAATGGCATATATATATATATATATAATTTTTTTTTCTTTCTTTTTTTTATGTATAACTGATGGGATTTGAACTTATGACTTGGGATAACAAATTATGAGTCACAACCACTAGGCTGTAACACCATTCACTGGTCGAGATTCAGGATTTGTTATCCCAGGTCATTAGTTCAAATCCCACCAGCCAGACATAAGAGAAATATATATATATATATATATATATACGTGTTAATAATTTTGCATGTTCTTAATATTCTCTTAAAGTTTTTTTCTTTATTATATGTATTGGTTAAGGATAATTATATGAATATCTAATAGCTTATTCATGTATCCAAATGCTTAGACCTAAATGACCCATAAGTTTATAATTAAGTTTGTATAATATTTCATGAGTTTAAGGCATAATCTTGTTTCCTTAATTCTAATAATTTACTATAAATGAACATAGATTGCACATTTGAGATATAAGGTTTCCATTGAAAGAGTCATATGTGAAGATGGAATCATGAAGGTTTATTTTGCCTAAGAAGTCACTACTTTCAGATTTGAATATCCATAATAATCAATCTGCTTTTTATTGGCCGTTATTCAAAGCTTTATATTCTAGGAGTATATGACCTATGTTATGAAAAAGTTGCCACTAACACCATTACATATTTTTTATGACGCACACACCCTACATGGATGTTAAATGAAGAAATCATTCAATTCATGTCAAGTCCTAAATGTCTACATTGTTCTTACCTTATTATAGGTTCTAATTTAGGGTTTACACTTATTTTATGAGATGTACTTCCATTTAACTAATCATAAGTTAATAGAGGATCTAAAATCTAAATGGTTTGATCTAAGAACATTATGACAATTGCATGGAAAGAGCTTGTATTACCTTATATTCATATTTTTGATTTAATAATTCATGCTACATATATTAGCCTCATGATTAAACTTCTACATGTATTTAGAGTAAGTTTATTTTCATGATCATATACACATACAAGAGTGAGAGAAAGAAATTATCTTAATTAGAATATTTACCATTGATCGATCCTAATTATTTTAAGAAAAAAAGTTCATAAATTAAATTTAAATTAAACCATTACTAAAATTATTAACTTGTGAGCATGTTTACATGTATAATTCTTTTCAAAAAAGATTTGTTTTTTTTTTTCTTTTACATTGCATGTTCTTGCATATTAGTCCATAAATGAAGGTGGAGTGCAAAGAGGGCCTTATCAAAGTTCCAAAAGCTCTTTAGGATTAGTGAGATCTTGCAAATGTTGGTTTATACTTGAGTTGGTCTAATCTACAAATTTTGGTAACTCAAGTTAGCTCAAAGTGATTTGAACTTCAAATGAATTTTTCATATGAATCCCATACCTCTTTGATGTTGAGATTGGATCATTTGCATAGTGGAGCTGCTAGTTTTTTCCCATTATGGGTTGAACTAAGTCCTATCCATGGGTAATGGTGGGTTAGCCCAAATCAAAGGGTCTGGCTCAAGCTAGCCCCCCTTTGGGTCCTAGACACCATGGAGTAAGAAAAATTTTGTAGATTTTAGAGAACTTACCAAGAGTTCTTCTAAGGCTCAAAGGAGTCCCGAAGGATTTTGGTTGAGCTAACTGAACTAGGGATTCCTCCTTGGTCTAGGTTGAGTTAATTAAATATGAGCTCTCAAGTTTCTCTCCATGCTAAGAAAAATTTACCAATAATAAAGATCACCAATTGATCCTACTTATCGCTCAAGATCCTTAGGAGATATTAGAAGCTAAGAAAAGGTAGTAAACCAACTAGAGTCGCCAGGATCCCATTGGAAAGGTCGCTGAATATAGCGGCATTTGAAGAGGAACTAGCTTGGGTTCAAGGGATTTTTAGGGTTTTAACAGGTAAAAGAATTCCTTAAGGAACATTAAGATTTAAATTGTTTTAGAAACTCGATATGAGGTTGAGATTAGTTGACATCGACAATGATGTTCAGATTATCCCTTTTTCATTATTGGGATTCATTATGACTGTTAGAGGTGCTAGTGTGACTAACGAAATTTTGTTTAGAAGTGAGTCAAATCCTCGAACTCTATCGACTACTGGAAGTAAGCTTTTTAAGAATTGGCGAGGTGTTAAGGAAATTTATTTAACCCAAATTGGTAGAATTAAATGCCGAATATAATCAGGGATGGATTTATTTAGTTTAAGCAAACATTAAGTTTCACAAGAGATTGAGATTAATAAAAGAAGGAAAGATGAAAATTGTTGATGATTAGAAAAGGATTCAAGTGCTAAATTATACTAATATATTGGAAATTGAATTTCCTTACAAAAATTAATAAAATTTTATTCATTTTTTTGTAAAGTCTAAGAATTTGCATCATTCATTCACAAACACATTACTAAAATTTAGGATACTTTATTCCTATTATTTGAGTATATTTTAACTTAATTATTTCACTATTAAGATTTGTATAGAACTTAGGCTTAATTATTTCAGGTATGAGAATTTTAATAATTACTTATTTAATTGATCTAAACTGATATCTGAATAGCTTGATAACAACTTAAGGTTATTACATCCGATCACATCCTGACCTTCACTATAGAAGATAATAACTTTGACTAATCAATTACACCTTATGAGTCTGCTGCCCATAGATCTCCACTTTACTAACTTCCAAGGAATAATATTTCATCAAATAGGTAGTTCTTCTAAGCCCCTCTATCAAATATGGTGCCAAGAAGTTTATGTATGTAATATTAGTTACTAGGTCATTTCTTTATTATTCAAATATATTTACTTGAATTTATTCAATCTATTTTAGTTTGATTCACATTCTTTGGTTTGTCATACAACTTATAAATAATTTGAGAAATGCTACCAAATCTATGGTTCTAACTTAATTATATAACAAAAAAAGCATATGATTGAGAAAATATAAGAATTTAGATTTCTTTATATTCTTTTCTGATTAGTATCTTTTAGATGCATCTCTTGAATTTGAAGATTTGCTAAAAAATAGACTTAGTAGATTCTTAGTTTTTGAGGTTGTACGTTTATGTATTATATAATATATTAAACTCGTATGGTATGTATGTGCCAATATTTTATGCTTTGAAAGATATATTATTTTACATTATGGATGATTTGAATTTGAGGCTAATTAAGATTTAATTTAATGTATTTAATTCTTTCTTCATCTTTCATTTGTTTAAATTTTAGCATTTGAGCAAAGTTGAGGAATTTGGAGTCACTATGTTTGAATTTAAAGTACAAGAATTTTGTATTTCCTTAGTCTTACTAGCATTTTAAAAATTGTATTTTTAGGAGAGCATTTTATCCCTTTTGCCACTCATGATGTATGCTTAGTAGAAGTGTTCAAGTTCATGCTCCACTGATAAGTTTATGACTTAAAGGACCATGATTTTCCTCGAAATAGAAGTCCAAGAGAAAGAAGTAAAACAGTAGTTTCGATTCTTTGAAATAAAAGTTTTGATCATTTATAGATATTCAATTAATTAATTAATGAATATCTTCCATTTTCCCTAACTTAAAAGTGATAAATAATTAGATAAATTTCATTACTTGAAGTGTAAAATTAAAGGGTTCAATATGCGCATTTAACATAGCAAGAGAAGAAAATTAGCACCTATTGGCTTTGGCTTTGAACCAAAATGTTATTAGTAAAATTAACGATTGAAACAACAAACTATTGAGACAAGTTCTAATCATTTCACATCATTTTAAGCAAGGTTTGAATCAAAATATATGACTTAGTTCTTAGAGATTGGATCTGCTGACAACTTTGATTCTTGCAAAACTTAAATTTGACTCAATACATTTCTAACATTTGAAGACAAGCAGTGGAAAGTTGCTCTTTTAATTTTGCGAAAAGCAGCTAAAGAACAGTGTTGACCAAGTAATGAAACCTTTGTAGTTGCGAGGGGACGTATTGGAAATGTAGCTGTTGCCAAAGGAATACTTTACTTGAGCTACCAAAGAGATCTTTTACTTGAGCTTTGGTGACATGGAAACAACATTAGATGTGCAGTAATAGAAGGCAAACATTTTCCACAATATTGGACAAACTAGAAGTTAATGTGATGTTTATATATGATGTCCACAATGCTTGGCCAAGTTTAGTAAAAGTCAATCATGGCCACATAGGCTGAATGAGCTCACTTGCCATTTTATAAGAGAGAGATATAAATTGCTGACCACAGTTGTGCATACTTTTAAGCTGGCTAATATTTGGTCTGAATGACTTTAAAACTGACCCAAGATACATTGCCAGGATACCTAAATGTTAATATGGAACCCCTAACATTGCAATTCAAAAAAAAGTAAACCAGTCACCTAGGGCTAGCCGTTGCAAATCAAACACAAAGTTAATCAAATTAAAAAAAAAAATTCATTGTAAAGCTAAAGTCTTTATTCTCAATCAATTAACTAGTAAAACTTATTATATCAACACAGCTAATTAAGCATAAACAAAAGTCATTCAAAGACTATAATATATCAATTATTAGCGGTTAATATTTCTTTTAGTATCCCCTCAAACTATTGTCTTTAGAAAAGACATGATGCTTTGTCTCAAAGATGTTTGAAACTAGTCATTGGAACCACAAGTTGCTTTGTCTCGCACAAAGTGAACATCAATCTCGACATGTTTGGTGCCGGCATGTAGAACTAGATTTAATGCTAGATAGGTTGCAACAAAGTAATCCATGTAACTTCCGATGCGACATTGGCAAGAGCACGATATTCGGATTCGCTGGACAATCTCGAATCTGTGTTGCTTCTATGGATGACCACGAAATCAAATTCATACCCATAAAAATATAGCATATCCTCATGTAGACTAACAATCATCAGAACATTCGGCCTAATTAGCATCAGTGAATGCATTTAATTGAAAAGAGCTGCTAGATTGAAACCATAGACTGACATATAGTTCTTTTTGAGATACCAAAAAATCCTTTTAACTACTGTCCAATGAGATTCAATAGGCGAGTGCATAAATTGGCACACCTTATTAACTGCAAAAGCATTATCAGGATAGGTAATAGTAATGTACTCAGTGAGCTAACAGAGCGACGATAGAGTTTGAAGTTAGTAAATGGTTGTCCATCACAGTCAGTTAGAGTTGAATTTGCTGCCATGGGAGTGTCTACAAGTTTGGCATCGATCATACCAACATCTTGAAGTAGAGTTGTGATGTGTTGGTGTTGAAATATATGAAGACCAGAGGTGGTGTAGCCCAGTTGCATACCTAAGAAGAAATTCAGGCGACAAAGATCACGGACTTGTTTCTTTAATGACAGAACTGTAGTATCAATATAGTAGAGGAATTCCCAGTAACTATCATATCGTCAACATACACAAGTATATAAGAAATAATTTTGTCGAGACTTGACGAAGCACAATGACTAAGATCTAGGTACCTATTTAAGACCATAGATTGACTACTGTAGTCGAAATACCAGTTGGGGATGAGTGCTACTAACAAATCGAGATGGTTGTTGCATATGAATTTCTTCATTCATATGACCATGAAGAAACACACTCTGAATGTCAAGTTGTTGTAGGAGCCAATTTTGAGATATAGCAATAGACAAGATGACCTGAATAGTGATGGATTTATCCACCAAACTGAATATATCCAAGTAACCAGCCAGACACGCTTTGTGGCGTTGTATAGTGCCATTGAAATTCCGTTTAATTTTAAAGATCCATTTGTAACTAACAAAATTCTTGTTGGCAAGAGTAAAGACAAGAGACCAGGTGCAATTGGCATGAAGATTGTTTAGTTCTTCAATAATAGCGGCTTTCCAAACAAGTGATTGGAGGGCCTATTTGACAGTTTTCGGTTCTACTGAATCTGCAACATTCAGGAGAGCATATTTGAGTAGCAGGCTGATTGATTTGAGGAGCTGAAAGTGAAATTTCTAGTTGCTGTTCACAATTTTGCACAGAAATGGTAAAGGCTACAGGTGCTGTAGGTTGGTCTTCCATCTACAGGGGACTGTTGGTATGGTGTGAGAAGGTTTGGAAACCAATAAGGGAAGGCTAGTATTTGGGTTGCATGAAGAGAAATTATTCAATTAGATAATTGATTCAAGATATTCATATACAGAAACACAATTACATCAAAGCATACAAGTCGGAAAAAATAAATTTGTACAATTTAAAGATCATGATAACGGTAGCCCCAATAGTTAAGAGAATAGCCTAGAAAAAAGCATTTGCTGGAGAGATAGCCACGTTTGGTGGTATTGTATGATTGAATATAAAGGTAGCACAAACATCCAAAAACTTTTATAAAGGAATAATCAACCTTTTGATTGAAAAGCTTTTCAATATGTATATTATTTTGTATGGCCGTATTGGATAGCCTGTTTAAAAGATAGGTAGAAGTTTCAAATGCTTAGACCCAAAACAAAAGAAGTAACGGCACATGATCTAGCATGGCAAGATCAAGCTCACCTATTTGTGTGCCAACGCTCAATGGCTCCGTTTTGAGCAGAAGTGTAGGGATACGATATTTCGGTTGTTATACCATGCGTTTGGCAATTCAGTGTCACTATCACATTGAATGCTTTTAAATGTTAAATTTAATCGTTGTTCAATCATGCATTGAAAAATAATAAACGTAGAAAAAATATCAAATTTAAAGTATTAGCAACTTCATGAGATACTGGAGTAGCCGGTCCCCACATATCCATATGTAACAATAGAAGTGGACTACTACTAATAGATTGAATAACATTTAACTAAGATGATTATTTTTTGCTTTTAGACAAGCGGAGCATAAATGTGGCATAGTCATTGAAGAACATGGTGGATTGTGCTGGTTTATCACATGATTGGTAAGAGGATAATAGGATGGCAGAATCTGCAGTGCCATGTGGAGAGAAGGAATTTGACTGCAGATAGAGTATAATTCTGATCAGAAAGGCGGTATAGGCCAGCTTCATTTCAAATTGTTGTATGAGCGATATCTTCCGATTCCTCTAGAGCAACTTCTTCCTTGATTTCGATCTCGCTGTTGTTCAACTATATAAGCAGAAGGTGCAAGAATAGGAGCTTTCATTTTCTACCTAATCTCATGGCTATGTAGAAAACTTGTCAACTAGGGATATATGAGAGGAGTTCCTTGAGCTGTGAGAACAGTTATTATGTCTGAAAATTCAGTATTTATGCCCTGAAAACAAAGGCATTGAAGTGCTAGGAAAGAAGGGATCGACCAATAGCGACAAAATCATCTACTATATTTTTCACACGTTGCAAATATTGTGCTACGAACATTGTTCCTTGCTGTAATCTATGAAATTGCATCCGTAACTAACGAATCTTGCTTGAGAGAGATTTGCAAAAGCATTCTCTAGCGCTAGCCAGGCTTCACGTGCAAATCGCATGCCAACAATGTGCCAGAAAGCTGCCTCGATCAAGGAAGGATGGAGCCAAGTTTAACCTTGTTGATCCCTTGTAAATCAAGGAATACTTGGGATTGACAGCATTCACATGATCAAGAGGTGGAGGAGGAAATAAGGGAATGGGTTGGGTATTCCAAAAGAAAAAGCTGTCTCCATCCAATTTAATTGGTAGGAAATGAAAGATAGAGCCAAGGTTGAGGGTATAGAGAAGGTAGGGTTCTTAGATTACAATAAATAGCATTTGATTCACTTGTATTCTCCATCAAGAACTGATTGAAGCAAATACGATGAATGCAAAAAAGAAATTTAATTAAGCGGAAGAACAAGTGAATTGCAAGGAAAAAAAAATTATTTGAGTGCAAGATCGCCAAATTGATCAAAGAAGAATCAGAGAGAACTTGCATCTTGCCCCTCTGAAACCATATTATATGTAAACAAAATAGAAGAAAACTAAAATATTGATTTTCATTCACTCATGAAGTAGAGCACTGGTCTTACATATAGAATAATGAATCAGCCCTAATTACAATAGTGTACAATTACTTATTATAGTAATACATAGTTAATTAAGGTATAACTTATTATAGTAACAACTAATTAAGGCAAAACTTATTATATCAATACACAGCTAATTAAGGCATATATAAAAGTCATTTAAGGACTGTTAACATATCCTTTACTACCTGTAAATATTTCCTTAATAACAAAGAATCAACATCTAAAGTTATATTCATAAAATTGAATTAAATTTTTTAGTAACAAATTTCCGCATATTGTAAAAAATGTTAGAAAACTTGATTACCATCAAAAATATATAGATGAAAGTTTAAAATGTCTTCCCAAAAAAACTAAATAATAAAGTCTAACTTGAAATCAAGGTTCAATTAAGCAAGCTAAAACTACAGCTTTTTCAATAATCAGATAAATCTGGATAGTTTCAATAACATGTAACAAAAACAATCAATTTGGACAACACCCATAATATCTGCAAACAAAAAAAAATGCACACACTAGAAAGGTGTATATAAATAAAATGGCAAACTATTCCTAGCCATAACATATAGACATGATGCTGGAGTGAAAGGGAAAAAATACAATAGAAAATCACCAGATAAGAAACAATAGGCCTATAAAGAAAATAAAAACCTGACAGTGCAGTATGTCATAAAAACAAAATATACAAGGCTGATTCAACTTCATTTGGCAGTATTCAGCCATTGTTCTAAGGCATCATGTTATTCAACAGGCTCAGTTCACAAATACACATCTAATAAAAGTAGTATAGGGAACTTGTGGCATATATTGTGCAATGTTACAATTTCAAGCGTTACCAAGTGTCCGAAAAACAATGAAATACATTTGTAATGTTAAGCTTCTATGAAACACAAAAACAATACTTTAATTTGAAATAAAGTTAAAATGATAGTACCCATGTACCAAGTGAAAAATAAGATCAACACAATACGAGTAAAGCGAGTTTGATCAAATATTCCAACTAAAACAAGGTTGTTAAGCAAACAATATAAATTCACTGAGAAACAACATAGCAGCTGAGCAAGGTTCAAAGCACTTTCTGCGAATATAAAAAATGATAATGATCGGTGTGCCTATTACATATCAGTTTGTCTACTCTTCTGTTTCAGACCCTGAGACACCGTTCTTCTTACTGTGCTTCCTCGCATACCTCTGGTTCCTCAGAAACTTGGGATCCATCTGCCCATATTATCCAAATCAAATTACAAGTTTAGCAAAAATTCATTAACCAAACGATGAAAGATATCGATAAATAAAAAAAAAAAACAATTTTGAGATTATACAAAAGAAATAAAAAGATGTCAACATACCCCTCTAGTGGAAGTCTGCCTCTGCCTCTTAGGCTTCTTGATGCCGTTCTTGTGAGCCTTGTACGACTGGTTATGAGCAGTGTGATTCTTCGACTTCGCCATTCTAAAACAACAGGGGAACAACTCAAGTTGCTATAACAAACGGAGGATAAATAAGATTAGAGGGGACAATGCACGCAATCGAAGAAAAGAAAGAACGTACACAATTCACCTAAGAAAGATGAACGCAGCGCGATTCTATCCCAAATCCCTTCAAACGATCTAGGGTTTTTAATTGTGCTGCGGGTATTTAAAGGTCTAAATTCCGCATTGTGAAATTACTTTAATGCACTCGGCTAGGCCGGTTTAATATTGTTAATTCGTTTCAAATAAAAAATAAATATATAATTAATAAAAAAATTAAATATATTAAATATGCTAATAATTATAAAAGTATTGTATAATTTAACTTTTTTTGCTCATTATATTGTTGATAAAAAAAAAGATAATATTGTACTATTAAAAAATAATTTGTTACACAATCAATTAAATTATTATATAGGTAAAAATAAAATATAAAATGAATATAAAAAAAATAAATATTATTGATTTTTGCATATACTCAAAAACTTATTTTACTCAATATAGCTACTCAAAAACATAACTCTAGAAATATATTAAGTAAATATAAATTAGATAAAAATAACTATTTAATAATCAGGCAACACAAAGCAAATATTTACTTGCATAATAAATAACATAATAGCTCAATTAAATTAGAATGTACCTCACAAAATTATGCAGGCTCACCATGACATTCCCAACTTATTACTTTGGAAATATAAAACTTTTCTCCTTATGAAGGGTATTTATAATCATTCTAGACGAACCTACAATACGTCGAGAAACACTATTATGTGTTTGAGTTAGTATGGATCATTTAATGCAAAATAGTCTATCCTGATTCAAATCACATTGAGGCGCAATTTTGTTGTGTTTAGGAGCGACACACCTGAACTCATTCCTGCATGTCTAAGCTTGGGTCGCCTCTTGCATTCGCTAATGGCATGTCTGGATTGATAACATAATAAAATGATAAAATTTCTACCAAACAATGCTAATAAAAAAAAGTTTTGTTTTATTTTTTGGGATGTCACATTAGGGTTATGTATAACGTGTAACACCTTAATTTTGCCGTCATTTAACTCTTATGAAAAATGTTTTTGTGGATCCACTTTAAATATAAGAAACACCAAATATTACATCAGTTATCTTCATTATAGAATTTATAATATATATTCAATGTGTATTTATGTGTAAATTCTCATTCAAATTTAAAATATAAAATAAATAGTGAGTGACTTATAAAAAATGAAATTCCTCTTGTGCTTCTTTCTCATATTTATCAAGCAACTCATTGGAATTTTGACTAACAAAGCTTCTTAATGTTATCTTGGATGTCATGTACCCACCAAGTAAAGAGTCCAAATTTTGTTATGTTGAGTAGTTGATATTCTTGCCCAAAAAATATTCTTTAGAAAAAATAGGTACTCATTTTATCTTTCATGGGTACAAAGATGTAAATCATTAATGTGCTTGTAATTATGAGTTATAATCATTTGCCTCATATATCACATTGATGCTGGATTTACAAATAATCTCATCATGATTATGTCGGTTGTATAGCTTCTCTAAAGTTTTCTTCATTATATGTCATAAGCAATTATGATGTTTATTTCTATAAATGAAATAACAATGACTGCATATATGCCTGAACACTTATCTATATTGTACTTGAGGTGATACATCTTGCATACAACATAATCAACTAAAAAACAACTATTTAACTATCTCATTCATTCCATAACCTAAATTGTGCATTCATGAAAAAGTCAAATGATAATAATGATTTACACTAACAAATAGTGCAAACAATATTGTGTACCTATGGGTTATATATATTATATTAAAGAGATGACATCTCCAAAACATTAGTAAGCAACCCTTGATCCTATGTTTATCTAGACTATACTCTTCAATTGAATACTCATCTCTACAACACATCATAAATCTAATCATCTCAAGATTTAGCTCATGGTAATATTCAAATTCAAAATCATGTACCACCCCCTTCCATCAAGAGAGGGAACGAGCACAACCACCATAACTTTGCATGTACTTTTAATAATTGATTTTTGTGCTTCTATGAGCTAAAAAGGGGATCTGACTTACATTTTTTACAGTAATAAAATGTGCCTCAGTATTATATTCCATACGAGTTATGAGTCGTTCTATTTTTGACACCAAATACGCGGACGCTTTGCACAATTTAAATTCTTAATCAGTTAATAAAAGCTGCATGCTAAGACTTAGAGAGTTCACTAAAATACAATAATATCACCAACATTACAGTATAGCTCATCATAAATTGTACCATCATATAAATCATTTCGAGATAAATCTGAATCTTAAATATTATAAAATTATCACTCCAATTCTTATTACTAAATCAAAATTATCATTCAATTTAACACTCTTAATCATTGTGAATAGAGAAAAAGTATGATGAGATGTTCCCTTTGCAAGTTCCAAAATTTAAAAGTTAGATATGTCGTTCAGAGGCAAATTGCATTCATCTGTAATCAGTTGAAGCAGGCCCTGGCTTAGATTTTCCCATAGAATTGAGGTGCTGAGACACGAAAATGACGGCCATGATGATGAGGAGGCAGCCGATAAGTGTGCTGAAGAAAAGAGCCCCAGGATGCCTGGTCTGCACGAAACCATAGACCCCACCGGACGTCACGAGAATAATGTCAGTGAATCCATCGCCGGAGAAGTCTTCCAGCACGAGGGCGTGGGTGGGAGGTCCTGGCAGCATGATCGAGGTTAAGCTGCTTCCTCCAGGAGATATCACCACAGCCTCCTGATCGCCGCTGGCGATTATCACCTCCTTGCTTCTGTGTGCTCTCAGAGGAAAAGCCTTCAGAGTTGGCACGACCACAGCAGGAGCCTCTTCCGCCATTCCCGACGGGGACGGGAGATTCGACCACGTCGCCCCCGTGATGAGCTGCCATTTCCAGATGCCACCTGCGCCGTGCAACCCAGGAGCGAACGAGGTAACCTGGTTCACGAAACACGAGGGGGAAAACCTTTAAGAGAGAGCCGCAAAGGCAGGCAGGCAGGCAGGCTTACCTCTCCATGGCTGGTCAGGAAGATGAGATCGCCGTGGCTTCGTTGATGGTGCTTGCGGTCGCCATCGGCAGTGTGCAAGAGAATTGGAGTGGCAACCTCGAGAGGGGCTGTATCAGCAGCTGTTCTACCGAAGCTGCGGGCAAAATCTGCATGGTGGAATAGATTGAAGTGAGAATGGTGGCAGATGGAAGTGTTGAAGAGCTGCTCCCGAACAGGAACGCCGGATGTGGCGACAGCCCAGCAGGGCTTCAGCACCTCCATGGAACCCGTCACAACACTTCCTTCAGCACCGTTCCCTCCAACCACCTGGATATATCATACAACGATATAAGTGAATTTTTAAGGATATGCTCTACACTTTTACTGATGAACTGGTTAATATATTATCTACTTTTTTTTATCACAGCACTCTTCGGGTTCATTTAGGGCAGCTATAGCTAAAGAAAAAAACTGTTGTGCAGTTAATACAGAAGAAGTTGCTACTGAGGAAGTTGTTTTTTGTTGCTGCTTATGGCTTTGCATGATGTCAATGGTGGATGGCAATGGTCCACGGACAGTCGGCATGTGAGTCGAGAATTGGGGAGTTGGCGAGGATTGGTGGAGGTAGAATGCTGCTTTCTGAACAAGCAGATGGAAAGTAGTGTCCTAAAACGATATAAAGCAAACAAAGGAGAACTTTACACATGAAGTGCAGTGCCAGAAACTTGCCTTAAATGCAATTTAAGTTTTGTATTAAATTTATATAAAAAGCTTCATAGCATTTTCCTATAAAAGACTTGGTGTTTTTGATATTTACCTGCATAACACTCAAAACTTATAAAAACCATACATGCACCCAAATTTTAAATTTTTTATATAAAAACATTTTCATCTCTGATCTAAACTGCATAACATTCTCAAATCTACTTACCATTAGAAAAATTTTAAGATTGATGAATTGATAAAATTTAATTAGTATTATAAAAGTTTAAGTGCTGAATGTGAATTTTATAAAGGTTTCAGTGCTACTTTTTTTTCCTTGCAAATTTTGTAATTATTATCATCTCGACATTGCAACTGCATTGCGAAAGGTTTTGTAGTTCAAATGAGAGAAGGGAGAAAAGGTTCAGAACCTGAACATGGTCTAAGACTCCATCTCCATTAATATCAGCATGAAGGCCTCCTTCAGGAAGATGAAGCTGGAATTAAAAGGATAATGAACCATCATATTACGTACAAAAATTATAGCACAACAACAAAGAAGAAATAGAAAAAATAATGTATAATGATACATCTATAAAGCACGAGCAATTTATGGCTACATTCGATGATCATCAAAATCAGGAAGTTTGGGAAATAGTATAACATAATATATAATATAACAAGTTATAATTAACATAAATGTGGCAACCTAATTGAAAAATAGAAGATAAATTTATTTTGTTTATATATTGGTACACCAATACATTGAAACATAAGATTTGAAAGCTAGCTGAGCATGGCCATCGATTTTTTTTGTTCCCAACTATCCTAAGAAAGAAGTCTACTTACCACCCAATTGTCTATGGAAAAAACGGACACTTTTGATGCTTAAAATATAAAAGTTCAGTAGCAGAGTTCGTGTCTAGTCATTCTACCGGTCACAAAATACTGAGCCTCCAAATCTACAATGAGAGGAATAAGGAATTCTTGTTAGCAATCAGTCTCAAAACAATCCTCACTTAATTCAATCGTGACAAAATAGGTCGTAACAACTTGCGTAGCTTTTTATTACATCTTCGTCTATGTTTACTGTTTGCTTAGAAATGATGCAGTGCTTCTAGTTGTGCGTTTATGTAAGAATTAAAGCCATAATCGGAGAAAATGAATGTTCTCTGCAGGTTCACTTCCCAAAAGTTAAGAGGTTATAAAGTTGGAGCATGAACCAAATGGTTTCTTTGCATTTTACTAGAGTTAGGGCTGAGTTCCCCTCCAGCAACACACACACACACACACACATACACACACACACACACACACACACACACACACACACACATATATATATATATATATATATATATATATATATATGCATACTCTTATTTGAAATAGGTGCTAAATTTTCCAAATTAAAAAGAACAATTTCTTCAGGGACAAAAATGCCTTCACGCCCACCTAGCAACAAAACGTGCACCCCATGACTGGCCACCTCATGACAACAAACTGTGCACCCCATGACTGGCCATATCAACATTAAGGGAGAGAATGATAGAGAGAGAGGTAGAGTTGTTTGTTGAGTTCAGTGGTGAAGATGAAAGATTGAGAGTGGTCGAGGGAGAGTGAGGTTGCGCTGAAGGGCTAGGGTTAATGATAGGTTGGTTTGGTTTGTTTGGGGTGGCAATTGAGGCTGGAACTAGAATTAGAGGATCGGTGGATATATGGGATGAGGATGCTATAGTGGTAGGAGAAATTGGGGTGGCAATGGAAAAACTGAGTCAATGAACTGTACATGGAAAGAGATTAAAGAGGATGACTTTGGATTGTAGCATATGTAGCCTTTGTGATTTTGGAAAAAACCAAGGAAAATACATGGCATAGTTTTTAGGCCAAGTTTGGTTGTTTTTGTGGGAGGAAGAAGAGGGTAATAAAGACAACCAAAATTAGGAGATGATTGTAGTATGGTGGAATGTAGTGTATGAGCTGAAATGGTGAGATATTGTGTGTATTCGGAGAGGGAAGTTGGTTAATTAGATGGATGGTGGTGAGGACAGCCTGAGGCCAAAAAATTTATGGTAGGTGAGCCGTTTGTAGGAGAGCTCAGATAGCTTTAAGTATGTGACGATGTTCTCATTCCACCACACCATTTTGTCGAGGGGTAAAAGGGCATGGCATTTGGAGAAAAGATTTCTAAGTGAAGTATGAAATCTGGTTGAGTTGTATTTGCCGCCATAGTCTGATTGAAGAACTTTGATGCATGTATTGAATTAGCATTCGATAAGCTTGTGGAATTGAATGAATTTGTAAAAAGTTTTAGATTTATGTTTTAAGGGAAAGAGCCATGTAAAGTGAGAGTAATCATCCACAAAGGTAACATAGAATTTGTAGCTTTTATTAGATATCATTGGGATGAGGTCCATACATTGGTATGCAAAAATTCAAAAGCTCTATAATTTATATATGAATGTTTTGAAAATGATAATATTTGATGTTTGGCTGTAATGCATGTAGAGCACGGAAGAGAATCGTTGCGGTTGCTGATGCTGAGAATATGCTGTTTTAGGAGCTCGTGGATTTCTGAACTTGGGTGCCCAAACCTGAGATGCCATGGAGGAGTGGTAAAAGAGGTAGGCGAATGCAGAATTGTTTTGATTCGAGGTGTTGCTAAAGACGAACATATGGTCTAAAGTCCACTGTGGCAGCAGCCTTTAAGGAGAGGAGTGTTGTTATGGAGATCCTTTATAGTGAATCCATATGAATCAAATGAGCTAGATTAGAAATTATCTGAGGTTAGTTTGTGATTGAACAGAAGATTTTAATGACATTGCGAGACATGAAAGGGGTGATTTAAAAGAAACTTAAGATTGGGTGCAAGGAAAATGCCATTGCCTATATTTGAAATTGGGAGGGACTGTTCACTTTCACTGATCACACTGTAATTGCCTTGGTAAGTTTCAGCAAAGGAGAGATTGCTGAGATTATTTGTAAGGTGGTTGGAGGCTACAAAATCAAGATACCAATTTGGATTGGGAGGCCCGTTGACGCATAGGGCAGTTGAGTGGTGAGGTTGCTAATTTGGGTAGCTGCGGTTGTCGTAATCCATTCGGTGCCTGCAGTTTGTGGAGGTGTGGTCATGTGATGACCCATGTTAGGTTTGTAACAACCAAACTAACATCGGATGCATCTTTCCGCAGGATCATATTGGCAGTTACGTAAAATAGCAGTTACACAAACATTCAAAGCCATTCAAATATAAGAAATAACATTTATTCAATTTAAAGTAAACAATATTCAAAATTTATTACATGACTTTCATTATACATAAAATTATAATCCCTTGAAGGGCAGTTATTTTCCCACGTCATGCCTTTAAACTATATCAACCGCCTCCAGCTGTAACTAATTTGGCATTATAAAGATAATGCCTTAGTGCACATTCTAAATACAATGGATATTGAAAATATACTTAAAACAAAGCAGAAAGTAAAAAAAAATAATAACAATTGCAAAAAAAATATAGTTTATAACCAAAAAAATAATCACAACTCCTGCAAAATAAATGTTATTTTGTCATATGCCAAATTTCAAATGGAAGAGGGATAATAGAGTAAAAATTCAAGTTTATGTTTATGTCTTGATATTATGAAGCAATGTTAGCAGTTTTGATGGGCAAAGCCAGAACCATGAGGCTGGGTTTATAAAAATGTAATTAAGCATGTCTTTCACCTATGCCCCCTTAAAAGCTCCAGATGGCACCTTCACTTGGGCTTCTCTCAAGGCTCCAGATGGCAACCTTCACCTGGGCCCCCTTTAAAGGCTCAAGATGGAATCATATATGCAGTTAAGCATGACCTTCACCTGGGCCCCCTCAAAGGCTCCAGATGACACCCTTATAACTCCTGATGGACTAGCCCCATCCCTAACTTAATTCAACCTCCATTTTGAAACCCTTTGCAACATTCACAATATACATAAATATTATTTTATCTCTCTTACATGACTAGCAGTAAGAGTAAAACATTAAATAACAATATAAACAGGTTCAAAACGATGCTGAAGCAGCAAAAAGATAGAAAGCATAAACTTAATATCTAATGTACCATTCGTGTTTGACTTAACTAGATGAATCACTCATAACTTGATGTATCTGCAAAAATTATAATTGAGATTTTATTAAACTATGAAACTATCTATTTACAAGTTTAGAACTAGTATTCGTGTTGCCAAGTTTGTCTTTAGTTGGTTACTTAAATCTATATCTCATAAGAGTAGATTATACAATGAGAATGTCTAATTCATATCTCTAATTTATTATAGTTAAACTAAAATCATACTTTATTAAACTTAAAGAACTTAGGCAACCTTATCTGAAAGAATTGTATTACAGAGTTGGAGAAAAGAAGAGTCTAATTGAATTGCTAATATTTTTACTAAACCCCTCTTTATCAATACCGAACCCTTCTATTATGTTAGGGCAGTACAACATGCTTCATTCAAGTAAAATATCCAAATTTCTTGAGTTATTATTTATGATCTAAATTGGTATGAACTCAAAGGCTTAGTGTACATTAAAGTATAAGTTAGGATAGGAGGATTATTAATTTGATAATATTCAAAAGAAGTTATAATTGACTCCATTAAATGACATAGATCCAGAAACCCTTATTTTTATTAAGAATTTATCAAATAGCTGATTTTGACTGATTAGGTCTTTTCTAATATTGGCTAGTCAGACCTAATTATTATACTGCAATTTAGATCTTAAATCCCAATAATACTAATATGAAAGACTAAATTCACGAGCAGTTCTTCATAATACTAATATCTAAAATTTATCATAATAATCAAAAGAACAATTTTCATTAAAAAGTTTAAACAAAATAATGAGGCAAAATGAACTAGTGGGCCAAAGCAAAAACCCTAACTATTAATTTTGATTATTATTATCATTATTATTATTATGGTTTATTATATATATATATATATACACACGTATTCTATCCCTTCTTACTTTATCGAACAGAAGAGGCTTACCTTACTATCGAGTGGAAGGGTCGAGCGACGCGCAGAGAGGAATCGGCGCTGGAAGAGGTCGAGCGGAAGGAGGAATCGGCGCAGAGACGGGAGGGTCGGATCGAGTCGACTGCGCTCCTATCTGCGTCCTTCCGTCGGTCGCAGGCAAGGATCCCTGTTACTCGCTCGTTGCTATGCTTCCGTCGGATGCGGTCGTCCATGCGGTAGGGGGTCGAATGACTGAGAGGAGAGGAGTTTTGCTTGAGTGGTGAGTCTTCCGTCTCTGTCTGATGTAATCGTCTTTGGGATCCCGTGCAATCGGACAATTTCCTTAATATATATCCTGGCGAGCTTCTCTACTGGATCCGTCTGCCTTATTGGGAGAAAATGTGCAGATTTTGTAAGCCTGTCAATGACCACCCATATGGTATCTGCTCCTAATTTGCTTCGGGGTAAACTTACTATAAAATCTATGGCAATATCAATCCATTTCCATTTCGGGATCGGTAGTGGTTGCAAGGGTCCTTCGGGCCTCTGATGTTCTGCTTTTACCAAATTACAAGAATTGCAACATGCCGCAAATTCTCCTACATCCCTCTTTAGTCCTAACCACCAATATATTCTTTTCAAATCATGGTACATTATGGAATTTCCTGGATGAATAGTATAACCAGAACAGTGCGCTTCTTGTAATATTGTCATTTTTAATTCCTTATCCTCTGGTACCCATAATCGAGTCCCGTGGTAAATATAACCATCATTTTCCTGAAAATCTTTATTCATCCCCTCCAAAATAATTTTCTTTATCTTTAGATTCTCTGTGTCCTTTCCTTGAGACAATTTTATGCGCTGTTCCAACATTGGCTCTGTAGCTTCTGTAACTCTTGCAGCCAGAAGGGCATTCAACTGGCTCGTAGTTACAAATTCTATTTCTAGTTTATTTAGTTCATTAACTAGATACTTGTTGATAGTGATTGTGCTGAGTGTGCCGAGTGTACTGACTGATTTTCTGCTCAGTGCGTCAGCTACGACATTTGCCTTGCCGGGGTGATATTGAATATCTAAGTCGTAATCACTAATGAGTTATAGCCATCGCCTCTGCCGACAGTTTAATTCTCTCTGAGTGAAAATGTATTTGAGGCTTTGGCGATCTGTAAAAATTTCGCATTTTATTCCATACAAGTAGTGCCTCCAGATTTTGAGAGCAAAGACTACTGCTGTCAATTTTAAGTCATGCACAGGATAGTTCTTTTCGTGCACATTTAGCTGACGTTAGGCATAAACAAATACTCTTCCATTTTGCATTAAGACACATCCAAGTCCTACCTTAGACGCGTTGGTAAAAACTTGGTAGTCCATCCCTTCTTGAGGTAAAGTAAGAACAGGAGCAGTCGTGGGGGCATGCTTTAGTTTCTGAAAGGATTCTTCACATTCTGAGCTCCAAACAAAGGGTACGATCTTCTGTGTTAATTTGGTAAGTGGAGCTGAAATTTGAGAAAACCCTTGCACAAACTTTCGATAGTAACCAACGAGACCTAGAAAGCTTCTGATTTCTGTTACAGATGTAGGTTGCGCCCATTCTTGAATGACAAGTATTTTCGTTTGATCCACCTGGATTCCTTCGGCACTTACCACATGCCCTAGAAAAGCTACAGAATTCAACTAGATCTCACATTTGGAGAATTTTGCATATAGTGCATTAGATCTCAGGGTCTCAAGGACTGGTCACAAATGAACTTCGTGATCTTCTTCACTCTTAGAATATATTAGGATGTCGTCGATGAAGACGATCACAAATTTATCCAGGTGAGGCTTTAAGACCCTTTGCATCATGTCCATGAATAACGATGGAGCGTTTGTTAGCCCAAATAATATTACTAGGAATTCATAATGTCCGTATCTCGTTCGAAATGTTGTCTTTGGAATGTCCTCATCTTTTATTCTCACGTGGTGGTATCCGGATCGAAGGTCAATTTTAGAAAATACTACTGCTCTAACGAGTTGATCGAACAAGTCAACGATGCGAGAAAGAGGATATCGATTCTTGATTGTGACTTTGTTCAATTCTCGATAATTAATACACATCCTCATGGTATCATCTTTCTTCTTGACAAACAACACAGGAGCTCCCCATAGTGACATGCTAGAGCGAATGAGGCCCTTGCTGAGCAACTCTTTTGATTAATTGTCCAGCTCTTATAGCTCATTGGGAGCCATTCTGTAGGGTACTTTTGATATTGGTAGCGTTCCAAGAATTATATCAATAGAGAAATCTACTTCCCGCACAGAAGGTATTCCTGGCAATTCTTCGGAAAACACATCTGAAAATTCTCTTGCAACTCTTGTCTCATCTAAAGTAGTAGCTCCCTTCTCATTTCCCATCATTATCACTAGATAAGCTTCACAGCCTTTCTGTATCAATTTGGTTGCCTGTAAGGCATTGATGAGTGATGTGGTGGTGCTTGGCCTTCCTACAAATGCCACTGGTCTCCCTGATTTCCTGAGGGTGACCTTTTTACGTTGACAGTCAATCACAGCTTGATGGCGGGTTAGCCAGTTCATCCCCAAGATAATATCAAAATTTGTAATGGAAAGGACTACTAAGGTGGCCTCAAATGCTTCACCACTAATTGGAATATCACACTCACAAAATTTTCCCGCTCTTATGATGGCACAGGATGGTAATCCCACAGTTAGTTTCTCTTTGAACTCAAGGCATAACAATTGTAACTTTCCAGCGAATGACTCAGAAATAAACGAGTGGCTTGCACCCGTATCAAATAGAGTTATACACTGGTGATCAGAAAAATGTAAGGTACATAATATTTAACGACATGATAATGATATCTTCCGAAAATAATTTATTGAGCAAGCAATAAGAAATACCTGTCACAACATTGTGGTCATCCGGAGCCATAATTGGAGTTAGAGTGTAAACCCTTGCAGTGGCGGAAGGTCCCGTAGCGGGTCCCTTCTTCGAGTTGGCGTAGCGGCGGGGGTAGGTGCTTGGGCATGCCTGTCCCCTGGGGCTGATGCACGAGTAATAAGAATATCCCCATCAATGGTTCTGACGGCTCTGCAGACTCGATAATTATGACCTGGTCGACCACATCGGTAGCACTTGTTGCTGATGTGATAACATCTGCCGTTGTAGTGTGGTCGCTGACAATCTGAGTTTGTCTTTTCCCTAGTTGATTTTGTCGTGATCTGGTACACCCTAGCTTGGTTAGCGGATCGAGACCTTTTGAAAGTCTCTCAAGAGTCCGGGGAGGAATGTTGTCTTTTCCCTTAGCGTTCAGCTATCCGTTGCTCGTTGTATTCCAGCATAGTTGCACAGTCAAACAGCTCCGCAAAGTTGGTGTGCCAGAATGGTATTAAGCTAGTCCGAATTGAGTCTCTTAACCCATCCAGAAATCGGCTGCACCAGGAGGCTTCAGTGTCTACCAGCTTGTGGGCGTAACGGGATAACTTGGTGAACTCGATTTCATAAGCCGCTATACTCCTTTCCCCTTGACTTAATAGGATAAATTGATCCTCTAAGATCTTTCGAGCAGAGAGGGGTATATACCGAGCTCTAAATACCTCGGCAAATTCTTCCCAGTTGATGTCTTCCAAGTCCAGCCCAGCAAATTTGGTCCTGTAGGTGACCATCCACCACCGTTCTGCTTCCCCTTTAAACAGGCTTTTGGCCAGCCTTACTGCATCGGTGGCCGGGCACCTCATATTTTCAAGCTTGCCCTCTACCTCCTGAATTCAATCTTCCGCCTCCATTGGGCGGGCAGTCCCATCATAAGACGGCAGTTTCAGCTTCATGAAAGCGTTTAAGGCTTCATTAGTTTTATGCTGATGCTCTGAGTGAGGTGCAGACATAAACCTAGGCGCATAAACAGCGATGTCATTTTGTTTGGCTAAGATCTGTGCCATCATCTCTAATAGCCTTTCTATTTTATTTTTCGATGGTCCCTGAGGTAGAGAGACCTTCATTGGAGTCTCTGCAGGTAATTCTGGATAGTACTCTTCCGGATTCATCTATAAGGAGGTGATTGCGATAAATAAAGATTTGAATGCATTATTTAGAGAGAACTAATATTTTATGTAAAAGAAGTTAACAGAAATAAAGATACAATTATTTTGTTATACAAAATTTCATTCTTAAGATAATAGTATTCTAAATTTCAACCCAAAGTTTCCTATACTTATTGATTATTTTTTTTTTCTTAGAAGTTGAGGCTGCATTCTCTGTTTGATGCATCTTCCTTTCAACCTCTGAAATGTGTTCTTCATGCTCTTCTTCCTTCTCCAGAGTAAATTCGGCTAACTTAGGAAGCACCAACCTTATTATCTCCTTCAATTCTTGCACCTTGTTTTGGAGGCTAGAAAATTTCTCATAGAAAACACACATTAACCTTGTCAGGTTCTCACCACGTGCCTCCTCCTTGTCCTCCAATTCTCGAATCTGATCTTCAAGAGTAGGGAGGCTGAAATTAAGCTCACGGATGTTCACCTGCTAAGACCCTTCTTGGCTTAAGTCAGTATCCGAGTGTTCCGCCGAATGATTAGGGGAATTCATCTGTTAAAGATCCAAACTTATAATTTGTTGAATAATGACCTTATTATGTAACTAGTTTTTTTACAAAATGTTACCCTAATAATAGCCTCATCGTGTCACTAGTTTTCTATAAGATGTTTTGTTCTTACCACAGTCTTATTATGTCGCTAATTTTCTACCAAGTATTTCGTTCTGGTCTATTTTTAAATTGAATGATTTCTCAATTATGGTCTTTATGTCAATTATTATTTTACTCCAACACTTCCAATCCTGCTCTGATATCAACTGTGATGACTCATGTTAGGTTTGTAACAACCAAACTAACATCGAATGCATCTTTCTGCAGGATCATATTGGCAGTTAGGTAAAATAACAGTTACACAAACATTCAAAGACATTCAAATATAAGAAATAACATTTATTCAATTTAAAATAAATAATATTCATAATTTATCACATAACTTTCATTATACATAAAATTATTATCCCTTGAAGGGGCAGTTATTTTCCCGCGTCATACCTTTAAACTATATCAACCGCCTCCAGCTGTAATTGATCTGACATTATAAAGATAATACTAGTGCATATTCTAAATACAATGGATATTAAAAATATACTTAAAATAAAGCAAAAAGCAAAACAAAAATAATAACAATTGCAAGAAAAATATAATTTATAGCCAAAAAGATAATCACAACTCATGCAAAATAAATGTCATTTTGTCATATGCCAAATTTCAAATGGAAGAGGGATAATAGCGTAAAATTTCATGTTTATGTTTATATCTTGATATTATGAAGCAATGTAAGCAGTTCTGATGGGCAAAGCCAGAACCATGAGGCTGGGTTCATAAAAATGCAATTAAGCATGTTCTTCACCTGGGCCCCCTTAAAGGCTCCAGATGGCACCTTCACTTGGGCCTCTCTCAAGGCTCCAGATGACAACCTTCACCTGGGCCCCCTTTAAAGGCTCCAGATGGAATCAGATATGCAGTTAAGCATGACCTTCACCTGGGCCCCCTCAAAGGCTCCAGATGACACTCTTATAACTCCTGATGGACTAGCCCCATCCCTAACTTAATTCAACCTCCATTTTGAAACCCTTTTCAACATTCACAATATACATAAATATTATTTTATCTCTCTTACATGACTAGCAGTAAGAGTAAAACATTAAATAACAATATAAACAGGTTCAAAACGATGCTGAAGCAGCAAAAAGATAGAAAGCATAAACTTAATATCTAATGTACCATTCGTGTTTGACTTAACTAGATGAATCACTCACAACTTGATGTATCTGCAAAAATTATAATTGAGATTTTATTAAACTATGAAACTATCTATTTACAAGTTTAGAACTAGTATTCGTGTTGCCAAGTTTGTCTTTAGTTGGTTACTTAAATCTATATCTCATAAGAGTAGATTATACAATGAGAATGTCTAATTCATATCTCTAATTTATTATAGTTAAACTAAAATCATACTTTATTAAACTTAAAGAACTTAGGCAACCTTATCTGAAAGAATTGTATTACAGAGTTGGAGAAAAGAAGAGTCTAATTGAATTGCTAATATTTTTACTAAACCCCTCTTTATCAATACCGAACCCTTCTATTATGTTAGGGCAGTACAACATGCTTCATTCAAGTAAGATATCCAAATTTCTTGAGTTATTATTTATGATCTAAATTGGTATGAACTCAAAGGCTTACTGTACATTAAAGTATAAGTTAGGATAGGAGGATTATTAATTTGATAATATTCAAAAGAAGTTACAATTGACTCCATTAAATGACATAGATCCAATAACCCTTATTTTTATTAAGAATTTATCAAATAGTTGATTTTGACTGATTAGGTCTTTTCCTAATGTTGGCTAGTCAGACCTAATTATTATACTGCATTTTAGATCTTAAATCCCAAAAATACTAATATGAAGTACTGAAATCACAGGCAGTTCTTCATAATAATACTAATAACTAAAATTTATCATAATAATCAAAAGAACAATTTTCATTAAAAAGTTTAAACAAAATAATGAGGCAAAATGAACTAGTGGGCCAAAGCAAAAACCCTAACTATTAATTTTGAATATTATTATTATTATTATATTATTATCATTATTACTATTATGGTTTATTATATATACACACACACACACGTATTCCATCCCTTCTTACTTTATCGAACAGAAGAGGCTTACCTTACTATCGAGCGGAAGGGTCGAGCGACGCGCAGAGAGGAATCGGCGCTGGAAGAGGTCGAGCGGAAGGAGGAATCGGCGCAGAGACGGGAGGGTCGGATCGAGTCGACTGCGCTCCTGTCTGCATCCTTCCGTCGGTCGCAGGCAAGGATCCCTGTTAGTCGCTCGCTTGCTATGCTTCCGTCGGATGCGATAGGGGGTCGAATGACTGAGAGGAGAGGAGTTTTGCTTGAGTGGTGAGAGTCTTCCATCTCCTCCAGATTAAATACGACGTGCGTATGTAACGCACGTCCGATTTATTCGGCTCATTAGCAGCAGGTTACGGTAATACTCTTAATTACCTTAAGCATTCCTTCCTAAAACAACGATGATTTATTTGTTTTCAGTTTCAGCTGATTTTATTTTCCTTGAATGTGAGTTTAAATGAGGAAGTTACGCTTTATGCGTTAATGACGGGCCTTAATTTCAATTTCAGCTTTAAACGAATTTTAAAACTTTCTAAATTAAGGATTGAAACTGAAAAAATCAAATTTTAGCGGAAGTTTTAACAGAAAACTGAAATTTGCGGGAGAATTTAACGAATTTGAATATTGCGGAAGCTTAATTCTTATCTTATAAATGACCTAGGGTCATTACAGGTCGGGAGCTCAAGGCAAACCTGACATTCAACTTGGACGGGTCAGGAGAGTCACTGATTTGATTGCATTCCTCTGTGCAACTGAGGAAACTGGCTACGTCCTCATCCGTATCTCCCTTTGCCTCTGAATTTATTGGAAAATAGGAGCATGTTCTTTGTGCATTGGTGTGGGTGCACCAGGAGGGTGCATGTGAGATGCCCCGATGCCGGATCAGTGGGAACTGTCCCGGCATTCAGGTGTTCACATACCGCAGGATCATATTAAATAATTTAAGAGAAAAGGAAATATACATTCAAAAGCCAAGAGATATTTCTCATTCATTTAACATTTCATATTACAAAAATTTCCAACATTCATTTTTACAAAGTTCATAAAAGATGAACTGAAACAAAAGGAAAAATAAAAATAAAAGTAAAAGTAGAGTAGAGCCATAGTTCCATCGGCAATTTGATAATTTAAGTTTTAAAGTTCTTGTTCAAGCTCTTTCAGAAGTACCTGATCTGGTATTGTACAGAAAATAATATTGAGATTGAAATTCTCAATAATTAGAGAATACTCTGAATACCACAGTAAACAAAATAAAATTACATTTTATAATAGCAGAGATACGGTTAGTAGATAAAATGATGTAATAAAATGCAGAAAGAATAAGTTAATACTGCAAACTGAATAAAATTTTCTTGCAACAAGTATTACTATCACAAATATGTTAGTTAGTTGATGTCTTTTTTCCAACAACCACTACGAATATTACTGATGTCATTTTTCCAGTAACAACTATGAATAAAATGATGTTGGTTACTTGATATATTTTTTCCAATAACCAACCACAATGTTACTGATATCATTTTTCCAGTAACAACCACGAATAAAAAGATTTTGGTTACTTGATGTTTTTTTTTTCATTTAACCAATCACAAATATTACTAATGTCAATATGCATCTGGCTCAAAGCGAAGTTAAGCAGCAACAAAGTGCAAGAAAAACTAATATATGTCATGTATTGGGTACCTTTGTTCTTTAAGATCTAAAATTTGACAGTTCGATTTTAGATCTGCATTTAGATTTGGATATTTTCAATTAACTTAGGCAATATTATTAGGAGTAATTATTATCTTTTTTTACATTCTATTTTTCTTTCGCTTTTATATTAGGTTAGTTTTATTATTATCTTTATTTAATGATAATAATAATTATATATGAAAGTAAAAGACAATGAAAATTACTAAAACTAAATTGCAGAAAGTAATAATAATAATAATAAAACGTTAGAATGAAAAATGACTGAATGAAGATAATAGATATTTTATAACATATGCACTGTTTATCATTATTGATTAATGATAATAATATTAATGTGATGACATATCTTATCTTCATAAAAATTATTAAGTATATAAAATAATAAATAGCAAAATAATTTATCCTCTTGTTTTCTCCCTTTTTCTTCTTCTCAATTTCCTCATCTTTTCCTTCTCATCTCACCTTGGTAGAGTTGCCGTAAAAAGGAGGGAGGCCGAACGTAGTTGAGGAAAGCCGGAGGGATTGCCGAAGTGGGGAGGTCGGAGAGGGGGTTAGCTGATTTGGAGGGTCCGAATGGGGTGGTCGAGGAGGTTACCGGGCCTGGTGGTTGGCTGGGAGAGGGGGCTGGCAGCAGGGAGAGGAGGATGACAGTAGGGGGCTGGCAGCAGGGGGCTGGTAGCAGGGTGAGGAGGGCTGTGGCTTGTGGGGAAGGTGAGGCAATGGGGGGGGGGAGAGGGAAGGTCGGTTCTAGGTGGGGCCCTCCTGGCGGATCCTTCCGCCTCCTGAGCGATCAAGAATCGAAGGGGGGGTGGAAGAAAATTCCTCGAGGAAATTTTAAAAATTTACTTAAAGCTGAATTTTTCATATTTTTCCGTCGTTTGGAGTCCAAAAATAACGAAACTTGACACCGAGGTGTGTTACGATGTAACAAACACCCTCGCGCCATTTTTTTTTTGATTTAGAGCAATATTTTATTTTTAATTAATTTATGAAGTTTTAAACTTCGAAAATTAATTGAGATCAATATGGCGCTCATAAATTTATGAAACTTCATAAATAGCTTTTAAATAATATTCTTAACATAATGACACAAAAATCAATGAATTTAAATATGTATTTTAATGTTTTTAATTTATTGAATTTAAAAAGCTCAAAAAAATAAAACGAGAGTTTCTGCTATCCGAATTTCTCCCAAATTATGACTATTTGATCTAAAATTTATTCTCATCTAAAGGTAATTTTATTTGCCATAATTTGAAATTCCCTAGGATCCTGATGTTAGAGTCAGGATTTTGACATAATTTGCAAAATAATGACATTGGGTCATTACAGTGCACCAAGAGAAAGAATTGGCAGTGGTGTTGGGAGCTGTTTAGATTGATTATGAACTGATGGCTGAATTTGGTAGAGATTGGAATCAATAACTGAGAATGTCTTGATATCTTGATCAAGAATTGGTATTGATAGTCGACTTCTTGGTGATGGTGGAGTTATGTTGTTGGGAAATCTAGCGAGAGTCTAGTGGAGAAGAGGCTCTCGAAAGAGACGAGGAAAGATAAAGGATGTCTGAGAGTTCTTGAGAGGATGCTGAGTTCTTCGAGCAATTTGTTTTGATTTTAGTTGTCACCGGAGAGTTCTTGGCTAGGGGAGAGGATCGATCTTCTGTTCTGATACCATGAAGAGAGTTAAAAGAGGAAAGAAATATAGGAAAGTAGTAGGAGATCAAAAGTTAATACAATTGGTTTACATATACAACATATATATAGACTATAGTAGTAAGTATCGGATGACTGATGGGCCGTAGATGTCGAACGGCTGCTGCTGTGTTATTACAATGCATAACCACTTAAGATTTAGAGCATCTGCACATGACTGATAAGTAAACAAATGCATGACATAATTATGCACTTAGTCAACTCTCAATTAAATTTACAGTGATAGAAGAACTTTAATTATGTTGGAGGCTACAATTCTTGGAGAACCCAAAGTTTAGATTTACTTGGGCTAGCCATATATTAAAATACTTGGGATATTTAGTTTATTGGGATTTACATTGTTCAAAAAGACTAAACAAGACTTGTGGTCCTGCCTTAATAGATATGGTGGCCTATAACATATATTTGATTTGATTGTAAATTATGATAATTCTAGAATCTTTAAGTCTAATAAAATCAAAATAAATGTGGCTTAAAAATCATCATGATCTTCACAATTAATAAAAGTCAAAATTTTATAAAATTAAGAATACTATTTTAGAATCATTAGATCTACTAGAATTTAACCAATAATAAATAATGTACAACTTAGATATAGAATCCCCTAGATTAACTAGGAATAAAAAAAACCTTTAGGATTGTTTAGTTTGAGATAAATAAATTTTCTATAGTAAAATTTTTACGATGTAAGAAATATTTTTATTGTAAATAATTACTTTGTGTGTATTTGGATTGAAGTAACAATATTATGAATTTTAACTTCATGTTTGTCTTGGAGAATTTGGTTTACATTCAAACCTTAAAAAGGAAAAGAAAACAAAGTTGAGAAGCCCATCCATGTCGCAACCAACAAACGTGGTGAGGCCTATCCTAGGTCAACAAGGTTTGACAAGAGATGGCAAAGTTTGGTGATAATTTAATGAGGGCCAATGAAGGAAGGGGAGGTAAGTCTAGTATTTTATCAAAAACCAATAATAAGAAAAGATGGCTCAACCACAGAGGGAAAGGATCAACAAATGGTCAAAAAAACTATTAACATGATCACGAGGTACAATTTTTTGTGGCTCATTAAGTGTGCGATTTACAACCAGTCAATTTGGGCGTTATCCAAATTTCAAAAGAAGAGAGTGGGAGATTTGAATATTTCAGAAATTTTACTCATCTCAAAATTATCTCATTACAAACACAAGTATTATACAATTACTATTTATTACATATATTATTATTATTTTAATATATGCACACACACAGATATATATAGTGATAATATAATGTCATGTTATTCATGTTCACATTGTCATATGCAAAAGAAGACAATTACTTGCAAGCTTGAGGATTTAGTGCTGCAAAAGTGTTGTGGTTATTTAATTTGTTATTAATTCATTAGTGCAAGTTGATTGTGATAGATGATTTCCTTCTCTTTATTTTCTTTGATTGCTATTATATTATCACTATTATTATCATACCTTCTCATAATACGGACTATGATACTCAAACTTCCCATTATTAGAAGCATACCCTCAAGTCTGAATTGTTTTACAAATTGGCACCTTATCGCAATATATGCGAACAATATAATGCATATGCTAAATAAAAAACAGTTGAAAAAGCAAGTCAGAGTAGATTAGTGATTAATTAATTAATTATATAATTTTAGGAGTAAGTCATTAAAATTACAAAATAGCTAATCGGTATTTCAAAATGTGATTTTATTTAAGGCGACCAATTAATTAGTTAAATAAATATTTATTTGTGGCTAAATTTTATAATAATATATGATTTAAGGTTTTCTTTATAAAATAATAATTTATTTTTTAAATTGCACCTCAAAAATTCGACAACAAAAACATGTTTTGATTTCTATGTGATTTATAGATGCAAGTTCAACTTAATAATGAGGCCCCAAAAATAATGTCCCTAAACCCAAATTAATTAGTTTAAGAATTTTAAAGCTAAGATTTATTTTAGACTACTAAATATTAAATCAATAAATTTCAAATTATGATTTAATTTAAGACTCCCAATGAATTCATTAATTTAATTATATAAACAATTAAATTTGATTACAAAATACATTTTTGAATTTTTCTACATAAATTTATAATTAATTGATGAAAAGTTTTAGAAACTACACCGTAAAGTATTGGTAATAAAACATGTTTAGTTTTATGATGATTTATTGATGTTATTTCAACATCATAACAAACCCCAAAATTATGTCAATAATATTTCCAGAATCTAAATCAAAAATAAAATTAGAGGTTCACCTTTAGCTTAATCAAAGGGCATAAAGCACAAAATTCTTCAAATTAATTTCCCAGATGGACCAACTTTCAATGTAACATAGGTTTTCATTTGTTTTGATAGAATTTCTCCAAAGGTTTTAAGAGCACTTGGCTGTCTTTAGTGGGAAAGGGGCTCTAATATTTTTAAGGACAAAAACAACGTATATAGTTCAACCAGGGCACGAGGCACTGAGCGCTACTTTATCCATAGGCATAAAGAAGGAGGCTCTCAATTGCAATCAGAGCAACGGCAGCAGGAATCTCAGTTTGGGGCTTGATGCACGAGGCGCAAAGGGGCTTGTCTAAGTTGATGATTAGCGAAATCAAATCGCAAGCGTCGAGCAATTGGTTAATCAAGGAAAGACCTATTCTCCTTTTCTTACACACCCATGAGGGATGTTTAAACCCGTTGATAGGGAGGAATTGAAGTTCTTATGTATGCAAAACAGAGCTCTAAAGTTCAATTCAGAATGAGAGACCCATATGCATCACGTACTACAAGGAAATTGGCATTTGATTAAAGGTTTGATCTGTGGACTAAAAGAAGAGTAGACCCCAATTGTTGACTGGAAAATTGGAGCATCATTGAGGGCTCGTGGTTCTCAACTTGTGATCATTGGAACACTATGCTTGGAGTTTTGACCAAATGTGGGGAACAACTGACATGAGAATCAAAGTTTTTTGATCATTTAGCATAGCACCTAGCATGGCACTAGAATAGCACATAATCCACAAATTTATCAAAAGAAGTAATACGTTACAAGGTAATAACTATGTGATCTCAATTGTAGTGTTATACATTTAGGCTAATCATGCACAATTAATTAATTGAAACAATAATTTTCGTTAATAGCAATAATGACAATACAAATACATGAGCGACTTACAACTCTGACAATGCACTAACCCTTTTCCATGGAATTTAAAATGTCAATATGACTGGCAAATTTGTTAAATATAAAAATTGAATATGTTGAGCTTCTAGTTGAATTGTACATACTAAATTTTGGTATCTCTTTTAATAAAATGTTTAGAAGAACTCAAGTTCATCAGTTACCTTGCACCATGACTCTAGAGTAAGTTATATGAACAAAGATTGAGATGTGATTTTTTTGGTTTTCGAAATGTGCAATTGCCTAGCTTTGTATTAGGAGATGCTGATGGACAAAGACATCTCTGATGGAGCATTACTCACTTGCCTTTCTTAAGAGATTCAAGCTGGGAGCGATTCAAGCTGGGAGCTCCCTACGGGACATGCTCCCTTTGATAAGATTACAGAGTTGATATACACGAGAGACCTTTTACATTAAAGTGGATAGCTAACAGTCTTAGCTATAAATGCTGAAGTACTATCCAGTTGACAGCTAATAGTGTAAATAGTCAAGCTCCTTAGATATTGCTTCACTTTGATGACTATGGAGTCATGACTCATCTTTGAAGAACCCATTAGAGGATTAAGTGAATATTACTAGCTAGTTACATTTAACAACACACCATGCAGTGCTCACACAAGCAGAAGTCTAATATGAAATTAATGTATCATTGTTTTATTATAGTCAGCTACCTCTGATATTTGAGAAATCATAAAGAGCTAAGACAATAGTCAAACACACTAGATTGCTCCACATAAAATTGAAATTACCCAATCAGGAATTCTAGATTTTTTAGGCCTGCCACTGCAAAACACCAAGTTATGACTTGTTTTAGCACTTGGCTATGACAAATTAGAACAGAGAAGCGTACATATACTCGCTGAGCCTTTATTTGATGTTAGTACATTATGGACTAATTCGAAGAGAGATTGGGGAGAAGTCAAAGTCATCGCTATTGTGTCCCTATATACTTGGTTAAGCGCATTGTATCAAAATGTACATGCATCTGATTTGCACAACCATTAAGCATCGATTACATTTTTTTTTTAAGGCACCGATTTACATATGATTCTGAGTATTTGGGCTTTGCATATATCACTAAGACTCATTCCATTTGGCTTAAGTTCTGTGAGCCTATGTTTCCGATTGTATTCATTGTTAATGGGCACATTATTATTGTCCTCCCTTGAATAAATAGAGCTTTCTACCCCCTCTCAAATTTGATGGTTAGCCTAATAGTAAGTGGGCAGTTTCATTAGCTCCATATGTCCTAGCATAGATAAATCACAAATTTAAGCAGGCCAGCACGATCTTTAGCTGATAACATTAGGATCTGGAAGCTCTATGGTACTATTACAGAGGTGAACAACCATTAAACAGATAAAGGGTCTTTTTAGTGATGCAACTTGTCAAAGCTACAACTACTAAAACTAAAATTAAGTTCACATGTTTCTCTTTGCTCCCTATTAGATGATTGGTTGCTTTTTAACTTCCTTTAAACCATCTACTAGCATGTTGTTGACTTCAGTCAGTGAGAGGAATAAACCTTTTTTGTTATCCAGAGCCTACAATTTGCCTACACATACTATCTTATTAGTAACAAACCAAGAAAGCTATGCCAGTATGTCATGATCGTGATCTTGAAAGAATATAATCCTTTCAGAATAGTTACACATCACACACGTATTCCTCAAGATGGTTTTCCAGGGATTCCTAGACTGACTTTCAACACTTGGAATCCCTTCCCCTTAGAGTTTTGTTTGAAGGTCGCACTTATGACTTGGGCTTTCCTTCTTTGCAGAAAGACAGGAACCTGTTTTTAATGCTGGCATTGAACAGTTATATCTATCTTGTAAGAGATATTTTTCTTTGCTCTAAGAGATTAGCGTTACTATTTACCATCAGAAAGTTAGATGATCAAATTACATTTGGTATCCTTACACAACATTTTGTGTTCAAGCGCATTTGATAAAGCACCACGCAAAAATAAAAACGAAACTATATAAAATTCACTGCACCAAGTCATGAGTGCATTAAGTTTCATTTATTATATTTGATCAATTATACATTTATTTTTAACAAGCAATAGTACCTTTTTACACAGATATTGGTACTTCCTCATATCCTGGAGAACTTAGATTGATCCCCATAAGCCATCAAAGGTTCTCCCAGATATAAGATGAGTTTTGACCTAGAGCTATTAGATCACCCTTTTTCAACAATTAAGGCTGGCAAATGTACCCATCCTTGTTTTATCCTCTTTTCTTCTAATTATAATGTACGTTATATGTAGATTTATTACTGCTAATAGGGCCCAGAGCATCTGAATTCATACAGTTCCCGATGGCTGAATTCTCATTACAACAATTGCAGATTCTGCGCATGATATTAAAGGTGGATCATTATATAATTCCATTAATTTCAGTAGGATCCTCTTAATCTAATCATATATTCAGTTGTTAGAAAGGCTTTTGATTAGTTTGAATAAAGATACAGTGGCCATACAGCTTTTGATTAGTTTGAATAAAGATACAGTGGCCATACAACCATTACTATGGATCAAAGTCAAAGCCGCCACTAAGAGCAATCACACCACCAGCGACATATTGGTCATTTCTTCCAATCAATCAAGTTGAACTTAAGTAGTAGGTTCTTCCATTACGAGGGATAATTATATTGAAATTTCCTTTGTAGATGATCTTAGTTAATCTACTAATGTTTCCAAATTTTTTTCCATGTGTTTTCTATACATATTAGATCTTGTTATCTTTTATTTTTATAGGTTTGAGATTTGCTTGCTTTATTATGGTATCTCGTATGTAGCCAGTGATGAGATGATTTTAAGAGTTCTCTATAAATTCGTACAACCATTATGTAATTTCATCCTAGCTTTCAGCATGCATTAGCTTTTCACAATGTTCCAATTCTAGACGAAAATATGAGATCCATTATATAAAGACACATAAATTTGGCTATAAAATGCATCAGGGATTGAGTTTGACACTACTGTGGATGCAAGGATTCAAGTCAACTTCCTATCTTATATAGATGGCTAAAGTAAATCTAGATTTCAGTCTTACGATCATGGGGATTCATCATTGCAACTTCATAACTCCATTTAGAGGTAATAGCTAAAGCTAAAATGTTGCATTATAAGCTTATTTTTTTGTATAACATATACTGAGGCACATATTAAAGCAAAATTCTTAAGTTGAGAAACTTGAGGAAACATTATCTTTTTGAATGGGTGATTCACCCCTTCAACAAACATAGGTTGCACACACGAGACCATCATCTTATCACAACCTTCCAAAAAAGGTTAAGTTGAGCTAAGCATATTAACTCAGCTGCTATATGTAGTATCTTTTGTCTTTACTTGTCTACCTCTCTATCTTTCAATTTGCAATATATATGCATTTTCTCATATTTTGTTCTTCTCAACTCATATTTATATGTAAACAACTACAATTATGGCATCTATTTGAAAGTTTTCATGGTTGTCCTCTAAGTATGTTTTGTATTCGCAATTATCTCACTAACTTAGGGAGATCTGACATCCCACAGATTCCATGATAAGTTTTATATAGAAACTACTCCTTTGCTCTCAATTTACAATAGTTTATCATAAAATGAGCCTTATTAAATTTCTCTACAACAAAAAATAGCAACTGAAAACACAAGTACTTTGTAAATTTCAGCACAGCTGACAAGCAATATTAATATTTTTCACGTATGTTTTGGTAAATCATCTTTATGCTGATACTTCTTGTTCATGAATACCTTGTACTAAATTTTGATAAGCTTTTTATTACAAATTTAAAAATGATCTCCTATTATTTTCTTCAAAATGGCACAAATCTATGGCCTTCTAGCCCTTTTGTTTAACCTATCCTCTATTCACAATACCTAGAGTAGAATTAGAAGGTTCTTCTCATGATTCCCTTTTGCATATTTCCTCACTATAAATCAAGTTTAGCGTTCTACTTGGTCCTCACAGCTGCTGATGTTAACCATTTTTTGGTAGGAATGACAACAATATTATCACCTTAACCTCATCATCAATGTGATATTCACATATTCCAACTGACTCGTGACTATATTGAATTCAATGATTTGGGCCTTCATAGGAAGTTCTTTAAAATTCAGACAAAAAAATGGCACATTAGATACACTCTATTGGAGCAAACACCTTCTCACACAAGTTTGATAGCACCTTTATCAAAACTGTATCATCCTCTTGTTTAAAATTTTGAATATCACACTCTATGCAAACAGCAAGTGCACAATTCATAAATCTGATAATTCAACTAATTCAATCCTCTTTGCTTCTTGATTTTTGACTTTATCCACAGCAATGATTTGTGCAACTATTTGGTATACATATTATTAAAATACATCTACCAAAACCCATATTTCTACCATGAGCATGCCAATTATGACTTTCACTTCTTCTAACATCTACCATGATCTCCCTAGAATTGAATGTTCATATATCAAATATTAGAACTGATAACCCTTGCTAATGCCAACAACAATAACAATACCAAGCTTTAATCCCACTACGATCATAGGAATCCTTTGTTTCCAATGTACACAATCAAATAGAATCCCCTCTCTAAGTTCCAAATAGAGAAGATTTTTTCTAATGATTTTTTTTGGTCTTCCATCCTCTTTTAATAAACTAAAATTTTCTAAAAGGAGTAATGACCAGTTTAAGCTTATTATGTCCGAATCATCTAAACGAGAGTGTGTGGTGACAAGGGCATACTCAAGGAGCTTGAAAGAGGCTATCAGGTCATGGCGAGATACATTTATGGATCTGTCATATTTATATATTTTATCTGCTTGTATTTGCTTTTATGTTTTTTTTTAAACATTTTTTATGATGATTTATTTTATATGTTGGGAATGTAAAAGGTCACCCAAGAAAATGTAATGGGACCTTTAATGTCATTATTAGCACTGTTGGGTTAGAATTAAGGTATGACGACTACATATATCTCGTGTAAACATGAATTTCGTGATAGTTGAGTGATAATACAAAATTTTGGCTTGAGAGCTTGTTTAATGTGGATAACCAAGGGAAACCCTCTTCGTTGTGCACAACCGAAGGCCTTGAAGGTACATAGCCTTCAAGAACCCAAGGTGTGGACAATCTTGGAATTATCTTTCTTTTATTTCATTATTTTTAATTTGGAATCATAGTATTCTCTTTTTGCTTTCATCTCCCTTTTATTTCGCTCAAATTCACTCCCATTTCAACCTTCAAACGTTCATCCTATGAAACCTACACGTAATCTGACACCATCTCACTTCATCGTCCATAACTTTCTCAAACAACCACAAAATCATATAAAACAATACCTACAAATTTCTAACATCCACCACAACATCCTCCTTATGTTTCGTGTCAAAATCATATCCAAAATCCTACTACAATAACCCCCAACAGGCGTTCTCTAGTCTTATCCACTATTGGAACCGTTCCAACCTTGCTACGAATAAACATATAATGAGAAATGTGTTTATGCATAGAAGGGATGAATTAATGGGCATACTCGTAAGGATATAATGAGGATACTTAAATGGATGCTTAGCTGATCGAATAGCTACTAATGCTAACATCAAACATATATAATAATAGTCACAATGACACAAGAACACCACCTATTAAAATGACCGTGAGAGATAATGCTAATAAATCGCAAATCATTGATTCAAGAAAGAACATAGAGAATCTAGTAATTTGGTATTATTATACATTTTTTTATAATAACACAAAATCATCTCCTGCAGTATCTCCAAAAATTAGAGAGGTTACATATTTATCACTCAACTCTTCAAAATACCTCAAAGGCAAACCACAATCTCTCAATTCTTTCCTCCACACAAAAATCTCTACAAATCAACAACCCCTTAAAAAATTTTATACAGATTGGCTTATCTATCCCAATATGCCCATTTATATCCATTATATCTAGGGATATAATATAAAAGAACATTTCTTATATTTCCCTAGATTGAGTAATAAATCACTTACAAATCATTGTTTACGAGTAACATGGAGTTAACAAAACTATATAAACAACGGTGGATCACAGCTAACCGGATCTAAGAAATTTTAGATTCTCTGTATGCACTTAAAGTCGACGCAAAACTTGGTGGCACACATCTAGCCTCCAATTCTAAAACAAAGGTTGATTTGATACTTGCGTTAAAAATGCTTCAAAAAATTTGATGTCTTAAACCACTTTTAAATTTGGCATGCTGGAATGAGCCTTGTTGGGTCAATACTCCTACCTTCAATTACCTTCATCAAGCTGACCCAAATCGAGTTGTTCTTTACTTATCACATGTTAAGGTATAATGTACACATCCTCAAAGGATGTTTGGTTCAGGTTTAGCTTGCTTAATAATTTTAGGTTAAGCAAAGCTAAGCTAAACCCGATAAGCTTTCTAAACTCATTATGCTTATTGCCTTTAGATTTAAATATGATACTAGCTCAAAAAAGAATTATTTAATGTAAAATTTAATCATGATTAAACTTAATATTATTATAACAGTTATATGCTGATTGCTTTATCACATTAACTAATTAAATAACACTTAATGAATAATAAGTAGCTAATATTAAAGTTTAATAACATGATAAATCAATAGTTAAAAAATAATTAGTAATTATTAGCATCATAGTTATTGATAGCAATTAAGCATTTAAATAACTAAAGCATTTTACTAATTATGTTTTAAATTAGTTATTACATTAAATAACTATAATAATTTATAAGTAATTAATGGCAATTGTTTTGCCAACATTTTAATTATAATGGTTTACTAGTTATTACATTTTAATTTTGTTAGCAATTATTAATTTCAACTAAACTATCTTAATTAAAACATATTTTAAGAGCTACGAGCAATATATAATAATACTCCAAATGAGTAATTTTATGGTATCCCAAAATATTATGTGCAAATACTTTTGTTAGCATGAGTTAACACTTCACACTCCTTTCCAACAACTTATTTAACCATTCGATTTCACTAGTACTATTATGAATAATGAATTTTGCCAGTTAACAATTGATGGCGCTGCAATGGTAAAATCGATCATCACTTGGGAGAAAAGAAGCCTTGGTTGGTCGTGTGTTCACTTCATCTCCATCCATCGTTCTCGAAGAGTGTATGAATAAATGAATATTGCTTATGGAAACTAGTGTAAAAAAGGAAACAAAACTTGTTGCATACCCACTCAAGCAATCTACACTTCCCAACAAGCGACATAGAGCACAAATCGACACAAGCTTAAAAGGTATTTGCCACTAAAGAAAGAACCAACAATAGTTCTAGATCACGGACAGTTGAACATCATAGCTAACATGTAGTCATAACAACCGGACAATTCCTTTAGATATGATATCTCACATTAGTTTTTTTTATAAAATAATTTTCTGTACTATCAACTGCCAAATATTTTCTTTCAAATAAGGTCATGTTACCCACAATCGTTCCTCCATAATGCCCACAAAGTATTGACCTTCAACAACCAGAGCATCTAATACCTAATTGGCAAGCAAATTGCAACTCCAAGCATTCTCTGCAATTTGAAAGAAATCAAAATCTTCTCCATTAATGGAGATGCGCATGGTACTTTAGCCGTGAAATGTTTAAGGGCTAAACCAAGTCTCAACTGGTTCTACCTGACTACCTATATTCTCCACATTTAAAGGATTCAATCCCTTTTTCATTAATCAAGACCCACACAATTCACAAAAAGTAAAGGCCAAGGAGAGTCACATTAAAAACACATGGCTCTACTCAATTCTCTAAATTTAAAGGATCGACCACATCTACATTTATTAAGACCAACATTGTACACTCACTTGCAGAAGAGTCTAAATAGCTTAAGAATTCATGTTCTATCAATCTTCATGAGAGTTGGTCCACTTAATTTTATCCAGTTTAAAATTATCATTTTAGTATCTTTTTGAAAGAAAACACTAACAAAACATATCAAAGATCACCAATGCTAGCATTCGAACATGGTTCAACATGGTTCACAAACACAGCTTTACACCACATCTATATTATCCCTCCAAATGTATCCAGTACAAGAATCCATTTTCTCTATCCTGAAAAAAACTTCTATTTGTTGGAACGTTACGCACCACACACTGTTCCCTCAGCACTTCTTTATGCATGTCTTCTATATCTAAAACCTAAATTGATTATTTTCTCTTAAAGAAATTAGATCATTTATATTATAAGGATTGAAAGAGTATTCCAAGAAATTGTTTGATGACCTAATATTAATTATTAATTCTAAATTTACAAATAAGAAGTCTAACTAATACTAAATCTAATATACACTATAATACATAAAATTTTACAAGTCTTAAAAACTTAGATAATAAGATTTTGAGGGTGAAGCCAACATATATAAAATTTGGTAGCTAATTGTAATTGCAATGTAGCTAAAAGTATCATTGGTGAATAAGAAAGCAGAGCATATAATAATAATAACAATAATTATAATAATAATGCATGATGGTGCAAACATGTTCAAGTAAAAATAATTAAAAAAAAGATATGTTATAAAACATGATTTAAAAATAAGAATTATGAGAATTGAACATAATATAAAGGTTTAAGATTGGCTTGATAAGAATGTAATTCAGTAATTGTTTATAAATTATAATATATCAAAATTTTACATCTTTGCTTAAAGGTTTAAAGTTGGTTTGATACCAGTTACCCAATTTGCAATACAAATAAAAGCATTAGCTATAGTTGCCATCAATGAACTTCTATAATCATCAAGTACATGACCACCAGCACTAAAGATAGATTCAGATGCAACAGTTACACGAAAAGTTGGAATATCTCAGGCCATCTTTTCTAAAGTAGGACGCTTTAAAGAAACCATTTTCCACTATTCCAAATCATCGAAGATATTTTTTCCAGAGGAAACTTAATGCAATCCTCATCTATAGAGCATCAACTCAAATTTCATGGGTTGCGTGGCACAAGCAGACTCAAGAAATGAGCCAAAATATCTAAAAACTGAATTTGTCGGTTCATAATAGTTTGCCCTTGTGATGACCCTGTTAGGTTGGTAAGAACCAAACTAACATCGGATGCATCTTTTCGCGGGATCATATTGGCAGTTAGATAAAATAGTAGTTAACAAACATTCAAGCCATTCACATAAAAGAAACGACATTCATTCAATTTAAAATAAAATCAACATCCAGAATTTATTACATGAAATTCAATATACATCAAACTATTAATCCTAGAAGGGGCAGTTATTTTCCCGCGCTACGCCTCTAGATTATATTAACCGCCTCCAACTGTATCTGATCTGGCATTATAAAAATAATGCCTTAGTGCATATTCTAAATACAAAGGATATTAAAAATATACTTAAAGCATAGCGGAAGGCAAAGAAGAAAAAAAATGAGATAACATTTGCAGGTAAATATAGTGTGTTTCAAATAAAAGATAATCAGATCACCTGCAACAATAAATATTTTGTTCACATGCCAAATGTCAAAAAGGAAAAGTAATAATTGCGTAAAAATCTATATTTATGTTTATGTCTATGATATCATGAAGCAATAATAGTAGTTCTGTTGGGCAAAGTCAGAACCATGAGGCTGGGTTCATATGTATTTAAGTATAAACCTTCACCTGGACCCACTTAAGGGTCTCAGATGGCAACGTGCATTTAAGCAACCTTCACCTGTGCCTCCCTCAAAGGCTCCAGATGGCACCCTTATAGCTCCCGAGGACTAGCCCCGTCCCTAACCTAATCATGCTCCGTTTCGGAACCCTTCTTGCAACATTCACAAGACACATAAACATCATTCAATTTCTCTTACATCGTTAGTAGTAAGAATAACATATCAAGTAGTAATAAGCTCAAAGCGATGCATAAGCGGCAATTGCAAGTAAAAGCATATAAAATAATATCCAGTGTACCTTTTGTGTTTGACTTAACTAGATTAATCACTCACAACGTGTTGTGTCTGCAAAAGTTATAATTGAAATCCTATTAAACTTTGAAAGTAAAGTTTGTGTTTCAACGAATCTTATTTATAAGATTTAAGACCTACATTCATGTTTCTAAGCTTGACTTTAATTTACATATTTAGAATCTCAAAGTCATAAGAATGATTTTAAGTTAAACAACGCTTTCTTAAAAACTCCTACTTTTATTCCAATTTCATGCGTAATCTGAATGCAAGTATTTATAGGTTGGATAATGTATCAACTTCTATTAATTAGAAGTTAGTATATCGCATAAATTTTTCCTAGTCTAACACATTTTCATAGGGGATATCTAAAATAGCTAAGTATTCACTTAGTTTATACTTTCAATTTAAGCATATACGAGTTTAATCTTATCAAATTCTATTTCTTAAATCTTAAAATAGCATAATTTGATACATAAGCTAGATTTAGACATCTAGGGTTTGATACTAATGCATGCTAATAAATTAGTTAAATTATACTACTCACAAAAATTGCTACCTAAAACTTGAAATCAAATCAATTTATTATATTCTAATTTTATTACTAATATTATTATTATGATTATTATTGTTTATTATACCTATACCAATATATATACAAATATATAAATATATATAGTGTTATATATATATATATATATTACTATATATAAACACATACATTTTTTTTTTCTTTCCCTAAGACTCGACAGAGAGCTCTTACCTTACAGGCGCGGGTCGAGCTCGCAAACGCAGACAGTCGAGCATGCGGGCGCAGAGCTGAGCAGGTCGGCACTGCGTCGACTGGGGGAGAGCTACGCAAGCAGTGGTCGAGTGCTTCGAACTCCTGGTGTCCGTCTCTCGGCGCCGCAGCGGGAGGGGAATCGAGCGGCTCTCAGGTACGCCGTTTACGCTCGAAAAGAGGGAGGGAAGTGCGAGAGGGGCTGTGAGGAGTCGAGGGTCTCCTGTTGTTTAAGTAGGGCGTGCGTATGTAACGCACACCCGCTCATTGCGGCGGGAGCTACAGTCTGGGCTCATGTGCCCTTCCAAAAATGTCGAGTTTTCCATGCGTTACTCGCAGGCGGGGAGGTAACCTTCGGTCGGTCATTACTACCGACAATTTTCTTAAAAGATTTGCCTATTGCAATTGATTCTGGACTTAATAAGGTAAGTTAATGCTTATCTAAATTGAGTAGGTAATGATAGTCTTAATTTCTATTAATTTGAAAAAAAAAACTTCCAGAAAAGTTGTTTTAGTGGGAGATTTAACAGTAACTGAAATTTGCGGGAGATTTAATGGTTCGGAAATTCAATATTTGCCTTATTAATGACCTAGGGTCATTACAGCCCTAGAGCTAGCTTATAGCATTAGAACATTGTTTGGAGTATTTACAACTGCTTTGTGTCTACATAATAATAATCATATAATTCAAGCAATTTTTCTAACACCTACTCAGTTTTCTCATCAAGTGTCAACCCAAAATAGATAGAACTGAGTGCAAATTTAATGAGTGCCATTTCTCCTTGGATAAAGCAATATAACAATACACATTAGCAAGTTGCTATCAACCCAATATATGCCAATTTTTTTGTTCATACTTCTGCGTATCAATCTAACAAATTGATAATTATCCCTTGCCCCACCCTCAAAAAAACATTTAATTTGAATCATTAAAGAAAGAAAAAGATTAAGAGTTAGGTATGTTAAGTCTGAAAAGACCTTTGAAGTGTTCTTAAAAGCTTTGAGAATATATAAAATTCTGTCAAATCTATACTAATCACCATCAGCTAAACTCTAAAATAATCCCTCATCTTTCCAAGAAAACTAATGTAACATAATTTTATAATGAAAAACAGTCTAACATATAAAATATTGAGTTCCACCTTATTTTAACATCACTAAAAAGGCCTCTATTAGTTGATATACATATTAATTTTACAATCTCACCAAATATTTTCAAATAGTTTGGGAATTTCTTTAAATATAAACAATTGATTCTCTATCGGCACCAATAACATCATTTTATTACTTGAGGCCATCTTGAACTATCAAGTTTAACACATGTACACGACAATGAATATGAAAGATTTTTCCTTTCAAAAACAGCTATTGGTGTTCTTAAAATTCTTCATAAAAATATTTGCAGCATCATCATTGGCATGTGTATTGTTTAATATAATAATCATAATTTTTTATGTATTCCCCACTTCATTATGCATTCACCAATAACATCAGCAATAACATGTGCATTATATGGAGGTTCAAGGTTAATAAAACTTAAAACAAAATGTTGTAACAATAAATATGAATAAATGAAGCGTGTTGTCAAGCACATATACCCAATTGTGTCCAACAATCGGATTTCAAAGAAATTTTACAGATTTTAAAATTTTCATCCTTTCTTTTCAATAAAAAAAAACTTTCGAGCATCTAACACTTATGATCTTTTTAAATGTTTTCCTCTAATTATCATTTAAAGTACGAGCAAATAAACTAATATATGATTGCTCAATAAAACTAAAAGGTAACAAAACTGCAATAATCATCTTTGCCAATATATTTCGCACTTTATTATTATCATAACAGATGTAACACAAACACAACTACTTTTCAATGGATTTTTCCTTATTCAAAATCTCAAGATTGAGAACCTTTGTCTTTTTTGTTTAATTGTATTAACATTGGGCAAATTTTAATATGCTTAAAATAATTTGAAGTTGAGCCACACTTTTGACACATAAATCTTACGACAATGCCTACAATAAAGTTTTTCACCGATTTTGCTCTTGTAATCTTTAGACAGAACTACATCAAAATGATCTAAAATTGCACTTCTTTTTTAATTGTCCTAATCTCCGAGACATTTTTGTTTGTTTCATCTGTGTGTCAGCACAACCAAATGATCTGTACTTTCTTGAATACATATAGACTCCTCTACAACAATATGCTCAGAGTCGGACTTCTCAATTTTAGAGTCATAATAGTCATTTATAACCTTCATTTAGTGAAAATGATTTTAAAAAATAGAAGACAAATTTAGAAACTAATATATTTTAAGAAAATAAAAGACAAATTCAATCATTTTTTGCTTCCATTTAGCCAAAATGCTTCAAAAATTATGAACTTGAGCTTTAATGACTCAATTTTAAATTCTAATTGAGTCAAGCCCAATTTGAACTCGACTCAAATTGAATTCAACTCAGACTATTCAACTCAAGAATCAACTCGAAATTTCAAGTCAAGTCATTTCGACTCAAAATCGAGCGAAGTTCGACCTATTCTCGAGTTTCGGCTAAAATTATCAACCTTAGTTGTTGTGCCAAGGCATACGTTATCATTTGAGCAATAATTATACAATATATTTGTTTGAAAGTATAATGACAACCTTATCTTTCCTTCTTCATTTAGTTTATTAGAATAAAATAAGATCATTTAAAAAAGGATGATCATGGTAATTAAATTTTGAAGAGCACATTCTTAAATGCATGAGTTTTGATATTTACAAAATAAATATTTAATTTTTCTCAAAAATTTATCTTGGCTTGCAATAATTTAGTAAATGACAATCAACCAAAATTATTGAAATCTAGGTAAGCTTTTACACCATCTTATTATTAAGCTATATTTAAAAGTGAAATTATTTAAATAAAATTATTTCCATTATAGTAGATTAATTAGATTTCAAAATTTCGTCAACATTATCGGCGTATCTCAGGTTTGTTTTAAATGTTCACAATTTTGACAACATAATAGCGCATGAAATTCTGTCAAAAATTATTCCTTGCTCTGGACTAAAGATCGATGGAAAGAGTTTTAATTCTCTAACCGGACCAAAGTTCAATGGCACTAAAAGTTTAAAAAATGGAAATTATACAATCGAATCAAAAAGCAATACAGATTAAATTGGTTTGTTTGTGAGGGAGAGGGTGTCTTGTATTTATATGCAAGGAAAAAACAAGGTTTAATTTAGTTACAATAATGACGCCCTTTGATCCATGCACAGTTAAAGGAGGTCAAGAGTTGTTGATATGTGTAGATCAACGACCAAAAATAATTAAGGTTCAAACAGCTCGAGTCCCAGATCTGTAAATACACAAGAGAAAGTTTGAAGCCATATATTAAAGATGCGATCGGTCATGTGCAGTGATCAGAGACGTGTGCTAACTTATATGACTCAATACAGTGCGAGAAATGTGTGCAAAATGAACAAGAGTCGTAGATCCAAGGGTTGCAGATCAGCGTTGCCCAAAGATCGGAAAGGTACGGAAATTTGTGCATGCATCTAAGGTTGTTGAAAAATTGTGGACAAGCAAATATGGTTTCCAAACCGTGGCCTTGCTTAATGATCCCATCCAGAAGATTGAAACTGTCGTGGATTCAAAGAAGCATGGCTTTAAGCTGAAAAAGAATTAAACATGCAGCCTAGATTGCTGACCGAGCATCGACCTAAGGGCTTGGCAAAAAACAAGGTGCCAGTCTTCTTTTGATCCATGGAAATCTGCAAGCTCAAACCTGAGCTTTGATCTTTGAGACCTGGGATTTGTAACAAATGTGGCTGAAGAAGGTAAAAGCAGCTATATGCGGGAAACAGAGATTTAAATAGTTTTTTTTTTTATTTCAAGAAATTTTAGCTACAAACAACAAGCTAAGGTTGAGCAACTAGCTCTAGAAACTAGTGGTCCAATCAAAAATAGATCTTCCAAGTGATTCTAGCCAAACAATAATTCTATAAATAACAATTTCTGCTGCTCAACAAAAGGCTAATAAATCAAATCTCGTTAAATAGAAACTAGTGCCCAACGTGATCAAAGGGGCATCAAATAAAAAATCGGAAGAAAGATGCAAATTAATATTGTAAGATATTGCAAATTTTATTGTTAGACTTTTTTGTTCTTTTTCCTATTAAATCATATAAAGAAATAAGCTCTTTTACGCACAAATGAAAATTTCTTATTATGATAAAACTTAGATGAATGTAAGGTGAGATCAAACCACTGTATTTGGCTTTAAATTTAGTAAATTTGGCGCAAAAATTCAAGATCAGAGGTGGCTAAGATGGTAGATATAAGCAGAGGCCAAATCAATATAAAGCATTTAGTGCTCACAAGGACTTTCATTTTGCAATTTTTTGTAGCAGCGTGGATCTCATTTTTTTTTTTGCAAGTATTTTTAAAAGCCAAGAAATTATGAAAATATATAATTCACCCCATCGTTAAAATCATCAGAATCTAAATAAATCTTAAAGAACTCATGGCGCTCCAACTGTCAACATCCCTCATCTTAGGGGTACTTTCATCTCATCAACAAATCCATATTGATCAGACCACCTCATAAAATTTTCTGCTCGTTCAACAATTGTACTTTTATTAAATTCCTTAACATATTGCCAAGGCAGCATACCACGAAGGTATTGCCACATATTGCCCCAACCTCCACAGACATGCCTAATAACAGAAATAAAAGTCAAAGCCAGTAGTAAATTAATTATCCCACTCAAATTAAATAAAAATTATAGAGAAGCTATATGATCAACCATATTACATAGGGGTGAATATTGGCCAACAAATAAGAAACTTACCAATAGAATAAGTATTACAAAGATGAGGATGCTTAGGTGGATGAGTGGGAAAATGTGAACTGTCCCGACATTAGGTATTCACAAATCACATAATCCTATTGAGCAATTTAAATGAGAAGCGATACACATATAAAGGTCAAATGATATTTCTCATTTATCAAAATTCCATATTACAAAAATATCCAACATACATCTCGTACAATGTTCATCTTTTTAAAATAAAAGTGAAACTGAAACAAAAATAACATAAAAAGATAAGTAAAATAATGTCGTAAGTTCATCAACAAATTTGAAAATTTATAAATTAAGGTTCTCATTTGAATTTTCCCAAAAGTACATGACCTGGTATTGTAAAGAAAACAATACCGGGATTGGAATTTCAGTAATTAGAAAATAAGGCAATAGCGCAAACGAAATAATTACCGCAGTAAACAATAAAATATTATATTTTATAATAGCAGATATGCAATTAGTAGAAAAAGAATGCGATAAAAATGCAAGAAAAATAAGGCAATAGCGCAAACGAAATAATTAATTTCCTGTAAAAGGTATTATCACAAAGATGTAGGTTATTGATGTCATTTTTTCAGTAACCAATCACGTACTTTACTGATGTCATTTTTCCAGTAACCAACCACGTATGTTACTGATATCATTTTTTCAATAACCAGCCAAATATACAAGGATGTTGATTTTAAATAACCAACCAAGCATAAATATGAATTTGGCTCAAAGCGAAGCTAAGTAATAAAGTGCAAAAAGTAATACATGTTTATATACATGATACCTTTTTCTTTAAGTTTCAAAAATGCAAGTTGATTGAATCTGCATAAGTTTAATATTTTAAAATCAGTTTTTTTAGTCAACAAAGTAGTATGATATTTTTAGGAATATTCACTTTCTTTTTTATTATATTTTTCTTTCGCTCTCTTCTTGATAGAAGATAAAATTTTAAGTTATTGAGGGTATAAATAATATTTATAATAGCGTTATTATTATCATTATTTAATAATAATAATAATGGTTAAATTAATGTAGGAAGGAAAAAGATAATGGAAATGAAGGAATTCAAATTAACATAATGAAAATAACAGTCATAATATAACATTTTTACTATTATTTATTATTAATTAATGATAATAATAATAATATAATGACACAATAGAGATAGTATAGTTATTATTATGAAAAAAAAGAAAAATAAATAAAGAAAACAAAATAATAATAAAAAATGTAAAAATGACCAAGGCGGGAGGGCGCACATGCGGCTCTGGCAATCCGTCTGCATCCGTCTAGTAACACCTGGCAAGATCTGTCGAGCGACAGAGCCTGTGCCCTAGCGTGGCGTATGGGGGGGACAAGAAAACCGAGACATGGGAAAACAAGAAAACTTAAAAATATACTTTCAATTAAACTTTTCGCATTTTTCCGCTATTTGACTTCCTAAAATAACGAAACTTGACACAGAGATGTGTTACGAAGCGACGAACACCCTTGCGTCCTAGCATGGCGTCAAGGTGGGGCGTGGTGGACGCGAAAACAACGACAGAGGAAAATTGGAAAATTTAAAATATAATTTCAATTAAATTTTTTGCATTTTTTCACCGTTTGACTTCCAAAAATAACGAAACTTGACACAGAGATGTGTTACGATGAGACGAACTCCATTGCACCAAATTTTTTTGATACTGAGCAATATTTTATTTCAAAATAATTTATAGAGTTTGAAACTTCGAAAATTAATCACGATCGAATCAGAGCTCCGAATTTGATGAAACTTTTAGCATAACCTTAAAATAATATACTTAACCCAATGACACAAAAATCGATGAATTTGAATTTGTATATAATTTTCTCAATTTATTGAATTTAAAATTAGGGCATTTTGATCTAAAAATTATTTCTATCCAATAATATTTTTATTTGCCCTAAATTGAAGTTTCCCAGGATTCTGATTTCTGAGTCGAGATTTGATCTAATTTTACAAAGTAACGATATTGGGTCGTGTTACAGTAAGCTCGTAAAGATAGATTTAGAAATGAGTTTAACAGTAGCAAGGTTGGAGCGGCCCCAATAATGGATAAGATTAGAGAATGCCAGCCTTAGATAGTTTGAGCATATCAAGCATAGACCATTCAATACCCCTTTCAAAAAAATTAAGTTTATGAATTTTGCCCATATTAAAAGAGGAAGAGAAAGCCAAAAAAAATGAGAAGAAACTGTTAGAAATAATCATCTTTATTTTGAATTTAGGAAGTGGCTTCTATTTTTTCATGCACAATAGAAATAAAAGATTCATGTAGCCTACTGGGATTAAGGCTTGTTGTTGTTGTTATTGAACTATGTGGCTTGACCCCATAATAGATCTCGTAGGTGCACACACACAGATAACAGATCATGAGGCCTTCAAAAGCACAATCAACTTAGTTTTATTTTATATAAAACGGGCACTATTTTCATCATTTTTGGTAGAACCCTACAACTCAATCACTAGCACTCTTATCCAAAATGCCAGACAAATATCAGCAATATTTAGGGTCACACATACAAAAAAACATGCATACTAGATTGTTAGCAAAAACCTATGATACTATGATACCATGTGCAGCTATCACCACAGAAGATGAAAAATACCACATAAATAACTAAAACAAAAACTGCAAAGACAAAGACAAGTACGTAGTAAAATTGCAAATACGTGTATGTTAAGCATAAAGCTAGCGTCCATGTAGTTAGTTAGCATGTTGGCCAAAAAATGGCCCATAGAGAAACAATAAAATTAAATCATGTTTTCATCAACAAATCAACGTGCTATGCCCCAATAATCAAACTATATGCCACGTAACAAAACAATAACATGATGGACATTCCAACTACTAAAAATCAATAGTGTGATTTAAAAAAAGATTAATATACCTTGCAAATTGTTCGTCCTGATGCCAAATGAACAGCTTCTATTCCTTCCTTCTGATGAGCAACAACAACATTTGGAACCCACCAAAACTGAGTATGATTTGTAATGGTGGGAATATAAAGGTGCCTCTACATTTAAAAATACACATTACAAAATCAGCAAGTGATTTCAAACACATAATACACCAACAATTGGAGGTTTAATAAAATATGAATGAAAATTAAAAATTCATACAGCTCTTACAACAAAAATACAGCAAGTAGTAACAAGTTAAAAAAAAGGCTAACTAGAGTTATTAATATTTATTGGATTTCCTATTATTTTCTTAAAATAGAAAACAAGAAGTTAGATAACTTCAGTACACACACAAAGAAAACTTAGACACTAATTCCCGAATAGTTATAGGTGTTGAATTATGCATAAATCCTTGTGCTGAAATAAGAGATGTGTTATGTGTGCCACATAAGGTATACAACCTCATAAATTATAAGAACATCCATGCATGCCAAGCAAACATTAAATAAATGTAGTAGTTAAAAAAACATTTAAATATGAAATCATGATAGGCATACCTTCTTTTGCTTTGCTGAGTTAGCATAACTTGCAGCTTTCACAATCGCCCTAGCAATTTTATTAGATGAATCCTTTCCAGGAGGGTTGTTTTCAACAGGCATATGCAAAGGATTTGTTGAGGATTTTCCTGACATTCTCTTCAGTAATTTCCTTTTGTGCTTTCTAAAATGTGCAAGCTCCAAGTAAGTATCTTCTCTTCTATCCTAACAAAATATAATCTAGAGATTAAATAACAACAATAGAAGCTAATCCTTTAATTAAAACATAGAAGAAGTTATTAATACCCAACGATGAGGCATTACTCTAAGAATAGATTCCCTGAATTCCCTGCATTCAAACTGCAATTTAACATAAATGATCAGAGCATTCTCATAAGAAAATCATCAAAATATGATACTGTTTACAAATCACCCTCAAGATGGGCACAAAACAGTAGTTCACTGGACCAATCTCCAAATGAGCACAAAATAAAAACTTAAGAATACACAAGAATTCAATCAGAATATATGTAATTCTAGCATTGCATAAAGCGAATAGGACACATGTAATTGATCACTATCGTGCAACAAACATAGCCTGCAACTCTTTTATAATGTCTGCATTTATTATTTACTGAAGTCAACAACCCTAAATTGGTAACTTGTCTAAACTTGTTTTGGCATTTTTGGTGACCTTCAGTTGCATCTGAAGGCTGCATTATGGCACCAATCATTTGACTTGGTACAGGTTTATACTTCAAAGCAACATAGTTTGAACCGAGAAAATTAAAGAATTCAAAATGCCTTGTTCATTGGCTGAAGTTGAGTTTAAAGGTGAACAAATTCCTCTGGGATTTTTTTTGAAAATTACTCGATTTTAAAAATTTGTCAAAAGTCCCTTGACTATTTCTATTTAGCAAATTTTGTCCCAAACTACTAAATGTTCAACTTAATCCTTTGAATATTCAACATGTTCATTTTAGCCTATTAACAATGCATTTTGATGTGAACTTAGTCCCTATAAAAAAAGATTTAGGGCATAATTTGGTCTTAAAATAAATCATTAAAGAGTTTAAATTAAATATATTGAATAGTTGTGGGACTAATTGGACAAATTGAATGGTTTAGTACTGGAATGGTCAAGTTGAAAATAGCAGAGGGACTGTTTTGACAATTTGCTCACTTCAAAACTTTCGCACTAAAAGGTGAATTTATGTATTCCCATGCGGGAAAGAATTTTGATGTACTAAAGATATAATACCAAACAAAAATTGGTGGTTCAATCACCTATTCATCATAGGAAAACATTTGAGCATGGTGATGTGCCTGATTCCATGCACAGAGGCCATCACAGGAGAACAGACTAGCATGATTTTTCAAATATACTAGGAACCATTTTTGGTGACCCATTTCTAATACTTACAATACTACAATAAAGCCATAATAATATCTGCAAAAGCCTTTTGGGGCAGTTGGATAACATGATTTAGCTATAAGATAACCAAAAATTAAGTCAATTGCTGTCAAACTATTCGGATTTCAATTTGTGCTGATTAAGACATTGTTTCAGATCATTCATAGTTTAATTTGAGGCAATTTGTGTATAATCTCTGCAAAAGCCTTTTAAGGCAATTTGTGTTCATCCATGATCGATAGATTTCCCTCCAGTCGTAGTAGATTAAATCTTATGTTTACTAAATCCTAACCTAGCAATATTTAAGTAGATTTCAATGAAATAGAAACAAAGTTCAATCGCATAAATTTAAAAGTAAAATTCTAACATAAGTACTGTATAGTTTCTTAGGATTTAAATGGATTCAATTTCTATCATTCCATATAGTATTCAAGACCAATCATATGCTTTATTAAATCCAAATAAATAAGGCTCTACTAAATCTTACATGTATCAAATCCTACTTGTTGTCAAACAGCCTCTTAGCGTGTATCAATCAATAGACTGCATTTTTATCCCCAGTAAAATGTGTAGACAACTGGGAAAAATTATATAATGTTTTGTAACTTTGAATGATTACAAATCACAGCGACAGATGACTTGAAGGAAGTCATCCTTACACACAAATTTCCTTTAATAGCAACGTCCATGGATGAGCATTAAAATCAGGTTTTAATATGCAAATTCGATGTCATAAAGGCTTTCTAACTTCAAGAATTCAGTGGGACAACAAAAATTGAAAAATTGGAACTATTCTAAGGCTACTATAAGAAATTCACAAAATACATTAAGCACAAAATAATTAAAAAGATAAGGTGCATGACTTGACTTAACAAGCACAAAAAACAAGTGTGCTTTCCAGGAAAGCAATATGATTTGGTTGGACTTATAAAAGACATTCAAAATTCAAAGAAGGGAAGATCAAGTCATAGTTCATTCAAAATCTTACAGAACAATAATGAAAATGTGTTATCGATACGCCTACCATTTTAAGAGGGATGGCTCGATAATTAATGCAACCAACCTAAAGATAATTGAGGTATCACTACTTGATGGTGAAAAGGAGTACAAAAGGGTGATTACTAGAACTAAGAATCTCTACATTAAGCAACAAGAGAAAAATTTTATGGGAAAAGTTTTAAAATTAAGCCTAGACTGGCTGATCTAATCAGTTGAACTGTAAACTGAAGAACAGCTTAAGCTGGGAAAACTGATTATTAAAACGTTTCAGCAACCTGTAAGAACTGGCTAACCTAAGTCAACCTATCGATCAAAGCAGCCCAACCTCAATATAAAGGTTCTTAGAATTCAACTTTTTTGTTTGCAACTTTCACTTTATGATTAATTTATTTATATTTTGTGATCAACTGCTTATCATATTAATGCTTTTGGCTTAATTAATTAAGAACTGGTACAATTTATTTAGTGAGTTCCAGCTTCTATGAACATTTCTTCAAGTAATCCCTAATCCCAAGCATTTAACCAAGACTATGGGGCTGTTAATTTCAGGATTAGCTTAAAAAATTAAATAATGAGCTACCCTAAGCTAGGCTGCTAGGTTATTCTGTTGGTAACGTTGATTTTAATATTGAGTTTATGCTGATATAGCTAAGCTAAGCTACCAGGCTAAGTTAAGATAAGCCAAGTCAATTTTGAAACAAATAGCCTCTATGGGTTACATCCACATCAAAAAATTAGATTCAGTCTAAAGATATGTTACCAAATCATCCAATTCAATAAAAATAAAGTCCTTAACATGCAGCTTTTGCCTCACTAATTTGAGAGTGAAGGGATTAACATGGTGAAGAAACACCCAACATCCACAAATGGGATTGTTGTATCTTGTGAAAAAGAAGCTACGAAAGTTCATTTTTATTGTAAGCTTCATGAATGCATAATACTATAAAAATAAATGAGAAAAAAACAAGAGAATGTGATGATGGTGAAGATATCAAGAGTTGCGAAAAAAACCCATTTAAGCCAAGTTAATCTTAAAATGAATAGCCCTAAAGGTCAAATCCATATAAGAAAAATATTCAATTAGAAGTTATGTTACCAACACATCTAATTCGATAAGACGGAAGTCCTTAAGATGTAGCGTTTGTAACACTAATTCTTAAAGAGTGGAGAAATAGCATGGTGAGAGAACACCCAACATGCATAAATGGGAATGTTGCATATTGTCTAAAGGCAGCTACAGAAGTTCATTTTTAATGCAAACTTCATTAATGAATAACGCCATAAAAATAAATAAAAACAAAACATGAGAATGTTATGATGTGGAGATATCAAAAGAGCAGTGAAAAAACAAGGGCTATTTATAAACACAAGCAAAGGCACTGTAATCCTGAACAATTAAAGAAAGGCACTGGCTAGTTTGAATAATTTTTAAATGAGGTTCAAGGGACTAGTCAATCATTCATCAATGCATGCACATTAAATAAAGAAAATGGGATGACAATGAACTTGCACTTGCAATGTGGTTCTAAGATGCATGCATGCCCATAGATGCATAAAACTCACAATTATTTAAGATTGTCGTTAAGAAAAATTCTTCAATGTGTCATGAATGTAAAACCCCCACCAAGTCTGTGTACATTATTGAAAGATGTTAGAAAACAAATTTAGCTAATTGTTTATGCATTTCATAGCACATGGGCTAAAATACTAGATGCAACATCAAGATAGACGGATGAAAAATATAAAACAACCATTGTTAAATTGTCAGCTTATTATCCAAGTGAAATAACTTTTAATTAATCAATTAATTTCCAATATTCACCATGGTGATCAATATTTATGGAACTTTGATCAGCAATTGTGCACATAGTTGGAGAGTCTAATGTGGCTCATTTAATTACAAGTGATAAAGCTAATTGTAAGCCAGCAAAAAACTTTCAGCGCAAGATATATCCTACCATATGTTGGTCATTTTGAGTAAAATATTGCATCAACCATATGCTAGCATGTCTAAAATTGTTGATATAATAGTTCTTGCCTCAAGAATTATTTATAATCACAATAGCCTTTATATTATCCTAAGAAAAGTAAGGCTCGCCCAACTAACACAGATTTTGTCACTACCTTCATTCTTATGAGGGATTTGAATGACCATAAAGAATATCAATAAATAATAAACAACTCTTGAATTTAAATAGAGGGCCAAGAAAACTTTAATGAAAAGGATGTCAAACAAAATATTTTTGATGAAAATTTTGAAACAATGGTAGAAAACATGAGCTCTAACAAAGTTGTTTGCACGAAATTTAAACCCAACCGCTTACTCTAAATGTAAAATGAATTGGAGTGCATTTGAGTTTACCAATGCAAAATGAAGGAATCTATTAGAGCATGAATGCTTGAATGACCTTGCTTATGTTCATTATACTTTATATTTGCAAAATAGGTAGATTGAAATTTAAACTTCTTAAGAATTATCATAAAATTTTTAATATATAAGTTTACTAATTATTCACTATTGTTAATTTAACTTTAGTCAGGTTAAAATGCGTAAAAGGCAATGAAATTTAGTTAACTAAGAAAATATTGGCAAACTAGAGTTTTGGGGCATGGAGGAGAAGCAACCTAGTAAACTTGATTATCATAAATTGAGGGAAATGCTTAAAAAGAAGCAACCATGAGAAGATGGAAATAATACACAAACACAAAAAGGTAAGAAGTTTACAACTATGTTGAAAAACTTGCATTTTTTATCTGTAGACATTATTTTATATTATTGTAATTAATTTTAGGTTCAATACTAGATGACATTGATACAAAAGTTTTTGAGATGTTATAAGGAGAAAATATTTGAAGAGAATTTCAAGTTCTCTTTTAAGTGTTTAAGCTTAGATTTAATAATATTCGATTGAGCTGTTTAGTTCAAAAATGAAAAACAAGAACAAATTTTATAAGCAATTATTAAAATTTACATGGTGTTTAATTATTATTCAAAGAAACAATTGAATTTATATTATATTTATTAGTGCTCTTAAAGTTTCTTTAAGCTTGATCTGACCTTGATATATGACAAAAATTAAAGATTTAAAAGATATGAAGACATTAAGTTTATCTTCTTATTTTCACTTTCATATTTATTTAATGAATCAAAATTTCTTATCATGCTATTTTATTTTATTAGGTACATTATAGGTGAAAAATGTAGATTGTGATGTGATACCTAAAAGCCTCTTAAAGGTTTTCATGGTTACAATGTAAATGTATTTGATGCAAGTAGTTATTTTACATTCATTTTCCATTTAATATAAATATATAATTTTATCTACTTTGACAATAAAATTAAAGTTTAAGAACTTAAAATATCTTGCTCTACTATTTAAACAAAAAATATATATATACTGTCAGCAATAACTTTTTAAAATAGCCTAAAATTTGCCGCCAATTATTTTAGCTTCAAATACTATAAAACACTAATATGATTCCAATTGGTTCACTAAACCAGGCCACTCCCAGATTCAACCAATTAAACTGGTTATTTCATTACCTAATAGTCAAAAGATGGCCAATGATTGATCTGAGCCTCATAACATTGTTATGGGTATGATTACATGGTGAATGAAGGATTAAAAGAGTGATAATGATAATTTTTTTTGTTGATTCACTCCATGATTGAAATCGGATCATGCAAACCTACACAAATTTAAACTAACTTAGACATAAATTAGAATGCTAAAATCAATATTTGTCTTTTTTAATTTAAGAATCAATTTGTGTGCAAATGCTTTTTTTTTTCATTGCCTCCTAACCACCCCCCTCTTCCAATTTTGCTACTTGAGAATAGAACCCCCAACCTCAAGGTTGGCAATAAAGCTCCTTATCCACCAAACCATACCACCGAGCACACTATATTTTAATATGAACACATTTTTTTACTAATACTGGTGTTTTATATATACGATTAAAAATGGCATAACAGATTCGGTTGATAACCTCAAACCGAAAATGAAATAAAAATAAAATAAAATCTATAAAATTAAACAAAAGAAAATGGTCACCAACCTCCTAAGCGAATATCGATGAGAAGGGATTCCATTACAATAAATACTGCTAATAAAATTGTGAGGACTACACTTCCACTCGAGCTTTGATTTCTTAAAAAAGATTAGCGACTGCCTCTTCTTCGATATATAAACTTATAATGGGATTTGGATCTACTCTTTTTCTTCTATTTTACTTGTCTTTTTGATTCTCCAAGCTATCCTCAATATCAACATATTCTTTTTCAACCTTGAAGAATCCTCCTCAACATCAACGTCAGAAACCTCATCAGTAGGTTCAATTGTCCCTACCTTGGAATGAGTGAATTCCTAAACAAAAAAAATTGAAGACTGAAGTGTGATGGTCCGATGCCAATTCAGCAAGAACTGTCCCAACATTGGGTACTCACATATCGCAGGATCATATTGAGCAATTTGAAAGAAAATGAACACACGTATAAAAGCCAAAAGATAATTTTCATTCATTAAAATTCATGATTATATAAAACTCCAATGTTCCTCTTAAAAAGTTCATCAAAGATGAACTAAAACAAAAGGAAAAATAAAAATAAAAATAAAATTAAAGTAGCGCCATAGACTCATCAGCAAGTTTGAAACTATATGAATTAGGGTTCTTATTTGAATTCTCCTAGAAGTATCTGACCTGGTATTGTAAAGAAAATAATATCGGGACTGAAATTCCCAGTAATTAGAATATACTCTAAGTACCGCAGTAAACAATAAAATATTATATTTTTATAAAAGCAGAGATGCGATTAGCGGGAATAAGGGTGTAATAAACATGCAGAAAAAGTAAGGCAATAGCGCAAAATGAATAATCAATTTCTTGCAAAAAGTATTATCACAAAATGTAGGTTACTGATGTCATTTTTCCAGTAACCCACCACGAATGTTACTGATGTCATTTTTCCAGTAACCCACGAATGTTGCTAATATAATTTTTCAGGCAACTAACCACGAAATGAAAATAATATTAGTTTCGAACAACTAACCAACCATTAATGTTATTGATGTCATTTTTCCAGTAACCCACTAATGTTACTGATGTCATTTTCTAATAACAACCACGTTATGAAAGGAATATTGGTTTCAAACAACCAACCAAGCATCAATATTACTGATATCATTTTTCCAATAATTAACCACGAACGTTGCTGATGTCATTTTTTTGGTAACTAACTACGCTGGAAAAAGATGTTGGTTTCGAACAATCAACTAAGCATCAATATGAATTTGGCTCAAAGTGAAGCTAAGTAGCAATAAAGTGCAAAAAGTAATACATGTCATATACTGGATACCTTTTAAGTTCAAATGTGCAACAATTCGACTGGATCTGCATTTAGATTTTGATATTTTAAATTAGCCTTTTAAAGATATGATATATTTTTAAGAATTTTTCTTTGTTTTTTTCTATTCTATCTTTCATTCATTCTCTCTTAATAGAAGACAATATTTTTAAGTCACTAAGAGTAGAAATTATATTTGATATAATATTATTATTATCATTATTTCAATGATAATAATAATATATGAATGAAAGAAAAATAAAATGCAAATGACTGTAAAAATGAAAATTTCTTGAATTTTAACAGTATGAAAATATAATCATTTAATAACATTTGTATTGTCCTCATTATTAATTAATAAGAATAATAATAATGTGAATGACTACTTTATTAATTTCATAATAATGATTTATTAAGTATATGAAAATAGAATAAAAAGAACAAAGAAAATATTAGCAAAATTTTCCCCTCCTTTTCCATCTCCTCACTTTAGGATTAGGATCGCCGAAAAATGAAGGGTGGCCGGAGTAGGGTGGCTGGACGGCTGGCCGGGGTGGCTGTTGGCCGGCAGAGTTGGCTGGCCGGCAACGGCAGGAGGGCGGCCGGCAACGGCAAGTGGGCTGGCTGGCAGGAAAGGGGTTGGCTGGCAGGGGAAGTTGTTGTTGTGTCTACTGTGGGAGGCTGAGAGATAGTGGGAAGAAGGAAGGGAGTGGGGGAAGTTATATAGGAGAGAGGCAGGGGAGGGGGTTGGCCCACTTGGCCGATAGCCAGCCCCAAAAATGGCGCAGGGTGGGAGCTAGTAGGCGGAAGCTTCCGCTGCAGGCTCTGTCAACAAAGCTTGCGATCGCAGGATGAGATCCGATTTCGGAAGGGGGGAGGAAGAAGGAATAAGAAATTAAAAAAAAAAATTCCTTTCTGCTCTATTAATTTATACTCTCAACTGCAAGAGCTCTTGGATTGACTTAAGTTTGGATTTTAGTAATTCGAAAGTAATCGAATACATCCTCTGTCTCTTCCTCTCATGGAACAGAACGGTGGTCAACATGACCATTGGTAAACCTCATTGGCCTTTTTGGTTTCGTCTCGTTCTGGATCAACAACCAACTCAAAAAATGGAGCATCCACCTGCTGCCCCACATCATCACCCGAGGCGTCAAGGATGGCATCCAACTCCTCCATCATCGCAACTCCATTTCCATTGAGCAGGGCCAACGCCAAGACATGAGGGTTCATGATATCCCTCACCGAGCTTGCCTCTCCGAGGAACTTAGCCGTGGGTTCCACACTCTACGGTCCATTTGCGATCGGGAGAACTGCCGGTGATTCTTTTCTTCCTTTTTTGATACAAATCATTTTTTTTTCTTCTTCAATCCTTTGAAAGCATTTTCCTCTGTCGGCACAAAGCTTCTCTTCAACTGAACTCCAAAGCTGAACCTTGCTTGGTGTTTTCTCTCCCACGGAGCGGTAAGAGAACCCATCTCTTTCTTATATATATATACGTAATAAACCGAGAACCTATCTGAGCTTTTCAGTACTCCTAGAGTCTAGGCCGCGTAGCGGTAGACGCCAGTCGAAGTTTGAAGCTCCCTTTGAACCATTGCTTTGCTAACTGAGAACACAAACGAAAACCAATACCAATAGCAAGCACCCCACTGCAACCAAATAAGTCATTATTATTTGAAGCATTGAGATTTGCCATTATTAATGATCAAGCAATGAGGACAATAGTATCCCTTCCCTTCGTTTCCATCCATATGTTGGACTTGAATTCCTCGATTAAATCCACTTCCACCAAAACTCTCGCCACAAATGGCCTTGTCAAATTCGTCATTACAAAATCAATTTTCAAAGGTTTCCAAAATAGAATCCCACCGCAAATAGAATTGAATGTGCGATCAAGTGAACTTTAAGAAGGGGAAAATTGATCCAAACTGGCGCAATTGGAGGTTCGCATGTTGGGTCAAATGATGTCGCCAATTTTAAGATTTTCATAGGGCGATTCTCAATGAAGTAGGTTCCTCTAGAGAAAATCGTAAGCAGGCAATTTCATTAGAAAGTTTGAGAAGCATGTGATGTGAGTCAATTAAGCAGGCTCGACACTAGCCGAATAAACCCAAACTATCGTAAAATTTTCTAATGGCAACCGTCAGCGATTGGCCATTAGAGAACTTCCCAATCATAGTGAATTTGCACAATTTAGCAAGCTTTTATTCTTCAACTTCAATGATGATCAAGGCAGGTTTTCCACGTATACGAACAACCCTTAATCTCAATCAAGTCTTCCGTGGAAGAGGCTCCTCGTTCATCAACACATTTCATAAGAATTTAGAAATCTAAGGTCTCGCATGATGTCAAAGACGAAGGTCCGATAGCGAACCCGAACCCTCGAACATCGGGATAGCAGCATCCATCGAAGATCAAAGTTGAAAACCCATCTAGGTGATGCCATAGCAAGCAGCAGTTTCTATCGATAGGGCGCCTTCGCTCTCACTCGCGCTATCAGGAAACATTTTTTACTATAAACACATGCATATACATATATGGCATCATCTTTCAGCTGCGTTCGCGATGGCGGACTAGGGTTCCTGGCGGGAGGCGTCATTGCCTTTGCCCCACTCGCCCGACGTCTAAAGTTGAATTTCGCTCAACATTGTGGGCTCCTGGGCGGTTACGACATGGCCTAAGATGGTTTAGCCACCTTTCGGGGGGCGACTCTAGTTTCCGCCATTAGGGCACATTCGACAAGGAGAATTTGAATAACGAAAACTCCAGTTTTATGAATTATTTAAATCCAATAAATTGAGAAAATTAAATACGTGTCTGAATCGTCGATTTTCATGTCGTTGTGTTAAGTATATTATTTAAGGGCTGCTCGAAAAGTTTCATAGATTTTTGAGCGTCGGTTTGACCTTAATTAATCCTCTGTCAACTCCTGTTCCTCTAATCAACATGATTTTTCGTGGTTACTGAAAGTTTCAAGTGGTATGGAGATAGCCTTTGAGCGTACCTATGACGGCCCCATTGAGGAATCAAAAGTTGAGGTTTTAACAGAAGAACTGAGTGATGTAAAGAATACCTTAGCCTGGTGGATATCAGTATCCAGTCGCAAGATGAGGGATTTAGAGAGAGAAGTTCAAGACCTAAAAGAATTACACGGAGAAATGATTGCCTTGAATTGGCAAGTGGAAAGAAATAATGAACTACAAAAGCGTCAAATTGTTCAATTGCAGGATGAACTTTCACAATCTGAGAGAGTTCATCAAAAATGACGGCGCAGCGGCTTCTACCTCTAAGAGAAAGAGGGAGGCCAGGGACCACTAAGAGTCAGAATCAAAGCGGAGAGCGACTTGTTCAGACTCTGATGAATAGAAAACTTAGAATAGGATTTTGTTTATATTTTTTGTTGGAGCATCTAGTAAAGAATAAGTTCTACTATAAATGCAACCCCTTTTTTTGCGTATGAATCTTTTATTACTAGAAACATTTGGAGCAAATTTTTTTTGTAAAACTCTTCTATCATTGCAATTTATTGTTTATGTATCCAGTCAGACGCAACATTTTCTAATCTCGAGTTTTATTAATCATTTCTAATAGATGGATTCCGACGAAGCCTTCATCGAAATACCTTCTGAGACACCAGTCAAGTCGACCATATCCGCATCTATAGTAGATAATGGGACAGACAGGCTACTGGAAGCTGTACTGCAAGCCCTTTCAAACAAAGGGAAAGTCTCTACCTCCTTGCTCTCAACAGAACCCCCTCGAGGGCAAAGATTGCGAATAGATGATGCCCTGCAAGCTCCTACCCTCAACGGCTCAGCCCGACCTATGGAACCCGAAAACTGGATCAAAGCCGTAAAGAGCAAGTTGGATAGTTTAAAGTGTCCTTCCAGCGAGGAAGCTAGACTAGCGAAATATTTACTAGAGGGTGAAGCCGAAAGGTGGTGGAGAATCAGTACGAGACAACCGTTAAGGGAGCCAGTTTGGAGGACAATGCCCTGAGCAGAATTCATTGTTGCATTCAAAAATCGCTACATTCCCCACTCAGTGCAAAGAACTGGAGAACCAATTTATAAAGGTAACTCAGGGGAATAGATCAGTAGCAACCTATGAGACTGAGTTTACGAAATTCTCTCATTATGCACCCAAGTTAGTTGACTGCGAAGCTTCAAGATGCAATAGGTTCCTTGAGGGTCTAAAAGACAGCATTCACACTAGCCTGATTTCACTTAGGCATACAAAATTTGCCGATCTTTTATATTGTGCCTAGACATTCGAATGGTCACATACCGCAAGATCATATTGAGCAATTTGAGAGAAAAGAATATACATATACAAAAGCCAAAGATATTTTTTATTTATTTCAAAATTACATATTACAAAAATCTTTATCATACATCACGAACATTGTTCAATTTTTATAAAGAAAAAAATAAAAAGATGAATAAAAGTTAAAATAACATCGTCGATCCATCGGCCAATTGATAATTTAAGTTTTAAAGTTCTTCTTCAAGTTCCCCCAGAAGTACCTGATTGGTATTATTCAGAAAATAATACCAAGATTGGAATTCTCAGTAATTAGAGAATACTCTAAGTACCACAGTAAACAAAATAATATTACATTTTTATAAAAGCAAATGCGATTAGCAGAAATAAGGATGTAATAAAATGCAAGAAGAATAAGGAAATAACGCAAAAGAAATAGAAGTTTCCTGCAACAAGTATTATCACAAAAATGTTAGTTACTTGATATCTTTTTTCCAATAACTAACCACGAATGTTACTGATGTCATTTTTCCAGTAACAACCACGAATAAAATATATTGGTTACTTGATGTCTTTTTTCCAATAACCAACCACGAATGTCACTGATGTCATTTTTCCAAGTGACACCCACAAATAAAACGATGTTGGTTACTTGATGTCCTTTTTCCCAATAACCAACCACGAATGTCACTGATATCGTTTTTTCAGTGACCCACGAATGTTACTGATGTCATTTTCCAATAACCCATGAATGTTATCACGTTGGTTTCGAACAACCAACCAAGCTTCAATTGAATTTGGCTCAAAACAAATAAGTGAAGCTAAGCAGTAACAAATTAATAAAAAATATAATACATATCGTATACTGGGTACCTTTGTTCTTTAAGATCCAAAGTTTGACAGTTCGACTTTTGGATCTGTATTTAGATTTGGATATTTTTAAATTAGCTTTTAGCCAATGTTCTTAAGAGTAATTACCATCTACTTTTCCATTCTATTTTCTTTCGCTTATACATTAGGTTAGCGTTATTATTATGATAATAATATATGGATGTAACAGACAGAATGAAAATGAGAGAAATTAAATTGCAGAAAGTAATGTTATAATGAAAAGTGTCTGAATGAAAATATAGTCATCTTATAATATATGTACTTGTTTATCATTATTGATTAATGACAACAATGTTAATGTGATGACAAAGTTTATTTAAGTATAAAAAAATATACATAATATTATTAGCAAAATCTCCTCGTTTCCTTCTCATTTTACCTAGAATAGTGTTGCAAGAGAGCTGAGAGAGGCTGGACGGCTATAGGAGGTGGTCGAAATGGTGGCTGGCTGGTGGCCGATTGGAGTAAGGAGGAGGGCTGCTGCTGGAAGGGGAGGCTGGCAGCAGGGAGAGAGGCTGGCGGCGGGAAGAGGGGGCTTGTTGGCTGCTTTGGAGGGCCGGGAAAGGGTGGCCGGGTGGCTGTCGGGGCTGGTGGCTGGCTGGGAGAGGGGGGCTGGCAGCAGGGAGAGGAGGCTGGAAGCAAGGGAGAGGGTTGTTGCTAATGAGGGGAAAGTGATGGAAAAGAAGCGGAGGGGGTTTAAATAGAAGGAGAAGAGGGGAAAGAGGAAGTCATCTCCCACTTAAGGGGGGGGGGGAAGAGGAAGAGTCTTCCCCAACTTATGCAAAGGGGAGAGGGGAGAAAGAAAATCTTAAGGAAATTTGAATAAATTACTTGAAGTTAAATTTTTCGTATTTTTCCGTCGTTTGGCGTTTGAATACAACGAAACTTGACACTGAAGTGTGTTATGATGTAATGAACAACCTCGCGTAAAAAAAAATTCAATTCGGACAAATATTTTATTTTATATTATTTTCTGAGGTTTTAAACTTCAAACATTAATTTAGGTCGATCCCCAATTGGTCGAAAACGACCTACAACCCCGCAGGGTTATGCTGCTCTTGGAAGAAGTAAGAGAATTAAAAAATATAGCAATCTATTTATTATTTGTCGATGTAATTAGAAAAAATTAATATTAACGACAAAGACTAAAATAAGGGACTAACTTGTGATAAATCCACTAAAAAAAATAATCCTTTTATAGCTAATTCTTTAGTAAAAAAAATAGAAAAAATTAATAAATAGAATGAGGAGAACAAGATTATTGGTACTTGGTCTAGATCATCTACCATTATACCCATAATGATTGGCCATACAATCGTCATTCATAATGGAAAAAAGAATTTACCTATTTATATTACGGATCGTATAGTCGGTCATAGGTTGGGAGAGTTCGCACCCACTATAACTTTCCTTAAGCATACAAAAAATGATAGTGAATCTCGTCATTAGTTACTTGACAAAATTAATTAATACTTAAAACTTTTTATAATACAATTTAGATAAGATAGAGAACTATCAAGCATAAAAAAATATGGGGTAAAAATAAATCCACTTGGTTTCAGACTTAGAACAACTCAAGTTTATAATTCTTTTTGGTTTGCAAAACCAAAATATTTTTCTATGAATCTACAAGAAGATGTAAGAATACGTAACTATATTAAGGATTATGTAAAAAAATGAAAAAGAATATCTTTAAATTTAAAAGGGATTGTTCATATAGGGATTAAAAAAATACTAAGTTTAATTAAGGTAATAGTTTATATAAGATTCCCAAATTTATTAATAGAAGGACAAACACAAGAACTAAATAGATTGCAAATGCTTTTAAAATGAGAAGTTATTTTTGTAAATAATCAACTAGATATTTTCATAAAAAGAATTGAAAAACCTTATAAACAACCTATGATTCTTGCAGAGTATATAACTTTACAATTAAAAATAGGGTATCCTTTCGAATATCAATTAAAAAGGCTATTGAATTAACTGAAAAATAGGTACTAAAGAGATCCAAGTAAAGCTTGCAAAGCGTATTGATGGAAAAGAAATAACCCGTGTCGAGTGGATTAGAGAAGGCAAAGTTCCTTTACAAACAATCGAAACTAAAATTGATTACTGTTCTCATACAATTAGAACTAGCTTTGGAATATTAGGCATTAAGATTTGGATATATAAATAAATTGGATATATAAATAAATAATAACTAATCTAATACTAATAAATACTAATAAACTATTATTCTTATTATTAGTATAATATTAGTATTAGATTAAGATATTTAATAAAAGTAAGATATTTGAAAACTATAATTAAGAACTATAGATAATAACTACACAAAAATATAAAAAGATATATAAAATATATAATATATATTAATATTTTATTTTTATGATCGATAATTCTTTTTTAGAAGATCAAAATACAATTATTTTTATCAAATTCAAAAAAATAAAGAATAAAAAATGATTATCAAGTATTTATTAGACCAGAATCAAATAAGTTTTTTTTATAATGTTCAAATTTTTTGGATTTTGAGACATGATATGGCTGCATGTTTCAAAATTCACCCTGTACTAAAAAAAATAGTTCCTTCTAAGGAACCTAAAGTGGCCCCACGCTTAGTGCAGCTTGTCGGTCAGGTAAACACCGAGAACATGTTAATGTGCTAAGAAATATTGTGGTGGGGAAAGAGCTACAGTACTTGCAACAATTGATCATGAAGTGGACCATCCTATTGTGTTCCATTCTGCTGTAGAACCGGCTGTAGCTATGATTGAAGACGAGTTTGTGTTCAACCTTGAAGTCGCTTTAAATGTGAATGCTAATTTATTTAGGCTATGGACAAAGAAGATGCACCTTTAACTCTGTCAAATGTACCATCTCATTCTATTCTGACTATGCCTGAATTTAAAGCTCCATTGATAGTTGTTGTGATGGAAAAGCACACAGATTCCGAATACGAGTATGAAGCCCAAACACATTAGAAGACCAAAGAAATGCTAACTTATGATTTGATATCTACTGCTAAGCTCTGAAAAAACCTTGTCGCTTCCATTGAAATATTGAAGAGACGGAAGCGAGTAAGCTTGAGAAGATTCCTAATGCCACATGTTTAATGGGAGCACCCTCCGAGATGGTTAAAAAATTTATTAAAGAAATCCATATAGTCCTCAATGAACGACATGATGATGATACTTCTACAGAGGATCACCCAACCCCAAACACATCCTCCACCACATATGAAGGGGATTCAGTGTTGGATGAAAATGAGAGTGAAAAATTAAAAGATACATCAATCCTCAATCCTATTGCCAAGGAATTCTCCTTTAAAAGGGGCAATGAATCCTATTGGGGATGATGAGGACTTCGATCCCAGCACGGTGAACAATTCATCTTTGTCGGATAATGAATATGTTAGTTTTGAAGAGAGCTTTTAAGAAGCAAAAGGCAGAAAAAGAAAAGTAGATCCAAGTCTCGCTATAAGCCCATATATCAGAGATGAAGCACTTGCTAATCTCACTCACGAGGCCTATAACTTGCATGAGAATGTAGTTATCGTTTTGTTCTAGCCTAATTTCCTGTGTAGGAATCTCTTACACGAGATTTATTTGGGAGGTTGATAACTGTTTTAAATTTTTGTTTATTTTTTCTTTGTTTTTTACCTTGTCTTTCGCCTTGGTTTTGATGTCACCAACCGCATCTGTTATACTACTATTGATAATATATATAAAATGCCAGCATATATTCTCAAGAAAAAAAAAATAATATATATATATATATATTGGGAATATCTGTTAGATTTTATATATTTTACCAAAAATTACAACAAAAATGGAAATAGAAAACTAACGACAAACAAAGAAAAGGAAAAGGAAAAAATATGCATACCTCTAACAACAACAAAAATATAAAATAAAAAAGATAAATAGAAAAATAAAAGAAATAAAAAAAGCTCCAACTTCTCCCAAAGAAAATTGAGCCAATAAAGCCCAACATCACCCATTAAACACTAAAATTTCTAGAGCTATTGAAAACATAAACTTTAACCATGAGCTCTTTAGCTCTTTAGCTAAGCCAAATACTAACTCCTTATCCTGTATGTCAAAATATTTTATTTGCTGATTTTGAACACTTCTTCTTTTGTTTTCCCTTTATTTATGGAGAGTTTATCAAACTCTTTAAAATCATAATCTGATATCAAATCCTCATCGGATATCGATTCATTCTCCAATTCCGAATCAGACTTTGAAGCATTTACACAAACAAGTGCAGATAACGCAATAGAAGATTCACCCAATTCTTTCGATTAAAATTCCTTTGCAAAAGGATTAAGTACAGATTCCGTCTCAATAGTTCATAGATTTTTTTCTTGAATTACCACAACAGGGATCTCTCCCCAAGGATGTGAATACAAATTAATGTGGTTCAACCATCCATCGGAGAACCATCAAACAAATTCTTCTTCTTTATAACCTCTTGAAGAATACCGCAATTTTTAGAAGAAAGGAAGGAGTGATATCATCATAAGAAAATGGATCTAGACAATACCCCTCCACTACATCCTAATTGGTCCCCTTTGTGATACCCAATGAGATGGAGACTTTTTCATTTAGATCAAATTCATCTTTTAGTATTAAGGTCATTTTGCACTTCCGTTGAAATATCGGCTGTAATCCTTACATTTGCATATTATGAATCTACTTCCATTAAGCTCTGATTCTCCATGACCGCTAATGATTCAAAAATAGTTGAGCCCCTATCCATACACCAACTAGCCGACAATTTTTCCAACTTCTCAAACCTGTCGGTAACTACTGTATCAATAGGCAGTAACTCCGCAACACCCATTATTATGCTAGTTGTGGAGCTTCTATTTCAAACATTTGTTGTGAAGGTTCTAATGAGAGGTTATCTTTTAGCACATAAATCATTTTCTTCCTTTTAGCGTTGCTTTTTGGAACGAGAGTATCACCTGCTTATGTTGCTCTTTAATATGTGGGTGTAGTTTAAAACACATTGCAAAATCATGACCAATCAAACATCATTGAAACAATAATTCAAAATGTCTTCAAAAATGTATTCTTGAAAATAACCCTCCTCTTCATCCCCTATTCAGATAGTAGATTCAATTTCTACCAACACCATGCTATTGATGGCCTCAATAAGTTGGCGCAGCAAAATCCACTTTGATAGGCTTCCCAAAGTAAAATCTCAATGAAAATAAGATTGAGTTACAAAGTGAACTTTAGGCAACGAGAAATTGATTCAAACTGGTACAATAGGAGGTTCATTCTTCGGATCAAAAGATGTGGTTAATTTCATTAATTTCATATGAAAATTCTTGATGAAATAATAACATTGAGCACATCCTTGTGTAATCAATCTCATTTGAAAGTTTAATAAAGATATACTAGAAATCGATTTGTCTTATGCTGAAAGGTCCTGACAAACCCAAACAACTGAGAAATGTTCTAATGGCAGCTAGAGTCAGTCTACCACTAGAGAATTTCCCCACCAAAGAATATTTAAATGATTTTGCCAATTGCTGTGTTTTGTCGTTAGAGAGTAGAGTTGGTTTACCTTGAAAAAATGCAATCGGTTTGATGCCAATCAATTCCCTTGAGGTTGCAACGTTAGTATTTGTCAACGCTTCAATGAATGATTTGGGTGCCGAAGCTCCAACAGTTTGCTTGGCATGCAGATTAGGAAGGTTGTCCATCCCGATATTAGTCTGGGACATGCCAAGGCCGACGGGAACAACAGAAGTCCCAATAAGAGAACAACAATGAAATAGCCAGAGGAGAACGTCCCAAAACGTAACCACAACGAAGGGACCAAGTAAGGATTCGCGTCAATTATGACGAAGCTGGCGCAGCCCGAAAAGAAGTCTCCAACACTAGACAACGCCTGTAACAACCCGCAAATCCCACCGGAAGAATCCCGGCATAAAGCCCTAGTGCTCCATAGCGCGTGAGACCTCTCAGAAAAGATCGCGGCAAGCCGCTTGACTTCATGAAATTGTATTCTTAGTGTCAAGTTTTGAATTTATCAAATTTAGCTGTTAGCAATTTATCTGTAGGGCCAAACTTTTTATGATGAAACTAGACAATTGAAAATAAATGCCTCTTGAAAACTACATTTTAAAAAATTAAGAAAAAAACCTTTAAAAAATTTTCAAATGACATTCGGCGAGCCTATGACTACAAGAAAGACATGAAAAAACTCAAAATGGTTGATCAGATTTAAGTCTGGTTGAGAGAATATATAACACCAAAATTAAAGCTTGTAGCTTTGCTCATTTGTCTTAGGTTGAGCCCAATCTTAACCCAAAAAAAAAACAATACAATCTTCACACTATTTTTGGGCTAAACTTTCAGCCAAATTTAAAAGAGCCTTTTAAGAAAGCCAAAAAAAAGTATATTGCAATATAGAGTAAAAGGCACTCTAAGGAAAAATTTTGGCTTTTCCTGTAGACTTTTATTGTCAGTATTAAACAAAACCAACATGTGCTGCCTGAATTTAAGAAAATTTCCAGCCACTGTTATATTTCCAGCACACATGCCAACAACAGAATCTAGAAAAAAATAAAACAACTCAGACAGGTTGAGCCCAAAATCATTTTTATCCAATCTGATGCTTTAAGATTTTGAGTTTAGCAATTTTTGCATTTAAGAGTTGATCATGCAAGAGCAGAGCCTCCTTTCCTCTTTTTAATTTGGTTATAACTGAAAGCCAATAAAGAAGATAATATGGCAAAGCAACTTAGACCTCTTTTGGAAGGTTCTATTCAGCTTTTATATTTAGTCAGAATAGTAAACTTAGAGAAGGGTTTCTATTTGATTATGCACAATGGAAACAAAGGGTTCACGTAGCCAACCCCACCTAATTGAATTAAAGTTTGGTGCAGTTTTTGTTGTTGCTGTGAATTTGAAGTATGGATAACAAGCTGCGACTGTTTTCAAATGGATTTCAACAAATAAAGGTTAGTAGAAGAGGGGGGTATCATCTATGGTCTTGTCCTGGAACTCTTAAACAACCCTTGCTGACTAAATTTCATGAATTCTGGATCAATGAATGAAGATGTATATCACTTGCAGAGATTCAGGCATCCAAAATGATAAATTTACCTTTTAGGTTACTACAGCATTCATAATTGCGTGACACCTGCTAAACTGACAAAAAAGTTGCAAACAAAGAAGTAATTGCTAGAAAGCATTTTGCAGTCCCATACCTCTCCAGGATGGCGACTATTCAAAGCATGAGCATCAAGCTTGTAATTGTGTTGTGGAATCAACCGTGATGCATCATAAGATTCTACCTGGATATTCTAAAAGCCAAGAAGCACAAATAATAGAATAAAAGAATGACTTAATGTTAAGAGATTTTAACAAGGCACTGTCACGAAATAATATAGTGAAAGGTAAGTACTTCGTTCTTTCTAGTCCATCGGACTGAGCCGGAGCGACCAGCAAATGCATAAAATGCAAAATGGCGAAGATCTACAGATGCACTGTTGGAGGCCTGTAAGAAAAGAAGATTGTTATTGATAAGCAAAATCATTATATAGAAACAAACTGCAATAAAATATCACTTAAAAAAATTTAAAAAATGTTGCTATAAATTATGAAGAAAAAAGAAGGAAAACATGCCTACCTTCTCTCAGTCAACGTGTTCATCAATCCATAAGATGAACAATTGTGCAACCGAACCAAGAAAACATTTTTCTATATAACAGGTTGCAGACAGACGGAAGGCACAAGTTATCGTACGAGTAAGACTCTTTCCCTTCATGAATTAATGAGAGAATTAAATGATTGGATTACATAATGCAAAAAATTCAATCTCTCGCTCTTGCAACCCCTTTACCATCTCTCACCTCTCTCCCATTCTTAACCTTAAAATCACATTTTTCTCCGCATAATCTGTCATACATTCACTAACTTCATAAAAAAGTAACCAGAATATAATGATTTATCTTCCATGCTACATTAATTTTGTTACCTCAATGAATTCATTAAAAGGCATTTTTACAATCTCTGCCTCTTTTTTAAGATTGTTGATAGATCCCAGGAAAATTCCTTGATCCTCTAAAATCCTAAAAGCCATTTTATTTCTTGTTTTCTAGTCGGACAGCCTATTATTTGGTGTAATAATCAATAACAACCACCACTTCCTCAATTGCAGCTAAATATAGTCATTGTTACCTATAAACCAATATGTAATTACCTCGCAAACCACTTAAACCTGGCATGGCTTCCCGTATCGATTCCTGAACAAGAATTTCAACCTCATGCATTCCATAACTTCATACCTATCTTCCAGTCTATTTGCACAAAACCCATCAAAGCTCCAACAAAATACTCAATCATATCATCCATTTAGAACGTCAAAATTGAGTTTTAAAATTAAATTGAATTCAAACTTCCACTCCAATCACATTTAGTGAATCAAATCAAGACACTTGAACAACACCTTCTTGGAACAAACTATACCATCAATCAACTTTCCTTTGGGTAGAAATCAAATTGCAGACAATTATTTTTGTTGCCCACCATAGTCATATTGTATCAACCAACCATCGTATAAAGGAGTTTGTTGTATGCTATGGAATTACATCATTAATCAACCCCCTTGCTTTAGCTGAGAGAAGTGACGATCAAATACAACACAGCAATCAGTATCTATGCAATACTGTCATGTGATGTTTATGTTAAGAATTATGTTTAACTCACATGTAACAATACATGTGAATTTGAAGTTCGATTATTTGATTTTCCCATCTTAGGGCTGGCAATTTGACTCAAAATTTGAAACTCGAACTCGAACTCGAAGCATTTTGACTAGAGTCAAAAAATTTGAGTCGAATGGCTCAACTCGAATCCTATTTGATTTGACTCAAATTCGACTCGTTCGAGTCGGACTCAACTCAAAAATTTTGAGTTGGGGTCTTGGCTGACTCGACTAGAACTTGACTCGAGCAGCCCTATCCCATCCTCATTCTCTCTATTTTCCCCATATCATTTCTTCTACTTTCTAACCCATATTTCACTGCATTCTCTGATATCAAGAACCACCTATCATGTCCTTTCTTCATCCATATGCTTCCACGAAACTCATTTTATTGAATTCTAAATGTTAACTTACTAAAAAGCATCACGCACCACCTAATTAATTGCTTGCCTACTCCCATCCATGGTTCAAATGTCCCAACTCCTTTAATTTTTCTCAACTATTCCCCCTTTTATAACTAAAATTAATAATAATCTTCTTAAAATTACCAGCATAAAGTTCTGCCATGTATTGTCTAAAACTTAAACACAGCGTCCTAAAGTATAACTCATAAACCATAATAGATATTGGAGACTATATTATTCTCATGCAAATTATAATCAGGACATAACAATATTATGTGCACAGCAACTCATCTCCCATGATTTATAAAGTCATTACATTAATTAAATTATGTTGAGTGATCTAAAATTGTACAACTTCACCTAAAATATTATCAATAAACAGCAGCAACATGTTAGCAAACACAATGAAATGAAACAAACAAAATAAGCAAATTTTAACTGAAATGAAAATTATACTCAAATTTAAGCATTCCCTCCAAAGATGTCAAAAATAAAAATTCCCACCAATCATACTAACCTCCATGCACATAGTGAAGAGAATGTTGATTAATCACATAATCTAGCACAGCATTTAAATATAAGATCTTTTTGCAGATGCTGTTTAGCCCAAATAAATCACTAATATGGTTTCACTATTATCCCACTATTATTGCATGATTCATCAACAATCTTGAAGATTGACTTTGTGTTATCGTTGTCATGCTTATTTCTAGTTAAACATAATAAGATGATTGGCGTTAACATATTTCACACTTTTCAGACTACTCAAAAGCCTAGTTCCCGACGTACTAAAAGCCACCACGTGCCATTAAAATTTGTTCCATGAATGCTAGCTCCATTGGGAAAAAGTACCAATTCAATTCCTTAGGGAAGCTTTTAAACACAGAAACATTGAGCAAAGATCATCACTCCATGTACATAATGAGTAATGACAATGTGTATTTATTTAAATATATTATTTTGTTTCAATTATTGGTTAGTTATTTTAATCATCATGTATTAACCTTCAACCAAATGAAAGTCTAATCTTGCATGAAGTTTAGAATATTTTTATTAATTAAAGCATGGCTCTTAATACGCTCTCTGTCTCCCATGATCATTCTCTATAATCAAAACAAATACAAAAACAAAGGGTCAACTTCACTGCTTTGGATCTCCATCATCAGAGCTACGTTCAAAGAGCATTGCTATAGCAAGCAAAACATTGGAGAGAGCTTTTAAGCTTCATCTTTAGTTCAAAGATCAGAAAAAGTTTTTGTTAACTTGTGAAAGTATTAACATGTGAGGAGGGTCCTTTGCAAACCCTCTTATTACCTAAAGCTAGCGTTCAGTAGAGTTCCCTATAATTGATGCCTGCGCACAAAATCAAATGACTTGGTGTACACTCTTGAAAGAACACCAAACCTTAATCCCTCTAATAGTAGTCAGCTATCTAAATCCTGTCTCCAGTGAAAAATCAAATAACAACCCCTCACTAAATTCAAACTAAGAGAGATTCTAATAATTTCTTGCCATATCTCTTTTTGTTTCATCATCATCTTCCTTTTTTAAAATAAGAATAATTAATAAACTCAACTTTTCTAATTGGGACATCTAGGATCTATGCATAATATGTCAAAACCATCTAAAGATAATTTTGCTGATGGTCTTCTTCTGCATTAATTAAGCAATTAGAAAAATTTGCAATTGAAATTTTCCGTTGTTCTAAAAATATTTTGAAATCTTAAAATGAATTAATAGTTTCAGAAATAAAAGAAAAGTAATTCTTCCAAAAAAGAATTTTTTGATACTACTTATAAAAATGGAGTAATACCAAAAAAGTAATATGTAGTTTAAAAAGAAATATTTTCCAATGTAAATGTATTTTTATATTTCAAGGTGATTTATCTATAAAAAAAATTTCAATAAGAATTAATCAGTGTTAAGATAATTAGGCAAAAAGATGTTAAATTTAGTATCAACAGAAAGAGATGATACAACAAATAATTATAAAAACGCAAAAGGAATGGTAAGATGGAATAATAAGAATGGAGAACGTTCACTGCTGTAAAAAACGAGAGGCTTGGTAGAGAGGAAAATATCGAGATGAGAAAGAAGACAAAAATATAAACCAAACAAAGAAGAATGGTCGGTGACACATGCCCAACCGAAGATGGACAACAGCAGGTCTCACCAGACCTTAGCACTCACTCAATTTTTTATTTAAGAATGATTTTAAAGGAGTACAAGTCATGCTTGTATATAAGCTCATAATAATAAAAACCTTAGAATATGTGAGATTAAATATGAATATAGTTATTATAATGACTAAGTCATTACTAGAATCAACAAAATTCATAATATAAAAATGACTCAAACTATCAAATTTGGATGCAATGATGAGTACCAACTTATCAGGAGATGAAATGTAACAAAATATTTTAATTCAAATCAAAATTTAAAAAAAAATTAAGTGATCTAGAAGATTTTAGGCTATTTAAATTGAATTTTTATTAGTTTAACTTAATTAATTAATGAAAATTAATGTGAATAATTATGAAAAAAAAATTGATATACATTTTTATATAAACTAATATATATTTGAGTGTAACTAAGCTGAGCTAGATCGAGCTTGCCAGTGTTTGTATTCAATTCATCAACAAACAGTTTAGCTCAAACTCAGCTTGAGATTGTTTACAAACAAAAAATATGAGTTCATGTCTAGCTCATTTATGTTATATTTAAAATAGATATTTTTAAACATATATTACACAAATCTATACAATTACATATCCAGAACTGAATCTTTTGTATTTATAAAAAGGAAATTGTTATCATATATTCATGAAGTAGACGAAATCTCATATCTACATCTAATTAAAAAAATCAACGGTAAATAGATAATATTTTGATATAGTACATATTAAGCTTGTGAACTTTATTTTGGTGCTTTGCAAGTAAATACCTTTTAAAATAACAATCATTTTATATATTTAAATATAAGAACTTTTTATTTATAAATTTATAATCATGCCATTAATTAGATGAACAGATGGAGCATGTCGTTGTGCTCAGCTCAATAAGAAATTGAGCTTCAAATGCAGGATTGACAGCTCACATGAAGAAGAGGCTCATAACTCAAGATTTACACGAAGCATAGTCGAAGATTGAGCGAGAACTGGATCGTGTGTATTTTTGTTGTCGTGCGGTGCTTGCATTTTCATGTTGTATAATTTTAGCCCATGTTTGTAGTGTTACGTGTTGTTATATTTGATGTATGTTATTTTACAATTTCATGGGATTTGATGGTAACCACTATATATATCTTTGTATGCTCATTTGAGGAGGAGGATGAATGAATAAGTATTTTCCTCCATTTGAGAGAAATTTGCTCTTGCAAGAGAGTTAGAGAAGTGATTTGTATAGCCGCTTTAATTCTTGGGCATGTGCATAGCGACAAGGTCATCGGGATGCATAATCCTGGTAAACTTATCTATGTGTTCTTTGTGTCTTCTTTCATTCGCTTTTCACTCGTCTCCTCCCATTTCTTCACTTTTCTTCCAAATTCTATCTCAAATCATCTTTATGTTGTTTCATTTGAGAGAAATGTGCTTGTTGCAATGGCTCGTGGGGTCCCGTTCGACCTGTCTTGAAACACGGACCAAGGAGCCTAACATGCTTGCGAGTCGACGGGTGACGAAGCCCGATGGGCCCAAGGAAACTGATGCGCGGGATCCTCTAGGTAGGTGCACCGCCGACTGACCTTGAGCTGTGTGAAGGGTTCGAGTGATAGCATGCATGTTGGGACCCAAAAGATGGTGAACTATGCTTGAGCGAGGCGAAGCCAGAGAAAACTTTGGTGGAGGCCCGCAATGATAGTGACATGCAAATCGTTCTTCTAACTCGAGTACAAGGGCAAAAGACTAATCAAACCATCTAGTAGTTGGTTCCCTCTGAAGTTTTCCTCAAGATAGCTGGATACCTGGACGGAGTTCTATCGGGTAAAGCCAATGAGTAGAGGCATTGGTTTATTAAAGTAGTAGGACAGTGGTCATGGAAGTCGAAATTCGCTAAGGAGTGTGTAGCAATTCACCTGTCGAATCAACTAGCCCCAAAAATGAATAGCGCTGAAGCGTGTGACCCACACACGGCCATCGAGGCAATGGCCAGGCCCAGATGAGTAGGAGGGCGCGGCAGCCGCCACAAAACTTGGAGTGCGAGCTCGTGCGGAGTGATCGTTAGCGCGAATCTTGGAGGTAGTAACAAATATTCAAATGAGAGCTTTGAAGGCCAAAGGGGGAAAAGTTCCATGTGAACGGCACTTGCACATTGGTTAGTCGGTCCTAAGAGACAGGGGCGGCCCGTAAGATATCATTGCTTTGTGCGAGCTTCAAAAGGGAGTCAGGTTAAAATTCCCGAGCCAGAATGTGGCGATTGACGGCAACGTTAGGTAATAGTCTGGAGACGCCGGCAGAGGCCTCGATAAGAGTGATCTTTTCTGCTTAACAACCCGCCTGCCCTGGAAGCGGTCAGACAGAGGTAGAGCCCAGCAGCTGAAAGAGCGCCGCACGTTGAGCGGCGTCCGATGCGCCCCCGGTGGTCCTTGAAAATTCGAAGAGCCGAGTGTCATCCACGCCCGGTCATACTCAGGACCGCATCAGGTCTCCAAGGTGAACAGCCTCTGGTCGATGGAGCAATGTAGGCGAGGAAGTCGGTAAAATGGATCCGTTAACTTCTGGAAAAGGATTGGCTCTGAGGGTTGAGCTCAGGGGTGCTAGTCCCAAATCCATCAGATGTCAGCGGACTACTTAAGTTGCATCCGCGGTGAGAGCGGGTCGTCGCGTGCTGGATGGGGGGTGGATTGGGAACGGCCCCTCGGGGCCTTCTCCGGGCATCGAACAACCGACTCAGAACTAGTACGGTCAAGGGGAATCCAACTGTTTAATTAAAACAAAGCATTGCGATGGTCCCAACGGATGCTCACGCAATGTGATTTCTGCCCAGTACTCTGAATTATTCGAGTGGCACGATTCTGACGATAATCAGCGAGTCAGCTTTGCTTGCAATAAATTGATTAGATATGCCAAAATATTTTCAAATAATTATTTCCAAAAGAAACTGAGAAATGATTGTAAGAAAATCACTTGGGTAGGGATGTAAGAGACTTTGGGTGACATGTATTGTCCATATTATCACCATAAACAATTTAGACATTTAACTCACCTTAAAAAACCTCACACACTTACTAGTATTGCTATAAAATCACTTCATTCACCTATGTTAATTCCATCCAATTCATCACAAAATGGTTGTACTAATGCGACACATCAATTAAAACCAAATAATCGGGTTAAGCTTTAGTGAATTATAATTGTTAATTTACCTTTGATTTCTAAGGCTCAACTTGCAATTATGCTACTTAAAAAACCTAAGAGTCTTGTCCCTGCACCTAATGTAAATTTGGTAGGATATCACACCTTATATCAAGAGTTTGAGAATTTTGAAGGTGCTTAAGTCTTGCACATCAAAGAAGTTACCCCTGACAGTGACGAAAATCTATCATTCTTCCATCAAATGTGAATCTCAGAAAATTTCCAAAGACCTTACTTGAGGATCTTCCAAATGAATTATCATCCCTATGAGAGATTCAGCATGCTATTAATTTAGTATTAGATTCTCAACTTTCCAACTTGATATGCTGCTACCTTAATCCTGGGGAGCAACTAAGTTTCAAAGGCATGTAGAAACCTTACTCCAAAATAAGTTTCTTATGGGAGAGTTTGATCCATAGAGGTTACTAGACACTACGCTTATGTTTTTATCGACAAACTGACGATCAGATTGAAGTGGTAAATTGGTCCTTAGGGAAATTAGTAAGAAGTCTACTGGGAGAGAATTTAGTCACTTGGGATTTACACCTTTTTTATAGTTGAATTTGTCAACAATTGCATTATTTCTAAGTTAACAAAAAGGAAATCAATTAAAATTATTTATGGGTACAATCCTAGAAAATCAGTCGACCCAAGTAATTTGCCTTTGCATGCATATTCTAATGTTGCTTTTACTTTTGCTAAAAAATTTCATAAAATACATCATGAAATTAAAAATCAAATTGAGAAAACTGATAAAAATTATCTCGTAAAACTTAACATGACTAGGTCTAATATAAATTTTAATGGTGCCTATGTGCTCATACACATTCGCCCAAAGCAATATTCCATAACCAAATATAAAAGTTCCATGCTAGACCGGCAGGATATTTTAAAGTCCTTAAGAATATTGGGTTGAATGCTTACTTGATTGATTTGACTTTTGATATATTTACAAGTTATAAATTCAACATTGAATTTCCATATTCTAAAAACTTTTACAAGATGATGCGGGTACTTCTCCAAATGGATAAATCATTTACAAAAACTCTCCAACCTTCCTTTCTTGAGATTGATAGTATCATTATACTGATGTTATTTCAAAAGAGTAGGTTGAGCGCAGATTTCTTATGCGGTGGACGACCGCCTTCAAAAGGTACTTGGTTATCATATGAGAAGTTCAAAATATTAACTCAACTGAGCAAAGTTCTTGTAGCAAGGAAGAATCTAATGCAGGACAAGCAGCTCACATGAGGAGGCCCTTGGCCCAGACATGTGCGCAAAGCATATTTGGAAGTTGAGCGAGAGCTGCATCGTGTTGGTTGGTATTTTTGGGTTATGTTAGTATTTTTAAGTCGTATTGTTTTGGCTCATGCTTATAGTGTTTTGTGTTGTTACATTGGCATTTGTTATTTTATACTTTCATGGGATGTGATGGAAATAATCCACGTATACTTCTATATATATCTTTATATGCTCATTTGAGGAATGAAACAATACTTTCCTACATTTGAGAGAAATTTGCTCCTATGAGAGTGCTCGAGAGGTGGTGTGTATAGCCACTTTAATTCTTATGTGTGTGCATACAAGGTCGTTAGAGTGTGCATAATCTTGATAAATTTATCTGTGTTCTTTGTGCTTTCTTCCATTTGCTTTTCACTTTTGTCTCCTCCCATTCCTCCACATTTCTTCCAAGTTCTTTCTCAAATCATCTTATGATGCTTCATTAATTTCTACTATCATCATCTTCTTAGTGCTTCTAATGTGCTCCACTACTCTTCACCATCATCTTCTTCACAAAACAAACCCCACTTAAAATGTAAAAAAATAAGGATTTTGAACTTCACCACGCCATCAATTATCGAGTCGAAAATTCAAACTTCTAGTGAGTCAAACCAAGCTTCTTAATTAGTCTAACATGAGCTTATTGTGAAAAATGAGCTTTTTACAACCTTAATTATATTAATAAGGATATATAAATAAAATAATTAATTAATTAAAGTAAATATTTTTATCTATATAAAAATCCCTCCTCTCCATTTATGTATTATGATAATAGAGGCAAAGTCGTGATAAATAAACCAAAGGAAAAAGAAGAGAAGAGATGGAAGCTGAGGCTTGCAATTCAAAGGCCATAATGAGGATTTTAGTCGCTACCATTAACATGTTTAGGTTAGTATGTCCTCAAAGCTTCATTAAAACCAAGACTTTGAGTATTTTAGCGGGTTGTAAATCTTGAGAAAACATTCCTGCCATTATTTTAAATATTGTACTAAAATTTTGGGCTGGTGGAATTATTTTATTTTGAACCAAAGCAAAAATCATTTCTTAAGAAATTATAATCAAGATTTTCTTATCTAATTCAAATAAATATTAATTAGATATTTATAAGGAATTTTAAAAGCAAAGATCTATAATATTTAAGGATAATTTAAAAAAAGAAATGGTAAGCTTCAATTGATTTTCTTTAGACCCGTTAAAAAACCTAAATAGTTAAGAGGAAAATATAAACTTGAAGGTTGAGTCTTATGTTTATGCAAATATTTCTTATAAATATATTATGAGTACAAAGATTGGATGAAAAGAAAGAAATCCGCATGCAAGTTAAAATCATAAAAGTGGGTTATTACAAATCTAATTAATAGTAATAGTTTTTCTTCTACATCTACATTTTATAATTAATATGTTATATATGTTAATCGGCTATCACTGTTTTTTTTCATATTGAAGAAATTCAAATACAAATTAATTTTTTTATTTATTATTAATATGAAATTACTATTTTGCAGTTACAGATTTTATATGCTAAAGACACAAATAATGCTATAAACACACATCATATACAATGTGAATAATATATGAATAGATGAATATGTGATGCTTAACTAAAAAGAATAGTGTATGAGAGCTTGAGACTCCCTTTAATATATGTTAAAATTACATAAAAAGGATACAGATATACATTATGTTAAGACTACAGATACTGATAAACTGTCACAATCTGAATAAATGAAAATGCAAAGTTAAAATAAAAAGAATATCGCATATGAGAGCTTTCGAGCTCCCTTAAATGATGCAAACTAGGTAGGCTAATCATCCTCGTGCAAATAATGATCATAAATTAAGAATATCACATCAAACTATATTATTAGGGGTTCCTTCTTTGGAAACGCTAAAAGTGACCAAGAATGCGAGTATGAATCTTACACTGAACTATAATGTAAGTTAGCATCTGTTGGCAGCATATGGCAAATGAACTAAAATAACAAGAGTTTCTAAGGCTCCAAATGTATAATTGCAATACCTTGAAACCAAATAAAAGAATGATAAGCATACAGCTTATAGTATGAATGTGATGTACAGATAACGCTTCATTAAATTAATTAAATGCCCTGCCATTTATTAAAGTTACCTTAAAATTTTCATGCAATTTGTGACCTAAAAATTATACAAAAAATTTGTTACTTTTATTTTATGCAATATTTAATTCAAAATTGATCTTACTTATTTTTTAAATATTTAAATTTTATAATTTGCTAAGACTTGGCATATATAAATTGTCTTTTATGTTGCTTATTATTATTTAGAAATGCAATACTTCTATTAGGTTGAAGAAGTTGATGCTCTTTTTTAATTTTTCTTATAAGAAGAACAAGACTTGAAAGCAGAGTGAATTCATTTATCAAAGAAAAAATTTACATTTTATGTATTTTAATAGACATAAATGTTTATAAAACTCAATTTTTGATAACGATGTAAATGAAAGAGAAGAGAATGAACAATACACATCTATCTTTTGTATTCTTTAAATTTTGTATATGAAATAAAGTCTTGTGATTGGCAAGCCTCATCATATTTAAATATTAACCTGGTACTTATTAAAAGAAAAATAGAAAAGAAAATGATGATCCTAGTTGTTATGGTCTTCGCTCCTATTTTGGTAATTCAAACAGCAAATTAAGTCGTGGTACAGAGTTTGCAATCTATTTTACTAGGTTACATACACCCAAGTTAATGGAAGGGCGGGATAAGGTTTGCTTGTTTTGCAATGATACCTTCTTTTTGGGATGTGAGTAGGAAAATTTGGAGGGGAGGTAGAAGTACAGTTGGTGGTTTCTTTTTGTATAATGATGCAATGATATTTTGGGGTGGTGGCAATTGTAATAGCGATAGGATCAACAAAATAAGTGTTAAAGGTAATGGGCGAGATTGATGAGATGGTGGTGGTGAGATCACCATTACTTTATATTTCAAAGAGTGTTAAAATATGAGAAGCAATGACTTTTAGATAAAACTGGGAGGTTAGATACGGTTGTGAAAGTGAAGGGGTGAATTTATTGAGGTGTGGCTCTTTGGTGAGAGGTGGAGATGGAATCCTCTCTTTGCAGACGGATATGAAGTTAATTAAAAATTGGAATCTAACCCCTTTTCTACCCTTAAGCTATAGCATCATTCAACCGTCTTAATACCTTTTACAGAAAAACTCCAAACTATTATGATGAGAACTTGGGTTAATATTTTAGCTCAAATAATGGGCGGTCTTAATACATCCAAAAGTTGTACCGCTCTAATTTCCAAAAATATTCTTTCAAATATAGAAACAAATTTCATTGTTCAACTATTCATAACACCTTGATGATGATTTATTATAGAAGTCTTCACATTTGAAGGCAGATAACGCTTTTCTCCCATTCCAATTATATAAGCGTTCTTATATAGAAGCTTTTATAAATGGAATCTTACCAACTTGAAATTTTCTATTGGATATAAACATTGTGAAATTGAGGTGTATATATTATACATTCAAGTTAAGTAGTCCTTAGTTCTCTTTTCTGCACAGCAGCTAATGCGAGTTGGCATAAAATTATGGTTAATTCTTAAAAATAAAAAATAAAAAAATTAAGAGAATAAGGAGAAGATAAGAATTCAAATTTACACAAGACAAAGGAGAGAAATAAAGATAGTATGAACCCACACAAGATTAGCCTAAGCATCAAATAGAATCATTAATTATTCAAAACTACTTCTCATGGTAAGTCACTTGGCACTTATATTCATATAATAATTTGAAAATAAGAAAACATTAAAAATAAAATAAAAAATTATCTTGAAATAGTAAGTTTAAAAATTAAACGAATTAATTAAGAAATGAGAGAGAGATGAAAAGCTAAGAGGTGTGCACATGTAGTTATTTAAAAAATAAAATACCCACTCTTTAATTTCAATTAATTCCAAATTAATCTGTTAAAATATTAATTAAATTTAGAAATAATGTAACGACCCGATATATTTACTTTGCAAATTAGGTCAAAATCCCGCCACAAAAATCAGGATCCCGGGGAATTTCAAATTAGGGCAATCAAAAATATCACTAGATAGAAATAAATTTTTGGATCAAAGTGCCCTAGTTTGGGAGAAATTCGGATAACGGAAGCTCCCGCTTTATTTTTCAGAATTTTCTTAAATTCATTAAATCAAGAATATTGAAATACGTGTCTAAATTTATCAATTTTTGTGTTATTATGTTAAGAACATTATTTAAAAGCTACTCATAAAATTTCATCAATTTTGAATCATCGGTTTAACCTAAATTAATTTTTAAAGTTTAACATTTCAGAAATTAATATAAAATAAAATATTTGTTCGAATTGAAAATTTTTAGCGCAAGATTATTCATTACATCACAACACACATTGGTGTCAAGTTTTGTTGCATTTGGACGCTAGACGGCAAAAAAATACGAAAAATTTAACTTTAAATAAATTTTCAAATTTTTCTTAAGAATTTCCTCTTATGAAATTACATCATAAACTAAAAAGCTAATATCTAAATCTAAATACAGATTCAAAAGTCAAACTGTCAAACTTTGGATCTTAAAGAACAAAAGTACCCAGTATATGACATGTATTACTTTTTTTTATAATTTATTGCTGCTTAGATTCGCTTATTTGATTTGAGCCAAATTCATTTGAAGCTTGCTTGGTTGTTCGGAACCAATATGGTAATATTTGTGGGTTATTTCTAAAAAAAAGATATCAGTAATAACATTCGTGGGTTATTATTGGAAAAAGATATCGATAATAACATTCATGGTTATTATTGGAAAAAAGATATCAGTAATAACATTCATGAGTTATTACTGAAAAAAAGACATCGATAATAACATTTGTGGGTTATTGCTGGAAAAAAAAATATCAGTAATAACATTCGTGGGTCACTGAAAAAATGACATCAATGATATTCGTGGGTTACTAGAAAATGACATTAGTAATATTCGTGGGTTGCTGGAAAAATAATATCAGCAACACTCGTGGATCACTGAAAAATGACATCAGTGACATTCGTAGTGGGTTATTAAAAAAATGACATTGATAAACCTACATTTTGTGATAATACTTGTGGCAGGAAACTTTTATTCATTTTGCACTATTACCTTACTTTTCCTGCATTTTATCCTTATATCTACTAATCGCATTTCTGCTTTTATAAAAATATATTATTATTTTGTTTATTGTGGTACTTAAAGTATTCTCTAATTACTGTGAATTATAATCTCAGTATTGTTTTCTGGACAATACCAGATCATGTACTTCTGAGGGAGCTTGAAGAAGAGCTTTAAAACTTAAATTATCAATTGGCCGATGGATCGACGGCGCTATTTTAACTTTTATTTATCTTTTTATTTTTTTCTTTATAAAAGTTGAACAATGTACGTAATGTACGATGAAGATTTTTATAATGTCATTTTGAAATGAATGAAAATATCTTTGGATTTTGTATGTATGTTTCCTCTTCTCTCAAATTGCTCAATATGATCTTGCGGTATGTGAACACCCGAATGTCGGGATATCACAGATAAGAATGTAATTCCCTTAAATAAGACTCACATCATAAAAAGGTATTTCTAAATTTTAATTTCAAATTAAGATTAAGAGAAAATTTTGGAGGAATAATTAAATTAATGAGATAAGCAATTCTCTTTCCAAATTAGTTTGTAGGTTCTTCTAAGCAAGTTGGAATAGTTATGCCAGACCCATATATGGCAAGTATTGAATGCATGGATTTCTTGCTAGCTCTAAGAGATTATTATTGTTGAATTCATAATATAAAATATGAAAAGTAGGTCATTCAAAAAACTATGATGTATGATTATTTATTTAGTAGAGAAACAATTCTATTGTCCCAAACAGGATGCTACTAGTACTATTGATAATGATGAACGTGTCAACATGGCAATTTGTCAAGCAAATTACTAGATTATATGTTTTGTCAAACACTTCAAGGAAGAACATCCATGTAGATATTGTGTAAGAATTATCAAGGATTGCTTTCAGATGCAATTTTTTTATATCTGCATGTAGCAGAAGTCAATTTTTACATTTCATTCAATAATAAAAGACAATTAATGCAACATATGTAACAAAACTATTCTTTAATGAGATATTTAGAGCATATGATCTTCTTAATTTTCCATATCTTATATAGATTAATAAGCTTTATCAATGATTTTTTGGAAAACTTACAAAAATTTTGTACTACTCATTATAACACCAAACTACCTTACATCTCTTAGCCTGATGTACAAATTGAGATTGTCAACACAACTTTAGATTTAAAATAGAGCCAGACTAAGCAAGATAAATATTATTCACAATTGAATATGCTATAGCAAATTTAGATTATCAACTAAGAAAATTCTATTTTAAAAGGTTTATGTTTCACAATTTGGAAAGTACATAGATCTCGTACTTCTACCCATGCATGTATATTTGTTATAAATTAGAACAAATTACATTTAATACTAAGGAACAAATGCTTTGACCATATAAGACAAATAAAGAACCGAATGTATCATAAGAATCTCAAATTATAATGACTGCTACTCAATTGGAATTACGGTGTAGTTGGGTCCAGATAACTCTTGAACCACTTGATCTCCGCTCAAAAAAATGGTGCATTAACTAAATTCAATTCATTATAACATGCCAAGCTTGAGCGAACCCCGAATCAACTCGTTAACTAGTGTGTCAACTCATTTAAAATTGGTCAAGATTAAATACATCTACATTATATCAAACTTCAAAAGACTCGATATAAATATATTAATAAAAATAAAAATTTTAATTGTCTTCTACTTTTAATTAATAGTTAATAATTGTCTACATAATTTTTAATCACTTAAATAATTTTAATAAAATATTTTTATGATTAAAACCATTTTATTCCTCTAATTATAAACAAATTGGCTCATAAACTGACTCAAGCTCATAAAACTTTAGCTCAAACTTTAATTTGATTAACTCAAGTTCAACCTCACACTAGAATCAACTCAAGCTCAACTCACACTAGAATCGACTCAAGCTCAACTCGACTCATTGACACCCTTAGTTGGAATCCACATAGAACTACTAGAAAAAATCATACAATAAAAACCATGTGAAGAGTTTCAAGGTCCAATAAAAAACTTGCAAAACTCAAACAAGATGTACATTGACTCACAAACACAAGCATTATTCATACTTTCATTATCAAGTTATGTTAAGAAGTATAAACACTTGTGAACTTCTAACATTCAAAGTTTTTGATATTTGCACAAAAAGGAGAGTATTTTTTTAATATGTTGTCTGGTAGCATAAGTTCTAGTTTTACAACCAACTCAAAATCTATCAAATATTGAACATATTTTGATTCATAAGAGTTCTTTAAAGTTCTTTGAACAAAGTAAATTTGGGTATACTCGTATGATATTGTGCATATGACTTATTCAAAAATATATTTGTTCTCCATATTTTTCAAAATAAACAATATAGCTTATGAATTGTAAACATTAAATGCAAAATATAAAATTTATACTAGCATGTTATTAAAAGTGCCATTAGATATACTTCATTTTGGCATATTAACATATACTTTTTATAATAAACATACTATTTTAATTTTAAAGTATCAATTAGTATTTTCTTTTTGAATATCCAAAAACAAATAATATGTGTCAATGTTTATTCTAATATGCGCCTTGTATTTTATCAAAATTCCAAGTAATTAATGTTATTTTGTTTGAAGATGTTCATCCTCTATTGTTATTCAAGGGTTTCCAAGGATTTTGGGCATCTTTACCCAAATATGTTTGGAAAATATCTTTAGCAAAATAACCTCAAAAGAATTGTAAGCAATATCCACCAAAAAAATGTGATGCCAACCACATAATTGACAATCATTTAACAAAAAATTGCTATTTTGATATATATAAGAAATATTAGTTTTCTTTGTTTTAAAAATTAATGTTATTATTAAGTGTACTTTTTAGAAACTGCACAAGGGTTAAGGCATCCCCAAAAAGTGATGTCGTATTGCCCAAATGTAGCAAAATAAGAGCAAAGATTGTTACATCAATGTCTGAGTGCAATTTCAAGTGAGAGTTCCTACATTATGAACAAAAATGAATAAAAGGTGAATCTAAGTTATTAGATTGAGAATATGATGCAATATTATTGCTTTAACAAGCAAGCCTATAAAGTTAGTGAATATTATGATTAATAAGAAGATCAATATCATGTCTTTATGAAACAAAGCGATAAATATTTTCCCTTCTAGAAACAAAGCGAGTAAGTAGGAAATAAAAAAATATTGATAATTTAAAATTCAAGTTTTGGTTCTCAAGTAAAATTTGATATAGAAATAATGTGGAATTATCTTCGATAAAAAGTTGAAGTATGTTGTAGTGAAAATTAAGAAGATAAGAAATCAAACTATAGATTTGAATATTGTAATTATTGTGGTAATATAATACTTTAAGTGTTTAAGTTCCTCAAATAAAATTGTATGTGAGTACAAAATAAAATTTTGACATAATTTAAGAGAATTGGTTCAATGAATACTTTAAGACATTCCTTATTAGATAAAAAATTAATGTGCACATTAGCATAATAGATAAGAAATTTAATGATATCCACTATGACTTTGATTTTGGAAAGATTACTAACGGAGGTAAAATGATCTTGAATTTTGCTTTAACTTTTGATTATATGATTACCAATATATTATCAAAAAACAAGAAATATGTCCTCACTTGTAACACTGAGACTTCTAAGAATTTTATTATTTTTCTATTCAAAAACATTAACTATAGTACATTGACTATAAGGCTATTCTAGGAAAAAGCTAAATATCCAACATTGATTATAATTCAAGGCATAACAATAATGAGTTGCAAAAGAAATAATAAATATAAGCTATATTCGAAGAATAAAGAATGAAATCTTCATAATAAAAATAAAAGTATATTTACGAGCACAATATTGGAGCTTGATCAAAGGAATTTTAAGAAAATAAATAAATTTATGTGTTAAACAATAGTTAACTATATCCAAAAAAAATTAAAGATATATTTGAGAAATCTAAAGTGAGAGCCCTTAATAGTAAAGTTATCTGTGATAAAAATAAATGTTTAAGAAAAATTAAAAGAGAATAAATTTGCTATTAATAGTATAAAAATAAAAATTAAGAAAAATAAAGAAATATAATTTGGCTAAAATCATAATGCTAAAATTGTGACTTTTAAAGGTTATATAAAAATTAGATATTATGTCATATATATATATATATATGCAAGTCAAATTAATATAAGAAAATTAAATATTTAACTCAAGTATAGTAATGAAGTCAATTTAGATAATGATTTTTTGAAATAAATACATGTAATATAATGGATGAATTATTTTCACAAGCTTTTTACTAAAGGCTGTAATAAGTGATTAACAAGAATGAGTTTAATAGCCCTAAAAATAATTAATAATAACTCTTACATTTGGTGGGCTAGTAAATTTGAAAGTTGAAATGCTTTAAGGAAACTACCAACCAAAAAAGTTGTAAGATAGAATGACATCTCTATTGATGCATAAAAATATACGGATGAGGAAGAAATTTTCTAGCTTACTAAGTTCTTTTACTTAATTTAAAGGCAAGGAAAATGTTGAATAAGTAGATGAGTGTTATGATACTTATATACAAGAATAAGAGCAATATGTTTAATAATGCAAGTTACAGAAGATTTAAATTAATGACAAGTATTTATAATTTTAAAGAGAGATTCAACATGGATTAAAATGAAATACTAATTTTTCACATAAGCAATTTGATTTTTTACAAGAAAATTAACAATAGAGGTTAAACATTTACTTACGGGTTAGAAAACTTTGGAGAGAAAAAAAGATCTTCATTTGATTTTTGTCAACTTAATAAAAACATAGAATAAAGTACCAATATAAGTTCTACGATAAGTACTAAAATGAGAAGGAATTTGCATTGCTTATATTTAAATTATTAAAAGCATGTATAATGGAGCAATTGCACATATTTGAACACATTGATGACTAATGATTTTCATGTTCCAAATAAATGGCATCAAGATTATGCTCTTAGTTACATTTTTTTGTTAATTAACGATGTTCTTACATAATGCATCCAAAACAAGATGCCCTTGTACATGCTATTTTCATATGAAATTCTTTGTATTGATAAGACTAGATAAGGGACTCAAGTAAACCTCAAATTATAGAAAACTACCTTAAAATTTAGAAAATTCCGTCTTAGTAGATCCAAAATGAAATATGTGAATTATAGGTTTTAAATATGATCTAAGTTAACATATTGAAAATATAACAAATAAGTTCATTTTATCAAAAAGAGTGGAAAGCTCAAATATCATGGTACAGTGATACAAAAATATAGTGAAATAAATGATAAAGTAATTGAAAGAATCCATGTTGGTTGGATAATATTAAGGACTTCAAGAGGTAGAGCGATTAATAAATCCCACTCAAATTTAAAGCAAAGTTTTATCGAACAGTTAAATGACCATTAGTTTCATATGGTGCATACTATTGACCGACAAAGCAAAAGCATATTATTAAAGAAGTGCTATGAAAAAGTGTATGTTGGATGAATTTGTACGTACAAAAAATTTAATAAGAAAATGAGTTCATTCATGTAAAAATTGAAGTGGCTTTGGTTTATTATAAGCTTAGAGAAAGTTGCCTTAAATGATTCAAGCATATTTAGTGTAGATTGTTTGATGCCCCGGATAAAATAGTTGAGTTTATGAATTTACTCGTGCTACAAGAAAAAGAGCGAAGCCAAAAATATTATGAAAAAAAGGAACAATCTCATATACTTGAAGCTTAAGAGAAATTATAATATGATCATGCATAATGGCAAAAGAGTTTATTTAGCTGGCCCACATAGTGAGACTAAGGTTATTTAAGAGAAAATCAAATAAATAGGTTATTTAATATGCCTCTCCAATCCTCTCTTTCTCACCACTATTGCTTTTCCAAATCTCCCTCTCCCATTACTTTCAGTATTATAGTTTCTTCTTTCAAATCTCTCTCTCGCCCCCTCCAAATCAAAAAATCTATAGGACATCTAATCAAACATTTAGTGCATCACAATGAAGGAAATATTTGTGTAACCAACAACACTCATTGAGACAAAGATTACATTTGTTATTATTTAATCAAGTACAATGAAGAAAGGATTTATGCAATCATCCCACTTAGTGAGATTAAGGCCATGTCTGTTATTTTTATTGTTGTAAAAACTCTACTTTTATAGCACAAAAAAATTACATATAATAGAAACTTAATGGCTTAATTAAGAATAAAGCAAATAATTAAGCTACCTAACGTGCCTCTCCAGCCCTCTCATTGTAGCCTCAATCACTTTTTCAATTGTCCCTCTCCCATTACTCTCATTATTATATTTTTTTTCTTCTCTTAAATCTCTTTCTCTAGTCTACCCCTTTCAAAGTAAGAAGATTTTTATGAAATTGAGTCTACATTCAGTGCAATCAAAGAAAAAAAAAAACAATATATACCAATTTTTCTTCCATAATAGATCAAACATAGAAATAATATCTCTTTATATATAATATGCTACTATGATAAGAAAAGAAGTTTTTTTCTCACATCTCTGTCCATTTCAAAATTTGAACAGCTCTGATATCAAGTAACTGTAAAACAAAAACAAGATGGAATTCATGTGTTAGCAGCTAGTACTATGTGATATCCAAATTTTGAAAAAAAAATGGAGAGATGTAAGAAAGATACACCTACACTTCTTTAAACATACTCAAATAAAGAAGCCATTTTTCATCTAGCATCTCTCACTGGTATCAAAAAAATTTTAATAGCTTAACTTAAATAGCTATAAAATAAAAGCAATAAATGCAAAAAGTAACCTTTTTTCCTTCAGGAATTGTAAATTTAAGCTCTTCAACATAGAAGAAAAATTGCAAAAAATTGCAAAAAATTGAAAAGGGCAAGGAGAAAAATGTGAAAAAATATTTGTATACTAATAAAGATAGTATTGCAAATAAGAAAGTAAATCTTTTCCAAGTATTTTAACTTTTTAATGTCTGTTCAGAAATAAGAAGAAAAAATCCACAGTAGAATTTTAATGAAATTTGACTAAAATTAGCATTTCCAAATACAATGCACAATGCTCAACTGCTCGCGACCTTCCTACCGCACTTGCCATGGTTGGCATTCACCATTAATGATGGCCATGTCAGAGCCTTTCCAGCTGCTAGCAATTCTCCATTGTGAGACAAAAAATCTTTCTTAAGCCGTGTACAGCCTTCCCTGCCATTCTCTACCTCCCAAGCCAATAGAGCATGCTTTTTATTTAATGTTTAGATTTACTTTATTTCTAACCAAATATTAATTATTAAAGCACATAAATATTTACACTATATTTTACACCCATAACCCATTTTATTCGGCATTTCTTTTACACCAAAATTCTAAGCAAATCTAATAAAAACGGCAAACAGTACAGTAATTTAGTTCTCCCAAATTGGGATGAACAGTAAGATGTGCACACCAGAAGAAATTAACATAAAAAAGTCCAAACAAACAATTAAAAATTCACTAATTCATAGAATATCAGCTTTCAAACCAGAAGAAATACAAAAAGAATTATGTGAATGAAAAACAATCCATCCAATAAACTTTAAAGAATAGTTGTCTGACAAAACCTCAAATATGCTTAGATGGAATCAATCTGGATCCAAAAAAGCCAGACCTTTCATGACATTGTGCAACATGTGATAATAAGGTATTGAAAAACTTTATAAATTAGAAAGACAAATTTATACAAGACTCGTACCTCTTTCTCATTTGCATTTTTAAAATGCAGTTCTTCAGTTTTATCAGACAGAAAGCTTTCTTCGAATAAATCAAACGTCTGTGTGCAAACGGACAGCAGGTTCAAAAAATCATGATATCAAGGTAACTAGAAATATATAAAGAAAAAATTTGAGAAGAACAAATGCACAAAAATATTCAGATTCATATGCATACAAATGCAGGTTCACAACATGAAAGCATATATCATATGTACAAAAGCGTAAAGATGATTTGTGCCTCAGAAATGAAAAAAAATAAACAATATATCATCACAAAACAAGTATAAGAAATCACAAGGGAAACAATTTTAGGATTATGCACATTGCATAGATTTAAAACCCAGGACTTTTTTTTTTTTAAAAGGAGTAATTAACATTAGGAATTAATCAAAGATAAGTAAAATTATCAGAAAAACTGTCATGGCATTTAATACGGTCCACAAATATAGATGATAATAAAGCATACGTTATGTTTCATTTCCATCCTTGCACCAACAATCACTAGCCCTGCATCTCCATGTCTTAGCGTGAAATTCGTTATAGTAATTGCAATCTCTCTATGGTGAGCACCATGTGGAAAATCTTCCTGACAGGCAATTAAACATTGTAGATACATCAGCAATTATTAAACCTCAATGCCTTTATAAACTTAAACGTTGATCAAAAAGTGTTGTATATACCTGCAAATTAGTTTCCCAGAGCTTTTTAAGATTGTGATCAAAACACATAACTGACCAGCCAGATGTAACAACAACTAACACTTGCTTTCTTATTTCTCCATGTTTATAACTGCGGTCAACATAGCCCGCTGCCATTGCAACAGGGCGTCTCCCGGATGATATGCGGACCTTATCAGGCAGTAAAGAAAGTTCAGCCAACAAACGTGCTTCACTAAATCCTTCATCCACACGTCTATAATGCGGCTCCAAGACCTAACGAGTAAAGAATAGTGCACAATCATAGCACACACTATAAACAACTAGCAATACTTGAAATAGGAATAAGCAAAATCCATTACTAAAGAACATCGATGCAGTAATGATTGGCGCATTAAAACCTAGAAAAAGATAAGTAGCTATCTATATAGTTGTTTGGAAGCGCATATACACTGCATGGCCTTTAAGCAGTTTTACTTTCTCATAAAGGCATAACAGAACACAGCTTTGACAACAATAGTATAATGGTGTAGTTTAATATAATCATCTAAAATATTTAATATATATATATATATATGTTTTTTAAGCATATTAAATAGTATAAATATAATTTGATTTATTGGTGGTTTTACAGTATATTCAAATTTTAATTTTGTTTAATGATTTTTAAATCCATGTAAAATAAAAAAAAATAAAACTAATGCCAATGGTGTCATCCGTAGATGGTTTATCAAAGGTCAAGGAGGGCTAATCGTAGGTCGGGCTTGGTCGGCAAGTTCTAGCCGCAAAGGTATTTGCTCGGATGTTTTGTGAGATGGAGAGCCGTCGGAGGCCAGCGAGGGCCGATAAGTGTCGACGTTGACCAGCGAGGACCAATAGAGGGACAACGTTGGCCAGCATGACCGGGCAAGCGGTCTGCGTACGGTCGTTTTTTTAATACGCATTTTATTTATAAAGCAGCTCATTTTGAGCGGCTTTTAAAATCATGCAAAAATGCTTAGTTGGAGGATTGTTAATGCCAAAAATTTACTAGGATTGCTAACACTGCAAAATGAACTGTAATTTGAGATCGTATGGTATTAAGAATACTTGACACCCAAATGCAACAAAACAAACATCCCCTAAATATATGGAAAGTTAAGCATGAATCGTGACATCCTTCAAATCAAATAAAATGCCTTCAAACTTAGAAATTCTAAACGATGCAATTATCATAGAGGCTATTTAAGAGAACATAGATTCATAATGCCATGATCATAAACCATACCACCCACCATGATGCATCTTGGCCCTTTTTTTACTATGGCTATCTAAACTTGAATATTGTTTGTTGCATCATCTTCATGATTGGTAATTAGATTTCTCTTCTAAATTAATTCAAAAAGTACTTTGTTTAAGCCCAAAGTATAAGCAATAAATACTCTTTCACTTCCCCAACTAAGTTTAGAAATTAATATGGTATCAAAGATCACAATCCATTACTAATTGTGATTAATATTGAACCTTGCTTGGATCATAGTTTTTATTATGGAAATCTAGAATTAGAATATTATATCTTTCATTACATTTAAATTCATTTGAATTATTTCTCATACGTAAATATTCAGAATATAAGACTATCATTTTAGTTAAGTACATAATCAATCAAAACTGTTTCAATCCGTCAAACTCAATCTAGAGTTTAATATAGATCGACTAAAAATGCATAAGACTCAACCTGACAAAATAAATAATAATATATGTGTGCGCATATAGTTAAATCTTCATTTGAAGAGTTTAAGCATCCATTTACAGCTTTGCTTTTGATAACTTTAGAAAGATAAAGAAATCAAATGCAACAATATTATTTTAATTGGTTTCTTATAATACAAGATTTCCTAATGTAAATTTCAATCTGTTTAGATAATCAGATCTTAATGATCAAGTTCTTTAGAACTACAGATTTTGCAAAACCAAAATATCCAACATAAAAATAAACAATGAATATTATAAGCCATTGGATTGCAGTCAAACAGTGATTAATTTCCTATTATAGAAATTGATTAGGGTAAAATGCAAAAAACTCTGCTTACGCTTTGCACTTAGGCCTCATTCTTTTCACTGAGCTCATTAATTAAACAACAACTAACCTGAATTTTTGCATCATGGGTTGCAACAAGCACTTCACTTTTTCCATCGCCATTCAGATCAGTAACAATCGGTGGTGGCAAACGCTCTGTTTCATATTTGATTGGATACTCCTCAGTGATATGGATCCAGGCCTCCTTAAACGAAAGATCACCTTCATGCTGGTAAGATTTAAAAGAGAGGCGTATATTAAGGAATTTGAATATTCACCATTCTTTCAAATTTCATGTCATGGCATAGAGCAGCAATACAGAAATATTATCAAGAATGTTTAATAAGAACAAGTTAGAGACTAAATTTGATTAGTAGCCTTAACCAGAAGATTTATCATAATTGGTACCAAACAATTTGCTACAGCGAATGCAGTTCTGTATAATTATGCTCAGAAAGTATTATACATTTTATAGCACTAGCCCATAACTTAAATTCACCTACAGTTCGAAAAAAATGTGAATGCCTAATAAATAAGGATCTATAGTAATTAAAAAATGAATATTGAGCAAAAAGATAAGCGCCTGATATAATAACAAGCCATTATCAGTTGAAAAAGCATTAGAGAGAAAAATTTGTCGATGATAAATGTGATCATTTACGACCCAATGATAATATACGTCAACCTCCTGTTCTTAAAATCTCATGTATTACTATGATACAAGTGAAATATGTTTGTATGAATTATATTGACTTAATTCTTTAACTACTTAATCATATTATTGATATATTAAAATTATATTACAATAATTTCTATTTAAATATAATATGAGATCATGGGTTTATGCTTAAGAAAATTCCATGTAATGTTAGTAGTTGCTTGAGTGTTAACTTAATTTTTAAGTTGAGTTTAATAAAATTATAAATCAAATCATGAACCCATATCAATTTAAATACAAATCATGTTTAAATGAACCTTCTATTTATGATTTGATCCATATTATTCATAACTATATTTTGAGTTTAATAATGCTTTAAATGATCTTAATAATAAAAATTAAATTCCAAAAAAAAAATGAAACATATTTTAATTGATTAGGAATTATTATTCACACTAGAGCTCAACAAGTGCATGCTGGACAAAATCCAAGTGCCAAACTTTTTGGTTTGAGCTTTGCTTTCACTGATTGTGTTATTGATCCTTTAATCTGGGTTATTTGTTATTTTTACTGTGTTGGTTGGATCTTTAGTTGTTGATTTGTCAATGCTCTATCCCTTGAAGAAGATTTTCTGCGGATGGGTTGGCTTTTGTGGATCTGAAACTAGGTTGTTCTGGAGTCTAAACTGTTACAAGGTGCTAGGCTTAATAAACGTTGCGGGCTCTCCTCGAACTGGCGTTTTTATACTCTTTTTATTTCTTTGACTGTAACATTTTTTATTTTTATTGGGTGATCCCTTAAGATGATACCCTGAGTCACCCTCTTTTTCAGGCTTAGTTTATGTTCTAATAAAGTTGCTTTTATTTATGTTTTTTTTTTTTTTCAATGTATGCAACCAAGCCTACTTGCTGTACTATCCTTTTTTATACTATTAAATTTTGCAGGTTGTCTAAAAAAAGCAAGTGCAATTTAGTGGTCTAATTAAAATAATTTTATGATGGGATGCAACCTATAAACATGTAACCTAAATTAAATATGTAATGGACTTCTGTCAACAAAAAATCACTCAAATCTTCTCTTAGCTCATGTAATTAAACTTTTCCTCAAAACTTTTTAAAGGGACAAAATGATTTCAAAGGTTGAGAGCCTTAAGTTCAAATTATTAAGAAGGGTAGATATGCAGTAATCAAGAACAGCTGCAAGATTGCTTTTCTAAATTTGACTTCATTGTTAGAAATCTTTTCAATTTTTAATAGAATTGCTTCTTGTACTTGTTCATTGTTTTGATATAATATTTACTATTAATATTAGAATTAGGTAACTGTATGAAATCAAAATAACTCATGCATAGTGCTTTCATTGCTTAAGCAAGGCTCTAAGTAAATGCTCCAATGCAACTTCCTTTCACAATAAATACTATATACAAGCTTAAGGGCTCCAATGGTTGTGAGGCAGGAGAGTTCTCATGGCTGTATCATGATAAATATGCAATATTTAATCAATAATAGGATCTACTCACAAAGATGAGTTATGCACGTCAAAAGTGAATTGTGGTGTTCTAGTAAATCACAACAAAATGACCGTAAGGCAGAGAGACTTTCTACTTGGTTCAACAATTAATATTCAATTTTATATCAATAATAGAATTAGCACCCAAAGAGAAACTCTATACACAGTCAATGGAAAATTGTCCTTTTCAACTAATAAGCAGCAAACACCAAAAACCATGTCCAGAGAGTAATTTATACCCTGTTGGAAAAAGAAATATCCTGAAAACTGAATCCAAATTAGTGAGGTAGCTAACGCCATGAATCCTATATCAGTTAAAGGAAGAGTCTGCTAAGTGCACCTAGGCAATTCATACAATATAACCAAAATCTATTCCAATCTCGTACGAAAAAACACATGTGCCATTACTTCTCTTTCAATTCATCCAAATTGTTTTGTCATGATCCAACTATTCAATCAAACTCAGCTTTGATTAATACTACACTCCCATTGATGCTAATTGAATCTATACAAATTTTACACAAAAAAGAGTTTCATACTGGCAGATTATCACACATAACAAAAGTCAAAAAATAATATGTTAAAGTAACGAGAAACAAAAACAGAGATGCGGAGGTTTTGGGCCCGGCAATCATTCAATAACAGAAATGCATGCAGAAGTAGGCCCAGCAAGAGCGACACACAGAAAATAATACCTGGAGAGAGAAAAAGATTGCAAACGCAGAGAGCATAAGAATTCCCAAATCACGTTTCCTCATCTTTTCTCCTTCACTGCCCTCTCAGCAACAAGCGAGCTTATAGGTAATATACTCACGTTGAAGATTCGTCTTGCTCTCGCCTGGATTTTCTTTTTAGTGCCAACTCCGATCTCAGGAAAAGCAGTCAGCCACTGCACAAAGAGCATCAAGTCCGATCGCCCATTCACCTCGGATAGTGAATCGGTTCAATCTGCCGATCCGGTTCAACAAATCAATCCAGTCGTGCATAATGCTCAAGGAGGTAGAGAATTATCAGAAATTCAACAAATAAATAAGAAAATTGATAAAATGCAAGATCTATTTCATATTAATTTTACACTCACCTCGCATGTTAAATTATAGAAAGGATTTATTTACTAAGTTAATCAGTTAATTCTATTAATTCTTTTCTGGAGTTTTTTAATATAGAAAAATTTTATAGTGCTTAGGTTTTTGTCCAAATTAAATATTGAGGATTATTTTGCTTTCATAAAAAGCCCTAACATCAATTTTAAATGTAAATTATGAGATACTTTTTTTATTTGTGAATTCATAATATATATACTTTTTATTTTCTTAAAAATAATTTTTTGTCTAATTTTAAATTGTTATTATTATTATTAGAGTATACTAATGCTTGTTAAAATATAATTTATTTAATTGATTATAAATATTATTATTATTATTATACATTTAACATTAAACCTAGTTAGCATTAATATAACATTAATGATTTGTTTCCAATTTAATAGCCAAATGACAAACAAATCGGGTCAATTGATTCCTAATTTGAAGGCTCTTTGTATTTAATTGGTTTTAGTCGGATTAACGTGTTCTTATTTTGATATGTTGAATCATTGGATAGGAGAATAAAAACAGTTGTATTGGAGTTGAGTAAAGGTGAGAAATGAAAAAAATTAAAATAAGTAGAAGAGTAAAGATTTACAATAGTTTGGCATGTGTAAAGGCCAACGTCCATTTTTAAAGATAAGGATTTTGTTATTTCTTGTGCATGCCTTTTTACAATTGAAAAGTTATGCCACCATTGTTATAACAATTAGAAAAATTAAAAATTATAGTTATAGGACCTTAGTATGCCAAAGTTTTCATGACATTAAAAGTTTTAATGAGATATTTATATTGCTCGATCTTCTCATAAGTACTTAGGTCCATCAATTAGCTAAGAGCAGAGGAGAGCTTTTTTGTGGATATTTTGATATGGGACAAAATATTATATTGGTATTTAATGCAACACGTTAATAATAGCACTTGTTTGGGGAAAGTCCCCTAACTGAAATATCATATTGAGTGATTTAAAAAACACAATATACAAATATCAAACATAACTTATTTATTCATTAATATAAAAATATTACAAAGTTTTTCACAAAGATCTAAATAAAATAAAAAAAGTTACAAACTTTAAACAAACTCAAAAACAGTAAATCAGCAGGTAGTAGTATCAGCACTGCTTGATTCTTAACGCTTTTTCTCTAAGATGAGTTATTGATCTGAGCACATTTCAAAAGTGCGGGCATTTGAATACTAATTAGTTGTGAAACTAAGTACTGATAAATATCAACTTAACAATTGTTAAATAATAAGCAAAATAAATAATAATTTGATAAGAAATAAGAAGTTGTACAAATTTATCCATGCAAATTTGTTTCAATTACACTGAAACTTAAGCATAAAAATAATTACGGTCTCAAAAGTAAATATGAAATTTTAACATTTTATATCTAACACAAAATATGATTTTGTTGGATAAGTGCAAATTTGATAAATAGTGGGGTTCCATTTTATGTTACATTTCTCATATTCCTTCTATACATGCCCCTTCAAAGGGCTTGTTAGTATAGGCTCCTTATGCCTCCCGATGTCGGACAGGCCAATCCTAATAGTTGTCTGATCATACTAAAAATAGATCAACTATAAATCATGCTACTCAGTTATCAAAAATTTTTATATATCATTTTATGTGACTTTTAAAATCATTTTTATCAAATTTGTGCAATGCTGAGTAGAATAGTATATTAAGTAAGAGTAATAAAAGATATCTGATCTATTTTCTTAGTGCATAAATCAGAAAATCAAAAGTCAAGTGTTTGCACAATTTTATACTTCATGAAACAATTACTCGAAAACCTAATAGCTAAATTATTTAATAATGATAATTATTTATACAAAATGAATTATAATTCTAAAATAAAATAATATTTATAATAATTATATAAGAGATAAATAATATTTCTTTTATTTATTCTCTCATTTTTCTTTTGAATTTATCATTTCTCTTTCTTATATAATAACAACTATAATAATAATGATATTAATAATAATATCTTTATTATTTTTAATTATTATATAATGATAATATTAATTTTATAATATATATGTACATATATTTATAATATGCAGTAGAATAATAATAGTTTTATTATTATCATTATTAAAAATAATAATGATAATAATAATGATAATAATAATAATAATAGTAATATTATATATACATATAAAGAAAATGACTCAATTGAAAATTACAAAAATTAAAAAATATATGTATATATAAAAATAAAGAAAATGATTGAAATTTAAGTTGCATAAATTATGAGATATATATTTATATAGTAAGAAAAAAAATAATTAAAATTAAAGTTGTAGAAATAAGAATATATATAAAGAAATAAAATGGCTGAAATAAAAGTTACAAGAGTAGGAAATATGTATATAGAAAGACAAAAAATGACTAAAATGAAACTTGCAAAATTTAAAAAATATATATATAAGAAAAAAATGACTAAAATAAAAGTTGCAAAAATTATGAATAATAATATTAATAATATGATATTATTATTATTAATAAAAGAAGAAGAGAAAAAAAATAAAAAGAATAAAAAAAAAATATCTCTTTTTTATTTCTTACACTATCTTATAGTTGATGAGACTTTACTAGAGGTTAGTGGAAGAACCCAACGGTGGATGAGGAAGAAAAGAGAAAATTAGATAGGATAAGAGGACTGGGGGAGAGAAAATTATAAGTATTTATAAGAAGAATTTTTTTAAAAATTTTCTCTCATCTTTTTCTCTAATATTTCTCTTTCTTCTATTATTCTAATTTTAGAAATTTAATTTCTCTTCCTCTTAAATGCTTTGTACAAATTAGTTTTTTTTTCTTCCTATCTCCTCTTTCATCTTTCTCTCTCCTCTTTCTCTCTCCTCTATTATTTCCAAAAAAATAAAGAATTTTGACACAGAAGTATATCCTGATGAGACAAACACACCCGCGCTAAAATTTTTTAATTTGGAGCAATATTTTATTTTATATAATTTTCTTAAGATAAAAATTTGAAAAATTAATTAGGTCAATCCAGAGCTCCAAATTTGACGAAACTTTTTATGTATTCTTTTTTAATATTCATAATCTAACGACACCAAAATCGCTAAATTTAGACATGTATTTAATTTTTCCAATTTACTTAATTTAAATAATTCAGAAATTAATTTAGGAGTATTTGTTATCCAGATTGCTCCCAAACTTGGGCATTACGATCACAAAATAAACTCTACCCAATTATATTTTTGGTTTGCTCTAGTTTTGAAGTCACTCAAGATCCTGATTTTTCAGTCGAGTTTAGTCCTAATTAACATAGTAACGACTTTGGCTGTTACAAGCTCTCTAAAGCTATTTATAGCTCGAATACGGCTTAGGTGGGCGAGTAATCGTGCAATGGTCTCAGGTTTAGGAGGCTGTATCTCCTTTGCTAATCAGGGAACCACTGGGCCTTGTAGCCCGCCGAGCAGCCCACCTATTAGAGGAATGAATGAGATACAGTTTTTTAATGTGGCACGAGATTTGGGGATAGGATCTTGATGCCAACGCACGAAGGTACTTTGCTGTCAGGGATGGGAGAAAGTAGAATAATGATCCACATTGATGAGAGCGATGCTAGCCATCCGATGGATCGAACGAAAACATGTTGCAGTTCTGATGCGATCGACCCATAACGGTCGACCGCAGATCAAATCATAGTCGCGGGATCGCGGTTGCGATTCGATGGCTGTAGAGCAGTCTAAGTGAGTGAAGACGGGGGCCATAGGATCTAAGTGTAACGCCTCATCCTGTTGTCGCACGCAACAAAAAGATAATAACAACATAATTGGCAGCAGAACGGTACGTCACTCGAGAAGGCTAGACTTCTCCTAATCTAGCTTATTACTAAGCATTAATTATTAAGATAAGTGTAATGTCCTTGTCCTAAGTATTGGTTGAGGTACTTATACACAATGGGTTTTGAAAGGATAATGAGTAAATGTCCAATGGATATGAGTATCTTATATGATTTTTATGTCGATCACATCACTATACTAAATATAAGTAGTAATAATAACAGAGTGCGGAAGCTTTGGCATTCATCAATAATATTCATCACAGCAGCTAAATACAAATATTCATCTCAAAAATAATAAAAAAATATGTCCAGAGTTTAATTATTACAACCCATACCTTACAATAAAATGGGCAGTAAATGTCTATCTTCTCACAACATAAAATAAACTAAGTGCTAGAATGACTTATGCTCCTTTAGCTCCTCCTGGATCTCATGAATTGCCTTGAGAGCTGGCTCCTCCAACTGCTCAGGACCCGACATTATCGGTTTCACAATGTCAGGGCCCCAGCAAAAAAAAGAAAATAAAATCTTGTTAGACAATAAGTCCAAGTACATTTTAGGCTGAAATTAATATTTTCTTACATTTAAGGAATCTTACTTAACATTAAATATAATAGAAATCAAACTGTAAAGAACTGAAGTAAATTGAAGCTGTAAGTATAATTACTGAAACTAAAGGCAAAAAAAATTATAACTAAACAAAGTACTGAAGTAAATCAACTAAAATATAATTGTAAATTAAAATAACTGAAAATAAAATTGTGTTGTATAACATTGTATATACATTTGAATATGTCACTGAATATGCCACAAATATGCATAACCTTGGTACCGCATGGCATCCATCAATTCCTAGGTGAGCAGAAATGCTCCGCTAACATATCCTAGGTGAGCAAAATTGCTCTGCTAATGATGTAATATGGTTATGCGATTCATGATATGCTAAGGAGTATAATATACAATATTCTTTCAAATCAACAAAACTATAAAATAAATAAACAAAAGTAAATATCCCTTCTCGATGTCTAATTATTTAACATGTTCCTTTTAATGTGCACAATTACTTTGAATGCTATATAAATCAGAGTGTTTTAACCGTATGAGCTATATAATTCAAGTTCAATTCTACTGAAGTTAACATTTACTTAAAACTATGCTTTCATAGAATCCTAATTGATTATATATTAAAGAGTACATAAATATATTAATATGTTCTAAGAAATGTGACTTTAAACACTTATTTTGTTTAACTGCACTTATCAATGCACACAAAAATAAGGGATATAATCATTTTAATGTTTACTCTCTCAATATAAGATATTCAATCCCCAATTTATAACATACTTTGGACTTAATATATTTATCCTGAACTGAATTGTACTTATCTAATTACCTAAGATAAGATAGAAATTCTACAGTTCTATTTAGGGTAAATCAATCAATTCCATATCCTACTGAGCCAAGCCAGTTCTATGGATATGCACTACAATTTTCATATGATGATGTTAATGCTCTTGTAAATTATAATTTAAACCATACTAATTTATAATAATAAAATTTCAAGCTATAGAATCTAATCTCCATTGTAGTATGTCCTACTCAAATGGCTCCAAAGAAGTGACATATAAGTCATTCAATTTAGATTAACTATCACAAGAGACAACTCAATCTAAGTCTCTTTAGGTTATCCTATCACAAGACATAAAATCAATCATCTAAGGTTGATAAGATTCATCTAAGATCCTACCTCAATGCATCACATTTAAGGGATTCCTACCTTAAGGTTAGCTTATTTAAGGACGTAATATTTACATAAACATAGGCTAGATTTTACACTTAAGAGATCTAAAGCCTCTAATTATTACATTTAAATTTGAGCTAACATAAGCTAAATTCTAAAATCAAGATAATAAAATCACTTATAGGTTTGCAAGTTCAATCATTCAATTTAGATACAAACTCAAGTATCAAATCTTTTATATTCTAATTTAACCCAAAGCACTCCAGTTATAGTATAAAATCATACAACTATTAGGAACTTATTATTTGTAAGTAAATCATGCTTTATTAACAAATTATTCATGTTAATTCTCTTATTTAGGAGAAAATCAAGAATCTTAAAGTTTGATCAAGATAATTAATCAGATGAGTCATTCTAAGACCTAATAATCAATCAAGCTAATCTTTGATCAAATGCCAAAATCAGCAAGTACTGATTAAATCCATGCAAATCAATGAATACAAAATTAATTATTTAACTTAGGTTTAACTAATTGCAGAGCTTAATTAAGGTTAATTATAGTTTAAGCTAATTAGACATAATTAAGATTACTTATGCAAAATTTGATATGCAAGATTATCATTTACTTATCAACATTGAAGTTCAAATAAATAATATATCCTTTTGGTTAAATTAAGTGCTTAATTAAGCTAATTAGGGTTTCACCCTAATTAGGATAGATTGTGCTAAAGGTATCCAAATCAGATTATGAAGTTTCAATTGTGTTTCTTTCTATTTAATGATCATGTAGATGCAAAAATTATCAAAATCAGATAACATTTAAGGTTAATTAGCACATATCTAATTCTAAGGTAATTAGCATTTAATTAACAAAATAAAATTCAGAAAATAGATTTATCTTAATCAATTTATTTTAAACATTCAATAGGACATTCATAGACTACAACATGCCATTTAAGTTAAGCAAGTCACTAATCATATTTGTTATAATTCAGCCTCACTATGGTCTTAGGGACCTTAAAATATAAAAAATGTGAAGTTTTGGCAATTCCAGACAATTCTGGGCAATTTCGGGCAATTCTGGGCGCCACGGTGCACTTTGGCGCCTTCTGGCCGAAAGCTAGGCATTCCGGCACCCTGCAGTGCTTTCAGATGCTGCGGCGAAAAAATAATGATGTGGCGCGTAGCAGCAATTTTGGCGCTTCAGCGCGCTACGGCATGACCAACCCAAGAGATGGATGCTACGGCGCGCTACAGCAAATTCAAGCGCCGCGGCGTGCTGCAGCGGTTTAACTTTCAAAAGTCACTGTTCAATTAATTTATCACTTGATTTCATATAGTTTTCCTGAAATGACGCTGCAGCCCGCTGTGACGTGCTACAACGGTTTAACTTTCGAGTGACTGTTCATATAATTTTTCACTTGATTTCTTATAGTTCTTCTTGAAATGACGTTTGCAACCTGTTGTGGCGCGCTGCAGTGGTTTACTTCCAGGCCATTAATTTAGCTATAGAAAGTACTGCGGCGCGCTATGGCGCACTATGTCAGATTTAATTCGAGACTCGAGCGCTACGGCACGCTTGTACTGCCCAACAGTGATTTCGCATGTGCGAAAATTGTTTAGGGTCTCAATTTGAGCTCAAATACTCTCAATCCAGAGCATTCTATGAGCGGTGCTATATATCGATGGAAAGATCATTTCGAGACATTTCCATTTATACAAAAATTGATAAGAATAGATCATTATAACGAGCAAAAATTAAAGTAATAGCTACTAGTATACAAAATCATATAGTTTTCTTAACAGAAATTTAATGGAGGAATGTGCTTCAATCCAGCTCATTTGAGTTCGATTGAGGTTCTACAATTACATCTAAACATTATGCAATAGCTAATAAACGTATCACCCACTGCATTTTGATAACTCAAGAGAAAGTAGCCAAGGAAGTAAGCAAAAAGGTACCTTAGCCTTTAGAAGAGGAAGAAGAAAACTCTGCTTTTCTTCAAAACCTTGGAGGAAGGGGAGCTCCTTCTTCAGCACAAAGCTCAAAGCTCAACAATGGGGTGGGAAGAGGAGAAGCTTCAGCTTGGCAGCAAGGAGAAGGAAGGGGCTGAGCTCCTTCTTAAAGGAGGAGAGGAAGGGGGAGGTAGGGCATGGGTTATGGAGGAAGGAATGGGGGAAGAGGAAAGGGGATGGACATCTTGTAACAACCCAGGTTGTTACTTTGCTCAATTAAGACTAATCTAAGTCTTAATTAAGGTTCTAAGTCACTAATTAAGTAATTTAGAACTCGCCTCTGAAATCTAAGTCAAACCAGAAGTCAACAAAGTTAAATCCAGAAATTCTGGAAAATCCCAAACCCTAGAAAATTGACTTTTTATCTAGACCTCAGATTGAAAATCTGACTTCACCATTGCGTTCAGAACACCTAAATTAGCTAAGGGTGAAATTTTGGAGGCATTTGGAAGTCATTGATTTTTCGTTAAATATTTTAATATTATTTAAAAACCCTAAATAATCAAATAATTAAATACTCGTCAAAACGAAAATCCGAATGCGCCGTTGCGTTCCTCACCCTTCAATTAGCTAAGGGTGATTTATTGGAAATTTTTGAGATGCATTTAATAGGTTAAAATTAATTAATTAAATCTGAATATTTTAAATTAAATATTATTAATTAAAATTGGACTTAACGGCGCCATCCATCCCTATCTTAACACCGTTCACCTGCATGATTCGATCTAACGATCGAATCTGACCGTTCGATCAATTGATCGAACGGCTTCTGCATCGTCCCTACCGAGAACCCTCGCCTCGCATGCGCGTGGCACTCCTTCGACGCGCGGCAGACGGCCTGGCCAGCAGGTGTCGATCCACCGCTTCTAAACTTCAATAAGAGCTCCCTTCAATCTCACATTCCAGAAGTTTTGCAAAAATCTTTCGAAAAATATCAGATATCATCGCAAGCACCAACCCTATTTTTTTTCTGAACCGTTGAATTAAGGCACTGATCGTTCCTCTATCCTTATAATTTTGTTTTGATTTTGATTCGAATTGCTATTTCATTCGATAGATGGATGTATTGTTGCTTCTGATTTAGTTGAGTGGATTGGAATCTTGCGAATTTTAGAAAATATCTGCAGTACATACCGTTAGGAGTTTAGTTTCAAACCCTAGCCATTAAGGTTGATCCTCACGACGCTTTAAGCCATCTTAAGAGTCGATTATCATGTAACTGAAAGCCCTAGATGTGCCCTTTCCATAGCTGTGCGGGTCACACACAGTCGTCCACGTTAAGCCCTCGAAGTATCATGCCCTAGCCGCAGTCCTCCAAAATGAGGAAGACGGACGCCGCGTGAGGTTCGGGTCGGGCCAAGCCCAACCCGCGAGAATTCATTTGGGTCCTCGCATGCAGCTCTGGGTTAGTGGTGGGGCCCGGAAGAAACGGTCAGCGCCATCATTATGGCTGCGAGTGGGGCCCGCAAGCGCAGTTCGGGCTCTGAAGGCTGCGCCGCGTGTCATCCAGGAGACACGCGTCGCCACCTCGTGGCTCGTGGCAGGGGTGGGGCCCCGCACCTATACCTCTGTCTGCCTCGTTTTGATAGCTCTGGGGCCCACATGTCTGACCCAGCCATTCGCGTCTGGACACGTGTCCGGCGCTAATCATTTTCTTGCAGAAATGAAATAATTATATATATATATATATATAATATATATAAATATATAATAGATAGTATATATTAAATATTTATATATATACTAGTATATATATAAATTATAATAACAGATTTAAATTAATTTAAATAACAGTAATAATTAATTAATTAAATACCAACTTCAAACCTAAATAACTCCTAAATTATTTATCCACATTATACAAATAATATACCAAATTAATCAGAAAAATATAAAGAATTTATTGATGCCATTCAATTTTCTGTAGGATCAATATTTATAAAGTGATCATTTAGGGTTTAAAACAAGTTCAAATTTATGTCTCAATATTCAATTAACCATAACTTTGTAACCAATGATCCAAACGTACCCAATATGGGTCTTAAAGTGATCAGAAAATCCTATGGATTAATTTGATAGTATTTATCTTGCTGCTTGGATTAGTGTTTGCCTAATCACATTTAGGACCAAACCCTAATTAGGTTAATTAACCCTAGAACTTCAATTGACCATAACTTGGTCAATTGAGCTCCAAATTGATGATCCATAGGTCCATTTAGATCAGAAAAACTTAATTTTCAATAATATGTAAAAATATTTTAGATCCAACGGTTAGATTTGCTAATCACTCTTAATTGCTCTAAATCTTGATTAGTGAATAATAGCAAATCTAGTAATTCAATTTGAGAGATTTAAACTTCAGAAGACTCATAGAACCATTTAAAATCAATCTATAAGGTTAGATTATAGTTTGAATGCTTAATTTTGTTAATCACTCACTAATCACCCTAAACCCTAATTAGGTCTTAACTTAGTCAAATTAGGTCCAAATTGAGCATACCATATATCATTAAAATCAGTGAGCTATTTGTAATTCATAGTCACTGATTTTGCTTGATTTGGATACTAATTGGTAAAGTTAGGATTTTGACCTATAATTAAGGATCCTTTAATTAACCTTAAAACCCTAGATCCTGTATTGGCCATAACTTGGCCAATTACTTATCAGAATTTAGCAAATTTAGGTTCTATGGAAAGATTAGACAGTAAAGAACATTAAACTGAAAGAAAATTTAACTTTTCACTTAGTAAAATTACTAATTTTCCCTATTGAGTCAAATTCACTAATTTGATCTCTAATGGCTTAATAATCACCCAAAATTAACTTAGTGCTGTCTAATCTTATATTAGACAGTAAGAAACACTTTCCAAAACAAAATTTCAGAAATTAAGCCTAGATCAAAATTTGATCTCTTGAACCCTTAATTAGGGGCAAAATGGTCATTTTGCCCAAATTTAGGGTTTTAGCTTTCAAAAGCCCCTAAACTCATTTTATAATCCTGTTTATCAATAATTATAATGATTTATAGCTGAAATTAATTTAAATCCAAGTTTAAAATAAATTTTTGATTAAAATCTCAAATATACTTTTTAAGAAAATTCCTAAGTCTTAAGAAGAGTTCTCTTTCCTTAATTATTAGATCATACCTTAGGTCTTATAACATTAGTTAGGATGTGTGTCTTGAGAGATACTCTTAGTAATTAAGAGCCTTATTTCCTAAGATTATGAATAGATCTTAAGTTAAAATTCATCTATTGAGTAAATTGGGTTACTCAATTAGGTGAAACCTTGAGTTTTCTAGTTTCTAGATTTTTCTTAGTTTATTAAATGATTATTGATCTTTAAATTTTAGAACTAAGAATAGAAATTCATCCTAATGAATTTGATTTATCATTAGGATTTGCCTTAACCTAATCTGTGAGATTTGGGTTCTAAACCTTAGACCCCTTAGATTATACCTTTAGATTAAGTAATTAGACCCCATCATCTGGAGTCTAATTCTTAATCTATTCATCTTGATTTGGCTTAATCAAGATGAGGTTGGGATGAATTAAAATACAAAATTAGGTCGATGATTTATTCTTTTTAATTAAATAGTCGTCTTTTTGATTAAGTTATAATTAGGATTTGGCCCAGTCCTAATTATCTTCAATAAGTAGGATTCGTGATTCTAAGTTACAGAATGTGTAAGAATTGATAATTCTGAAACTTATGTAACTTAGAGTAGATAGAACGAATAAAAGTAGATAACAAAAGGGTATCACCTGTTGTTTTAGATAGAGTTTCTTGCACTTTGATTTTGATGCTTCGCATTCCTTGATTTTGAGGCCTTATACCTTGAACATGTATTATGTACATAAGATATTTGATAAATCTCTTATGTTAATTTGGATCATCATTCATAAATAGCATTATGTTCGTTTCATAAGTGGTTGTAAGGTGTAGCTTGATTAGTATACCTCTTCGATCAACCCGTTCGGGGTCGGCTAACCTTTCGAGGGTTAATGTCCGACAGTCTATTGGCCATGCCTAGTCCGAGTGATAGGATGGATAGACTCTTGCCCTACTGACTACAGAGTCAGGATTCTGATATGGATATACTAATTTAAGTACACTTACATTCAGTTCTGTCTTAGCTCATCATGCTAAGAGTTTCAGTGATGTTCAGTTCAGAATTTCTTAGCTCATCAGGCTAAGAATTGCTGAGTTCATATTCAGTTCAGATGGACTTATACAGTTACTATAGTTTCAGTTTGCAGTTACTATTTTACTAGCATATTCTGCATTTCAGCACTGTTTTACTTACAGCTTTCCTGCACATGTTTTTATAGGATGCTAGTTTTATTTATTATTTCATATGCTCACATAGGATGTTAGTGTTTTCAGTTTTTACTGTTTTAAATTTTGTATGTCACTTAGTATAATCCATTTGAACATATGCATATTTAGGTTATATTTTCTTACAGTTTTACTTTTCTTTTACTTACCTGTTTGTGTTGCAGTTGCTTGGAGGAGGTTTGTATTACTTCCTATTTGTTTAGTTATAAACTGTAGTTATAACTATATTCTGCTCTTTTGATACGCTTTCCTGCACCTATTATACTTAGTTCTGTTTATATGGTGATATCTTCTTAATTTAATAAAATTGCTGCCCTAAAATGTGCTTAGACTTATTGTCTAATTAGTTTTTCTTTTATTGGCTGGGGCCCTACCATTATGAAACTGATAATGGTAGGTTCTGAGTTTGTTGGTTTAGCAGATCCAGTGAGAGTTTGCCATTGGAGGAGGAGCCCGTTCCTGAAGATCCGTAGGTTTAATGAGATTGAGAGTTTTTTCTTTCAGTACTTTTAAGCTCATTAAATGTTTGTAATAATACAGGATTTTATTTCTTTTTCAGTACTTTACTTATTCTGTATGGTTGTATTTATACAGTATTGGATGGATGTTATGTTTTATGCTTCTGCACTCTGAGTCATGTATGATCATTTAGTGATAGTAGTTCTGGATTGAATGGCAAAGTCCTTATTTAAATTGGATTAGGATGTGTGACTAATCCAATCTTAAGTGGGACCTTATCATCTGGTGACCCCTTCACCGTAATCATGTTAACTTAAGGGTTAACAGGACCACGGTGGGGCAGGGCTGCCCACACATCTCCTGCGTGCGAATGGAGTAGGAGGCACCGAATGAAGGGTACTAGCCAAAAGGAAAAGAGAAAAAGAAAAAGAAAGACAAAAGGAAATTAAGAAAAATAAGAAATAAATATTTATTTATTTTCAAAAATTTTAATTTATTAAAAATTAAGATTTAATAAACATGCTCCGAAAAATTCCAAAAATTCACCCATAACTAATTGGGGGTGAGGAATTCAATGGTGAATGAAGTCAGATTTTGATTCCGATAATTATTAATTATGCTACTTTTTTGGGTATTTAATTATATTAACATATTTATGAAAATACGACGACTTTCAACGCGTCCCAAAATATCACCTCTTGCTAATTTGGGGTTGATGATCGCAACGACGAAGTCAAATTTCGATTTTGAGGTTAAATTAAATACCTCAATTTTCTAATTAATTAAATATTAAAATATCCAAAATATTTGATTTAGTTTCGAATCGCACATAATCTTTAGGATTGATTCTAATGGCTAGATAAATTAATAGAATGATAATTAATATACAATTAAACTAAAATTAGGCTGGGTAACAACCTTGGGTTATTACACAACCGTAGTGTCGCTGAATATGAAATTGAATTTCAAAGGACTATCTCGTTATGTACCACTACTAGTGAACATCGAGTCTGCTCGAAACTGTCAATTTTTAAAAGGATTATAAACTTTCAATCAAGAAAATAATTATGGCTTTTCGAATCTCTAAATTCTAAGACATGCTTGAAAGTGCCAAAAATATTAGAATATGGGGAAAAGAGGAAGTTGAAGAGCAAAGAAAAAGACCCCCATCTATATATGTATAACAAATCGAATACAAAAGGCCGTGACCGCCTCAAGTTAGGGTTTATCAAATAGCTCTGCAAATTATAAGAGCTGATGAATAAATGTTTTATTTAACAAAGCATGTCACCATGGGGAGCCCTAGTACTCTTTTATAAAAATAAAGACTGTTCGACGCGAATGTGCATCGATTATCGTGAATTCAATAATGTACCTATTAAAATAAGTACCCTATACCATATATTGATGATCTATTTGACCAATTAGGTGGAGCTAAGATATTTTCCAAGATAGATCTAAAATCAGGTTATCATCAATTAAGAGTCAAAGAAGAAGATATTCTGAAATAGTATTTAGAACTTGTTACAGGCATTATGAGTTCAAGAACATGTCATTTGGTCTAACTAATGCTCTGCCATCTTTATGGACTTAATGTAAAGAAATCTTAGACCATATTTAGATAAATTGTAATAGTATTCATCGATAATATTCTAATTTATTCAGAGAGCAAGGAAGAACATGGAAAATTATCTGAGAACCATTTTGGAAATTCTAAGGCATCATCAGCTTTATGCCATATATTCTAAATGTGAATTTTGGTTAGATTTTGTAGCTTTCTTAGGTCATGTAGTGTAACAACACAGGTAGTTACTTTGTCAATTAAGACTAATCTAAGTCTTAATTAAGGTTTTAAGTTACTAATTAAGTAATTTAGAACTCATCTGTAAAACCTAGGTCAAACCAGAAGTCAACAAAGTCAAATCTAGAATTTTGGAAAATTTCAAACCCTAGAATTTGACTTTTTATCTAGACCTCAAATTAAAAATCTGACTTTGTCATTGCATTCAGAACACCCAAATTAGCTAGGGGGTGAAATTTTGGAGGCATTTGGAAGTCGTTGATTTTTCATCAAATATTTTAATATTATTTAAATACCCTAAATAATCAATAAATAAATACTTGTCGAAACGAAAATCTGAGTGCGCCGTTGCGTTCCTCACCCTTCAATTAGCTAAGGGTGATTTTATTGAAAATTTTTGGAATGCATTTAATAGGTTAAAATTGATTAATTAAAACTATGAAATTTAATTTAAATTAATTATTTAATTATTTTAAATTTAATGGCGCCGTTCACTTAACTTCGACGCCGTCACCCTAATTTTATTTCCGCCATCTATCCTAACGAGAATTCTGAGCCGTCTGATCTCACGATCAGACGGCTGTGAGCCATCGTCCCCGCGATTCGCCGGGTGGCCGAAGGATCGTCTGCCACACGTCGCCTTAGCCGAAGCGCTGAAGCTCACAGAGGCCAGATGTCCTCCCCACCGCTCTTAGCCACTGCTTAGAGTGCGTATAAGATCTCTAGGACCTCTGTCGTGCTCGGTTTCAAACGAGAAGGCCAGAGCCAAAGGATCAAGCCTTGTCCATTCGAAGCCGTCCAAACCTAAGGTACCTGATCTCCTAACATCCTTACATTTCAAATTATTGTTTCATTTCGAAATTTTATTTCATATTGTGGTTTGTCCATTTATCAGGACCGATTGAATTCTAATGAGTTCGATCGATCCCAATTAGAAATTCTTAAACAATGCAAACCCGTTAGGATGCACAGTCAAAATTAGGGTTTAGTGCATCGGTGGTCTCCGTCCACCTCCGGCTAGGCTTAGACCACCTATGGATAGCTCGAGTCGTGTTCTATCGTTTGCTGGTTGAATCGCATTGAGCCCGTGACCGGAGGCCGCTGGAAAAGCCAACCCTAGTTCTAACAGTCGGGGTCGAGCGCGCGAGGAAGAAGACCCTCGGGTCAGTCGGGTCGGCCCGAGCCTGGTTCGCGGCCCGTGGCATTTCGCCTTCCCCGCGGGACCCACTCCGCAGCGCGCCAGCCAGTCCTGGCGCGACGCGGTGTCCAGCTCGCTGACCGTTCTGATCTGTTGGGCCCGCGGGCAGTCTGCCCAGCCAATCAGGTTGCGTCGCGTGTCCTGCAGAATTAAATAATAAAATTTAAATATATATAAATAAGCAGCTAATTATAATCAAATATAATTATATATATATATATAATAACAGATTTAATTAATTTAATTAAACAGTATTAAATAATTACTTAAATACCAAATTCAAACATTAATATCTTGCAAAATAAGCATCCAAATTATGCAAATAAATATATCAAATTGATCAGGAAAAATATGAGGAATTTATTGATGCCAATAATTTTGCATTTGGACCTGTATTTAGGCAAATTGACATTTAGGGTTTAATTAAGTTCAAATTTATGTCTCAAATTTTCAATTAACCATAACTTTGTGTAGGTTAATCCAAATATACCCAATATGGGTCTTAAAGTGATTAGAAATCTTAAGGATTAATTTGATAGTGTTCATTTGCTGTAATTGCTTAATGACATTTAAGACCTAACCCTAATTAACCCAATTAGACCTAGAACTTCAATGACCATAACTTGGTCAATGAGCTCCAAATTTGATGATCCAAAGGTCCATTTAGATCAAAAGAACATAATTAACAGTAATCTATAAAATATTTTAGATCCAACAGTTAGATTTGTTAATCACCTTTAAGTACCCTAAAACCTGATTAGTGAATATTAGCAAATCTAATAATCCAAATTGAGTGATTTAAGTTTTAGAGGGCTCCTAAAGTCATTTAGAATCTATCTGTAAGATTGGATTAGTGTTTAAGTGATGAATTTCACTAATCACTCACTAATCACCCTAAATCCTAATTAGGTCTTAACTTAGCCAAATTAGGTCTAAATTGAGCCTACCTCATGTCATTATGATCAGTGGACTATTTGTAAACCATAGCCACTGATTTTTGCTTAATTTGGACACTAATTGGCAAAGTTAGGATTTTTGACCCATAATTAAGGATTCATTAATCACCTTTTAACCCTAGATCTTGTATTGGCCATAACTTGGCCAATACTTATCAGAATTTAGTAAATTTAGGTTCTATGGAAAGCTTAGGCAGTAAAGATCATTAAACTAAAAGAAAATTTAACTTCACTTTGCCAAATTACTAAATTGCCCTTATAAGTCAAATACACTAATTTGATCTCATATGGCTTATAATCACCCAAAATTAATTTAGTTGCTGTCTAATCTTATATTAAACAGTAAGAAACACTTTCCAAAAGAAAATTTTAGAAGTTAAGCCCTAGATTAAAAGTTGATCTTTTGAACCCTTAAGTAGGGGCAAAATGGTCATTTTGCCCAAATTTAAGGTTTAGCCTTTAAAAGCCCTAAATTCAATTTTAATCATTAGAATCAAAAAATAGAATGATTCATTGTTGAAATTAATCAAATCCAAGTTTAAATTAGACTTTGATTAAAATCTTAATCTTAGCTTCTTAAGGAAAATTTATAAGTCTTAAGTAAGTGTTCTCCTTCTTTAATCATTCTTAGACCCATCCTTAGGTCTTATAACATTAGTTAGGATGTGTGTCTTGAGAGATACTCTTAGTAATTAGAACCTTAATTCCTAAGATTAGGAATAGATCTTAAGTTAGAATTCATCTATTGAGTAAATTGGGTTACTCAATTAGGTGAAACCTTAAGTTTTCTAGTTTATAGATTTTCTTAGTTTATTAAATGATTATTTGATCTTTAAACTTTAGAACTAAGAATAGAGATCCATCCTAATGAAATTGATTTATCATTAGGATTTGCCTTAACCTAATCTGTGAGATTTGGGTTCTAAACTTAGACCCTTAGATTATACCTTTAGATTAAGTGATTAGACCCCATCATCTGAAGTCTAATTCTTAATCTTTTCATCTTGATTTGGCTAATCAAGATGAGGTTGGGATGAACTAAATTACAAAATTATGTCGATGATTTATTCATTTTAACCAAATAGTCATCTTTTGATTAAGTTATAATTAGGACTTGGCCAGTCCTAATTATCTTCAACTAGTAGGATTCGTGATTCTAAGTTACAGAAATGTGTAAGAATTGATAATTCTGAAACTTATATAACTTAGAGTAGATAGAATGATAAAATAGATAACAATAGATATCACCTGTGTTTTAGATAGAGTTTCTTGCACTTTGATTTTGATGCTTCGCATTCCTTGAGTTTGATCCTTGTACCTTGAACATGTATTTTGTACATAAGATATTTTGATAAATATCTTATGTTAATTTGGAACATTATTTATAAGCAAATTATGTTTGTTTCACAAGTGGTTTGTAAGATGTAGCTTGATTAGTATACCTCTTCGATCAACCCGTTCAGGGTCGACAACCTTTCGAGGGTTTAATGTCCGACAGTCTATTGGCCATGCCTAGTCCAAGTGATAGGATGGATAGACTCTCGCCCTACTGACTATAGAGTCAGGATTCTGATATGGAAATACTAATTCAAGTACACTTACATTCAGTTCTGTCTTAGCTCATCAGGCTAAGAGTTTTCAGTGATGTTCAGTTCAGAGTTTCTTAGCTCATCAGGCTAAGATTTGCTGTATATGTGTTAAGTTTCGGTGACTTAGATAGTCACTGCAGTTTCAGTTTACAGTTACTGTTTTACTAGCGTATTTTGCATCTCAGCATTGTTTTACTTACACTTTTCCTGCACTATATAGGATGTTAGTTTTACTTACTATTTTTATATGCTCACATAGTATGTTAGTATTTTCAGTTTTATACTGTTCAAATTATGTATGTCACCTAGTATATTCTGTTTGATCATAAACATATTTAGGTTCTACTTTTCTTACAGTTTTACTTTTCTTTTACTCTACCTGTCTTTGTTGCAGTTGCTTGGAGGAGATATATATTACTTCCTATTTGTTTAGTTATAAACTGTAGTTTATAACTTATTACTGTTCTTTGTACGCTTTTCTGCACTTATTTGCTCAGTTCTGTTTTTATGGTGATATTCAGTTAACTTAAATAAACTTTTAACCCTAAAATGTACTTAGACATATTGTCTAACCAGTTTTTCTTTTGTTGGCTGGGGCCCTACCATTATGAAACTGATAATGGTAGGTTCTAAGTTTGTTGAAGCAGCAGATCCAGTGAAGAGCTTGCCATTGGAGGAGGAGCCCGTTCCTGAAGACCTTTAGCTTTAGTTTCTGTTGCTTGTGAGATCGAGAGTTCTCCTTTTTCAGTTCTCTTAAACTTATTAAATATTGTAATAATACAGGTTAACATTCTCTTTTCAGTACCTTACTTATTTTGTATTGTTGTATTTATACTGTATTGGATGGATGTTATGTTTTATGCTTTCGCACTCTGAGTTCTTGTATGATCATTTAGTGATAATTCTTATGGGTTGAATGACAAAGTTCTTAATTAAGTTAGATTAGAACACGTGTCTAATTCAATTCTAAATGTGGACTTTGTCATTTGGTGACCCCTCCACCGTAATCATGTTAACTTAAGAGTTAACAGGACCACGGCGGGGCAGGGCTGCCACATGTAGTGGATGCCGAAGGAATCAAGATCAATCAGAAAAAGATAAGCGTCATTCAGGAATGACCCCAACCAAGGACCGTGACAGATATTCGTAGTTTTCTCAATTTAGCAAGATATTATCCAAAATTTGTTAAGGGATCTTTGCAAATAGCTGTACCCTTAATCAAATTAATATAGAAAGTAGTTCTATTCATTTGGAGTCAGCAATGTGATGAATCTTTTCTACAGTTAAAATAAGTGTTAACAACTGCCTAGTACTAACCCTACCACAAGAGACAAGAAATTATCATAGTAGGGCTAGGATGTGTTCTCATGCAAGAGAATTAGGTAGTAGCGTATGCATCTTTACAATTAAAGATTCATGAAAGAAACTACCCAGTGCATGACTTAGAATTGACAGTGGTAGTGTTTACCTTAAGAATATGGAGGCACTACCTATATAAAGTGAGATGTAAGACTTTTACCAATCACAAAAGTTTAAAATATATTTTCACTTAAAAGAGTTGAACTGTCGACAAAGGCGATGGCTTGGATTAATCAGTGACTACGACTTAGATATACAAAATTATCTTGGTAAAGCTAATGTCGTAGCTGATGCCCTCAGTAGAAAACTAGACATAAATGCTATAATGAAAAGTCCATTAAAGAAATAATTCATAAAGTTAGGCATAAAACCTATTGATGGAAAGCAATTAAATAATTTACTTAAAAAAAAAATACTATATAGCCTATATTTATGCAACGTATAATAATTTCCTAAGAGAGTGATATTGGATATTCCAAGCTAAAAGCAGACATTAAAAATTATTGCATAATATACTTATATTTGTAAAACAGAGTTTATATTTATCATTGAAAAATGATTTGGATTCCAAATCATTCATATATGCGGAATCAAATTCTAACTGAAGCTCACAAATCAGGATATACAATTCACCCTGGAAACAATAAAATCTATAGGGATCTGAATGAGACCTTTTGGTGGCCTGGACTAAAGAAAGACATAGCTGAATATGTCGCTAAATATCATGTTTGCAATTTGGTAAAAGCAGAACATCAATGACCAGGTGGACTATTACATCCATTAAATATCCTAGAGTAGAAATGGTCTGATATTTCTATAGACTTTGTGATGGGATTGCCCATAAGCTATACTAGAGTATATGCGATTTGGTTAATTGTATATTGTCTAACAAAATTAGCACATTTCTTTCCGATTAGGAAAACAAATTCAATGGAAAAGCTGGCCAAATTATATATTAAAGAAATAATAAAATTTTACGGAATCCCTAAAACTATTATCTTGAATCGTAATGATAGATTTACCTCCCATTTTTGGAAGATAATACATCAAGAATTGGGGATAATATTGACAATGAGTACAACATTTCACCCTCAAACAGATAGTTAAACTGAGAGAGTAAACCAAGTACTTGAAGATTTTCTTTGATTAAGCATATTAGACTTTGGAGGTAGTTGGGAAGATCATCTTCCATTATTGGAGTTTGCATACAACAACAACTATCAGTCATGTATTGGAATGGCCCCATATAAAGCTCTACATGGAAAAAATGTAGCACGCCATTGGACTGAACTGAAGTAGGAGATGTTCAGTTATAAGGATTTAATCTAGTTGAGGAGACTAATAAGAAAATTCATCTAATAAAGAGCAGTATTGCTACAGCTCAATATCAACAAAGAAATATCATAATGCTAAACATTGAATGCTAGAATTTCAAGTAGGAGATTATGCCTATTTAAAGGTAAGCCCAATAAGAGGAGTTCATAAATTTGGCATAGTAGGAAAGTTAAGTCCAAGATACATTAGACCCTTCGAAATAATTGCTAAAATTAGAGGCGCCGCTTATAAGCTCAAAATACAAGATAGTTTTTCTGCTGTTCATAATATATTTCATGTTTCTTTATTACGAATATGTCTACAGAAACTATTCCAGCAAGTATCCATCCCTTAAATCAACTTCCAACCTGATCTAACTTACAAAGAAGAACCACTCAAAATATTGGGTGCAGATAATCAAAAATTACACAATCATCACATCCCAATGGTAAGAGTACAATGGAAGAATTCATTAGAAGAATAAGTCACTTGGGAAAGAAATAATTTCATGAGAAAGAATTGTCCAACACTGTTCAATATGTTAGGTATTATTTTCACCCATAAATAATTTTGTTTGTGTGATATCGAGGATGATATCATTTTTAAAATAAGGGAATCTATAACGACCCAAGTCATTACTAGGATAATTAGGATTAAACTCAACTAAAAAATCAGGATCATGAGTGACTTCAAAATTAGGAAAAACTAAAAATACCATTAGAGAGAGTATATTTTTGTGATTGTAATACCCAAGTTTGGGAGCAATCTAGATAATGAATACTCGTGAATTAAATTTTGAATTATTTAAATTCAATAAATTATGAAAATTATATATATATATATATCCAAATTTAGTGCTTTTAGTACTGTTGGATTAAGAATAATATAAAAAAGTGACAGAAAAAGTTTCATCAAATTTAGAGCTTTGGATTGATCAGAATTAATTTTTGAAGTTTTTATCTTCAGAAATTAATAAAAAATAAAATATTGCTCGAAATTGAAATTTTCTTATACGGGTGTGCTTTTCTCATCAAGATACACATTTATGTTAAGTTTCGTTATTTTCTGGAAAAAGAATGAAAGAGAGAGAGAAAGATGAGAGAGAAAAGAAGAGAATATGTAACAGCCCAAATTGTTACCATAGTTAATTATGACTACTCTTAGTCTTAATATTGATCATAAGTGCTAATTAAGTCATCAAGAGCCAACTTCTAAGACCTAGTCCAAATTAGGAGTCAGATAGATCGAACCCTAATTTCTGGAATACCTAGAAACCCTAAACTTTGACCTATTTAGCCTTAGATCGAAAAATGGACTTTACCATTATGCTCATCACCCCCAAATTAATTAGGGGTGATGTTTTCGTATCAATTAGAAGTCGTCAAAATTTTGACGAATATTTTAATAATATTTAAATACCCCAAAAATTGGGAAATCAAAATACTCGTCGGATCAAAAATACGACATCGCCGTTGTGTTCCTCACCCCTCAATTAGCTAGGGGTAGGCATTTGAGAATTTTTTGGGGATCAATTAATTGTTTAGAATTAATTAAATTTAATTGGAAATTTAAAATAATAATTTAATCGAAATTATATATATATATATTTTAATCACCCGCCGTTAATAGGGCTGACGTTATCAGCTGTTAAGTGATCGCGCCATTAGGTCGACCGTCTGATCAGACGGCCGATCTAAGCTGTTTGACCGAAGATCAGACGGCTCTCGACCCGTCTCCCTCGCTGGGATCGTCCGCGAGCCGTCAGGTGACACACGGCTCAACCGTGGCTTGTACCCCCGAACCTGCCGCTGCCGACGCCCCAGGACCTCGCCGACTCCGCCCAAGGGTCCATAAGGACCCTCCCGTGCGCTCGGGACTGGTGTTTTGAACGAAGTGACCCGGTCCGAGCGTCGAAGCCCTCGTCCCCGTCAACCCGAGCCTCGATCCATTCGCTAGCAGGTACCCCTCCATCCCTGAGCATTCCTTTAGATTATTATTAATTACTTAATTGCATGCAATTGATCGTCAATCGATTAAGATCAATCGAACACACGTGTAAGCCGACCCTTGATCGCACCCAGCCGAACCTTAGGGCCATTACTAGGGTTCATTATAGCGGTTAAATCAGGCCACCTCGATGGCCGATTCAACGGTCTTTGGGTACGTCTCATCCGTGCCTACTTGTAGGCTTGCGGCCCGACCCCCATCTTCGCCGGTTAGGTCCTGCCGGCGAACCCTAGTTAGGGCGTCTCGAGAACTCGAGAGGGAGATGAAACGTCGTGGACCGGGCCAGGTCAGCCAGTCCCGCGTGACCCGGAAGCTTTTCGCCACGTGTCCGCATCCGATTTGCCAGTGAGCCCCACTACCGCGGAGTCCGAGAGGTGTGGACCCCGCTGGCATCGGTTTCGTCGGGAGGGGGTCCCACCCGCAGTCCCGCGACGAACCGCGCATCACCACACATCTCAGCGGGCCCCGCCTGTCTCCCTGCCGCCATTCGGAGGTCGCCACGTGGCGCCTGATGGGTCCCGCCGCTTTGAAGATACTGCAAAAATAATAATGACATGTATATATATAAACTATGTAAATAAATGAAAATACTGAGGCATATTAATTTTTTTAAAACTAAATTATTAGACAAAAACTTTAGGCTATGTTGTAATTAGCTTTGCATATATATATATATATATATATATATATATATATATATATATATATATATATATCAAATTAGTTAGTTTAGTATTAAACTAATTAACTTAAATAATTAAACAACAAGTTAAAAATTAACTAATCAATTAATTTAGTTGAATCTTAATATTAATTAGCTAATAAACTAATTGTTAAAACACTTAATATATATATATATATATATATATATTTATTTATTAATATACTTATATGTCTACTGATAATTAGTAAGTATTAATTAATTTAGTCAATTAATAATACATAATAGAATGTTATTAATTAGTACTAATAATAATTAATAAAATAATTAACATTAAATATTAGTTAATTAAAATCTTTAGTTAAGATAATTAACACACTAATTCAAACACTAAAAATATAATATAAAAAAATTATATTCAAATAGAAAAATAATGTTAAATAAATATATATAATATACATTATAATTATATACAAACATATATATATATATATATATATTATATACAAAATAGGAACTTTTGGCTAATAATTAGTTAATATTAATTAGAGTTTAGTTAGTATTAATTATAATTATTTTGTTAATTTAAATACAATAATTAAATATTCAATAGAATATTTATTTAACTAATTAATAAACATTATGTTAAATTAAATAATTAACATCAGATAATTTAATTAATTAACATTATTAGTTTAATAAATTAATTTAATATTTAATTGAATTATTAACAATAGAAAAATTATTTTATTTAAGAATAGTAAAATGATACAATTTGAATAAACGAATAGTGAAATTCATTTAATTTAAATTATTTAATTCAAAATTCTTAAAGATTTAATAATTTTTTGTAGGATGACCTAAACATAGTCAATATATGTCTCATTTTACTCAGAAAAATAAAAGGGATCAAATGGCGTAGTGTAAAAATTAGTTTCGAGATAATATAACGTAGTAACATTATAGGACCTAATTAAACTATCACAACTTTTAATATAGTTGCCCAAACATAGGTAATATGGATCTTAAAATACTCAAAAGAATAGCCCCATCACTGTGGTAGTATTAGTTTTTCCATTTGGACAACAGAATGAATTGTCAATCCATTGACCCAACAGTTAACTTTAGGAAAAATGATTAAAATGCCCATAGACTTTAAATGACCATAACTTGGTCAATTCAACTCCAAATTTAAAAATTCAAGGTGTTAATATAGCTTATAATTTCAATATCATCAATAAACTGATATAATATTTAGGATCTGAAGCCTAAAAAAATAGAGAATGACCAAAATACCCCTAACCTTAGTTAGACCATAACTTGACAATTTGAAGTCCAAATTGGGTTTACTCCCTATCAACACGCTCAGTATATTATAGGAAAGCTATAGAAAGTGAGTTTGCTAAAATTGGACTTCAAACGGAAAAGTTCGGTTTTTATCACCCGTTGACCGACCAAAATTGTCGAATTATCTTTAGAAATTGAATTAGCCATAACTTAGTTATTTAACCTCAGAATGCAGTGTTCTTAGACTTTATAAAATCCTTGAATAGTAACCAATAATAAATTGCACAAAAATTTAGGGCCCAATAGATGTAAATTACTAAATTGCCCCTTAGGTCAAAATCTTAGTTTGTACCTATAGGATCCGTCTCTTGTCCAAATTGAGCGTACTTATTGTCTATCTTCATGTTAGATAGTAAGAAATCATTTGGAAGTAAGAAATCCCAAATTTGAACCCAAATTCAAAAAGTAGATTTTTGGACCCTTAAGTAGGGGCAAAATGATTATTTTGCCCAAAAATTAAGTTAAGCATCCTTAACCCCTAAATTGTCCTTTAAATCACTAAAACTAGTATTAGAACTATATTAGAAATATTTAAGTGAGTAAAATCAGCTATTAAGTTAAATTTGTTAAAATCCTTAAAAATCTCTCTAAGTCTTTTTCTAAGACTTTGCACTTCACAATAGGAGTATTCCTAAGATTAGGACTAGATCATAGGTTAGATTTTATTCACTAAAAAATAGGGATTTTCAATGAATGAATCTTTGATTTTATTAGTTTATGGATTTTTGCAACTTATTTTGATTATTTTATCTTTTAACCCTAAAATTAGGATAGGAGATTTATCCTATTAAGTTTGATTTGCTTAAAAGAATTTGCCTTATTTGATAGATCTCTTTTAGAATAAAGACTAGACCCATTGTAGAATCCTTTTGGATTATGTGAGTAAGCTTAATCTCATGATATTTAATCCATAATCTATAGTTTAGTAGATCTTGATCAGATCTTAGATATGACATCTAAATTCATAAAACTAGAATGTATGATTCATTGATTGAACTTATAGTCGTATATGATTGAATTAGATTAGAACTTGATCAGTACTAATCTTTTTTAACTTATAAGGTCGAGCTTCTAAGTTACACTCGATAATATGAATTGGAGATCCTGAACTTGCGTAACTTAGAATAGTTAGAACGTTTAAATTAGACAACAAATGATATCACCATGCTTAGTAGAGTCCATTGCTCATTATTTGATTTTTATGCTACACGTTCCTTGATGTTTGTGCCATATTTTCCTTGGACATATCATATAAGACTTTGATGCATAAATAAAACTTTAGAAAATTATGGAGACTCCTTAAATTCCTTATGAAAATATTAAGGTAAATGATTAAAGATAAAATTGGCATGTGTTAAAGCTACCTCTCAGTTAAGTCTTCTGCCTATGCCTCGTTGTTGACGCTAGGAGAAGACTTTGCTTATATTTTCTGCCTATGCCTCCTTGTTGACGCTAGAAGAAAATTTGTTAGGTGTTTTTTGCCTATGCCTCCTTGATGACGCTAGGAGAATATAGCTTTGCACCTTAGCCTCCTTGTTAACGCTAAGATCCTTTAAATATTCAGTAGGCTAGATTAATCTTTTTTTGTATGATAGCTAGTACATAGATATTCTTATATAATATTGATGTTTTGCAAATGCGTCAGTATTTCTCATTCAATCAGCCATTTCCTTGTTTTGCTTATATATATTTTAGGATGTTAGATTTATTGCTGCTATTTGTATGTATTATTACTGAGTTTATTATATTTTAAATTTGCATAAGTTTATGATCATCAGTATATTTAGGATATAGTATTTTCTTTCAGTACTTGTTCAGTTACTTATACTTATATGCTCTGCCTTATTTAGCTTATATTTGAGGCATGTCTTAGCCTCCTTTTTACTTAAAGTTATAAATATTGATTATAGCTTTTTCCTCTATTCTGTTGTGCTAGTTGCTCCCTTACTTGATTTAATTATTACTTAGAATAAGTTAAATGGTGATATTATAAAATACATAAAACTTATAAGCTTAAAATGTACTTAGATAATTTTGTCTAATAAAATTTTTCTTTTTGGCTGGGGCATACATTGTGAAACTAACAATGATAGATTTATATCAGTTAGAAGATCAGGTGCTAGAGGAGGAGCCTTATCTAGAGGGGGGGCATTTAGAAGGAGCTGCTGCTTAGTTTTCTTGCATGTGAGGATGAGAGAGTTTTGCTTTTAATTATTTAAGTTTTAATGTGATGTAATAATACAGATAATCATGACATGTGTGTTTTAGATTACTATGCTATTTATTCTGAGTTATATTATTCATATTGTGATGTTTGGATGTTTCCTATTTAAATCGCTTTTACACTTAGTATGAATCCTTATATAGTGGATGATCATTTGATTATGTGCTTACTTCTTCCCTTATTAGGTGGATTATGGATTTCATCCTAATCCAATAATGAGCGAAGGGTTAGTCAAACTGACATACCACAACTTAACTTAATCTTGTGGATTAAGGGGTGGGGCGCCACAGAATGAAAGGATGAGAAGGAGGAGGAGAAAAACTAAATTGAACACTCATGCATTTAAGTGAAACAAGAAAAAAAATTTCATGGTTAAGAGAGATAATTAATTAATTAAAAAAAGTTTATAAATACATCTTCATATTAAGTTTCATTATTTTCTAGAAAAAGAATGAAAGAGAGAGAAAATAAATAGAAAAAGATGAGAGAGAATAAAAGGAGGAGAAGATGAGAAAAACCAAATTGAACACTCATGCATTTAAGTGAAAGAAAACAAAAGAAAATTTCATGGTTAAGAGAGAATAATTAATTAAATAATTTATTAATTTAAAAAAAAGTTTATAAATACATCCCCCACCCCCTCTCATTTTATCATCCCCTCCCCTGCTCTTCTCCTCCCCCACTCCCTCTCTTCCCACATCTCTTTATCCTCCCATCTCCCTCTCTTCTTCCTCATCCACTATTAGTTTCTCTCATTAATCTCCAGTAAAATCTCATCAATATTAATATAGGATAAGAAATGAGAAAGAAATAATATATTTTATATTTTTTCATTTCTTCTTTTTTTTAATAATAATAATAATAATGCTAAAATTACTACTATTATTATTATATTTTCATTTTTATCATTTTTTTTTTGTATATGTATATATTTTTTAATTTCTACAACTTTCATTTCTGTTATTTTCTTTTCTATATATGTATATATTTCCCAATTTCTGCAACTTTTATTTTTGTCATTTTCTTTTTTTTATATATGTACATATTTCATAATTTATACAACTTTCATTTCTGTCATACTTTTCTATATATGTATATATTTATTAATTTCTGCAATTTTTATTTCTATTATTTTCTTTTTTCTATATATGTATATATTTCCTAATTTATACAACTTTCATTTATGTCATTTTCGCTTTTCTATATATGTATATATTTTTTAATTTATGCAACTTTCATTTCTATCATTTTCTTTTTTTCTATATATATATATTTTCTAATTTATGTAATTTTTATTTATATCATTTATATATATATATATATATATTTCCTAATTTATGTAACTTTCATTTCTCTCTTTTTTCCTTTTTTTCTATATATATATATATATATATATATATATATATATATATATTTCTAATTTTTGCAACTTTCATTTTTGACATTTTCTTTTATTTATATATATATATATATATATATATATATTACATATAAGAATAAAAATAAATTATTATTTTTAATATATAAAGATAAAAAACCAAGATAATATTAATATTGATATTTTTACTAAAATAAAATGAAGAATATTATTCTTTTCATTTAATTATTTCATTTGCACTATTTGCATCGCTATTAAGCTTTGATCCACTTTAATATATTTATATGAGAATTTATGCTGAGAATTTGAAATAACTTATCAAAAATCAATATCATGGGTTCATTCAAGTTAATCTCAGGTCTGTACAGATAATACGTTATGCTAGGATATGCTAATATCTGGAGAAATAATGAGACTACACATAGCCTTTGAGGGAGAATGCGTTGTTAGTCAGGAACTCACATCTCAGATAGTTAGATAGACGTATCTAACTCCTTGATTATTCTATAACTTTGTCTAACAGAATAAACATTATATATTGATGTATTTTCTTTCAGAATGAGCACATATCCTAAATATGTATATTACATTATTAATCATAAGCATATAATACTTAAATATCATATTTTATTTGTATATGCTTCTCATGCAAAATCATGTCGCTTAAATACAAATTTTGATGTCCAATAAACTTACTTAGATCTTTGTGTCTAATTAAATATTTTTTTTTCTTTTTTTTTGGTTTGCCCTGTCACACACACACACACGTGTGTGTGTGTGTGTGTGTGAATGGTGTTGTAGCCCAGTGGTTGAGGCTCAGGATTTGTTATCCCAAGTCATGGGTTAAAATCTCACAGGCCACAAATAAGAAAAAAAATAAAAATAATAATAATAATATATATATATATATATATATATATATATATATATATATAAAGGATCAAGCCTTTGAAGAGGAGCTGATACATAATAGAGTAACTTAGATGCTGATTTTTTTAAAGTTTTAAATTCTAACTTAGTGTGTAACAAATTTTATAAAATAATTTTTATTTTGTAATGAATTTATTTCTTTTATTATTCTGATATTTCTGAATATTGCAATGAATATGAAAGTATATATTTTATACGTCATTTTATACACTATTATACTAAACCTCGATATGATCCTAGGAAGTGAGCACCTAATGCTGAATTAGATTTGCTGACCCAGCGACGAGTCGCCACAGATTCTTCCATTGAACTTTCACCATGGGGATAGAGTGATTCCTCAACTGCTTTTGATCGTAAGCTAAAATTCTGATTGGTTCCTTCATATGGGAAATATTCAGCTATAGAAATACCGCTGGAAGTTGAACTAAATACATTGTGCACCGCTGACGAAGGTTCACAGTTGTAGATGCCCGGGTGTTCGACTGATTGATCGATCATTCCACGAAATGGCTCTGATCGATCGGATCCTAACGACCAAATGCGGGGGTGATCCGAGCTGTAGTATCCTTGGGTGTGATCCAATGCTCGATCGCAACCGTTGCGCGATTAAACCTAAGCCATCATATACCATATGCGACAACCAGATGAGGCGGTAATTCGCTATTGTGGGGCTCGGACGCCACAGCAGATCGGAGACGGTTGTCAACCATTGGAGATTCAAAGTGCAATTTTAAATTGTTTTAAACCAAGATTTGCAATTTTTCTTAATTAAAATAAATTCAATTATAATCTAAATGACCTCCAAAAATTTCCAAACTTGCACCCTTAGCTAATTTGGGGGTGAGAAATTTAAAAATGAAGCCATAAATGGATCTGGAGATCTAATTATTTTAGCTATGTCTAGGGTTTCAAATTTGGCAAAATTGTCAAATTAGCCTATTGAGGTACAATTGACCCTAAATTTTTAGGGTTAGGTCCTAATGAGGTTTAGAACTTAGTGGCGCTAGCCTCGTAGCCTAATTAAGCATAGATTAAGCTGGATAACAACCTAGGATTATTACAGACTCCTCACTTAAGAATGATGTCATACTCGACATCATACTAAGAAGGGAAAAGAAAATGCATAATTTAAGTACAAGACTCAAACAATAAGAGTATCTTGATTTCCAAAGAGAATTAGGTACTATTGTTGCATATCCGCCTATTTCTCTCAAGTAAATTCTTCGAGAGAGCGATTCTTCCATTGAACTTTCACCATGGGTATAGAGCGATTCCTCAACTGCTTTTGATCGTAAGCTAAAATTCTGACTCGCTCCTCCACATAGGAAAGATTCGGTTGTAGAAATACCGCTGGAATTTGAACTAAATGCGATGGATTACGAAGACATGTCCGCAATGATGAAATATGAATACATTGTGCACTGCTGAGAAGTCTTTTTACGAGCTTTAACATATATGCTGTAGATCCTACTTTCGCTGCTACTTCGAAAGATCCGACTCCGACATAACGGGGACTAAGCTTCCATGCTACGCCAAAACAGAAAATACCTTTCATTGGGCTGACCATAAGATATGCAAAATCTCCAACACTGAATTTCAGAGAATGATGATGTGCATCATGTTACTTGCTTTGACGATCTTGAGCGGCTCGAATCCTCTGCTGAATTAATTACACCTTTTTGTTGGTTTCATCTACAAGATCAGACCCCAAAAGTTGAATACTACCAATTTTCGACCATGCAAACGGAGTGCTGCACTTTTTTTCATATAAAGCTTCATATGGGGCCATACCAATGCTTGCTTGATGATTGTTGTTATAAGCAAATTTCACAAGAGGAATGTGATCTTCCCAGAAACCACTGAAATCTAAAATACACATGCCAATGCTTGCTAACCTAGGTAGATTGAGTAAAATCCTAGGTTATATAACCTAGCATATGTAAGATGGGTGAGATGTATAGCTAGGAGCCAAGCCATTTAAAAATCATTGTGCATTCACTATAGCTTCTTTTTTTTTCACTCCAATTTTTTAAATAAAATTGTGCATGTAGTGAATGCTAATTACACTTTCGCCCAAGCTAAATAAAAATACCAAGCTTTTGCTCAATAGTGTAATCACATCACTTCTGTATAGACAGGAATTGCTTAATAATCAATAGTCTTTTGTGGTGTTTTTACATTTTATAACCCCTTCTCTTGTATTAAAGTTTATGTAATTGAAGGCTATGATTTATGTCACATAATTCGCCATATGTGCACTTTTAGGACTTATTATCGCTAGAGATATGATCATCTGAGAATGCAATATGAACCTCATCATGCTCCAAGTGTGAACATCCAATTTTTGATGGTTCTAGATTTTTAGCATGAAAATATAAATTATTTAAATATTAATTTTTAATTTTGGGATTTAATGACTCGTGGATGTTAATTGTTTGAATGAAAACGAGTATCACTAGAGCTCATTGTGATACAAAATGCCATTTTTGTGCCCTGCCAGGTTATATTTTGTATAACAATTTACATTTAAGGTAAACTTCAGCAGAAGTCTTGAGATGATTATTTTCCAGCATTTACATAGCTTGTTCACGTAATAAATCATCTTATTTTAAATTCAAATGCAATGACTGGCCTAATTCTACTTCATACTCAAGTTCCATCAACACTTGATGTTTTTCTTTTGTATGCCACCTTTACTCACACTGCACATACAAATGTCCATATAAGTGCATTTCTTCATGCTTTTCACTACCAACACATACTCACAGACCTAGGCACATGGATTCAGACTTGCGCTGAGAAATAGCTGTAAATAAGCTTCTTTCTACAGAGGAGCACTGAGGCGCATTAAGGTGATTGTTTTATGGCTCAAGTTACCAATGCAAAAGCAATTTGTTTGATACCAGCACTTGCAGCTTTTATAGAAATAAACTAGCAAAAATTCATGACAGTTGGATGAACATAAATCCAACGACCCTAGAGATTTTTTGTGTCAATCACTGAATGGCAGCACCAATCACAATATTAGATATTTTGGCTATCAATCTTCAGAATGACAGCCGCGCTCAATAGGCAACACAATTTTATAAATACAAAATCATTAATTAGCGCGCTCTACATCAACAAGGTAAGCTTAATATAGATGCACCCCTGTTCAATTATAATTAGATTATACTAAGACATCCAATTATCAGAATAATAGCAAACATAGAAGTCACTTTTAATTTAAATGTTTAGAAGCATTCTTGTGTTCCATAATGAGCAATAAAATCATTGCATATTTCAAATCCCTTTGGCTTTTCCCATTCTTCAATATAAGCACATTCCAAATGATAAGGTGGCACTTTTCCTCTTTGACCAAAGAAGATGAACTATTTAAAATAAGTAGAAGATACCCACAAAAGAGCATAGCTTATTAACGATGTGCTGACTTCCAGGCTGTTTGGACCTTTCAGCATAGGCGGCACCACAGAAACCGTAAGAAATGTGCCCACTAGCCATGAAAATAAGAAAGCTCCAATCCTACATGTTGTAATTAGCATAAGAAAATATAGATAAATATTACAATTTTGCCATTATAATAGAATGTTGAATGTGTAAAAGATGAAGTTGCAATTTGCCCCCAACTTAATGTAATTTCATACAAAAAAAAAATTTAAAAATATAGTGTAATTACCAAGCTTTGGAAGATTACTACTCATGTAAGTTTATTTCATTAAGAACCTCGCAAACAACATTCATGTAAATTAATAGCTTAACCTCTCAATTCAAACAAAAGACGGCCTACAGGTATGGATGAATGTAAACGAGCCAAGTTTGAGTAAGAACTTATGCTATGTTCGGATTTGTTAAAATTTTTTCAAAAAAAATGTCCATGTTCAGCTTTGATATAGGCTTTATAGAGTTGTTTTAAATTGAAATTATAAAAAGATATGAGCTCGTGTTTGTTTTAAACTCTATAAGCTTGTCTGTTAATATTTAATTCAAACTTGTGGCATATTATATTTTCATCAAATTTACTATATTTGAGCCTTTAAATAAAATCAAAGAATGATTTGTTCATATTAAGCTTATTAAAAATGATCTAAACACGTTTGTTCAAACTCAGCTGATTTTATTATTGGATGAGCCAAACACAAGTTTCAAAACTACAATGTTGCGCTTAGACAACTATCGAGTGCAAGATAATCGTAGCTCAAGCGCATATATAGCACATACTGATTTGATTAAGAATGCAGAGTTTTTTGAGTGAATACTCAGCTCCCGAGAAAACAATGAAATTTGTTAAGATAAACACTCCAAGTTAAATATAGTGGTCATCCTACCAACTCACTACTTCCTAGGTGACTTTAGTTTTTATCCTAATATTTACAGCTCATACAGACTCAAGGAAGTATGCAGAAGTTTTCCAAGTCAGCACAAGCCCTTGTGATGAAAGAAATTATTTGCAAGCCAAATATTGTATGTCAAGAAGATTATTCAAGAAGTTGGTAAGTCACTTAAAGACACTATCGGGCCAAGAAAAAGCTTCATCATTGCCTATCAGGTCAAAACAAATAGCTGAGCAAGAGTAAGGCTCAGCCTAGGTTGGCAATATAGCCGATAACTGAGAATGTTTCCAAACGTAAGAGATATTAAAAAAACATATCGCTCAAGCAATCTAAATGCTAGGTTCATGCGTGTGTCTATTCCAAAAAAGTATCTCCACATGTAAATTCAGAGTTTTGATAAGAATATCACATGTAAGCATAGCAGCGGTTGAGTGTTCAAGTTGTTAAATGTTGGGGTTCGTGACTGGGAATGGATAATAGAATGGGGAATGTTCTAACAAAATTATCCCCATATAGTTAAACTTTTTTTTTAGTACAAAAATAATATTTGTTGCGGTAGTTAGGGTTTCTTGCAACCTATTTTTTGTTTCTTAGTTCTTACTACGTAATTCTTGGCTGATTGTAAAAGCCTCTGTTGTGTCTGATTGCATCTGTGTTCTACTTTATGATTTGTTATTTAAGTCTATTATAATTAGCCTAACAAAATTCTATCCGCGTCCCACTGATTGCAGTCTGCCAGCCAAGTGCGGATCCTTCTAGTTGAACACAATCCATACTTTGTGTAGAGGTTAGGTTTCAAGTTTGTTTATGGTGTTAACTCGAAAAGGAGGGAGAAGAGCCGGTTTTAGTTGTTATAACCTCAAAACGTCAAGAAAAAGATCCTCAGATGGCATCACCTACAAGATTCTGTAATGGCGAGATAACAGATATCATGGCAGCTATTGCAAAGCACATAGCTGTACTAATGGAATTGGATGATGGTGAGTTGGATCAGTTAGGATGTTATGATGAGCTAAATAATGTTGTTCCAAGAATGCAAAGCCTATTTTCAGCAAGTTGAAGCTGGCGGGTTCTGCAAGAACTTGGTGAAATGGAATTTAAAATTTTTGGGGCAAAAAGAAATTTATATTTGAAAGGTTTTAAACACCTATTCCAAAAAGAAATCTACCCTAAGAGATATGAGGAAGAGTATTGAAGGATATTGTATATGCTCCAACAACATGGTCAATATGTCCCAATTGAGTTTTTAAGAGTTGGCATTATCCATATAATAATCGTTGGAAGACACTCATGTGATGACCAAATATACCACAAGGTTAAAATGCCGACTATCTCCAACGAGACGCATTGTTTGTTGTCAAAGATTTTGATGAAGTGCCGCGTTTGGGCTGCTGAAAAAAATTTGCTGGAGATTAAGTCAGTTCAAGAGAAGATTGTCGAACATGTCAAAGCCCAAAAGAGCGTTTGGAGGCCCAAAGCTGATAAAGAATGTCCGAATGTTTCCCAACCGACCCAAGATGTTTCCAGACTGAAAGACAATATCAGTCAGCAGCCTAGGATTTGTGAGTTCTTGAAAAAAGGGCAATATTGAAACTAAATCTTGAAAAATGCATCCTAACAAAGCTCCTAAAAATAATAAAAATAAATCAAGCCCAATTGCTTTTGACGAGTCCATATCTTTGGGGCTGAGAAGTTATGTTTCTGCCAAAGATGACAGCAATACACTTTAGTCAAAGACAAGAGAACAACAAACTTGTACAGAGATAGACCCGTGTACACGACCCTTGGTCGTTACTAAGAAAGACGCTAACATTCCCGCCAATCCTAAATATTCGTTAATTACCCGCTATAATATTAATACATGCGAATTTCTGTTTTTCTGTTAATTTTTCTCGCCGAATTTGGTTTTGACATTGATAACCCGCCAAGCTATTCTTATCATCGTTAGTAATCTAGTTTAAGAAAATAATAATAATAATAATATTAACGGTAATATTTTACCTACCAATTACCGCCACATTCCAGAAACGGCGCCTTTATCTCCATGAGGCGCGACATCGCTTGCGAAAGGGCGTGACGCTTCGATAGAAAAGACTAAAAGGGTATATAGGAAATGGAACCTACGACACCTGAGCACTTAAACTATCGCAGCTCGTGAAATCCATACGCTTCGTCTCCATCTCCCGACACCGTGACCGAGCCGATCCTTGCTCTCTGGGAACGAAGCCGCTATCGAAGAAGACCCTTGGCGCCTACGATTCTCCTCCCGCCCGATCCTAGTTCATCAACAGAGGTCATCTCGTCCGTCGGGAAGCAGAATTGCCTCGACATCCGCTAAAGCTCCACCGATTTCCTGCCTCCAATCGCTCAGCTCCGAATTTTTGAGTCAGCTCCTCCGTGATTTCTTAATTGCTGAAGAAGGGTATGATCTTATAAGCTATATAATTTATTAGAGAGCTTGATTCTGCAAGGCATATGATTGCTTAAGAATAAAATCTCTCGTGTAATGTTTACTTTTTGCCTGTCGCACACACACACTAAGTAATGTGTTTTCGAGCCCTGTTAATAAATTTAATCTAATCTAAAATCCCAGCCTTATGCAACAAATTGTATAGAATGAATAAGTTTAATTCCTTATTCTATTAGGCAACAATCTATTTAAAGGTTATTGTATGATGAACAAATTTAAGATAATTAGTTTTATTATTGTATATTCAGCATTTCCTTGAGAAAAGGACAAAGGAGACAATTAAGTGCACATGATGAGTATAGTTTATGGGTGCCTTATTTGTCCTACTAACAATCAATGTTAGACTCTTGTTAGCCATTTATGTAATATCATCTATAATTGGTTCTCCACAGAAATAGGTGCGGTGTTAAATATAATTTCTTATGTTCAGATTTTTGTTTAATAGGTCCCTGATAACTCACATCACCATATATATAATATTGAACTCGTTCTTTATATTTAAAGTTTTTTAGTTTAATTCATTTCTAATCAAATAATCATTTTCAAGTGGTGGTCAGAAAGATCAAAATCAGAATGCAGCAATTTAAATTATAACTTAGTGAGTTAAAGTGCTCTACAACACCCATCTAGGGGACTATATGAGTGCAGTGGATAATGTTAACCTCTTATTAAGTCGGGCTATAGGGATACATTAAGTTTTGATGTGGATAATCAAATGTATCTATGATGGCCCTAGATTAGGTTAGGTATCAACCCAACTACCTTTGGGTATATCTCCGCAGGATCATATTGACAGTTAAGAGAATATAGCATTCATATATAAATTAAATTATCCAGAACCATACAATATATAAGATTTACCAATCATTCAATTTAAAGAATAGAATATCCAAATTATTACAAACTAAAAACGTTATAAATAAAGTTTTCTTTCAAATTTAAAATTTAAATAACAATCAAAACTATATGCGCCAAGTCAGAACCACGATACTTTAGATATCCCTTAATAATATCGTAATACACATATTAAGTACAAAAGATGCTAAATATTACATTTAGCAGATGTGGAAAGAGGAAAATAGATAATTCTGTAGGAAATCAAAGGTTTAGAGCAAAGTACATATTCCTGCAGACTAAACATTTTTCTTGCCATAGTATTGTCACCTGTCATATTATTAACATATTAGAAGTTTCATGCATGTTTGTATGTATGTCTTGATTTCACGAAGCAAACTTAACAGTTCTGTTGGGCAAATTCAAAACCATGAGACTGGGTTCAATAAGAGTAACTCCTTAATTTAGGCCCCCTCAAAGGCTCCAGATGACAGCACCCTTATAATTCCCGATGGACTAGTCCCATCCCTAGCCTAATTAACCACCGTTTCAGAACCCTTGCATACAATCACAAGACATAACATATACATTTCATTTATGACATTACTCTAGCATTTAACAAGCATTTCATTTATCAACAGGGATAAAGCTCAAAACGGTGCTAAAGCGGCATAAAACTATTTTAAGTGTAAACAGTAACATTAATGTACCTCGGTATTTGAATATGCTGAAAAGTACTCAAAAATCTGTTGTGGCTGCAAAAGTTATATTTGAAGATGACCCATATAATAATGAAATATAAATTCTTACTCTTAATTCTTAATATTTCTTTAGAGTTGTTTTCCTTGAAGATTTCTAAAAAAAAAAATTTCTAAACTTATGTAAGCATTCTCTAAAATTCTTATTCTTCATTTTACTAAATTGTAATGCTTTATAAAGAAATGATTCACTACATGAACCTTTATCATGCTTAAAAATAGTGGGTGAGTGATCATTTCACTAAAGAACTAAAAGCTTGCCATCATTGATGTATCATTATTGTAACGACCCAATGTCGGTACTTTTCAAATTAGGTCAAAACCCACCTCCACATCAAGACCTTGGGAATTTCAAATTAGGGAAAATAAAGTTTTCATTAGATAGAAATAATTTTTAGATCAAAATGCCCTAGTTTGGGAGAAATCCAAATAACGGAAGCTCTCGCTTTATTTTCTGAATTATTTAAATTCTAAAAATCAAGATATTGAAATACATGTCTGAATTCATCATTTTCAGTATCATTGTGTTAAGTATATTATTTAAAGATTGCTTAAAAAGTTTTATCAAATTCTGAGAGCCAATTTGATCATGGTTAATTTTTGAAGTTTTAAACTTCAGAAAATAATTAAAAATAAAATATTTGTCAGAATCGAAAATTTTTGGCGCGAGAGTGTTCGTTATATCATAACACACCTCAGTGTCAAGTTTCATTGTATTTGGACGCCAAACGGCGAAAAAATGCGAAAAATTTAACTTTAAATAATTTTCTAAAAATTCCTTCACATTTCCCTTCCCCCGATTCACCCGATTTCCGACCTCCATGATCGCAGGCTCTGTCGCAAGACAGAGCCTGCTCTGCAGACGGAAGGTTCCGCCTGCTACCTGCATCATTTTTGGCGCAAGTTGGTCGGCCCTCTTGGCCGACCACCCCCTCCCTTCCCTCCTCTATTTAAACCCACCCCCTTCCCTCCCTCTCACCCTCACAGCAGCAGCCCCTCCCCCTCATCTCCCTGCCTATTGCTAGCCTCTCCTCCCCTCCCAGCCAAGTCTCCTGCCATCAGCCCTCTTCCTCAGCTGCGCTAGCCAGCAACCCTGTCGCCGGCCAGCCAGCAGCAGCCAACCCAGCCCCTCCCAGCCTCCTCCAGCCGGCCAACAGCAGCCCAGCCAGCCACTTGCCAGCCTCCGGCCACCCCGCTCCGGCCTCCCTCCGTTTACCAGAAATCCTAATCCTAAAGGTAGGAAGAGAAGTATAAGAGAAAGAAAAATGGAGAAAAAAAAGAGGAGAAATTATTTTGCTATTTTATTATTATATATACTTTATTATCTTTATAAAGATAATATTATATCATCACATTAGCATTGTTGTCATTAATCAATAATGATAAACAGTATATAAAGACTATTATTTCAATTCAAGTGTTTTCATTTCGATAGTCATTTCTATTATGTTCTTCTTTTATTCTTATATTATTATGATCATTAAAATAATGATAATAATAATATTATATATCAACATAATTGCTATTCTTAGTGACAATAACGCTACAATGAATATTACTGCTATCGCAGTATCTTAAAAATCGGACTTCAATCATAATGAGAAAACGAAAGAAGAACATAATCAAAATAAAAATAAATATTACTCCTAAGAACATTGGCTAAAAACTAATTTAAAATGTCCAAATCTAAACGCAGATTGAGCGAACTATCACTCATCCAAATTGTTGAACTTTTGAATTTAAAGAACAAGGTACCAGATGTCTTTTATTACTCTTGTTTAAATATGTTTTTTGCTCAGTATCGTACAAATTTGATAAAAGTGTTTTTTTTTAAGTCACATAAAAATGATATATGAACAAATTTGGATAAGTGAAAAACAAGGGTTCCATGTTGATTATACTTTTTGTCTGATCAGACAATTGCTAGGACGGGATTGTCCGACATCGAGAGTCATAAGGAGCCTATACTGATAAGCCTTTGATGAGGAAGGCATAGAGAGAAGTTGGGATATGTAACACAAAAATGAATCCCCCTTTTTTCTCAATTTTATAATTGCCCAACAAAATCATATTTTGCCTCAAATATCAAACGCTAAAATTCTATATCTATTTTTGTGATTGCAATTACTTTTATGCTAAGTTTCAAGTGCAAGTGAAACAAGTTTATAGGGATAAGTTCGTACAACTTTTATTTCATGTCAAATGATTAATTATTTTACTTATTATTTAACATTTGTAAATATGACATCTATCAGTACTTGATTTCACAACTAACTGGTATTCGAATGCCCGCACTTTTGAAACATGCCAAGATCAGGAGTTCGTCCTTGAAGAAAGGTGCTGAGAACCAAGCAGTGCTGATACTGCTTCCTATTGATCTTCCGCTTTCTTTTTAACTATATTTTAAGAAGTTTGTAACTTTTATTTTATTTTAATCTTTGTAATCAGGACTTGTGAATTATGATTAAATGAGTTATACTTGATGTCTATATATTCATCTCTTAAATCACTCAATATGATCATGCGGTTAGAGGACTTGTTGTTTTGCATCCCCACAATCGGTGCTGGATCTGCTCCCACTGACCCGGCACCGGGTCCTTACAATTATCTGGCTCAATCCTATTATAATACCTTAATTTGTTTAATTTATCCTAATATTAATTCAATGGTCAAAAGAGCCTTTATATTTTCCTTTTTATCTTAAAAGATATTTTGGATAACTCATTGACACAAATAAATGGTTAAATGAGTTTTAGGTAAGTAAAAATGCACTGGTGTTCAATTAACAATTTATATGAATTAAAGGTTTAATTATTATTATTATTATTATAGGTGGCAATGCATCATTTAAAGTTATGTGTTCTGAATCGTATGTGATATGCTAGACAGAATATAGAGTTTCTGGATGCACATAAAATTTAATCTGTTGATATCTTAATGTCACTCTTTCATTTTGGTATTGTTCAGAGAGAAGCCAAAATTATTGTTCAACACAATCTAATGAATCTATTGCACCTGAAGATCCGAGCTTTATAGAGGAAGAAAGGGTTAAAAAAGAACAATGACAACATTCCTCTAAAGTGATATCTAGTATCTTCTCTTCATCTCAATCACAGATGATGAGAAAATATAGCCAGCCAAAATGCTGCTCTTAGAGTAACTGCATTAGATATATTACTGAAATTGTTGATGCATATATCGACATTCAATCGAACCATATAACAATAACTAAGAAATGAACCTATAAATGTAGGAAAAGTCCTTACTATCCAATTTAATAGCTTCATCTGAAGTTGTATTGCATAAATGTAAATGGTTTTGGGATCCCTATCCTCTAATTGAACTATTGAAGTTTCGGACATACTCGATTAGTAGCAAATAGAACTTAAATCTTAACAGCTAATGCTTGGCATGGAAAGCTCTTAACGCAACCTCTACCTCTCTAACACAAAATCAAGCTTCCTAATAAAACACATTTCAACGGTTGTAAATAAACTCTCCATACCTTATAAGATCAGGTTTATCTCCAGAAAGCAGGAATTGGTCGCAGAAATTCAGGCGGAGCTTCGGCGGATAGAGTCGAGGCAGAATACGCAGAAAATTGTGTGGAGCTTCAGTGGATGGAGTCGAGCTGCTTGCTGATGGACGAGACGACCTGTTGCCGAACGAAAATCGAACAAGAGGGATACCGCAAGCGCCGAGAGTCTTCGTCGATAGTCGCTTCGTTCACGGCGTCGGGAGATGGAGACAAAACGTATGAAATTCATGAGCTGCGATAGTTTAGGTGCTCAGGCGTCAGGCGTCGTAGGTTCTATCCGCCTAAATAAACTATCGACGATTCTTATCGAGGCGTCACCCCCTCCCGCAAGCGATGTCGCGCCTCATGGAGATAGAGGCGCCATTTCTAGAATGTGGCGACAAATGGCAAATAAAATATTACTGTTACAATTTTTTTAACTAGATTAGTAACAATGATAAGAATATGTTGGCGGGTTATCAACTTCAAAATCAAATTCGGCGAGAAAAACTAACAGAGAATTTAAGTTCATAAACTAAAGAAATTAACTAAAAATCAAAATTTAAGAGTAAAAGTACATAATTTATTAAAAGTCATCATTCTTAAAGACTAATAAATATAACAATATTAATGTTGTAGATGCACCAGTTTTGTGAGCATTTTTCAGCATATTCAAATACCAAGGTACATTGATTTTACTGTTTACACTTAAAATGCTTTTATTACTGCTTTAGCACCGCTACGAGCTTTATCCCTGTCAAAAAATGAAATACTTGTTAAATGCCATAGTAATGTCATAAATGAAATGTATATGTTATGTCTTGTGAATTTATACAACGGTTCCAAAATGGTGGTTGATTAAGTTAGGGACGAGGCTAGTCCACCGGAATTTATAAGGGTGCCATCTGAATCCTTTGAGGGGGCCCAGGTGAAGGAGTTGCTCTTATTGAACCCAGCCTCATAGTTCTGAATTTGCCCAATAGAACTGCTAACGTTGCTTCGTAAAATCAAGACATACATACAAACATGCATGAAACTTCTTATACGTTGATAATATGACAGATGACAATATTATGGCAAGAAAAATGTTTAATCTGCAGGAATATGTACTTTGATCTAAACCTTTGATTTCCTGCAAAATAATCTATTTTCTGCTCCCGCATTTGCTAAGTGTAATATTTAATATCTTTTGTACTTAATATGTGTATTAAGGCATTATTCTTATAATGACAGATCAAGTGCAGCTGGAGGAAGTGGATATAGCTTAAGGAATATCTAAAGTATTATGGTGCTGACATGATGCATAAAGCTTTGATTGTTATTTTAAATTTTAAATTTGAAAGCAAATATTTATATCATTTTTTTTAGTTTATAATAATCTTGGATATTATATTCTTTAAATTGAATGATTGGTAAACCTTATAACATTGCCCAAATAATTTGTTGTATTAAGGTAGTGAATTGTAAGTTCCTAATAAAGCTTACCAACAAGATTAATAAGGGCAAATTCTAGCAGCAAAATGCTTTAAAATAGGCACAATCTCACTCAAATTTGCAAAGGTGCATGTGCTAGTCGAAAATGCAAAAGGTGTCATAAAATACATTAGAGAGTGTGTTGTGTTGCACTTCGAAGCTTGCAAAATGGAAGCAAAATTATATCTATCATTACCTATTTGTAGCCGATCATGAGGAAGCATCTCAATGAATTTTTTAGATGAATGTCGGTGACTCAGAAAAGTAACACTTGTGTTTGTGGTAAACCGATCAAGCAAAATGGTAATTTTCTTGCCATGTAAGAACACAATCACCGGAGAAAGTGCGGCCAATTATTCTTCACAAATGTGTGGAAACACTTTGGATTGTCAAGCTCGATCTTTTCTAACCAAGACTATATTTTTAAGCGTCCTTTGAAAGAGTTAGTAAACAAAGGTGAACATTACTCTTGGGGAGAAATATAATGCTTCACTACAAACAAATGACCATTTAGAATGGTTGATAGGACCATAAACTACTTAGTGGATTTCATAACAAGAGGTCGAATACTTGAGCGATAAAAATCTATATTCTATTCAAATTGCTTTCAATTGGATGATTTACAAATTCCGTTTGAAGCTTATTTGGGCTACTTTTCCATTCATCTCATTTGATATACAACTATCGAATGAGCGTCAATCGATCAACTATAGAATTGAATTGTGTACAAGTTCCTAGAAGGAATTAGAGTTATGAGCTCTCAAGTAGAAGAGAAGTTGAAGAATACTTGATATATATACAAGGAAAAATATAATAAACACCAAACCGAGAAGATTTTTGCAAGTGCAAATTAGTTCATTTAAAATCAATAAGAAAATAAATGACACTGCATATTAGTTGGAAATTTCAACTTATATACAAGTGCATTTGGTGGTTAAAGCTGAACTCAAACCTTTTGAACTGTCAATGTTGAAAGAGGAAGAAGACAATTTGCTTCCAATATATGGATGTGCTTTACTTCAAACAAGAAATAAAAACTAAATATGAGTTACTAGAAACTAAGAACACTAATAAGATGGCATAGGAAAAAAGCCATCAGCAAGATAAGTCGAGAATGGGAACCACTAAGTGAAACAAAGTGATATAGAATAAACAAGGTAACAAAATTAATTTTCGAGTTGAACGAACAACTAATAGAAGTGAGTCTTTTTAACTAACCACAAGGGGCACGTGATCACTAGATTAGCTCAGCATCTATGTCAACTCATATCAAACCTTACAGATTGAACATACTGTTTTACTGTAGAGTATAAATATAACTTCTTTTCCCCCATACTTGTGTTGATAATTAACTTGAAGAAATCTATCTTTACCCTATTGATTGCAGTAGTCGACCATTTTAGTGTTAAAGAGAGTTGATTTTGCATCAGTTTATGTAGGCGACAAATTCTTTATAATTGAAATGAAAACCCCTTCATCAATCACAAGAGCTGTATCAACGTCCATATTTAACTAAGATACAAATTAAAACAATATATGTATCCTCTCCATGGATTGAGAGGCATCCTCTATCCTTCTTCTGCACTTCACTTCAAAAAATCAATAAATTTTATCAAATAAGGCTTATAACACATAATTAACAGAGAAATTACCCCGTTATTTGCACTTTTTATAATAACAAAGAGAAAACACTCTCTATAGCTGATAGCAAACATGTCATCTTTTGTGTTCTCTTGTGTGCTTAATTCCTTTTCATGTGCACTTCAACTTCTCCCTACACAGTCTTAATTTCTAAGAGAATCTCTCAATCTTGGAAGGCTATCATTAAAACGTGTCTATATCATCGTATATTTGCTTTTGTTGGTTTAAATTTTGGATTATATTGTTTAAGAACAGGATTTGAAAAAATTCTTGCGAGCAAATAATTCAGCCCCCATCCCTCATACCCGCTGCCGCTCACACTAAAGCAGGTGGAATTAAAAGAATTTAACTTAACACATGAAATTTGAAATAGAGATGCTGCAATGAATATTTTTTGCCATTTTACTGCAAACAGATCACATTTACGGCAAGGAAAAAATGTTGTTTAATAAAAAAGCTGCATACCCATAAAAACAAGCTCGCACACGACTCCTAAGCCTTTCGTATATGAAGTAAATGGATAATATTAGAGAAATGGCTACTTGAAGTGTAGGCCCTTCTTCTGTGGGAAATAATACAGTCAATACTCCAAGCACTAGAAATGATATGCTTGTTTTTAAAATGATGCCGGTTGCTGGTGTCTGAAATCTGTTAGCTAGAGCTCTGGCATATCGTGACTGAGTAACTTTTCTTAATTTTTTCTTGATGTCAATTTTAGGGTTTTTCCTTTCATAAAAGCTCTGCATAATTATTTTGTCATGAGCGGATTCAATTGCATCAACACTAGGTTGGTGCAAAGCATATTTGTTAATGAGGAAGTTTCTTGCTGCCTGAATTTCTTCTTCAGAAGCCTCTTTGCTGATACCAAGTCGTTTATATGGATCCTTTGTGTGAATCCTTGGGAAAACATCTGATCAAGGGTTAAAGTAAATGATAATCAAAGTTCATTTATTGAAAAAATGCATTATGAAAAGGGTTCACAAATTAAAAATTAATAAAAACAAAACAGCCTTGAGATTCGCTTGGGAATATTTGTAATGCAAATTATACTTTTGTCAGTGAAATAAATGCAAGTAGAATTTTCCACCTCTTCACATGTAGGACAATAAAGATTTTAAAATTTATGTTGATGTAGCATATATTCGATGTTTATGGACATTGCAAAGAAGCAAGAATGTTTGTAACAAAGAATGATTGTGAGCTATAAAAGATTTACTAACAGCTTCATAATGGCAACCAAATGTTTTTCTTGGTAAAAATTTGTTTGAGTATATCAACGTGTTTGTATGTTGAAATAGCAATACAAGATGGTTAACGCGTATAGTTCTGATCCAGGAAATGAAAGAGGCCTTGAGTGATTGTTTTGTGTTTCTCAAAGTATGAACGTTTATTCAAGTCATAACGTGGAAGTGATAATGTATCATATATTTAAGTGTATTGCATACTCAAAACACTGAATTTCTCAAATCTGACTTGTTTTTGCATGCAAGAGAAGCATAAAGAATCTACATCTTACATTGAAAATACAACAGTTCTTTACAAAATAGCTAGTTAACGCAGCTAGATTGTAGGCTAACTTTGCTTGAGCTCGCATCCTGTTTTCAGCCACATCTTTAGAGCTTAATCCCACTAACTATGGTCGGGTTACACTAATCCTATCTTCTTTATGCTTGATCAAACAACATCTCCTAAATTAGAGCATATAATCCTTTTTTTTCCTATGAATAAATTTTTATTTAACTTTCCTAAATGGAAATTTAATGATCAACAATTAAAACACCAAAACCATCAAAGATGTCTTTAGCCAAGCTTATCTTCATCTGGTGCTAGACCAAGCTTGTCGCATATATACTCATTTTTCATTATATCCTTTTGTGTATGGCCACGTCAACCTTAGTATCCTCATGTTTGCAACACTTATCTATCAATATCCTTCTACATCAAGTTAGCATTCTACCCATCATCTTATAGTTATTCTACAAAACAATTCCTTTTAGATTTGAGGGAAATTTTTTATTGCACAACACCCCAGAAGGACGTGCTTCATTTCCTAAATGAATCCTTTAAACAATTCTGCTAGTCCATTGGAAGCGACGCGCCGCATTATTTGCATGTGGTGAAAAGTGTGCAAAATTCGCTATATCGGCACCAGAGTGTAGCGTCAAATAAGCAAAGGTTTCTGTATTATGGGCAAAAGTAGATAAACATACTAGTATGTGATTCTAAATTTAGATTAGGTAGTTGAAATATTGACACTCTCACTAGTACGCTTTTTGAGTTAGTATATATTATGATTAATATGATAATTGATATATTATGCCTTAAAGAAACTGAGTAGAAGTAAAGTAAAAAAACTTTAATAGTTCAGGCTTTAACCTATGATACCTAGGTACAACATATGAATACTGTGAGTACCATTGTAAATAAAAACTTTTAAGGATAATGTAGTGGATGTTAAAATACTAGGATAGATACTTATATTTTAAAGCTTTTAATTAATGAACAATTTTTAATATTGCAAGCGCACATGAAAAGTATCGTTATCTTAATTTTAGGTCTCCTAAAATATAGTTGGACATGTGCATAAAATATAAATTTTAGTACGATTTGGATAAGTTAGTTCAAATAATATTTTGAGAGAAAATATTTTTATAGGAGGAGATTTAAAATGAACATATTTGAAGAATAATTAAAAAATTTAATATTATTCACAATAATTTTGGTTTGGAGAGACCAATGAAGAAAGAATGATTTTGAGTTTTACTATAACATATCATCTTTTAATTACTAACATTTTAAGAAAATCACTTAAAAATGAGACTTCAAGAACTCAAATTAATTATTTTTTCTTAAAGGAAGAGGATTGTTTGAATTGTAAGAATTGTAAGATTATTCAATTGATTTGTTTGCCCAATATTATTTATTGATTTTAAAATTGAAAATAAGAGAATATAAGTAATATTAAATCTAAAAAATTTCCTAAAATAAGATTGAGAAATATTAATAAGAGTAATATATATATATATATATGATAATGAAGTTCTAATACTTAGTGAGGTAAGAATGAAGTCAATCTTATGTAAATATTGGTTGCTAATTATATTCGTTATATAGCAAAAAACTTATTTGGTGCATCAAAATAAATAGTACTTAAAAATAAAGATGAGCGATAATGGAAACAAATTGTTCAAGTTAAAATTAAAGATTAAAATATGTGATGTAAAGAATAATTTAAATATAAGACTGATAAAAATTAGAAATATAATATAGTTTGTCAAGATTCCAAAATGGCAGTTTGTAATGCTACAAGTGCACATTCAAGAATTTATATAATAAGTTTGAATTTATATAATAAATTAGAAACTGAAAGACCTACATTTTGAGTTATATAAAATATATTAAAAACAGTGATCAAAAAACTATTTTTAAAGATAAAGATATTAAGAATAAGATGAATGGATTATTTTATTTAGTTTTTTAATAAAGGTTGCACAAATACAACTAATATAATGAGTTTAATTATTATAAAAGTAATACTAATTACAATTTATTTGTATATTGGTAAAGCTGAGATTTGAAATGACTTAAAGAAGATGAAGCACGAAAAAGAAGTAGAATCAAGTAACCTACCTATCGATACATAAAATAATTTAGGTGAGGAAGAAATTTCTTGGCTTACCAAGTTATTTAATATTATTTTGAAGTCTAAGAGATTTTTAGATGAATGGAAAAATAATATTATTATACATATTTAAAAGAATAAATGTGTAACGACCCAATATCTTTATCTGCAAATTAGGTCAAATTCCAGCCTCAGAAATCGGATTCCGGGGAATTTCAATTTAGGGCAAACAAGAATACAAATAGATAGAAAAAAAATTTAGATCAAAGTACCCTAGTATGGGAGAATTCGGATAATGAAAACTCCCGCTTTATTTTTCTGAATTATTTAAATCCAATAAATTTAGAAAATTAAATGTGTCTAAATTCATCGAATTTCGTGTCGTTATGTTAGGAATACTATTTAAAACTGCTCGAAAAATTTCATCAATTTCTGAGCGTCGGTTTGATCTCAATAAATTTTCGAAGTTTAAAACTTCAAAAATTAATTAAAAATAAAATATTGCTCTGAATTGTAAATTTTTGACTCGAGGGCGTTTGTTATGTCATAACAGACATCGGTATCAAGTTTCGTTATTTTTGAACTACAAACGGCAAAAAAATGCGAAAATTTTAAGTTTAAATATTTCTTTTAGAATTTCCTAAAGAAATTCTTCTTCCGCCTCCCCCCTTGTGATCTCGTCCGAGATTCTTCCGCCTTTGGCGGAAGAAGCTTCCGCGCCGGAGGAGGCCAGAGGCCATGCGGAGGTCGCGCATTAAATTTTATGACACAAGAAATGTCCCCCCTGCGCCTATTTAACCCTCAGCCACTCCCATCCCTTCTCCCCCACATCTCCCACGGCCCTCTTCTTCCCACAACAGCACCCTTCCTACCATTCCAACCAGCAGCCCCCTCCTCTCCCCACATAGTAGCCCAGCCTTCTCTTCTCCTCCCTCTCCCACAGCCAGCAGCTCCCTCCTCTCCCCACACAGCAACCAAGCCCTCTCCCTCCTGCCAACCAACCCACCTGCCGCTGCCAGCCAGCTCAGCCGGCCAACCGTCCGACCACCCCACTACGCCCTCCCTCCATTTTTTGGCGATCCTAATCTTGAAGGTAAGAGATATTCTTCTCTTAACTTTAAAAAAAAAATGATGTAGGTTATTTTTCGAAGAAGGATTCTAACGCATATTACATTATGAGTTGAGGCAAGCCAAGTCGAGCTTGAGTTGGCTCTGGCTTGAGCTTAAGCTCGATTTGTTAATTGAGTTCAATCTCAAGCTCGAGCTAAATTTTTACGAGCGAATCAACGACCCAAAGTCGTTACTTTGCGATTTAGGTCAAAATCCCGACTCTAACATCAGGACCCCGAGAAATTTCGAATTATGACAAACAAAAATACCATAGGTAAGAATAATTTTAAAGATCAAAGTGTCCTAGTTTGGGAGAAATCTAAATAACGAAAGCTCCCGCTTTATTTTCTAAATTATTTAAATTCTATAAATCAAGAACATTGGCATACATGTCCGAATTTATCGTTTTCAATGTCATTGTGCTAAGTATATTATTTAAAGGCTGCTCGAAATGTTTCATCAAATTCTGAGCGTCGGTTTTATCGCGGTTAATTTTTGAGTTTTTAACCTCAAAAATTAATATGAAATAAAATATTACTCTGAATCAAAAAATTTTGACACGAGGGTCTTCGTTATGTCATGACACACTCGGTGTCAAGTTTCGTTGTGTTTGGACGCCAAACGGCGGAAAAATACGATTAATTTAAGTTTAAGTAATTTTAATAAATTTCATTTACTCTCCCCCCATTCGCAAACGTGCAATTTCTTCCGCCGTCAGGCGGAAGAAACTTCGGCAGCAGGCGGACCATGCGCGACAATGCGCACGGAAGCGCAGGAAATGTCCCCTACGCCCCTATTACTCTTCCCTCTCCCTTTCCTCTATTTAAGGGGCCTCCATTCCCTCCTTTTTTTCTCCACACAGCAGCCCTCCCTCCTCTTCTCCCCACATAGCCAGCCCTACAGCAGCTCCTCCCTCAGCCCATAACAGCCAGCAAGCTGCCAGCTCCTTCCTCAGCCCCTACCAGCCTCCAGCAAGCTGCCAGCCCCTCCTCCTCAACCCCTACCAGCCTCCAGCCGCCGGCCACCCAGCAGCCCCTTCTTGTCGCTGCCAGCCAGCCCTCTTGCTACAGCCACTCTGGCCAGCCATCACAGCCCTCAAACCTTCCTCAGCCAGCCAACCAGTAGCCTCCGGCCTCCCTCCGTTTTCCGACGATCCTAATCCTAAGGTGAGAGGAGTTGGAAAGGAGGAAATTGAAGGGAACATTTTGCTAATCTTATTACTCTATACATTTAAATCATTGCTATATGAAAATTTATATTTAGTTATTCATATTTTTATCATTCTCATTAATTAATAATGGGAACAATTCAAATGTTATAAAATGACTATTAATTCCATTTAATTTTTTTTTATTTCTATTTGTCTTCATTCTTTCATACAGTAATATTATCATAATGATAATATTATATTATTACATCAAGTGACTTAATAAAATACAGACTTCTATTATTATGAGAATGTGAAAGAAAAGACAGAATAGAAAAGAAAAATATAAAAATCCTTTAAAATATATCAGATCACTTTTAAAAAGGGCTAATCCAAAGAAATCTCGGGAACTTAAATGCAAATTGAGCGAACTGTCACTCATCTGAATTTAAGAAACAAAAATACCCGGTACATGACAAGTATTATATTTTTGCACTTTTACGGCTTCGCTTATTTGCTTTGAGCCAAATTTTATTTGAAGTTTAGTTGGTTGTTCGGAATTAACGTGGCAACATTCGTGGCTAGTTACTGAAAAAATGACATTATTAACAGCATTTGTGGCTAATTACAGGAAAGAAGACATCAGTAATAGCATCTGTGGCCAATTACTGGAAAAATGACATCAGTAATGGCATTCGTAGCTAATTACTGGAAAAATGACATCAATAATAGCATTCGTGGGTTATTACTGGAAAAATGACATCAATAACAATATCATAGTGTGTTACTGGAAAAACGACATCAATAACCTACATCTTTGAACTAATATCTTTTGCAGAAAATTTATTATTTTATTTTGCGCTTTTACCTTATTATTTTTCTTGCATCTTTTTCGCAAATCGCATCTCTACTATTATAAAATGTAATACTTCATTACTTACTGCAGTACTTAGAGTATTCTCTAACTACTGAGAATTCCTATCCCGGTATTGTTTTATGTATAATACCAGATTAGATGCTTCTGGGAGAATACACGCAAGAACTATTGAAATAAATGAATATGATCTTTAATTTTTCTGTCTCTTTTCTTTCTCAAATTGCTCAATATGATCCTACGGTATGTGAACACCCGAAAGTCGGGCCATCACAACTTACGAGCTGGTTAATTTGTAATTAATGGGATAAAATAATTTCTCCTTAATGAATTATCATAAATAGAATTTAAGAGCAAAATTATAAAATATTAATCAAAGACTTAAGAGAAGATAATATTTATTCCTAAGAATATTGGTTAAATACTAAAATATCAGAAACTTAATGCAGATCGAGCGAACTGTCGCTCATCCAAACTTAAAGAACAAAAGGTACCCAGTAAATGACAAATATTACATTTTGCATTTTTTTTACTGCGACTTAGCCTGCTTTCGAACCAAACTCATGTTGTAGCTTGTTTGGTTGTTCGGAATCAATATTCGAGGTTGTTACTGAAAAATGGCATCAGTAACATTCAGGGTTATTACTGGAAAATGATATCAGTAACATTCGGAGTTATTACTGGAAAAATGATATCAGTAACCTACATATTGTGATAATACTTATTGCATGAAACTGTTACTTATTTTACAATGTTGTCTTACTTCTCCTGCATTTTATTACCGACTTAATTCCGCTAATCACATCTTTTAAAAATATAATATTATTGTGTACTGCAGTACTTAAAGTATTCTTTAATTACTGGGAATTCCAATCCCGGTATTATTTTTCTGTGCAATACCAGGTCATGTGCTTCTTGGAGAATATGCGCAAGAACCCTAATTCTTAAAATTTTCAATCTTGCTGATAGATCCACGGCGTTGTTTTGCTTATATTTTATCTTTTTATTTTATTTTTCTCACTTTTGTACGAGATGTTCGATGAAAGATCTTGTAATCTAAAATATTAAAATAAATGAGAATATCTTTGTCTTTACATGTGTATCCATTCTCTCTCAATTTACTCAATAGGATCCTGCAGTATATGAACACCCAATGTCGGAACGGTTTCTGCTTAACCGGCGTCAGGACATCACAAAAGGTGATGCTCAAGACTACAAATTATAAAAGAATCAAGTAAATGTATCATACATTAGTACCTTGGGAGAGTAATTGAATACAGGTTATGAAGGGAAAGCTTGTATTTCTCAAAATCAATATTGTTTTATGCCAAGTATATCTCTACCATGGAAATCATCTTAGATTGAGAAAATTAGAGAAAGAAATAATCTTCATTATTTTTTATCGATATTGATGAGTAATGAGAGAAATGCTTTGGAGAGCTATGGAGAGAAAAAGAATTTGTGTTACATATATTAATATTATTAGAGTTATTTATAATGTAGATAAAATATGTGGTGGCTTGTCTAATAAATTAGTTGTTACTTTTGATTACATTAATCTCAACTCTTAGTCCATGTTCTTGCTAAGTACATTCAAGAGGAGACTCCTTGGTGGATGTTATTTGCATATTACATTCTATTAATTGATAAGACTACACAAAGCAAAGCTTGAGTTGTGAAAGACTACTTTAGAATCTAAAAGTTTTCATCTAAGTAGATCTAAAATAGAATATATGTTGTGTGAGTTGAACTATAATGGAAGCCTACGTCTTGAGGACATAACTATTGAGGACCCACTGATCAAGAATATTAAGAGGTTCAAATACCTTGGTTCAATTATTAAAAATAATGGTTAAACAAACAACAATGTATTAATAACATCCAAGGTGGTTGGATGAAATGGAGGAGTGTTTCTGGAGAGTTGTGCAACTAGAAAATACCACTCAAAATTAAAAAAAATGTTTATAAAGCAATTATACGACCAACTATGTTATATAAGGCTGAATGTTAGCAAACAAAGAAGAAACTTACTAATAAAGTGTTACGAAGATGAAGATGCTTATGTTGATGAGTTGGCATACTCGCAAGGATAGAATAAGAAATAAGTTTATCCTTAGCAAGGTTGGAGTGACTCCATTAGCGAATAAGAATAGAAAATGTCACCTTAGATGATTCAAGCATACTAAGCATATAGCCTGTCAGCGCCTTTGTTAAAAAAATTGAGTTTGTGAATTTTTCCTATATTAAAAGAGGAAAAGGAAGACCAAAAGAACATGAGAAAAAATCATTAGAAATAATCTTCTCTATTTGAATCTTAGAGCGGGGCTTCAATTTGATTGTGCACTATGAAACTAATGATTTATGCACCCCACCTAGTGGGATTAAGGCTTGGTGGTGATGATGTTATTGTTAAAACACCCCAAAAGAGCTCTTCCATTTTATCAAATACAAATCCTGCAAATCATAGAGCCCTTTTTTTTACTAGAATTTTATATGATTGCACTAATATATGTACTTATTTTGCATTAAAACCTTTTGCATATAACCACTCATCAACCTTAACACCCTCATGTTTGCAACGTTTATTTTATTAATATCCTTCTACATTGTTAACCAACATTTTATCCCATAACATTGTTGATCTTACATTTATTCTACAACAAAATCCATTTATGTTTGAGTGGACCTTTTTTATTGTGCAACATCAAAAAATCAATCTTGCATTTATCAAATTTATTAGATCTTGTTAAATACATAGCCCTTTATTTTGTTAGTATTTTGTATGATTGCACCAATATATTTGATCTCCCAATCTTCTTGATAGTATGATTAAGTGCCGTATCCTAAAATTTATAGTAAGTAAGCTTAAATTCCATATAATTTAATGTGAATCAACTAAGCTAAAACCCTTTAAATTTTAGAATAATGCTTCATAACAAACTCACCTCTATTTTCAACCAAGTCAACTTTTAAAAAATATTTAAGGATTGGAGGCCACATTCAATGCTTAAAAAATGATTTCATTAGAATTCACTTGAATTGAATAAGTATTTTACAACCGTTTTTAGTTATACTTTAAACATGCCAAGGAGTTACAATATTTTCCCTCCTAGACTTCTAAGAAGATGAGAAAGGTAGAAATCCTTTTTTCAAAAATAAAAAAAACTTCAAGCATCCCTTTCTCCATGAGAACCACAACCCTTTCTTATTAAAAGGACAGGCTTCTTTGAACCCGTAGTCATAAAATGACATTTTATGTGGCCTAATGAAAACCTCTTATGGCGCTGGTAACAATGGCTTAGAAAAGGGCCACGCAGCACATTCAGCGCATTAACAATGTCAATTAGCATATTTTGTTGTTAACCACAAGCTTTGCAAAGTTGGTCTCTATCAAGTAGTGAAAATACTCAACTATAGAAATTAAAAAGTAGTGCAATTGATCACTGCAATTACTTGCCATCATCCATTATTTCCAAGTTTAAATATTTTACCCAAAGTATTTACTGATATTAAAACCTTGTTTAATGGAGACCCCTATATGTTTGGGGATTTGTGCATTGAGTTGTGTATTAAGTAATCCCACTAATATACTTTAAACTGATTTTTACATGCAAAGCACTTAAATCTTTGTAAAACTACAATTTAAAAAACTAATACAATCTTAACCATGTATAAAATTTCATCCCATTAATGATTAAGAATGCCCAAGTATAGTGCTTTCATTTTTAGAATTAGAATTATTTTGGTGTTAGTTTTGTAAGCATGAAATATAAGCGATTGATTGGTAAAGTGAAAAGATTGGTGCTGTGCAAGTAAAAGATCCTTTTTAAAATGCATCTAGATCCAATACAGTAGAATTTGTTCTCCTGAACACAATAAGCAAGATATTTTTATGCCCCTGTTTGAAGATTTAACACATTAATTTACAAACAAAACATCACGAGTGACTGATCATTTTTTTGTGTTATTACCGGATTAATACTACTTCCTAAAATAGGAGGAAAAAAAACTGAAAAACAGGACATTGCTAACTATATTGATTGTTAGATGTTTCCTTCCATATGGAAAATTACTTTTTTTTTAACAAGTAAATTTGGAAGCAAGAATGGATAGCACCCAATTTGTGCATAAAATTTGGATAACACAATAAATGTCCTGTTGAATTGACTTTTGGCATATTGTGTTGCCAAAACATAAGTTGCATTAACAATTCAAAAGTATTGTCTAAGGTCAACTATTTAAAACCAAAAGCATAGTTTTGTTTATAATTCTATATAACTCTAATCCAGCTTGTCCAGGTTGATGAGCTGCAGTTTTCTCAGCCATTTTTAAAGAAAATAATTGTTAAAATGGTCAATTGGTTCTTGCAATTAGTTTATTTTAGTCCTTAACTATTGATTAAATATAAGAATCAATAACTTAAATGAACAAATTGCAAGAGTCAAAGGACCATTTTGAAAATTTTCTCATTTTCAAAGTTATAGAGGATTTGATGAACCTGTAACAGAAAGGAAGAACAGTCTATTACTTATCTGGCAATAGGTTTTCTAGTCTAGTGGTTGAGTGCTATTGTTAAGAGTTTCACCATATCAGGTGGCATAGGCTCAAATCTCACAGGCCACATGATTTGCTCCTTATGAAGCTAATCAATCCCAAGAAATTCTACTGCTTGCAGGTTTTGGATCCACTTCAAAGTTGACGAATCAATTTTTACTATATTCATTATGAAGAATCAATTTTTACTATACTCATTTCAGCATATAAAAAGCCTTTATTTAAAAGATAAAACAAGTAAAGAAGTATTATTGCACTAGTACAATTTTAAAGTATTATACATATTGCATAATCGTAATAGTAAAAAAAGTAAGATCTGGAAACCTAATAAATATGATATTGAATTCATGTAACAAAACAGTATTTTCTATAGATTGGAGATAAGCCTTATGCCATTGATTTACTAATATCTCACAAATAAATCACAGCACAGAGACTAAAAAGATGCATGTGAGGTGAATTACCTAAGCTATTATCAGCCATATCACCAAATGAGGCATAAATTTCATTCTTCATTATCCTGCCATTTTTCAAGTTTAAGCCTTTCCGATGTGGGATAGTTCCATGAATCCTGAACGAGTAAGAGAAACTATAAAGGTTGAATAAAAAATTAAGGAATAAAATGAATTTAATGTTTCAGAATCGCTGCCTGCTTGTTGTAAATAAAAAATGTAATTTCCCCCTCGATCTTTGTTCACATATCGATGATACAGTTAGAGTACATGCTGAACTTGAATGAGTAATAGGTGCCGCAGAGCAAGAAAACAAAGAGGAATTGTATGTCAAACTAGCAAAGGACGTCATAAATTTATTCAAACAACACCTACAAACAAGTCAAATATATCCAGATAAGACTAAGCAAGCAATGATGAATTTTAAAAAACATTACTGATTAGAAATGCTTTCTTTTAAGGCCTAACTAAGAATATAAAATAATATTTAATTTGTGCAAAGAAAACAACAAATAATTATATAGCATACCAATGATTTGGAAACAATAACTGTTATAACAAGAAAAAGAGTTAATTATAAAAATCATTCAATGATTTATTAAAATTGTCTAAAATAGTCGATTGACTCCTATAAATCCCAAATTTGTCTATCAACTCAAAAAAATGATGCAAATTAGTCACATAGTTTAATTTCAATAAATATTAACTTACAATACGAACAAGTGATATTTTGGAAATGAAAAAATGTGATTGAAGTTGATAATTACTACACTTGTTTGATTACAATAAACTCTATTTCGACACAATTGTTTTTAGTTACTTATTATAGATACACTAAAAAGTAATTAAATATATTATTTATTGACTTCAACCACATTTTACTAATTAAAATTCCTATTATTTGCGATACCATTAATGTAGTGTTACTGAAATTTAACTCTGGAGCTAATTTGCACCATTTTTAAAAGTTGAGGAACCAAATTGGGATTTATAAATGTCAAGGGACTATATTGGACAGTCTTAAGGAGTTTGAAGACTTTTTCAGCAAAAAACTAGCAAGAAAAACAATATTGGGAAAAAAAATCTATAAGTTGATAAAAAAAACTAAGAAGGATAAATCAGTCCAAAGCACTTATAATAAAAATAAGATGGATCACATCTATCATATTTACTTTTTTTAATTATTTACATAAAAGCACATGAAATTTGTCAAGCACATGAGAATAACGGAATAAGTTTTACACCAAAAGTATCAGAATATTTTTATACAATAAAACTAAGTGATTGGCACTCGACCGTTAAAATTTGCAAACAACAAATTACTATAGGATTTACAACATGGTGATTTAATTATTAGAGTATTTGAAAATCTACAACAATAATACGCAGAAACTGGAGAGAAATTTTAAGTTTCAATTCTCACCGACTCTTTTATAGTCACATATATTTATAGTACCGCATATACAAGTAAAATAATAAACATGGGGCCTAGTAATCCTAGTTCAGTGAACAATAACGCATATGTGGTGAACTAAGTGAGCACAAATTCAAATACAGTTATCAGTATGCCACAAATCCAAAAGTTGATGTGAGAATCCAATATGGATCACAGGGGAGTCATGAATCATCCTATGTAGGCATGAAAAAAATTAGATGAACTGATCCAAGGCAATCTTTATTTTTCAACGCTCCTCTAGTTCTTTTTTAGTAGGTCTAAAAAAAAATTCTATTGCTGACTTGCTAATGAATTAATCAAATGTTGCTTTAGCGGCCCTTTGGCAAGAATGTCTGCTATTTGTTCGCTTGTTGGAATACATGGCATACAAATTACCATCTTGTATAACTTCTCTTTAATCAAGTATTTATCAACCTTCGCATGGTTAGTTAGACCACGAAGCGTCAGAACTCAAATTAAAAAAGCATCTATAATATTTAGTGCTTCCCAGAGTCATTTACTCCATATCCCTTCAAAAAACATATAGGCATGAAAATCACAATTTAAGATAAACAACTTTGATATAAATGAATTTCATTTTGGGCACTTAATTTCTTACAAGTATCAAAATATGATGTGAGCTAGATATATAAGATAAATGGCATGCAAGTGTCTAATAGGTTTCTTACAATATATATTAAGCTATAGGATGAATAATGTATGATCAAGCTCATTTTATAAGTGCAATGTGAAATTTAAGATTTAAAAATTCAATTGGATTCTTTTTTATCAAATTGCATTTAGGAATTAAAGTAGTATTTTATTAATCACAAGCTCCTTGCCAGACAGTCAAGCTGACCTAGCGTTCCATTGCCAAGTAGTTTCATTTCCTTTGAACAATTCTTCATGTTATTAACATGATGTGCCCTTTTTAGAAATTTTCTTCCCTAAATATATTTCCTTACTCCTAGCAGCCGGGAAGTCCAACGTGATTGTTCAAAAAAGTACATGAGCATCCAAAGCCTATATTAGGTTTGAAAGACTATTCTTGAGGTCAATTATATGTTTTTAACCAATATTCCCCCTGATGAACTGTAACGACCCAATATCATTACTTCGCAAAACTAGGTCAAATCATGACTCAAAACTCAAGATCCTGGGGAACTTCAAATTATGGCAAACCAAAAATACAATTAGATAGAAATAATTTTTAGATTAAAATGCCCTAATTTGAGGGAAATTCAGATAACTAAAACTCCTGGTTTAATTTCTGAATTTTTTTTAAATTCAAAAATTGAGAAAATTAATTACAAGTCCAAATTCATCGATTTTTGTGTCATTGGGTGAAGTATATTATTTAAAGGCTACACTTAAAGTTTCATCAAATTCGGAACTCCGGTTCGATCGTGATTAATTTTTGAAATTTCAAACTCCAAAAATTGTCTTAAAATAAAAAATTGCTCCAAACCGTAAATTTATGGAGTGTGAGTGTTTGTCTCATCATAACACACCTCGGTGTAAAGTTTTGTTATTCTTGGAAGTCAACCGGCGAAAAAATACGAAAAATTTAATTGAAATTAATTTTTTTTATTTTCCTCTGTTTCTATGTTTTGTTTCCTGTCCGCCCCCCGACGCAGACAGAGCCGCACACGCGCAGCCCTGGTCAACGGCTGATCGGCGCCCGGCCACCCTCCAGCTTCCTACAACCCTAACCCTAAGTGAGAGGAGAAGAAAAAGGGAAAGAGAAGAGGAGAAAATTTTGCTTTTTTGTTTATTTTCTTTTCTTTATTTTTTTCATAATAATAATAATTATATTATTTCTAAATGTCATTAGCATCATTATTGTTGCCATTAATCAATAATGATAATAGTACAAATATTATATTATGACTACTATTTCAATTCTGTCAATCTAAATTTCAGTCATTTTTATTCTATCTTTTCTTTCATACATTATTAATATCATTATTATTATTAAATAATAATAATAATAATAACATTATTATAAATATTATTGCTACCCTCAATAATTTAAAATTGTCTTCTATCAAAAAGAGAATGAAAGAAAAATAGAATAGAAAAGAAGAAAGTGAATATTCCTAAAAGAAATATTTTACTACTTTGTTATCATCTCAAATCTCTAAGTATTGGCCATAAAGGCTAATTTAAATATTAAAAACTTGTGCAGATTCAATCAACTGTTGCACTTTTGAAACTTAACAAAAAAAATACCCAATAAATATACATGTATTACTTTTTTCACTTTACTGCTACTTAGCTTCACTTTAAGCCAAATTCATATTTAATGCTTAGTTGATTATTTGAAACCAACATCCTTTTATAACATGGTTGGTTACAGGAAAAATGAAATCAGTAGCGTATGTGGTTGGTTACTGAAAAATGGCATCAGTAACATATGTTGTTGGTTACTGGAAAAATAATATCAATAACGTAAGTAGTTGGTTACTGAAAAAATGGCATCAATAACATACATCTTTGTGATAATACTTTTGCAGAAAATTAATTATCTTGTTTGCGCTATTGTCTTATTTTTCTTGCATTTTTATCACATTTTTTTTCCGCTAATCGCATCTCTGCTATTATAAAATATAATATTTTATTATTTATTGCGGTACTTGGAGTATTCTCTAATTACTGAGAATTCCAATCCCGGTATTATTTTCTTTACAATATCAAGTCAGGTACTTCTGAGAGAATTCAAATAAGAACTTTAATTCATAAATTTTCAAATTTGCTGATGGATCTACGATGCTACTTTAGTTTTTATATTATTTTTTTTATTTCAGTTTATCTTTTGTTTTAAAAAGATGAACTTCATAAAAAGTATGTTGGCTATTTTGTATTATAGAGTTTTCATGAATGAGAAATATCATTAGGCCTTTATATGTGTATCCCTTCTCTTTTAAATTGCTCAATAGAATCCTGTGGTTTGTGAATACCTAATGTCGGGACAGTTCTCGTTGAACCGGCATCGGGCCATCACATGAACAGAATAAAGTTTGTTTAAATCATGGATCAAAGATGTTTTATGGATGCAAGCCCTATAATTAATTACCCCTCCTAGCTATAAGTAGCAAAATCTTGATGAAAGAGAACTATTATGCAATGATAGATCAGACATTAGGACTACATAAGTATGAGATAGATGAAAATAGACCTAATAATGATCATATGATTCTATCATCCCAAGTTCACTTATAATCCAATCAACCAACATTAAAGAGAGTTATGTTCTGAATTGAGGAGCTTAATACCAATGGTGCTAGCCCATTATTAGATTGGATTGGAGTTTACATTGATTGTAAGGCCTATAATTCAAATTATCTTGGTGTCTTATATAATTCAGACTACCCACGGTTGTGGGTCTTACAGTCTCCTTTAGATAGCCCAAGTTATGGGTCTTAAGTCATTTGGCAAAGTAGCCCAGTTTAAATATGTTATTTAACAGCAAGAATGTGATCTCTCAAGATTATATTGAGACATTTAAACCAAGATAGAAATAATTATTCAAGATAATAAAAATTCAAACATTCATCTAGAAAAAATTGTACAGAATTACAAACAAAAACTGTTATAATTGATTATTATAAACCAAAAAAATATATACACTGTAGTTTTCAACTCTGTTAAAAAGTAACTTCTATTCAAAATTTAGCTAAGGTACTAAAAAAAAACTCCTAAAAACTACTATGTGAAAACACCAATCATATTGAGTACATAATAATCTAATATTATTTTATCTTACTCATATACCAATTCGTATTTCAAATTTACAAGCAGCAAGGTTTTGGGTGCACATCACAATTTCATTACAATAACATGGTACGCACAATAATACAATAACTTTATAAAAAATTAAGATATTCAAATGGACTAATATGGGGAAAAAATAGACCAATAACAATATATCACTCACATTCAATTGAAAAGAAAATTGACAATGATAAATTAATATGTTGATAGGCAAAAGATTTAGTATTGCACAAATAATTAGAAACATCAAAGTATCAATCTTATAGAAGACATTCCAAATCAGGCATCATATATTTCATCGATAATTAATTCAAATTCAATATAGTGTTAGACCAATGTCCAACTTAATACAAAAATTAATCATCACAATAAATGCTTTACTTTCACTAGAACGTAACCATTATTTTGGGCATAAGATATAGGGGAGTTCAAGAACTTCTACTTGGAAAAATATAACTTCATGTGAATCAACTCCCCCGAGATAGCGCATATGCTTCTTTATGACTACATGTCGAGCTATGCCCAACCCTAATATGTACTGTACTGATTTTTAATCTGCCATAAATTTCTCAACTACTTTTAAATTACTGATTTTTAATCTGCCATAAAATTCTCAACTACTTTTAAAATATTACTATTGCATTCAAAGAATACTATCATTAACACATTATTCATATCAATGAGACCATCTCATACATTTGTTTTCATACTACCATGGCAAATACCGACAAACACCGAGTATTCACGATCATAAAAAAATTAACAATATGTGTCAAAAGCACAACATCATACAAAATCACAAATAGTACAATCTTCAATGCAGATGATAATTCCAGTTACCAAGTGAAATAACAAAGTTAAAGTAGCATTTTGAGAGCTAACCTAGATAGTGATTTAATGATACAATCAGAATACAAAAACAATTTGACAAATCAGCAGCACAAAGCTAACATTTACTAGCACAATAAGCCAGCATTTACTAGCACAATAAAAATATCAAAAAGTAAGACTCCACGTGTTCGCAATGACAGGCTCAACACAATCATGGCATTTTAAAGTGCTTACGGTGCCATTGTATTCTAGCAGGATAACGATGTACTTTGAAAAATGAGATTTTTCTCTACCCCTCAAGGAGTATTTATAGACCCCAACCACGTGCCCGAGTGCACATTAGATGTGTTTGGGCATATTAGTGTAAGTAAGAACCACGACAGTTATTCAATGTGATTCAGCCCAATCTTATCTAAATGCATCAAGATGTGTTGTGCAAGGGCGCAAGTTAGGTGTGTTTGAGCGCACAACCCCTGCACTTGGGTGCATTTTCCAGGCACCTGAACACTAACCAATAATATAAATTAATGATAATTTGTAATAATCAAAGAAATTAATATTATCTAATTTGCCGGGGGGTCACAATCTCCCTAGTTAAGGAAATGTTGTCCTCGACATTTAACGTTAATAAACATATAAGCAATTAATCATAAAATTTAATTCATGAGCTGTATACATATATGGCAAAAGATAAGGATAATCCAGATAATATATTCCTATTATCTATAATAGTATCCCAACAATTAAGATTTACAAAATGCAAAATAAAAATTAAAAACATACTTCCCATTATGATTCAAGAAAACTATTTTTTGTCCATCATTATTAGAAGTAGCTCGACATGCATTAATATTGTGACCCTAGCGGCCACACCTAAAGCATATATCCTCCCCATAGTAATACTATCGATACGAGGGCAGCTTAATGCGCTTTTTTCCTATCCGTTAATTATCTGGACTCGTTGTTAAATCATACTCATGGCTTATAAGATCTATCTGATTTTTCTTTAAATTTTCCTGATATTGGCATGTAGAGTCAAATTTTCGTTTAAGCTTTTCTGCAAATACTTGATCCACATTTTCTTGTAGATTTAATCTTTCCACCAAATCAGCAAAGTCCACAATTCACAAAGGTATAAAATTCCTTTGGAGATTCCTTCGGAGAAAACTTCACAGACCTAATTGAAAATGACTACATTTTTCCTCTGGTATATATTAATTTTGAAACATAATGAGCCATTTAATAAACTCAAACATATGTTCTGCTACCGATTTTCTCTTTTGTTAAACTTTATAAATAATTTTTGCACTATCGCTCATACGGATGGTGGGATATACTTTATAAAAAACGCATCAATAATCTCTTCCTATGAAATGTCATCGATATTTTGTCCTCTAAACTTGAGTTTGTTTGTCAAAGACCACCAATTCCTCGCTTCACCTTCAAACAGATAAGCCACCAATGTCACCTTCTTTGTAAGCTAACAACACATACCGATGAATTTTTTTTCTATCTGGCACAACCAATCCTTTACAACATATGAGGTAGCAATTCCATTAAACTCGGGTGGCTTTAACTTCATATAAGCCTGAGTTTGATCTATAATTGTGATCCTAACTAGCGTAGATGAAAATGTGATAGTATGAGCTCCATCATGAGCTTTTAAAAACTAATTAAACAATCCAATGAATTGATCCATAGGTAATCCCCATATATATAATTTGCTTTGAGATTACTATCAAAGTGTTACTATTTTTTGTTAGTATTTCAAAACTTTCAAGATTCATTTAAAATATTAATGATATATTGTAGTTAAAAGTTTTATTAAGCGATATCTAATAATTATTATAAATCCAAATGGCCCTGCTCTATTCTATTATACAAATTGTGTCCTATGATCATATTAGATTATATTTAAACCAAGATAAAAATATTTATTCCAGATAACAATAGTACAAATCAAATAAAAATAATTCCTAAAAAATATTACAATCACAAACAAAAGCTGTTCTAATTCTATATTACAAATCAAATAAAAATATCACAGTATTTCTGGCCTCCACTCAAAAGTTTCTTCTATTTGAATATAGTTAATGCACTTAAGAAAATAATTCATAAAAAATATTATGTAAAAACATCAATCAGACTGAGTGTATAATAAGTTAATATTACTTTGTGTTACTCATATGTTAATTCATGTTTCAAGTTTACCAGCAACATAATTTTGAGTGCATAGATAATTTTTATAACAATAGCATGGCACTACAAAAATAAGAAAACTTTATCAAAAACTAAGACACTTAAATGAACAGATATAGGAAAAGAGAACAAACCAACAGCAATATACTGACGTTCCATTGAAAAGAAATCGACAATGATAAATAAGCATGTCGGCAGATAATTCGAGAATATATTAAGTTGCATCATAATAACAAAACATCAAACTGTCACTCATGTAAAAGACACTCCGAATCATGAATCATATATTTCATCAATAATTAATTTATTGTGTTAGACCAATGTCAAGCTCTAACATATATAAATTAATCATCACAATAAATTATTTACTTTTACGAGAATGCAATCATTATTTTGGGCATAAATACAGAGAGGCTCAAGCACTTATGCTTGGAAACACATAACTTCATGTGAATCGAACCCCCGAGGTAGCAGCACAAGCTTCCTTATGATCTATGTCAAACTATGCTCAGCTCTGACTTGTATTGTACAGATTTTCATTCGACTATAAATTTCCTAGCTACTCATAAGACATTAACATGAACATTCAAATAAAACATGTATTAACTAATTATTCATGTTAATGAGATCATCTCATACAAATATTTCCATAGTACCATGATATACACAAGGTATTCAAGATCGTAAGAAAATAAACAAGTGTCAAGTCAGCATCATACAAGATCACAAAGGATTAAACCTTCAACGCATATGATAATTTCAATTATCAAATGAAATAATAAAGTTAAAGTAGAAGCATTTTGAGAGCCAACACTAAGTTGGAATTTAATCATGCAGTCAAAATTCAAAGGCAATTAATAGATATGTAGCACAAAACTAACATTGGCATAATAAGCAAGCTAGTAGCTCAATTAGCTTAAAATGTACCTTACGTGGTCATCATTAATTTTTTAATAAATCTAGCTACAAACACCATGCTCGAACATCTACTCTCGATGAACTCCTTAGAAAACGACATGCTCCCACGGTACAATTCCTAATTTAGAAGAGAACCCCTTGTCTCTTGCATAAAAGTTGCAACTCTCACTAGACACCCAAGAATCCCCATTGCTACAAATGCATTTTTCTAACAACTCTCCACAAAAACTACTAGTTTGCTTCACCTTCACTTGATTCCTTCAAGACCACCAAAACTATGAAAGGAGCAACAGACACCTCATCGACCAAATCCTCCCTTCAATCTCCTTTTGGGCTCATCGTAGTGACAAGATCTTCTGCTTCATCTCATCATCTTCTCTTCCTTAAAATAAAACATAACTCCAAAACCCTATTCCACACAATTACTCAATGCTACTCTAGATTTGGTGAAATCTGTACAAACCTAGCCTAAATCCTTATAAACTGGTGATTTCAATTTAAGGTAGCTTTTCCTCCATTTCTTTATCAACTTTACATGTATCAACTAATTATGAATAAAGGCAATCTCCTATATGCTTAGAATATCATTTAAATGGTTTGAAGTAACTTAAAATTCATATATAATGATCCCTATCAATTTAGATCACTATTCATTATAGTGGCCTCATAGTAGCCCAAACTTATGTCACACCATCTCATTTCTTATCTTCCCTTATGATAGATGCACTGCTTGGCCAAGAATTGTTTATTTAGATCTCATTAAATTTAAAGAATGATGGTCAAATCAATGTGTCCTATATTATCCTACATGTTACCATTATGATTACCATTAATTTTTTATCATACAAACATGCAGTGGTGTTTACTTTGGCGTATCTTGAGGGCGGTAATTGAATCTCATTAAATAGGCTGGTGATTATTTATATTTGTGATGCCTATTTTAGCTTGTTTATCTAATCCTTATTCACATATCAAATAATACAAAAAAATAATCACATATCTCTTGATAATTCATTTATAAATTTGAATTATATTAGCTAAACTTTTTTAGAGGAATTTTGAGAATATAAAATCTGATTCATTCTTTTTTATTTCAATATAATGATGAACGGGTACAGTATGATTTCAAACATGATGAAAGGCGTAGCTAGATATACAGAAAGATAATCACATATATGCAATTGTTGTCACCTTTGTCAAATTGTTGTTGCCTTTGTCAAACCATCCTCGCCTTCATCCGATATCCTACAAATCAAATCCACGTATACAAATTGTTGTCGTCCGTCATTGCGTTAGCCTTAGTTCTGTTTAGAGTCGTCGTCTATCGCCTTAGTTCTTTTAAAAAATACTAAAAAATCATATTTCAGGGTAAATTTACCCCTCAAATTACTCGAAATACCATATTTTGCAAATTACGTCATTCCAAATTAAAAAATTCAAATAAAGTAAAGTAATCATATTACACTGTATTCATATTACAGTGTAAATCAGATTACTTAACACCCAAATTTTACATTCCAAATAAACCTTAATTATTTTAATTAAATATTATTATAATATTACAATTTTTAATATTATTAATTATTTAACCTATTAAATAATATCAAATATAAACAAATAAGATCAAATCTTATCTAATTGTACTTTTCATATTATTAATAATTATATTAAAATTAAGATTTTGAAGTAAGAAATACAATAAAATAATATTTTATTGTCTTAATCCCAAAGCAATCTAACTCTAAAAATAGCAAACACTCCCATTTTCTCTTACATGTTTCTCCTATATGTCGCTCTCTTTTTACCTTTACTATCTCTACTTTATCATTCCAAAAAAAAAAGAAAGAGAAGAAAAAATGAGTCGTTATCTCTCTTTTGAATAAAAACCCTTGCATAATGGCAGGTGGAATTTCAGTAGTCAGATTGGTGACGTCCCTAATCTCAAATTTGCATAATTCTGATATTAGAGATGCCATTCGCAGAATCTTGCTGAGGTATTCAAGCAAGGTAGACAAGTAAGTGGAATCTCATTACTTGAAAAAAAAATTACTACATCTTTTTTTTTTCAAAGCCACACTTAGAATTTGATATTACAACTAAAATAAAAAAAAATTCCCAATATATAATATGCTATCTGGTAGAGATTACTAACATTTGTCAAGTTACTCCTTGGGGTTTTGTTCCACTATCAGCTTCTAATATGACATGTGAAATGTGTCGGGATGAAATTTTTCAATCAGATTACCCTGAGTACTTTGATATCAAAATTTATATTAAGCATTACAAGAAATCCGTAAATAGCATGATGCTATATATAAATATATAAATATATAATACAAATGAGGCAATAATTGAAATGTTGAAAAGACAAAAAATGGATTTTTGCTTTGAATGGGAATGTCACAATTAATTTGGTAACTTGCAAATTTTCATAAAATAGCAAAGAAAAAATTTACCAGGTTGCATTAATATAATAAAATTAGATTCAAAACCAAACTCAAATTTAAGTTAAGAATCCAAATTAAGTTAAGAACTAAGTCTATTAAGATGGCAGTCTTACACATGACTGATAAATTGTTTTTTGTGGTGGCCCAAAATGCGAGGAGTGAAATAAAGGTTCTGATAATTTCATATAGCCGTCCAATCTCACCCTAAACCCTAATATCAACCAGGCGCCCCGTTTAAAATAGCTATACAAACAGTTTGCTCAAAAACACTTGCCAAATTATATATTTGGGTCCAAAATTCTGCAATTTCATATAAACATGTCTTAATATGACTCATAAAATTATTTAGCAACAATGTTCAGTATCACATGGCTAAATCAACAAGACTTGTATAGATGCTCTTGTAGGGTTTGCAATAACAAACAGTGTGAGCATAGTATAAAAAATATGGTTATAACGGGAAGAAATAAAATAATATTTTTGTACAGAATTGCAAAAGTAGTACACAGTGCTAACAGAAAATCAAATTTTAATATAAGAAATCATATCCTCGTACAAGTTTGCAAAAGTAGTATGTAGTGCTAACAAAGAACAAAATTTAATATAAAAAATCATATCCTTGTACAAGTTTGCAAAAGTAGTATGTAGTGCTAACAAAGAACAAAATTTAATATAAAAAATCATATCCTTGTACAAGTTTGCAAAAGTAATACGCAGTGTTAGCAGGAAACAAAATTTAATAAAAATTCATATCCTTGTACTGGAAAGCAAGATCTACTATGGTATTCAATGTTTTGACACCCCACGTACAGTGGGAACATGCCGTTTTCTAAGGAGTTCATTTGGAGAAGAGTCAAACCCCTTGTCTCTCGTACAGAACCTGCAACTCTCACTCGACTCCAACAATCCCCATTTCTTCAATTGTGTGTTTTCTGGCAACTCTTCCTCAAAACTACAAGTTTGCTCCTCCCATTTGATTCCTGCAAGGTCACAAAATCCTACCTCTAATTCTATGAAAAGAGCAATAGCCACCTATCAACCAAACCCTCCCTTCAATCTCCTTTTGGGTTCATCGTAATGGCAAGACCTTCTCCTTCATCTCATTATCTTCTTTTCCTAAAAATAAAAAATAAATTTGAACAAATAAGATCAAATATTATCCAGTTGTACTTCTTATATTGTTTAATAGTTAAATTAAAATTAAGGTTTTTTTTAGGTAAGAAATCAAATAAAATAATATTTTCTTTTCTTAATTAGTAAGCAATCTAACTCTATAAATAGCATACCCTCCACAACTTTCTCTTCCATATTTATCTCTTTTTACACCTCATTCTCGTATCTCTCCCTCTCTTTTGAACTTTACTATCTCAGCTTTATCTTTCTAAAAAATAAGAGAAGAAAAAAGAGGCATTTTCTCTCTTTCTCACTTTATCTTCGCTCACATTCTTTCTTTCTCTCTCTAAAATTTATATAAATACATACATGTGTATATATACATACATACATAATAAGTTATTTAAATAAATATATATTGATAACATATGTAATTATTTATTACATGATAACAGATATACACATATATGAATATATAAATATATATATATATATATATGTGTGTGAATAAGTATAGACATTATATTTATATAATTACAAATATATATATGCACAATATATATATATATGTATAATATATATAGAGTTAATTATCATTTTCTGTATTTGGTATGTATTGCATATTAAATAAACTACAAACTTTTTTTCGCATTTTTTTTTTAATTATTAACCTAATTGAGACGATTGCTGCAATTGCTAAAGAGAATTGTTCCATTAATTGTACGAATTGCATGGGTAATATAGAGTGAATATCATTCCCATGTGTACAAGTAAACTAACTACCAAAGTAGAGCTATCCTTATGATTATTTAAGTTATGGATGTGTGTCCGTAATCTAAATATCTGTAACGACCCATAGTAGCTGAAAAAGAAGTTAACCGTCAAAAATTAATTAGTTAGCTAAATGCTTAAAACGTTAAGATCAGTCGCTAACCTCAGAAGGAACGAACGGTCCGGATTAAAATCTGGATCGTCAAGTTCACGAAGAGGCGTCTCCCTGAATCGACGCCATGTCGTCGATTCAAGCGATCAAATAAGGATCGTATCCCTCCTATGCGTACATTTGCTTACCTGGATAACGAGCACAGGCGCTGCCGAAGGGAAGGGGTACCGTAGGCGAGCGATTCTAGCGAAAGAAATTCTAAAACGCGACGGAAGGAGGACGTTCAGACGGTGCTCGACAGGTACTCCATTTCCTTACAATCGTTTACCTTCCATGCCCTTCGAATTGCTTGCGTGTAAGTGTCGTGTCTCGATCGGCCTCAGTCAAGCCGATCAGGTAGAAACCGGCGCCTATTGAAGGTAATTAAGGAGCCATAAGGGAGTTGCGCCTACCTGCATGTACGCGTCTCCTAGGAACGTTGGACAAGAAGAGGAAGACGGCACTCCGGATCGACTCCTGACATCCTTAGCAGCGGAGAAGGTGGAGCCGAGCGCCTGCGCCTGAGCCGAGCGTCTGCGCCTGAGCCTAGTGCCTGCGCTTGAACTGAGCGCTTGCGTCTGAGCCGAGCGCCTGGGCCTGCATTTGAGCGGAGCGCCTGCGTCTGCGTCTGCGTGCTCGAGTGCGCAGAGGGACGGAACCGTGAGTAGGATAGGAAACAGAGAGGAAAAATTTTATTAAGAACAAATTTATTTATGAAATTATTAAACCCATTTAATCAAATCTTAATTATTCTATATCTTGGTGATTAGTGATCAAAAGGTATTGAAATTGTATTTTAGAATGCTCAGAAAATCATGTAGAATATTATGGTGACAATTAAATTGCCATTTGAAATATGCTTATTAAATCATATTTTCAGTATTTTCAATAATTAGGTCAAGTCCTAATTACTCAACTAAATTCCAAATTAATTATATTCGTTGTTTTAAATCCTTAATGTACTATAGAGAGAGTTAAGAAACTGATTTCATCCCAAAGTGGACAACAAACTTAGAACGTGATGTTTAGGAGTCAAATTACTTATTAATTGTGGATTTTGAGAAGGTTGTCATAGACGTGATCTCAACATTAGAAATAGAGTAGCTTGAGCCTCTACATATCAATTAAGTCAACCTAAGTGAGGAAGCAATAAAGACGAACCCTTAGAAGAGTTATAGAGAATTGGGAAGGGAGAAGTTTTGGGAACATCAGGTTATAGGAACATGTATATTTGTACTGAGAATTTTACTTTTGGTAAAGTATATATATTTATCAAGTGGTTAAATCAGTAAATAGTTTAGATCTTTAGATATGAAATGTTAGGAATTGTGACTTTAGATTCTTAGGATATCATATGGAAACTCCTAAGTAAATGTATAAGTGTTGGAAATGTCTAAAAGATTAAAGTGAGTTTAGCATAGAGTAATTTACCTGTGAGGTTCAGCCCTAGAAATTTTTGAGGTAGACTAAACCTAGACTTTAAGTTGGATTACTAAGATAGTATATGTTAATTTAAGAGCTTAAGGAATGAAAATTGATGAAGTTGAGGATGTTAACCTTAAGGTTAGGTTAGAGTCTTAAGTTAGTCTAATATTATAAATTATTTTCAAGTTATAAAAACCATACGTATATATATATATAAGTATCTAACAATTGACTTAAGATCAATGTCTTAAGTTAATTGGGGGTTCAATTAACCCCAATCATTAAGGTAAATAATTAAAATTAGACAACAAATGAATATCACTGCTTAGTTTACTTGGCATTCCCATTGAATGCTACTACGCTTTGAAACCTTAACCAAATGATCATAATCATTGCATATAACAAATATAATTGAATAAGGGGTTTCAATTCAGGGTGAATCAGTCTGTACAGATAATTTGAGCCAGGGCTGGCTATGGAGAGATTAGGAGATCACACATCCTTGAGGGGGAGTGTGTGTGGTTATACAGGAAACCCCGTCTCAGATAGTTGGGTAGACGTACCTAACTCCTCTTTTGTTCTGATAGTGCCCACATAACATAATACAACATAAATTAACTAACACAGTAAATATAAATCAGTTGCATTACAGAATTCTATACTTATTTCTGCATATTACAGTTCAGTCTGTTTATTTGCTATATTTGTTTCTAGGATGCTAGAAAATATCTTTTACTCCCTTACTCGCATATAGGATGCCAGCCTCCACATTATTTAGCTTTCATATAGATGTTGTTCATGTTTAACCACTCTTTTCTAGGGTTGCTTAGTGTGCCTTAGCATGCATCTACTTATTTTAAATATTCATCATGTATAATTTATTTAATAGTTCATTTTCCTTTAAATGCATTGTGCACCCTACTGCTTACACCTATGTGATATCCTTAAACTAACTAGGGTAGAAACTATAAAATGTACTTAGACTTTATTAGTCTAACCAGATTTTTTTATTTTATTGGTTGTGCCTTATCGTGTTAAAAACCAAACACAGTAGATCAGAAGCTTGGAGTGGAACTGACAGACCAACAAGGAGAGGAACTAGATTTCCAGGGACATATTTGAAGGCCTATAGAGCTCTTTTTACTTCACTATTTATCATGTGAGACGAAGAGTGATTTATTTTATCTATTTATAAATATTTAATGTAACAATTTAAGTTTATAACATTTAAAGACTCTAAAATGAATGTTCCCTTTTATTTTATGCTGGATAATTTTAATAGAGTGTCTGCTTTATTAACATTACTTAGAAATGCACCTATGTTTTCTCTTACTTATAGATCATTTGCCTATAGTAGTGTTTAATAGTGAATTAGTATATACTGATTCATTATTAAGTACTATAGTAGTACCCAGTGTTAGGGTAAAATATCTAACCTGAATATTGGGTCTTCACAATATCACCAATGCCTATGACTAAATAATGAGAGTGAAAGATAAAATGAATGACATGATCAATTGAAATTGATTTAATTTAATATGATTATCAATTCAATACATGACTGAAGGTAATTGTTTATGAATTATGGTCATCAAAGAGGTTAAGTATTAACTACCAATTCTCTTATCTCTTGATGAGTAATTAGCAATTAGATTTATCTTATCAATTGATTTCTCAAGTTTCCTTGCAAGATTTGATTCCATAATCTCATAAAGGAAAACATAATAACAATTGCACAAGGGACATGAACCCCCCTAAATTGAAATAATCTTATTAGTATGTTAATTTATGTTGTATCCATTCGTGTATCATGACAAATCTTAATTCTCTTGCCGCATAGAGATTATCAACTCTAATCAATGAAAATATCGCTAGCACATAGAGACCATTTATGAGCAATTCCATGATTCAAACGAAGATCAAATAAGCATAATCATTAAATCAACTCTCAACTTAGATTATTTAGGTCATAAATAGTGCGAAGAACACATAAAAAATCATAGAAGTTGCCAACAAATGTGCAGTCCTGTTCAAATAAAACAAAACTAAACAGTCTCTCTTTTAATCACAATATAACATGCATACCAAGTATACAAAATGTCAATCTGAAATGTGTATAAATCTCAACAAAATAAATGAGGGAAAACTGATCTTCCTGTATCAAACAAAATGTAAAAAATTAGGGGTTGTTTGGTTCAGTGTTATTTGAAAAGTTATTAAGATAGCAAGTTATTCAGATAACATGTTATTCAGATAACAGTGTTATTCAGATAACAGTGGCTATTTGGTTCAGTGTTATTTAAATAACAGATGTCAATGTTATTCAGATATATGTTGTTTGGTTCAATGTCATTCATGTTATATTATACATGAGGTAAGAATACCCCCAAATATTTAATGCATTAATGATTAATGATCACACATACTCCATTATTAACCTTGAGTACGGCAAGTTTTAAGAGAACAACATATCTAGAGCCACAATCAAAATCTTAACATATTACAATTTTAATAAAAATAATAACCGGTGATAAGGAAAAAATGATGGCTACAATCCTCACCCACAATGAGTGCAACAACTAGCTCCTAAAATAGAAATATCATTCATTTATTATTTAAAAGTTTCACAGCCATAAGAGAACATCATATCTAGAGCCACAATCGATATCTTAATATATTCTGTGTGAACTAAGAAAATGCCCAATTACAGTCCTCACCCACAACGAGTACAACAACTAGCTCCTCAAATGCAACTCAAGCAATTCTGTAGACTCCTAAGAACATTGATTCTGTGTGAACTAAGAAAATGCCCAAAACAATGTTAAAGATATATGCAATCTATCTTCTATAAATAACAAGGGATTAATTTAACAGCATAGAAAATACTTACTAGAGGGAGTCGGGCTCGGCAAGGAGTGGTGAAGAACTGAAATGAATAGTCTAAACTAAGTAACCTTGTCAAATACAACTTAGACGGGAAACACAAAGTCCTCTACAGAGTTCAATGTGTTAGACGGAATATAAAGAAAAGGCAACGAAGAACCCTTCCGTGCGTCTGGCTCGGCAAGGCAACGAAGAAGGCAGCGATCGGCGAAGGCAACGAAGGCTCGGCGAGCGGCGAAGGCAACGAAGAAGGCAGCGATCTCAGCGAGCGGCGAGAGGCGACTGCGACCAAACAGCTATTATCTTATCTACAGTTTTAAATAAAATCACATTACACACAATATCAGCAAACCAAACAGCCCCTTATATTGCTAACTTTAGATTTAGATTAAAAGTTCAAGTACATCAAATGCAGTAAGTCTACTAGCTTAGACTTTCCTTCGAACTAAAATTAAAGCAGCTCCCTATCAAGATAAGCTCTGTTCTCCAATGTGCTAAAAACAGAGTACTCACCAGGATAACCGTTAGCTCTCGGCCAATATTTCTTCCTTCCGCTCTATTTATTTGTGCAAGCTCAGCGGTCTTAGTGGTTTCAACCTCTCTTTCTTCGCAGCACTAATACGTCGATTGCTGCTGCATTTTTTCTTCTTAATCGACCGCCACCTTCTCTCCTTAGTTCAAGCCTAGAATGAAGGTTCCCGCTTCAATCTTTTTTCCTGTCCGCCTCACTTCCCTCTAGGGCGGCAAGTCCAAAATATCCAATTATTTCATCAGAAATGTTAAAGTTTATATGAATTGCACCCAAAAAAAAAAAAAAAAAAAAAAAAAAAAAAAAAATTTATTTCATAAATTTTTTTTTGATGTCACTTTAGCAGGTCTAATTAACATTTCTTAATACTAAATCATAATTTTTTTATGTTTAAGTTTTTTATTTAAAAATATTAAAAAATTATATTAATAATTTACAAATAAAAATATATCATTTTAACATATACATAACAATATCATATTATCAATTTTACTTTTTAAGCTCTATTATATAAATATAATTAATTAAGAATTTAAGCTATCCGATATAGAATAAATTCTAATTTTTTAAAAAATTAGATATTTATAAAATGTATAAATAAATATATTTATAACATAAAGCAAAAATATATCAAAATATTTAATTAAGCTCCTATTTTTTTATATAGAAAATGAAATATCAATAAACCTATTTTGTGTTTATATTTTAACTCAATAACAAAAGTTTATGAATTTAATTCCTTCATATGGTCATAATTTCAACAACAAATGCTGATTTGTTTGTCTTCGATCTGCAATACATGCTTTATTAATTTGTCATGATTACATGTTCACTCTTATCAGTTATCTTAGAGTTAGCATAGGATATTTAGTTGCTAATTTAATAGCTATCCGATTTGGTGTTATGTTATGTAAATAATTAAGGATTTAAATGTCATTATAGGTCGCTCAAACTTCCACTATTTACTCATCACACGAATTATTTATTTTCATATTATGATTGTGCTAGTTTTGTAAATACATTAATTTGTGTGTTGAGTATGTAATTACCTTAGATTTATATGCAATTACTCAATTATTCACAAAATATAATCAAATTAGTAATTACATGAAATAAAAAATGTATATCATTTTTTGATATATTTTCAAGCATCTACTTGTTGGAATGTGAAGAGTATTCGGATCATCATGGAGGTGCTAATGAAGCTTCAGTGGGCTTCCAATAGGTTCCACGGTGATACGGGACAAGCTGGGAGAGTTCAGGCGTCATAGCGCATTGTGGCTCGCCGTAGCGCGTCATGACGCCCAGCATCCAGAAAACGGGGTGATGCTGCGGCGCTCCGGCGGCAGGCAGTCCAAAGACTGTGGCTCTACGACGCGTCGTTGCGCGCTGTCGCCCGCCCCAGCAGCAAGCACGCCCGTGACTGGGGTGCTACAGCGCGCCGTTGTGCGCCCCTGCGGCAAGCACTCCGGGGATAGGGGAACTACGGCGCGTATGTAACGACCCAGGTTGTTACCCTTGTCAACTGTGACTAATCTCAATCATAATCTTGGTACTAAGTGTTAATCAAGTCATTAGAAGTCAAACTCTAAGACATACTCTAAATCATGAGTCAAATTGATACAATCCTGATTTTTTGAAAATCCAAAAACTCTAAAATTTGACCTGTCTAATTTTACCTCAGATGGAAAAACGGACTTTGTCATTTCACTCGTTGCCCCCAAATTAGCTAGGGACATGTTTTATGGTTAATCGGAAGTTGTCAAAATTTTGACGAATATAATAATAATATTTAAATACCTCAAAAAATTAGAAAATAAAATACTCATTGGATCAAAATCCGATCTCACCGCTGCGTTCCTCATCCCTCAAATAGCTAGGAGAGAATGTTTGACAATTTTTTGGAATCAATTAAATATTTTAAAATTATTGTTAAAATAGGATATTAAATATTATAATTAATTAAATTATATTATTTAAATCGGCGTTAACGTGTCGGATCTGACACGTTAACGATTCGAATCCGTTAAGATAACGGATCCGAACCCACGGATCCATTCCACGAGGGACCGTCCGATCGGGATCTGCTCGGACGGCCCGTAACCCGTCGTCCTCCTCGCGGGGATCGCCCGCGACACGCGATGATCCGCCACCTCGCCCAGCCCATCCGGGCCCTCGCAGCCTCGGCTACTCCGTCCTGAGGCTATTAAGGACCTCGGGAGCTTCCACCTGGGATTCATTTGCACTCTCGAACCCTCGAAGGCTCGGACTCGGCGCTAACCTCCCTCATCCGTTCATTTTCCAGGTAAATCTATCTTCCCATTTTTACAGTTGATCGCTTCCATTTTTGCTCCATTATCAATTGCATGTTGAAGATCGTCCATCGAGCGGCCCCGATAGAGCTCGATTGGGTTCGATCCAACCAATTTGAACGGTCATCCACAGTGGATACCGTTATCCCTACCGCGTCCAAACCCTTAAGGCTAGGGTTAGCCCTAGTCGGCAGTTCCGACCTCCTCTCGACGTGGTTCAACCCTCATCGGGAAGGCCTCCCGCCGGCATACCCGTGGCCGTGCAGGTTGGGCTTCGGCGCCGCCGGGATGGCTGGCTAATGCTGCGCCCTATGCGCAGGTCCTCGGGAGCCCACGAGGAAGGAGAAGGCTCTTAGTCGAGCCGGGTCGACTCGGGCCCGACCCGCGATCCATAGGCTGCGTGTTTGCGCTGTGGGGCCCACCTTCCCAACACAGCGCCACAAGATTGGGCCACGTGTTGTGGTGGGGCCCTCTCTTTATGGCTCAGCCAATCAAAGGGCGCCACATGTCTGTGGCAGGTCCCGCCGCCATAGACCACCTACAGAAAATGTACTATAAATTATATATATATATATATATATGTAATTATATATGTATATATTTATATATTTATATATTTATATATAATGTTATATATATATATATAACTATAGTTATATAGATTCATAACTATATAATTAGTGGGTTGTTAATTAATTTGATTTATTAATTTAGGTTTATTTAATAATTGATAATCATTAGGATTAATTAACATCAATAATTAGTTTAATCTAATTAACTACATTTTAATTAATTTAATAATAAATAGTAGATATATAATTAAGATTAATCATTATTTATTTAGTTAAAATTATTCAGTAGGCTTAATTAATTAAAAAATTAATTAAGTTTATTAATTAACTAATTAGCATTAATTACAATTACTATATAATTTAATTTAACAGTAAATATTAATTAATTAAATAATTAATTATTTAATTAAATTAAAACAGTGGAATTAATTAATTTAATTAAATAATAAATTTATTTAAATTGTATAAATGAATAATGAATTTAATTAAGTTAATTTAAATTTAATTAAATTTTAAAGTTTAATAACATTTTATATAATAATCCAAACATAGCAAATATATGACTCATTTTACTCAGAAAAATAAAAGGGATCAAATAGCGTAATTCAAAAATTTGATCCGGGGTATATTTAACATAGTGACATTTTATATCATAAATAAATTCTCACAACTTTTAACATAGTTATCCAAATATGTGCAATATGAGTCTTAAAATACTCTAGAGAATAGCCCCATCATAGTAGTAATAGTATTTTTCCCATTTATGGCTTAGTTTGGAAAGTTACTTTTATGATCATACCTTAAAAATAATCAAAATTCTCATAGCATTCAATTGACCATAACTTGATAATTCAACTTCAAATTCATAAATTAAAAGTGCTAACTAGCCTAGAATTTTAGTGTCATCAATAAACTGAAATAATATTTAGGATCTAAAGCTTAGAAAATCAAGTATGACCAAAATACTCATAATATTAGTTAGGTCATGGCTTGACAATTTAAAAGTTCAAATTGAGTTTACTCCCTGTCAAGGCACTCAGTATACTATAGGGAAGCTGTAAAACTTGAGTTTGCTGAATTTGGATTTCAAATGGAAAAGTTCAGTTTTTGTCCCCCGTTAACTGACAAAATTTACCGAATTGTTCTTAGAAATTGAAATAGCTATAACTTAGCCGTTTGACCTCAAAATGCAGTGCTCTTAGACTCTATAGAATCCTTGAATAGTAACTAACAGTAAATTGTATAAAAATATATATTCCATTAGGACTAAATTACTAAAATGCCCCTTAGTTCAAAAATTATAGTTTGAACCTATAGGACATGTTTCTTATCCAAATTGAGTATATTTATTATCTATCTTCATATTAAATTATAAGAATCATTTGGTAGTAAGAAATTCCAATTTGGAATTCTAATTCAAAAAATAGCTTTTTGGATCCTAAGATAGGAGCAAAATGGTTATTTTGCCTAAAATTTAGGTTAAGCATCTTTAACTCCTAATTTATTTAGTATATCACAAAAGCCAGCATTAGAACTGTATTAGAATCTTCTAAGTGATAAAAATTAGCTTTTCAATCAAATTTGATAAATTCCCTAAAATTTCTCTTAAGTCTTTTTCTCAAGAGTTCAACACCTCACATTAGGACTGTTTTTAAGATTAGGGTTAAATCATATGATAGATTTCATTCATTGAATAATGAGGCTATTCAATGAATAAATCCTTAATTTTATTAGTTTTTTTATTTTTCAATTTAATTTTGATTATTTTATCTTTCAACCTTAGATACAGGATAAGAGATTCATTATATTATGTTTGACTTTGCTTAATATGATTACCCTAACCATTAGTTCATATTTAGATTAAAATCTAGATCTTAAGTCTTACCATTCTGGATTATATGATTAAGCCTAATCTTGCGACGTTTAATCCATAATTTATAGTTTAGTAGATCTTGATCAGATCTTAGATAGAGCGTCTAAATTCATCAAATTAGGATGTTGTGATTTATTTTTTAAAATTGTAGTCGTACTTGATTGAATTAGATTAGAACCTGATCAGTTCTAATCTTTTTAACTTATAAGGCCGTACTTCTAAGTTACACTCGATAGTATGAATTGAAGATCCTGAACTTATGTAACTTACAATAGTTAGAATTATTTAATTAGATAACAAATGATATCACTATATTTAGTAGAGTCTCTTGCTTACTATTTAATTTTATGCTACGTATTCTTTCAATTTTGTGCTTACTTTTCCTTAAATATGTTATATAAGAAAAATATTATTGCATGAAAATAAAAACTTAGAATATTAGGAAAATATTTGCACTTGGGTTCAGTTCATGATAGATTATTGTGCACATTACTCCAATGGATAGGGGTAAGGAGAGATCAGGATGCTTAATTTTACTCATTAATCAGTGTGTATTAAGCTTAGAACTCGCTCAGTCTTGCAGATGTGCTTGACTCCTTAGCTATTTCTGAAATTGTCCACAGAAATAAAAGTAAAATAACTAAAAGACATTTGCATAATATTATCGGCCTCTTCAATTTTAATTTACTATTCTATTATGGCTGTCCTAGCCCAAAAAGGTTATGAGAATTTTTGTCTGCCACAGCCCAGAAAAGCTATGGGAATATTACTGGGCTGGATTGGCAAATTCTTTCTGATATGAGTAGTTGTACATTCTTCTTTTCAGTTTTTCACCTTACTATTTATCATGTTGATGATTCATGTTATTTTAGTTAGCTGTATTTTCCTATTTTACCTGCTTATTTGTGTAGATACATGTATAGGATGCTAGACTTTACTGCTTATTATATATACCACTTCAAATTACTATTTTAAATTAGCATATGCCATATGATCATCAGCATGTTTAGGATTAAACTTTACTTTTTAGTACTTTTACTCACTGTACTACATATGTATGCCTTTCTTTATTTAGTTGCTTGAGGTGTGCTTTTGCCTCAATGTTCCGTGTAGTTATAAATATTAAGTTTATAACTTATCTTATTTCCCTTGTATGCTTACCTGCTCCCATTCTAAATAGTTTTTTTTTAAGTTAAGTGTGAATGGTGATATTAATAAATGCTTAATAAAGTATCTGCATAAAATGTACTTAGACATTTTGTCTAATAAGAATTTTCTTTTATTGGATGGGGTCTTGGCATTGTGAAACTGACAATGTTAGATATTGGTTAGTTTGAGGAGCTAGTGCTTGAGGAGGAGCCTTACATAGAGGAGGTGTAGCAGCTTAGAGCAGAGGATATTTAGCTATCTTTTATTCTTGTGATGATGAGAGTTATTTTTATTTTATTTCTTAAACTTTAATTAAAATGTTGTAATAATACAAGTACTTTTGATTGTTTTTACTTTCTGCACTTTATTATTTACTGAGCTATAGTATTACTTCTTACTTGATGTATAGTAAATTGAAGTAATGTTTACTTCATATTGCTTCCGCACTCTGTATGTATGATAGACTTAGTGACTGATTCTTATGTTCATTCTGTGCACATCCATCCCTTATTAGTGGATGGTGGATCTTACCCAATCCAATAATAAGTGAGAGATTTTTTTGAAGTAGCACACCATCCCTTATGTCTAATCCTGTAGATCAGGGGGTGGGGTGCCACAGGTATCAAAAAATCTCATAAGGTGTCAGATGTGAATTTGCATTCCACTATATCTAATAGATTATTCTTCTACCAATCAGTCATTAACTAGATACTAGAGTTATATCTAATGTACCATACTTATGAGTTCAGAATAGTAATAGTATAGAAATGAAAATATAATTATAAGTAAGATAAAATGCATAATCTAACTAAAACAGATTACTTAATATGGATACCTATGAACATTACTATACGGTCATGTCGCTGTACAACTTTTTCACCCACTTTGAAGAAAGGTGGGCATTTAACATGTTAATTAGGTCTAAAATATTTTTATAGTTTACTGTTAATTAGGTCTTCTTGATCAAAATGATATATTGGAAGACTCAATTTAGAGCTCAATTGACCAAGTTATGGTCAATTGAACTTATAGGATTAATTAGGGTAATTAGGGATCATAAAAGTTAAGCACATACTAATCTAGATAGAGAATTGAACACTACTAAGATATTCTAGAGGTTCTAGTGATCACTTTTAGACTCATATTGCATATATTTGGATTAGTGGGAAAAAAGTTATAAGCTTAAGAAGATTAGGATTTGGGTCCAAAAGTAATTAACCTAACTATATCTCAAATATCAAAATTAACAATAGTGAATTAATCCTTAGGCTTTGCTGATTACTTTGAGACTCATATTGAGTATGTTTGGATAAACACACACAAAGTTATGATGATTTGAACATTTAAGCTAATTTTGTAATTGAAAAAATACCCTAAATGTCACTAAGTGAATTAACAATCCTATGAAAAATTGGATAGAGCTAAAGTGATCCTCTATTTTTGCTGATCACAATGGTATATAATATCACTATATTTGGATAAGTAAATTTAAAGTTATGTGGGATTAAACATTTGGATTTAAATTAATTAAAACTCAATTAAATAACAATTAAATCTTAATTATCCTAAATACTTATACACGACGGAATTTAACATCTGAAGCGGGTCTCACACCATGCGGCAGAATTGACGTAGTGTGGACAGGAGTGGGCCCCATGCCATGACGTGGCGTGAGGAGAGTGGCAGGAGACGAACGGCGGGACCCACGCACAGGAGCACGGGTTAGGCCCGGCCCGAAACGACCTGACTTAGACGGTGTCGTTTCATCTTCCTGAAGAAACATCGATCATGAATTAGGTTCATCGATGCGATCAATCACACCCAAATACTAGATGCAATAAACAATAAATAATGCTTAAGGAAGATAAAAGAAGATGAAGGAGGTACCTCATTGATTCAGGTGGAGAGGAAGCTAGGTGAGTTCTTTCTTCAAACTGGGAGTTAACACGAGGCCAGTAGTTCACGTGGACTCTTAAGGAAGGAGATCAGGGGTTGCAGAGTGGTGGGGGATGCGTGGCAAAAATTAGGGCGACGCACATCGCTCGTTTGCGACACGCGGAAGCGTTTTGGAGATGAGAGTGAGTAAGTCGTTTGATCGCATGATCGGACGGTTCGACGGATCCGTTTGATCAGATGGTATGCGCACGGATAGAAAGACGGCAGTTAGAAATCTTTGACGGTGCCGTTAATTAATAATTAAAATATAATTATTATTTAAATATTTTGTATTTATTTTATTAATACAATTTAAATGAGTAATTGCTCTCAGAAAAATTTAGATAAGTCACCCCTAGCTAATTGAAAGGTGCTGAACGCAACGATAAAATCAGATTTTTGTTTTGACGAGTATTTTATTATTCGAATTTTCAGGATATTTAAATAATATTAAAATATTCGACAAAAATCAAACGACTTCCAAATGCATCCAAAATATCACCATTAGCTTATTTAAGAGTGATGAGGGCAACGGCGAAGTTAGATTTTTGATTTGAGGTCAAAATAAATAGGTTAATCCTAGGGTTTCTGGAAATTCCTAAAAATCAGTATTTAATCTATTTGATTCCTGATTTGGACTAGGTCTTATGGGTGAGTTTCTAATAACTTAATTAGTGAACTGAAATATACTTAGTACCTGATTTAGTCCTAATTGACCAAAGTAACAACTTGGGTTGTTACAAGATTACTCAGCAGGCGAAACCTGAGCAGCCTTAATATTTATGATATTTTTATTATATTTTGTAATGATGAGAGTTCATTAAGGCAATTTGTATAACATTAAAATTATATGGATGATTTTTTTTTCTTTTTAATGATTTATACTTTTATTTTTCTTTTCTTAAATGAATGGAAAATAGGATAGAATGTTTCTTTATTTTTATTTATTATATTTAATTTTCACAGCAATTAGATCATTGGCTATATAATATTAGATTTTGAGTTATTATTAATAATTCAATATTACAATTTGTAGAAGCGTCTATTGTTGGGTTAGTATATATATTATAATAGAGCATTGTTACAAAAGTCCAACGGCTCGGATTTGCTCCATAACTTAAATTTATATTTAATCATCGTTGGTTATGTAATGTAACAACCCAGGTTGTTACTTTGCTCAATTAAGACTAATCTAAGTCTTAATTAAGGTTCTAAGTCACTAATTAAGTGATTTGAAGCAAATCTCTGAAACCTAGGTCAAGCCAAGAAGTCAACAAAGTCAAATTAAGAATTCTGGAAAATCCCAAAACCTGGAAATTTGACTTTTTATCTGGACCTCAGATTGAAAATCTGACTTCACCGTTGCGTTCAGAACACCCAAATTAGCTAGGAGTGAAATTTTGGATGCATTTGGAGGTAGTTGATTTTTCGTCGAATATTTTAATATTATTTGAATACCCGGAATAATCAAATAATTAAATACTCGTCGAAACAAAAATCTGAGTGCGCCGTTACGTTCCTCACCCTTCAATTAGCTAAGGGTGATTTATTGAAAATTTTTGGGATTCATTTAATAGGTTAAAATTAATTAATTAAAAACTGAATAAATTAATTTAAATATTATTATTTAAATATAGTTTAACGGCGCCGTCCAATTAATAATTAACGCCGTCGCCTAAAACATAATTGCGCCGTTTGATCAAACGGGCTCCGCGGTCCGTTCGATCTAAGGATCGAACGGTCGGGGGTCGTCGTCCCCGCGTGTTCTACGCGTGTCGCGAGCGACGAAGCCCGGCGCCTCTCCGTCGCTCCACGCGTCGATCCCACCGCTCCGGCCTTAGGATATAGCCTCTGATCGATTCCACTTCTCGATTACGCTCGAATCGATCCATTTCAGAGATCAGAGGTGCTCGGATTAACCCAGTTAGTAGTCAGCCTTCGAAACTAGGTACACTCCCATCCCTCAAATTCTTAATGATTTCGCATCAGCTCAATTTCGTTTATCTATTCCGAAAGCTTGATTGACCATCCATAATGCTTGATTTTCGAAATCGATTCTAGATTAGTCTAATTTGCAAATCTGTCCACAGTACTGAACAGTACATCCCTTAATCATCGAACCCTAAAATCTAGGGTTGATCTTAGAAGGAGGTACAAACCTCCTCTCTTTGCAGCCCGCATGCTATTTGAAAGCTCTTCTCATGTGCTTTCCAATAATATGCGGGATGAGCTCAGTTGCTGTCGAATCAACCTCCAAAATCCTTGCCCTAAAGGATCGGCTTTGGGATCGCTGGAGAAGAAGGAGTTTTGGGTCGGGCCGGGTCGACCCGGGCCCGACCCGTTGCAGCCGACGCGGTTCTGGCATGCGGGCCCCGCTCGTCACACGCGGCTTCCCATTGTGCCGCGTGTCCCGCGTGATGAGTGCGGTGGGACCCGCTCGGGTCTCTTCGTCTGCGCAGCGGAAGCGTGGTGGGTCCCACCATCGATCCAGCAGCCAGTAGGGTTGCGCCACGTGGCCTGGACCTGCAGATATCTGGCTCGTGGGGCCCGCCGCTGTCTGCCGCGCCAATGAGAAGCTGCCTCGTGTACCTGCAGAAAACTAAATTAAAATATTATATATATATAATTATATATCAGATAACTATTATTTAAATGTTTATATAATAATAGATTTATTTAATTTAATGACAGTTATATTAATTTAAATAAAAATAGTAATAATTAATTAATTAAATACCAAACTTTGAACCTAAATAACTCTTAAAATAATTCTCCAAATTATACAATTAAATATATTAAATTAGTCATAAAAATATGAGGAATTTATTGATACCAAAAATTTTGCTGTATGATCAATATTTTGCAAAGTGATTTTTCAATGATTAATTTAATCTAAACTAAATATCACAAACCTTATTTAGCTCATAATTTTGTACCTAATGATCCAATCATACCCAATATGGGTCTTAAAATAATCAGAAAATCCTAAGGATTAATTTGATAGTATTTATCTTGCTGTTTGTATTAGTGTTTGCCTAATCACATTTAGGACCAAACCCTAATTAGGTTAATTAACCCTAGAACTTCAATTGACCATAACTTAGTCAATTGAGCTCCAAATTTGATGATCCAAATATCCATTTAGATCAAAAGAACCTAATTAACAGTAATCTACAAAAATATTTTAGATCCGACGGTTAAATTTGCTAATCTCCCTTAATTGCTCTAAACCTTGATTAGTGAATTTTAGCAAATCTAGTATCTCAAATTGAGAGATTTAAATTTCAGAGGACTCCTAGATCCATTTAGAATCAACCTATAAGGTTGGAATAGTTTTTGAGTGATTAATTTTGTTAATCACTCACTAATCACCCTAAACCCTAATTAGGTCTTAACTTAGTAAAATTAGGTCCAAATTGAGCCTATCACATATCATTATGATCAGTGAGCTATTTGTAATTCATAGCCACTAATTTTGCTTAATTTGGACACTAATTGGCAAAATTAGATTTTTGACCCTTAATTAAGCATTCCTTAATCCCCTTAAAACCCTAGATCTTGTATTGGCCATAACTTGGCCAATACTTATCAAAATTTAGCAAATTTAGATTCTATGGAAAGCTTAGACAGTAAAGAACAATAATCTAAAAGAAAAATTTAGCTTTCACTTAGTCAAATTACTAAATTGCCCTTATGAGTCAAATTCACTAATTTGATCTCATATGGCTTAATAATCACCCAAAATTAACTTAGTTGCTGTCTAATCTTATAATAGACAGTAAGAAACACTTTCCAAAAGAAAATTTCCGAATTTAAGCCCTAGATTAATAGTTGATCTTTTGAACCCTTAAGTAAGGGCAAAATGGTCATTTTGCCTAAATTTAGGGTTTAGTCTTTTAAAGCCCTAAATTCAGTTTTCCAATCATTAAAATCAGTAAATAGAATGATTTAAAACTGAAATTAAATCAAATTTAAGTCTTTGCTTAGCAATGAAAATTCCTAAGTCCCGAGCGAGTTTTTTTTCATTCTTTAATCATTCTTAGACTCATCCTTAGGTTTTATAACATTAGTTAGGATGTGTATCTTGAGAGATACTCTTAGTAATTAAGAGCCTTATTTCCTAAGATTAGGAATAGATTTTAAGTTAGAATTCATCTATTGAGTAAATTGGGTTACTCAATTAGGTGAAACCTTGAGTTTTCTAGTTTATAGATTTTCTTAGTTTATTAAATGATTATTTGATCTTTAAACTTTAGAACTAAGAATAGAGATCTGTCCTAATGAATTTGATTTATCATTAGAATTTGCCTTAATCTAATCTGTGAGATTTGGGTTCTAAACCTTAGACCCTTAGATTATACCTTTAGATTAAGTGATTAGACCCCATCATCTGGAATCTAATTCTTAATCTTTTCATCTTGATTTGGCTAATCAAGATGAGGTTGGGATGATTTAAATTACAAAATTAGGTCGCTGATTATTCATTTAGTCGTCTTTTGATTAAGTTATAATTAGGACTTGGCCAGTCCTAATTATCTTCAACAAGTATGATTCGTGATTCTAAGTTACAGAATGTGTAAGAATTGATGAATTCTGAAACTTATGTAACTTAGAGTAGATAGAACGAATAAATTAGATAACAAAGGATATCACCTGTGTTTAGATAGAGTTTCTTGCACATTGAATATTTTTGATGCTTCGCATTCCTTGATTTTGAGCCTTATACCTTGAACATGTATTATGTACATAAGATATTTTGATAAATATCTTATGTTAATTTGGATCATTATTTATAAACAGCATTATGTTCGTTTCATAAGTGGTTTGTAAGGTGTAGTTTGATTAGTATACCTCTTCGATCAACCCGTTCGGGGTCGGCAACCTTTCGAGGGTTTAATGTCCGACAGTCTATTGGCCATGCCTAGTCCGAGTGATAGGATGGATAGACTCTCGCCCTACTGACTAAAGAGTCAGGATTCTGATATGGATATACTAATTCAAGTACACTTACATTCAGTTCTGTCTTAGCTCATCAGGCTAAGAGTTTCAGTGATGTTCAGTTCAGAGTTTCTTAGCTCATCAGGCTAAGAATTGCTGATTTAGTGTTCAAGTTCAGGTGACTTATATAGTCACTATAGTTTCGGTATGCAGTTACTGTTATACTAGCATATTCTGCATTTCAGCACTGTTTTACTTACAGCTTTCTTGCACGTGTTTTTATATATATAGGATGCTAGTTTTACTTATTGTTTTCATATACTTACTTAGGATGATAGTGTTTCAGCTTTATACTTTTGTACTTCACTTAGCATAATTTGTTTGATCATGAGCATATTTAGGTTGTACTTTTCTTACTTTTCTTTTACTTTTACTTATCTGTCCTTGTTACAGTTGCTTGGAGGAGGTATGTTTTACTTCATATTTGCTTAGTTATAAACTATGGTTTATAACTTATTACAGTTCTTTTGTATGCTTTTCTGCACCTATTTTGCTCAGTTCTATTTTTATGGTGATATTCAGTTAACTTAAATAAACTTTTTCCCTAAAATGTACTTAGACTTATTGTCTAACCAATTTTTCTTTTTTGGCTGGGGCCCTACCATTATGAAACTGATAATGGTAGGTTCTGAGTTTGTTGGTTTAGCAGATCCAGTGGAGAGTTTGCCATTCGAGGAGGAGCCCGTTCCTGAAGATCCGTAGCTTTAGTTTTTCTTCCAGTGAGATTGAGAGTTTTCTTTCAGTTCTTTTAATCTCATTAAATGTTATAATAATATAGGATTTTATTTTTTTTCCAGTACTCTACTTATTCTATATTGTTGTATTTATATTGTATTGGATGGATGTTCTGTTTTATGCTTCCACACTCTGAGTTCATGTATGATCATTTAGTGACAATATTCTGGATTAAATGGCAAAGTCCTTATTTAAATTGGATTAGGATGTGTGACTAATCCAATCGTAAGTGGGGACCTTGTCATTTGGTGACCCCTCCACCGTAATCATGTTAACCTAAGGGTTAACAGGACCACGGCGGGGCCGGGCCCTCACATGTAACAACCCGAATTATTACCATAGTTGATTAAAACTAATCATAAGTCTTAAACACAATTATAAATGCTAATTAGGTCAATTGGAGTCAAACTCTGAGACATAGTCCAAATCAGAAGTCAAATGGATCGAATCCTAATTTTTAGAAATCCAGAAAACCCTAGAAAATTAACCTATTTAAATTGACCTCCGATCGAAAAACGGACACCACCATTGCGTTCCTTGACCACAAATTAGCTTGGGGTGAAGTTTTCGTGTCAATCAGAAATCGTTGAAATTTCGACGAATATTTTAATAATAAAAATACCCTGAAAATTGAGGTATCAAAATACTCATCTGATCGAAAATCTGACTTCGTCATTGAATTCATTGACCCCATATTAGTTAGGAAAAACATGTTCAAAAATTTTTGGAAAATTAAAAAAATAATAATAATAATAATAATATTTAATTAATTACTCAACGGCCGCCGTTAAGTAATTACTGTTCTGTCAACTGTAGCTGACGGCGCCGTCTATCCAAACAGGGCCATCTCACCCGTTGGATCGCTCTTGGATCCAATGGCTACGGAGCCCTCGTCCTCGACGGCTCCGTCCGCACGACACGCGGCGCGACAGCCACCCGCCCGCCAATCCGGCCCTCCCTCGGCCTCGGCGAGGTCGCCTGAGGTCCTATTAGGCCTCAGGCGAGCTCGGGGCTCCGGGTTTGCGAAACCCGAGCCGTCCGAGCCCCCGACAGCCGTCGACCCGAGGTACTCCAATCTCCCTCGTTTTGCATTCAATAATTGCAAATTAAGATTCAAAATGCTATTCCATGTTTTTGATTGACGATCCATCGGTTCCGACCGGATCGTCGGGAAAATGAGTTTCGTCTACAATAGAAACCATTAGGTTTCCGAAACCCGTAACCCTAGGACCTAGGTTTCCACTTTGCCAGTGATCCCGACCACCTCCAGCGAAGGTCCGCCCCCCGGCGTGTAGCCCACGACGAGGGCTACCGTCGGCCGTGCGAGCCGATGTGGTCCGGCGCCGGGAAGGCCGGCAAAAGCCGTGCCCTAGCTCAGCGCCCTCGGGCCGTCTCCGCGAGGAAGACAAAGTTCGGGTCAGGCCGGGTCGATCCGAGACTGACTTGCCCGAGCCGGGTCCGCGTCAGCCGGCTGGGGCCACCAAGCCATGTGGCACCTTCTGGGCCTGCCACGTGTCCAGTGGGATCCACCAACCGAAGCCCGCGACCCTTCGGCTTCGGCCGTGGGGCCCACAGCGCCACGTGGCAGCCAGCCGGCATGCCGTGTGTCACGTGGGGCCCACAGTCCGAGCCACGCGGCGGTTCGGCTCCCCAGTAGGGCCCACAGTGCCACGTAGCCGCCTCTAGGCCCGCCACGTGGCAAGTGGGACCCACTGCCAGGTCACCCGTGGCGGTTCGGCTTACCGTGGGGCCCACAGTGCCACGTGGCAGCCTCTAGCAGTGCCACGTGTCAGGTGGGGGGCCACAGTGCCATGTGGCAGCCTCTGGCAGTGCCACGTGTCTGGTGGGGGCCCACTGTCTGTTAATTAAATTGTTAATTAAATTACTGTTAGCATTTATTAATTACTATTAATGATTAATTAATTACAGTTAATGGTTAAGTAAATTATGATTAGTATTAATTACTTTTGAACAGTAACCTTAATTAATTAAGTATAATTAGAGATTAATTAGGGTTAATTAAATATTAATTAAACATTAAACAGTAATTAAGATAATTAATTATTATTAAACAGTAAAGTATAATTAATTATTCATAATTAGATATTAATAAATAATTAAGACTAATTAAATAGTGATTAGCACTAATTATTTTGCTACAGTAAAATATTAATAAATATAATTTCATTAATTAACTAATAGATTAATTAATGTTTATTAATAATTAAGCCTAATTAATCACAGATTAATTAAGGATTAATAAATTCTGAAATTTTATATTAAACTTTAGGAATGAACAGTAAAATTATTTATTTGAATAAATGAACAGTAAAATAATTCAAATTGTATTTTTGAATAGTAATCTTAAAAGGTTAATAACTTTTTATAGGATGATCTAAATATAGCCAATATAGGTCTTAAAATACTCAAAAATATATATGGAATCAAATAATGTCATGTAAAAATTTATTTTGGGGTACGTATAACGATGTAGCATTTTATGACCTATTTAGAGCCTCATAACTTCTTACCTGGTTATCGAAACATAGTCAATATGGGTCTTAAAATGCTCAGGAGAGCGGCTCCATCATCGTAGTAGTATTAGTTTTCCCATTTGGGTATCAGGATAAAAAGTCAACCCTATAACTTAGAGTTGACTTTAGTAAAAATGACTAAATTGCCCTTAGAATTCAAATGACTATAACTTAGTCAAATCAACTCCAAATTGGAAAATTCAAGATGCTAACTAGTTTAGAATTTCAATGTCATTAATAAAATAAAATAATTAGGTGGATTGTTGAGTCTTTTCTAATCTAATAGGTAAGTGAGGGGTTAGCCAGAGTGACACCCCACCCTTAACCTAATCCTTCGATGAATTAAGGGTGCGGGGCGCCACAGGTTAGATTTAAAAGTTGTAATTCATTCAATGATTTAAGTTTAAATATGCTGTTATATTTGCCAAATATGATCTAACAGTGATCATGAGTCATATTATTTTATTTTATAAATCTAGTTCTTGGAATTTTTATTTCTATCAAACAATAATCGTAATTCTCATAATTTAATTTTGATTCGACCGTTAGATATATCCGATTTAATCTAACATTTGGTGTTACACCCGTGGTTCCATTTGATTTGTAGCAATTCGATCATACCTTAGATTCAACAAATAATGTAACTTTTACCATTTCAATAATTAAAAGTTTTGTGCATATTTTGCTCATTTTAACTAAAAAGTATATTTTTGTATTTTGAGCTTTACATTATTTTTTCATAATATTTAATATTATTTTTATATAAAAAATCACAAAAATTCATATCTTTTTTATAAGATCTAGAAATTTGTATTTTTTCTTCTCATACACAATTCAAAACTTTAATATGCTTTTTTCTCTGGTACTTTAGTCTTTGATGTTTCTTTATTATGATTTAGCTGAATTCATAATTAGTCACACCATATGATAAAATAAGTACAATAATGATTTATGATCATTACAGCTAAGTTAAGCTTGATTAATGATTATATTAAGAAAATTTATTTGTTAAGCTAAATTATTAGTATATAAATTATTTATGCTAAGATTATTTAATTTTAACATATTATTTAAAAATATAAATAAAAAGTACAAATATAATTACCATAATAATTATACCTAATTACATTCTATTTACATTAAAATATACTAAATAATTAATTATGAATTATAAACTAATAAATATTTATCCTCTAGTTTTTAATAATTAATAATAATATGTAGTGATAATTATTAAGCAATCAATGACAAATTATATTATAATTAATATTGATTAAATAATACTAAATACTCATAATTAAGGACTCACTATTTAATTATGATTATTAATAATTTAGAATAACTATTTATAAATTTATTTTATTTATTATCATTAAATAATATTTATTTTATAAATACTAAATATTAATTAATAATTACTAAACAATAATGATAAATAATTAATAAAATTTTAAGAAATTTAATTGATAAATTTAAGTAATAAGATTTTATTAATAATAATACACTTTAAATAATAAAATGCAATTTATTATTTATAATCACAAACTCATTAATATTAATTTATAATTACTAATTAATAAGTTTTAATTAATTTAAAAAATGATATCAGTAAATAAATATTTTAATTATAACATTTATATATTAATAAATAATTAATAATTATAATTGTAATAAATAGTTAATTACTAATTACTAATAAGGAATTAAAAATCGGACCAGACTGGCCAGTTCAACTTTCGGTCAACCGGTCCTATTCAGGACAAAAAACCGCTTTTAATCGAATCAGAATAAAACTGGCCGGTTTTATGATTAGACCGTCGAACCGAAAAACCGGATCCTTTTTAAATAACCATCCGATTTTTTTTTAAATCGCACGGGAAGCGTGCGATTTAACACCGACGCTCGAGATCGAGCGGATGCAAATGTTTATCCGCTTATATGCGAACCCCCAGTCCTCGTGGCCTCGTCGTTTTCTTCTTAACCTGCATTTCAGATTTTTCTCTTCCTCAGGCATCGTCGTTTTCTTCTTAACCTATTCTGCATTTTGGCTTTTCCTCGTGTCCTCATCATTTGCTGGCTAGTTTCATTGGTTGCGGGCTGGCTTTTTTGGCTGTTGGCTGGCTTTATCGGTGATCAATTGCTTGGTTGGTTCATTATTAGTTGGTAAGACTTAAGAGCATAAGTGCATAATTATAATTTTTCCGATTGCTAAGAGTAACAAAGTATTTGTTTATTTTTTAAAATGTATATTTGACTGTTATTATTTTCATCTCTAATGGGTATTTAGTATTTTACGTATTTTGCCATTATATTCACTTGATGTTTGGAAAAGAGTATGATAACTTGATAAGCAAAACAACAGATTTTAAAATTATTGTTTGCTTTTCAGAATATGTATCTTACTGCAATTTTTTCTTCTCTGAAGATCAATTAGTATTTTACAATCATGTTTGCTAGATGATAATGTGATAAAAAAAATAATAGTTCTTAGAATTATTATTTATTTATCAGAATATATCTGTAAATGCTGTTATTTTCATCTCTAATTATTATTTGGTATTTTATCATCATGTTCACTGGATGAGAGCATGATAAGCAAAACAACAGTTTTCAGAATTATTATTTGATTTTCAGCATACATCTTTTGCTGCCATTGTTTTTGATTTTTTTCACTAAATATCAATTGATATTTTACCATCATGTTCACTACATGAGAGTATGATAACTTGATAAGCATAATTACATATTTCAAAATTATTGTTTGTTTTTTATAATGCATCTCTTACTGTCATTATTTTCAATTTTTATCTCTGAAAGTCAATTGATATTTTACTATTATGTTCATTAGATGAGAGTATGCTAACTTGATAAACATAACAGCAATTTTCAGAATTATTGTTTATTTTTTCGAATGCGTCTCTTATTGCCAATTTTTTATCTCTGAAAGTCAAGTGCTATTTTACCATCATATTTATTAAATCAGAGTATGATAATTTGATAAGTAAAACAATAATTTTCAGAATTATTATTTATTTTTCAGAATGCATCTCTTATTGCCATTTTTTTTATCTTTGAAGATCAAGTGATATTTTAGCATCATGTTTACTAGATAAAAGTGTGATAAGTAATATAAGACTTTTTATAAATAATGTTTATTTTTCAGAATGCATTTCTTACTGTCATTATTTTCATCACTAATGGTCATTTGATATTTTATCATTATGTTCACTAGATGAGAGTATGATAAGAATAATAGCAGCTTTCAAAATTATTATTTGATTTTTAGAATATATTTTTTACTGCTATTATTTTCATATATAAAAGTCCATTTATAGTTTACAGTCATATTTAATAGTTGAGATTTTCATAAATAAAATAGCAGCATTTAAAATTATTATTTGATTTTTAAAATGCATCTCTTACTGCCATTATTTTCAATTTTCATTTCTGAATATCAATTGATATTTTACCATCATGTTCACTAAATGGGAGTATGGTACTTAATAAGTAAAATATTAATTTTTTGAATTATTATTTGTTTTTTAGAATACATCTCATACTATAATTTTTTTTTATCTATAAAGGTTTATTGGTAATTTACAATCATGTTCACTATATGAGAGTATGATAACTTATTAAGAATTGCAGCAGCTTTCAGAATTATTACTTATTTCTTAGAATGCATCTCTTATTATCTAAACAAAATAGCAGATTTTTAAATTATTATTTGATATTCAAAATACATCTATTACTGCGATTATTTTCATCTACAATTGTTATTTTGTATTTTATCATTATATTCATTGGATGAGAGTATGATAACTTGTTAAGAATAACAGCAGCTTTCAGAATTATTACTTGATTTTCAGAATGCTTCTTTTATTACTAAATAAAACAACATCTTTCTAAATTATTATTTGATAATCATAATGCATCTCTTACTACCATTATTTTTATCTATAATTATCATTTGATATTTTATTATTAGTTCACTAGATGATAGTATGATAACTTGTTAAGCATAGCAGCAGCTTTCAAAATTATTACTAAATTTTTATAATGCATCTCTTATTGTCTAAACAAAATAACAGCTTTCTAAAATATTATTTGATATTCATAATGCATCTATTACTGCTATTTTTTTCATCTCTATATATCATTTGATATTTTATCATTATGTTCGTTGGATGAGAGTATGATAATTTGTTAAGCATAACAGCATCTTTCAAAATTATTATTTGATTTTTAAAATGCATCTCTTATTGCCTAAATAAAATAGCAGCTTTCTAAATTATTATTTGATATTTAGAATACATATATTACTGCCATTATTTTTATCTCTAATTGTTATTTGGAATTTTATCATTATATTCATTGGATGAGAGTATGATAACTTGTTAATAATAGCAGTAGCTTTCAAAATTATTACTTAATTTTCAGAATGCATCTCTTATTGCCTAAATAAAATAGTAGATTTCTAAATTAGTATTTGATATTCAGAATGTATCTCTAACTATTATTATTTTTATCTCTAATTATCATTTTGTATTTTATCATTATGTTTACTGGATAAGAGTATGATAACCTGTTAAGCATAATAGCAGCTTTCAGAATTATTACTTAATTTTCAGAATGTATCTCTTATTGCTTAAACAAAATAATAACTTTCTATTTGATATTCAAAATATATCTATTATTGTAATTTTTTTATCTCTAATTGTTATTTAGTATTTTATCATTATGTTCATTGGATGAGAGTATAATAACTTGTTAAGTATAGCTGCAGCTTTCAGAATTATTACTTGATTTTCTAAATGCATCTCTTATTACCTAAATAAAATAGCAGCTTTTTAAATTATTATTTGATATTCACAATGCATCTCTTACTGTCATTATTTTTATATTTAGTTATCATTTGGTATTTTATCATTATGTTCACTAGATAGAGTATGATAACTTATTAAGCATAGCGACAGCTTTCAGAATTATTACTAGATTTCTATAATGAATCTCTTATTGCCTAAATAAAATAGCAACGCTTTTCTTCTATGAAGGTCAATTGGTATTTTACCATCATGTTCATTGTATGATAGTGCAATAACTAATAAGCAAAATAGCACTTTTTTAAATTATTATTTATTTTTCAGAATATATCTATAAATGTCATTATTTTCATCTCTAAAGATCAATTGATATGTTACCATCAAGTTCAATAGGTGAGATTCTTTTAAATTGATAAGCAAAATAATAGCTATTATTTTTATCTATAAAGTCTAAAATTCTCATTTGTAATTATTGTTTGATTTTTGTAATGCATCTCTAAATGCCATTATTTTTAGCTCTAAAGGTCCATTGATAGATTATGATCATGATTATTAGATGAGATTATGATAAATGTCGATTGTCAGTTTTTGTTTAAATTTTAAGGTTTAGATTTTGATGAATTTTTTAAAGTGAGATAATGACTGATGATGATGAAATAGGGGCCACATTCTTCGGTTTGGAATGCTGTCCCCTTGGTCTTAGCTAATTAATAGATACTCATTATTGGATACTGCTATGGATAGGATCTCCAAAGGGTCATGGACTCCGCCGTGCTTCTTACCGTGGCACTGAGTCTCGAGTCTCACAATTTTAATTTTTGGGATGATAAAAACAATAACATTTAGAGATGGTCTTTGAAAATTAAATAATGATTTTGAGAATTGCAGTTCTGTTTATCATAAATTTGAGAATTGCAAAAAATCAAAAATGTCAGTAAGTGACGCATTTTGAAAAACAAACAATAATTCTAAAAACTGTTATTTTGCTTATCAAGTTATCATACTCTCATCTAGTAAACATGATGATAAAATAACAATTGATCTTCAGAGATAAAAATTGAAAACAATGACAGAAAAAGATGCATTCATACACAATAATTATGAAAACTATTATTTTGTTTATCATACTCTCATCTAGTAAACATGATGATAAAATACCAAATGACCATTATAGATGAAAAAAATGGTGTAAGAGATGCAGTTTGAAAGTTAAATAATAATCTTAAAAGCTACAATTTTATTTAGGCAATAAGAGATGTATTTTGAAAGCTGCTACTATGCTTAACAAGTTATCATACTCTCATCCAGTGAACATAATGATAAAATACTAAATGATAATTATAGATGAAAATAATAGCAGTAAGAGATAGATTATAAATATCAAATAATAATTTAAAAAGTTATTATTTTGTTTAGGTAATAAGAGATGCATTCTAAAAATTAAGTAATAATTCTGAAAGCTACTGCTATGCTTAACAAGTTAAACACATGTGCAGTTACTTTTTATTAATTTTTTAATGTGAGACAATGACGGATGATGATGAAATAGGGGCCACATTCTTCAGTTTGGAACGCTGTCCCCTTGGTCTTAGCTAATTAACAGATACTCACTATTGGATACTACTATGGATAGAATCCCTGAAGGATCATGGGCTCTACTGTGCTTCTTATCGAGGCACTGAGTCTTGAGTCTCATAATTTTTTATTTATGTTTTGCTTTTGTTATTATTTTCTACTTTTTGTTCTACTTTTTATTTTGCTTTTGTTAGAATATTTTCACAATTAATTTTTTTTATCAACTAATGTAGAAAAATTATTAGTTTATGGAAGCATCTAGATCTCACAGCATGGCAAGCAATATGCATAATGTGCGTGAGAAAACAGATCCTGCATAGAATCATTTTACTGAGATAAAAGACAATGATGGAAAAAGATAATACAAATATTTATATTGTGGTATTATTTATAGGGGTGTCGGTATAACTAAAATGAAATAACATTTGACAGGTATTAAAGGTAATTTTAGTTCTTGTAAAAATGTTCTGCATAATGTTCATTTCAAATGGAGAAAAATTTTAAAAAAAATTTGCGTAAGAAGCAATAAGGGCGTGAATCAATGGAAGGTGTTAGTACATACTCTGAAGCTTGTAATGTTAATGAAATGTGATCGATATTATCAAAATCTGATCACTCACAAGCTTTAATAGATAAGGGTAAGAGAAAATTTGAAGCTGTTGATAAATTTTTTATCCCAATAACAAGCAAAGGTGCATAACCTTCTATTAAGAGCATGATGGCTTATAAAGAAGCTATACATAAAGCAGATATGTCTATTACAAGATAGTTTTTTGATTGTGGCATACCACATAATATTTTAAATTCATCTTAGGCACAACAAGCTATTGATGCCTTATCATGCATAGGGCCCGGGTATGAGCTGCCTTCTTATTATAGAATGAGGGTAAAATTGTTAAGAGATTGCAAGGAGGGGTGCACATTACTAGTTGAATCTTTTAAACATTATTGGAAGGAAATATGTTGTACATTAATGGTAAATGGGTGGGCATATAATAGAAATAGAACGTTGATCGATTTTCTTGTATATTATCCACGTGGCTTATTATTTTTGAAATCCGTCGATACATTTGATGTAAAAAAAGATGTGAACACATTATGTGATTTATTTTCTAAAGTTGTTAGATGGGTTGGGCCATAAAATATTATTTAACTAATAATTGATAATGCAGCCAATTATAAGAAAGTGAGTGAACTTCTTCAAAAAATATATGGTAATATATATTGGTCACCATGTGCTGCATATTATTTGAATTTAATTCTTAAAAGATATAGCTTCTATGGGACATGTTGATGAGCTGGCCAAGAAGGTTTCAAATGTTACTTTGTTTGTTTATAATATATTTGTATTAGCCTGGCTACGAAAGTGGCCTATGTGACTGAGAAATTGTCTGTCCCGGGGCAACTCATTTTACAACAACTTTTATAATAATACATAGTGTTAATGATCATAAGCATGATTTGCAAACTTTTCTTACGTGTAGGGAGTACACATATTCAAAGCTTGCAAAATCTTTTAAAGGAAAAGAAGCATATTATATTATTTTAAATAAAATATTTTGGAGTGATTGTTTTATTATGTCGTAAATATGTGGGCCTCTTATTAGAGTACTACGAATTATTGATGCTGACGAGAAACCATTAATGGGCTACATTTATGAGGACATGCATAGAGTAAAAATGATAATTAAAAAAAATATTTAAAAATAATAAGAGGCTCTATAAGACGTATACTGATATCATCAAGAGGAGATAGGATGGGCAACTTCACCAAGAAATTCATTCTGCCTCATATTATCTAAACCCTCAGTTTCAGTATGATCATAATAATTATTGCAAGAAACCTGAAGTCATGTAAGACTTAGTAGAGTTAGTTGGAAATAAGCATATATGTAGCAATCCGAATGATCAATGAATGAAGTAAGATTTTATCAGTGATAATTTATAGAGTTTTGGTAAGCCAATTGCACTATCATTAGCCAAGGAGATGCAATCAGGTATGTTATTTTAATTTTATTTTACATTTTAAAGTTTTATCTAAATTTAAATGTTAATATTAATTACTTAATTTGCTTAAATTATAAATGAGTGGTGGTGAATGTTTGGGTCAAGTGCTCCAAATCTACAGAATTTAGCTATTCGTATTCTTAGTCAAACATCTTCATCGTCTATATGTGAAAGAAATTGGAGTATTTCTGAATAAATTCATACAAAGCGGAGGAATCATTTAAAGCATCAAAGATTAAATGATCTTGTTTATATTTGGTACGATATGAATTTAAGAAATATGTATAATTTGTACAAAATAATAATTTGGGAGAGTTATATTCCTTCTTTTTATTATATTTTAAATATTTATAGGTTATGTCCAAAAAAATAAAGTTATGATCCTTTAGATTACATATGTATTGATTCTTTTGATTTTTGAGTTGTGGATGAAGAACCGAGCACAGAACTTTATTTGGAAGAGTTGGAAAAAGAAGTTTACAAAGATAATACAATCCCTATTATTTCTATACAAAATACCCAAACTTATGAAACACATAGTAGTAAGTGTATATAAATTTATGTTTAATTTTCTTAAATATATTGTATTTACAAAAACCTAACATAATGTTAAATTTTTGAATACAGATGCCCTTGAAACAGACCAAATTGTAGAGGAAGATGATGTTGTCACATTTGGGTCGATTAATTTTGCTAGTTATGATTTAAATTTTGATGCAAACATTGATGATCGATTCTAATTATGTATCCAAAATTCCAAACAGAATATGTTTTATTTTATTCATTATATGAGAGTATGAAAACTTGTTAAGCATAGCAGCAGCTTTCAGAATTATTACTTGATTTTCAGAATGCATCTCTTAATGCCTAAATAAAATAGCAGCTTTTTAAATTATTATTTGATATTCAGAATGCATCTCTTATTGCTATTATTTTTATCTCTAATTATCATTTGATATTTTATCATTATGTTTACTGGATGAGAGTATGATAACTTGTTAAGTATAACAGCAACTTTTAGAATTATTACTTGATTTTTATAATACATCTCTTATTGCCTAAACAAAGCACTAACATTTTAAATTATTATTTGATATTTAGAATGCATCTATTACTGCCATTTTTTTCATCTATAATTATTATTTAGTATTTTATCATTGTGTTCATTGAATGATAGTATGATAACTTGTTAAGTATAACAACAGTTTTCAGAATTATTATTTGATTTTTAGAATGCATCTCTTATTGCCTATACAAAATGACAGATTTTTAAATTATTATTTGATATTCAAAATGCATCTATTACTGCCATTATTTTCATCTATAATTATCATTTGATATTTTATCATTATATTCATTGGATGAGAGTATGATAATTTATTAAGCATAGCAGCAGCTTTCAGAATTATTACTTGATTTTCAGAATGCATCTATTATTGCCTATACAAAATAATAGCTTTCTAAATTATTATTTAATATTCAGAATGCATCTCTTATTGCCATTATTTTCATCTTTAATTATCATTATATTCATTGAACGAGAGTATGATAACTTGTTAAGCATAACAGCAACTTTCAAAATTACTACTAGATTTTCAGAATGCATGTCTTATTGCCTAAACAAAATAACAGCACTTTTATTCTCTGAAAGTCAATTGATATTTTACCATCATGTTCAATATATGATAATGTGATAACTAATAAACAAAATAATAATTTTTTAAATTACTATTTATTTTTTAGAATGTATCTATAAATGCTATTATTTTTATCTCTAAAGGTCAATTGATATGTTATCATCATGTTCACTAGATGAGAGTATCATAAGCAAAACTGCAGTTTTCAGAATTATTGCATCTTTAAATGTGATTGTTTTCATCTCTATAATTTTTTATTTTTTTCTTGTATATTATATATAATCAAATGTTATTTAAATAGTTTATTTTTAATTTTTGCATTTATTATTTATTTAAATATTATTTATTACGTTATCACGGTTCAACCTCCAGTTCGACCCCGGTCCGACTATCGAACCTTGAACCTCTAGTTTTAGCGGTTCAATGTCTAGTCCGATTTTTAATTCCTTGATTACTAATAAAATTTAACTATTTAATGATTAAAAATGATATACGAAATTTATACTAATGATTTTATGACTAATAATTATTTAATATGTTATAGTGTATAATTAACTGGCTGGGGCCGCTGGCCAAGCAGCGGGCTGGGGCAGCATTGCGGCGCACGTGATCAACGGCACCGCAGTTCCTGATCTCTCGAGGCACGAATCGCCCGTTCCTCTTCCAGCCCGATCGACCTTTTGCTACAGAAAAAAATCCATCTACTTTTTCCAGTCTCCATCATCGTCCCCTTCATCCTTAAGCTCACCTATTCTCTCACCTGCCGTCTCCAAAACTCCTACCCTCACCAAGGTTTTACCGAAACCCTCCGAACACCTCCATGAACCAAACCGAACTCAAGCTCGATTTCCACCATCCAATCGACCAATCTGACCATGATACGCCAGGTCTCCGCGGCGGCGAGGAGACAGAGATTTTGGCAGAGATATCTCCGTATTGCGGCAGCGATGAGCACGGCGAATCTCCGCCAGGATCTCCCGAAACGGCGAACCAGTCACTCCTCTTTTCTACTTCCGACGTTGGAGTTCCAGCCCCAGTACCCGTGTACGAGGAAATTTTATCTGAAAAGGTGTCCACAAATTCGACGGTCGATTTTGAGACGATGATTGCTGCGGATGATACCGTCGGGGCCGCGATGGTTGAAACTCGGGATACAGGCGATGTGGCGGCAATCGATGCTGTGGACAGTGCTCCTGTTAAGAGGAAGCGAGGCAGGCCGCGGAAGAACCCGGAGGCAAAGGCGGCTCCACCGGTGAGAAAGAAGGAGAGGGAAGATGTCTGCTTCGTTTGCTTCGATCGAACGAATCCAAACCTCGTGGCTTGTAACAAGAGGTTCTTGGCAATGCTTGGTTGGATCTTGTTTCCCATTTGTGCATTTGTTTTTATGTTTTGTTTGATGTTTTAATTTTGCTATAGGGGTTGTTACAAAGCTTATCATCCTGCATGTGTCAATCGGGACGAATCTTTCTTTGGTTCTAAGGCAAAATGGAACTGCGGTACTGCTCCAGCTCTACCTTTTTTCTCGGCTTATTCTAATTCAGCTTTAGCATTGTTTCCATTATGTTATGGTGTGATTAGTTAGAACTCCTACCCGATTAAAATGGGTAGTAATGCCTTAGAAATGGCGGTGGGGCTTTGGGATTAGTTTCATTGAACTGTAGTTAGTTGAGAGGTAGCAGACTTTTTCTCTTCTGGGCTGTTTGATTTGGAAAATTTAATCTACTCGTGTGACTGATTCACGCATTGGTAATTTTGAATCTGTTTGAGTTATGATTTTTTTGTCATATTGAAGTGAAAATCAGCTTTCCTGTAAAATAATTGAATATTTTCTTTTGATCTGAGGTGCATTTGAATCTAGAACAGAAACTTGATGCTATGTTAGTGAAATGTTTTTTAACCGGGGATGATTTGCTCAAATTATTTTCATAATGTGATGAAATAAAATAATGAAACACTGGGTAAACTAATGTGAAAATTTGAGAAGTTTCTTTGATGATGTTATGCCTAAGTAAGGAAACTGTTGTGATGATGATAGTCTATTAAGAATCACTTAATCATGTTTCTTTAGGAAACAAATTCAAAAATTGGGTCATTAAAATTCCTTCAACAGCCCTCTTTATTAATTTTTTATTATTTGGCAAATGTTTAATAATTGATATGAGTAATTGATCATTCAACTCTTCCAAAGTGTTATTCCCTCTCTTCTAAATTGTCAAAACAATTTTGTTGCGCTTCTTTTGAATTTTGTCATTGCATAACAGGTTGGCACATTTGCAGCAGTTGCCAAAAAATTGCTCGTTACATGTGCTACACGTGCACTACTTCTTATTGCAAAGATTGCATCATTGATGAAAGTAAATTTGTTTGTGTAAGAGGAACTTATGGATTTTGTCAGAGCTGCCATAATACTGTGACACTGATTGAGCAGAACAAGCTAGCCTTTGAGAAGAAGGTTTGCCTCGTATCTAGTGATAGTTGTTGTAGTCTTTTTTTTATGCCTATATTCTGTCAACTGATTTTATAAGATTTTGGTTGGTATTTGTATTTTTTAGGTTTTTTTTCTCAAAGGAGCATTGCTAAAAGTGATAAATAGGCTGCAAGATAATGGCATGTGCATTTTAGAATAATCAATGCTTATATATGCTGATTTTTGAATTTTAAAGTTGATGCTTCCATTTACATTTTGGCTGGACAAGCTTAGTTTATTATTTTTTGCATTGCATCAATCTACGATATGAAGTCATTTGGAAAAAGTTATTGCTTAAGTTACATTAATATAAGAAAGATTTTCATGTAATGCCTTTATTATTAATGCAATTTTGAACTAGTTCCTTTTTGCCCATGAAATTGGATTTTTGCTTATTTTAAGCACTCAGAGCCAATTTACTTTTTTTTGTCAGTCGTTAACTTGTTATTTTTAAAATAATTATATTTTTGTTTGCATTTAATTTTTACCATATATGCGATTCAAGATGTCTTAGCTTGTTGCTTATTGATCTTTTGTTCTCTATACAAGGTAAATATGATAACAGAGAGATTATAGCTGCTGCAAATGTCAACACTCTAGTTTGATTGATTTTTCATGTTAAATAATCTCTAAATACTGTATTTATGGAAATGATTTGGACATGCTTTTTAACATTCATTTGTTTGGTTTAGTTAAATGGAATAATACTCGCTTAATTTCTTAATGATGCACACAAGTTACAAAGAAATTGTTTAGAAGCTTTTTTTTGGTGGGCATTGCTTACGTTTATGCTGACCTGGATGAAGTTTTTAACATGAGCAACAACTATACTATCTTGGTTAAAAGGAGAATCACATGTGTCCCTTTACGTGCTTGGTAGTCCCCAAATTTTGTTTGAAAAACTTGCAAAGATTTTATATAAATTAACCTTGGTAAGATAACTTTTTCTTTCTAAATTTGACTTGATTACTTAACAAAGAATATATGGCAAGCCATTTTATTTATTTCTATCGATTGCAACGATGATGTAACCATGATCAACAGCCAACGACCATGTTTACCATGAGTTCATTGCATTATGCATGATCCATGCACCTTGGCTTAGTGCTCCCAGACTATTGCTCCATGCATAAGGCTTCCTCACATTTTGTTCGCATTTGAAGTTCGCTCGCCTCACGTACTCAGCTACAATGCTGATCTGGTTGTGTAGACATGTATGTGGAGGAAGATAAAGTGATTTGAGAGAATTTTTATGATAAAGATGACTAGTTTGGAGTTGGTATCATAAAGGTGTTAGAGTTTGCTACTATAAAGAAGAAAAGATTAGCCCAAAGGTACAACATGAGAATAATTGTATGAGATGTTTGGATAAGCAGAAGGGAAAAAATCTATTTAAGGGTGGTGGTGATTCATACATGATTTATTAATAGGTTATGCACAATTTTTATTTGTGCTGAATTCCTGTGATGACCCATGTTAGATTAATAACAACCAATCTAACATTAGGTATATCTTCGCAGGATTATATTAGCAGTTAAGCAAAATAATATTTAAACAACATCTAGAGCCATACAACAATATAAAAAATATCATTTATTCAATTTAATGATAACATCATCCAAAAAATTACATATTTGATAGCATACAAAATAGAAGTTGTCTCTTGAAAAAGTAAAAGCTAAAGTTTAATTTTTCAAATATGCACCACCATTCCTTATAACATCCTTAAGCTATCTCAACCTCTTCTAGATGTACATAGTTTGGCATTATAAAATTAATGCTTTAGTGCATATTCTAAGTATAAAGGATATTAAATAATATATTTTAAATAAAAGCGGAAGACAAAATGATATGATAATAATTGCAGGAAAACATGGTTTAAATAAAAATAATTATAATTCCTGCTAATAAATATTTCTTTGCCATAGTTATGTCACATGCTAAATTTAAAAAGATAATTGAATAAAAATTCATGTTTGTAGTATCATGAAGCAACGTTAGCAGTTTTGATGGGCAAAGCCAGAATTTCGAGGTTGGGTTTAATAAAAATATGTTCATCACTTGGGCCATCTCAAAGGCTCCAGATAGCACCCTTATGACTCCCGATGGACTAGCCCCGTCCCTAGCCTAATTCAACCACCGTTTTGAAACCCTTGCAAACATTCACAAGATGCATAAATATTATTTTGTTTCTTTACATCATTGGCAGTAAAATATCGCATTTAATATGAAACGTGATCAAAATGATGCTTAAACAACAATAAAAACAAATAAAAGTATAAAAAGTAATATCCAATGTATCTTGGTGTTTTGATCGTATTGAATAAGTACTCAAAAATTTGATGTCTACAAAAGTTGTAGTTATAAATTTTATTAGACTCATAAAATTGATTATTGCATAAATAAAGTATATCTCTTGATTAGTTTGTGATTTCTCAATATTTTATCACCTTAGACCCTCTTAAGAATTTATGACTTAGGTTAGGACAAAATTTTCTGTAGGTTAATCACAATCTTGACCACAATAAACGAAACAGTTAAAGCAAACTGACATTTTGATTAAATTATCTATTAGAAACCGCTCAATATAAAGGTCAACATGTAAAGCAAGAAGATAATTATTTTGAGATTTAATGACTAATTTCTCAAGTGGTTGTATTGGGAGAGTTCCAACTGTGAACTTCATGGATCTTATTTTATAATCAAATTGTATCCTCATTCTTGGTAAATACTTCTATGAATTTATATGGCACCTACTTCTATGTTAGAGTAATCAAATCTCAAACAATACGTATTTTAGAGGTACATGTTTTCTAAAGTTAGATTAATATTATGATGCACCAGATTCCTAACCTATAGATGGTGGCCTTTACAGCATTGGAGAGTTCATTCTGATGTGTGTCCTCGTGCTTCAATTCTACAGCATGAGGTGGAGTACCATCTATAGTGCTTCAAAATTTGTATCCTAGACTAAAAGGTTTAATTAAACATTTCTTAGGAAACAACTTGATATCACTTACAAGAAAACAATCTCTACTTGGATAGAATTTTCTGAAAATCACACTTTCGGCTAAATTATAGATTTGTGTTAGGTTTATTTCAGAATGCTTCTAAATTTACAGGGCATGTCTCTTGGGCAAATGGAGATAATATTAACTCATCAACACTTGAATTTAATTCATAGAATTTTTCTAAGCTCTTAGATGTAAGTGTACAAAAGTGGAACAACAATTCAGTAATATTGTTCTCAAGGAATTAAAGCAGCAGACAATATAGGTTTATATTAAGAAATTAGAGAAGTTAATGGAACCATTTTATCACCCTTAAATTTAGGACTTTCAACAAGAGTTTCATCAGGAATTCAACACAAATAGTTAGTGAAAGGGAAATGATTACTTAATCTAAGAAGATAATATCCATTAATGGCTTCTAGACTCTTCCATCAATGCACATATGACTAGGCATAGGAGTTTACAAGAAATTCTTAGAAACAGGAATATTGAAGTGGGCTTGGAAACAACATAACTGAAATAATTGTAGATTCATCTAATTGCAATTGGGTTTGATTATAGACACATTCAACAATTTCAGACAACAAACGTCTGTACTTGCCAACGCCATAATCTTTTCTCACAGCAAACTATATATTATTAAAGAAGCTAGAGTTATGTTTAAGTGTCCTAAGAATTGTAATATATTGGATAACAATACTTGAGCATAAAAAAAATCGTACATTGTGATTGAAAGTTCTAGTGATTAACGATGGAACCAGGAGAAACATTAGCGGCTGAAATCAGGAGAAGAGGATGTCTCCGAACGCAGAACAACTGTCGAGCGCAGAAGGAGATTGTGCAGGAAAGATGGAGTAGATGTTGTTCATCTTGTGCAACATAGTGAACAGAAGGGCTTGTCTTTCTCTTCTGCCACAGGTCTCCGTCTATTTCGTAGGGGTTTTCTTAGAGCTTCGGGCTTTCGTGAAGAAGTCGAAGGTGCTTGGTGACTTTAAATAGTGCCTTCTGGAAACCGTTGAACTCAATTTGGCGGTTCAGAAGAGGATGGAAGCTACGCTTGTACGCATAAGGAAACATTCACTTGATACCTTAAATTGGTCGTGCATTTTTAGTGAGCAGAAAGGAAGGGTTTTCGCTAAATGGGGGCTTACCGTGCGATGCTTCCATCGGAATCATAAGCTTAATTGACGGCCGTAATTAGAGAAAGTGTGAATGGCGTGGGAGAGGTGCTTCCGTCGGTTACAGGAAAGGTAAGAAGAAAATCGGAAGTATGTGTTCCGTCGACCCTTTTCATTACATGAATAAAAGCATGATTTCTACGTCGATGGAGGGAGAACGAAAATCGTGCATGCTTATTATGGAGAATTAGCGCAAATTGAATTGAAACACCTTTTATTAAGGCAATTAGAATGAGGCAAAGTAATATGAATCCTTTAATTATGTTAATAATAATAACAAAACTTCCATCTCAGCCATATTTGGGTAGAATGAATTCCCAAAATTTCATAAAACATTAAGTTAATTGATCTTTTATAGCACGTAATAGAAATAAATAGGAATTTGGCGAAAACAAATTTTAAAGAGAATTTTTAACTGAAAACAATAGAAATTGAACTTAGCAGGGAAACTAGGATTTTTCTTAAAAATGACCTAGAGTCATTGCAATCCCGGCTTGCACTTGTGCTCTACTTGGGTGAAATTAGTGGAAAAATGGCACCCGCTATGAAGTCCTCATAGAGATTGATGAACTGCAGTAAATAAAAGGCAAGTGGGATAAAAATAGAGGTTAGCCTTGTTATTGAGCTGCTTAGAAAAATAAAAGTAGTCAAAAGGTTCAATCAAATGAAAAGTAAAAGAAATATATATAGGAAAGAAGATAGCTGAAAAACCGAACGAGAAAGAGCCATCATAATCCCTTGAATTAAACTTAAGGTAATGGTTATTCCACCACTTGAACACACGCTTTGAGGTAAATAGCTTAGATTTTCTTTTAAATATCACTAACTCATGGATGAAAATGCTTAGAAACATGGGGATGTATTGGATAGACAAATGGCATCACATGCACCAAAAATGTTTGGGCTGTTTGATTGCATGTTAGAGTTAAAGTTATTAAAATAATATACTATTCAAATAATATGTTATTGGGATAACATTGCTATTGAGATTGTAGTGGATGCTTGGTGGTTTAGTGGTTTTACTTGTTCCGTGTTTAATTTTGGAAGTTTTATCCCTTCTTTATAGAATTTTTTTTTAAGAATTTTATTTGCTTAATATTATAGATATTTTCACCCAAAAAATTGAAAAAAGGACAAAAACTCTGCTGAGGAAGCTGGATCAAGGAAGACGATAGTGTCGACCAGAGCTCTTCCCTTGCAAGAATCGTCCGAGGTGCAAAATGCTGGAACGAATGTGAGGGCAAGGAGGTGGTATATGCGGTTCACTGTTATCTCAGTGTTACCCAATTTGGAGTGTTATTTGAATACTCTTCGCGATGGCAATTGCAAAATCATTCCAATGTTGAAACGACATAGCAGTGAACCAAACAACTATTATTTATTGTTATTAGGAAAAAATATTAAATGGCATCTTTGCAAATAACTTTTAAATGTCTTTAGTGCTCCACTATTCAGTTCCACAATTAACATATCTAAAAGACTTCACTTTGTATGCAGGAATTTTTTTTAAATCAAAGGTCTTATCTCATTGGGAGTTCATGCAAAACTTGTCCTTCAAAATCACAGTCAGTCGAGTTATGATAGCACTAATTTGTCTAATAAATTTGTTATTTAATGTGACAAAATCATAAAAGCTTTTCACAATAGGAAAATTGGTGTGGGTTAATCTCATATATTATTTTGTCTCTATTTGAAGAGGCAGCCTTGGAAATCACAATAATCTTAGTATAAATTAATAACTCAAACATATATATCTGTTAATCACAAATTGGTTGTACTTCACTAATGGAGGATATCTATAGTACATTGATAGATACCTATCTTTGGCAATCTCTTTTATCTTTGCCCGAGTTGTAAGTATGCTTTTCTTCAAATCTCACTTCTTTGCCTAACTAAATGAAGTTAATTTTTCATCCTTAACAATTTCAAAATACAAGAAAAACTTACCAAACTTATGTACTTGGTTATGAATCTATTTCTTTATTTTAAAGAATTTTACTTGTCCTACTAGAGATCTATATAGGATATAGATATATATTTATCCTATGTTACTGTCCAAGTAATTACATGTTCTCTATTCATTCTATCCTGCATTTACACCCGCCAATAAATTTTAGTCTTAGGAATATCAGCAATCATAAAATAAGATATCGACTTTTCAAACTTATTCATGGCTGACTTATAAACTTGGTGTTGGATTTCAAAGAAGCATACTTGTTTATAAGATAATTTTTGACAATTCATTTTTTCTTTGACCAATTGGTAGGATGATACCCTTCTCATTTTCCTCTCTACTTAGCCAATACATGTAAGTTTGAATTACTAGTTTAAGTTTAAAAGATCTCATTTGATTCTTATGCTATATAGGTTCTCTTAAAAACATATCCATGTACAACAACCAACTAGTAAAAGGCATACGATCCATCTACTATCATAAGATAATTCATTTAGATAAACTTTTGTATTTAATTATCATCTATATTGAAGTGCTGACATTGATGATTACTAAAATGTCCCTTCTAATTTTTTTCTACGACTCAATGATTTCTATAAATTCCATTAGACGACTCTATGGTTCACTTGATGGACTTAACCAATTTTAAAATTTATTCTAGTTTTAGTCTTGAATTGGCTATGGTTATTTTATAATTTTGCCACCTTGGTTTTTAAATATTAAATTATGGTATTAAGGTTATGTATTTCTTTATTTGGATACTGTCCAATAGTTTAATCAATTTAGTTTTAAAAGTAGCTAAGAGGTCATCCTGATGTACAATGTTACTGTGGTATTTGTTATGCTTGTAAATGTTATGTTGACTTAGCTTGAAGCTTAGCTAACAATTTTATGCAGGATGTATTAGGGTTGGTTTCTGTGATGCTTATCTTGTGCAAAATTTTTAAAAAATTATACATGATACTTAAAGTAAAAAAACAAACTCTTAAAACTGAAACTAATTACTTCTATTATAATCAACCTTTTGAAATTAAGGAAAATGAGATTTTAAGTTTTGAAAATATAATATTTTGTTAATAAAATTGAATTGATTTAAATTCACAACACACATATAACTCAATCAATTTTCTTGTTGCATTTTAAAACAAAATCTTAATCTCAGTTAGAACTATAAAATTAGCTTAGATCTAAAATTAAGTAGGAGTAGATGTTAGCTTAAAGTTTTGGTTCAAGTATGATTTAGGAAAGACAAGTGTAGTGTTCCTAGAGTATACAACTAAGTTTATGTTCCATGTATGGGTGATTCAATAGTTTAAATAGTGAATTTTGAAGTAGGTATGAAGCCTTTTTGATTTGTTAGATAATTTTGATATTGGTTTTCAGCTTTCATATTTTCTTAAGCTAAATTTTGCTAACCATTTATAAAATATAGATTAGGGTCGATTTATTAGATAATGTAAATGAGCTATATAAAGCTAAAAAACTATGCATAAATAAAAAGGAATTCATCGAATTGCTAAAAATTACTTACTTTAATTGTAATCTCTTTTAAATTAACTGAAAGGAAAATGGTATTTAAGTATTGGAAAAGTTAATTTTGTTATTAAACTACATGATATTTTTTCATGAGAAAAAAGAGAGCATTCTAAGTTCAGAACACAGAAAATTCCCGGATCGATTTCTTGTTTTCTTAACAAAAGTTTGTCACCCAATCAAAAGGAATAAAAAAATTAAGATGTTAAAATTAAATAAAAGAGATATTGATGTAATAACACAATTAATGCCTTGTCAAAATAAGATAATTAATTAGAATTGGTTTTCACTCTTTACACTTGAATGAATAACACATCTTTGGCATATAAGTTTAACTAGAGATACTTTTAATTCATTAGTCAAGAAAATTTGATTATAACCAAAAGAAGATCCCTCTTTGTAGATTCACTGGGTTTGAGTATGCTAAAGCATTCAAATCAACAATTACTGACATACCTGCAAGAGTGTTAAAATGGTTCAGTGGGTTGATTTTAGGTTTGGCCTGAAAATGATCAGATCTAGAATGGGACAGCCTAAATAAGATCTATATAATAAATGGGTCATAATTCCCAATCCAAACATAACTTATGTCCAAACTGATTGACCTGAACACTAGCCATTTTAACATGGATACAGAAGCATTACAGAGGCAATAAATTTGAACAAGATCCCTTTTGACCCAAACACGACCCATTGAAACACATGGGTTAGACACAAGTCAAATTAGGTCAAAGTTGAATTTTACAGGTCAATTTGAACTTGATAAGAATACTCTGCGAGTCTAAAACTTCAATTTGAATCTAACTCTAATATTGTACCATCAACTCATTGTGCTTTTTTCCGGGTTGAGTTCAGGTCATGGTTTTGTACTCGGTCATATTTCGACACTTTAACATAGGGTGCTGCTGCATATGAATTAAGAAAGTAATGGATTGTGACTGTTATTATTGAATCACAGGATCACAAATAAAGGGAAGATGCCATGTTGGTTTTTGGGAAAACATCATGCTAGGCTTTCATGCTGTGTTCACATGTTCAGATGAGCAACTTCAATTGATCCTACTATGGCTTGAAATTTGTTGTTAAGAACTTGGACATTTATCTGATTAGTGGAAGAAATTTACCAGAGGGTCCTGAATCATCTCCTTCATCTTACAACTCCAATGACCATATCAAATGTACATGAACTACAAAATAAAATAAATGCATAAATATATAAATATCCCAAGTCATTATTGCTTTATTCAATATTTGAGTCGGGTGTGGGCATCCCTTTTACTATTAATTTTAGTTTTTTTATGCTGTGTAAAACTGTTTTTTTATTTAAGTGTTTTTTTTTATTATTGAGAAGCCACATGTTATGCTTAAATTTACTGATGTACTTGAAAATCATTCTTGCTATTAAGGTTTACTTTTTTTTTTGATCCGTTTTGCTACTATTATGCACTGATATGGATTGTTGATAAAAATATATTTGCTTATGATGTTAACTGTTTGGGTTTTGTACAGGATGGAATAGATTTTGATGATACAGATAGTTTCACATATTTGTTTAAAGCCTATTGGTTGGATCAGAAAGGAAAACTGTCATTGCTATCTGAAGATCTAAATAATGCTAGACACCCCTATTCAGTTGTTCATGATGATGAATCTTCGGATGAATTATATGATGTTAACAAGGATCGGGGTTCTAGTTCAGAAAGTTCTTTAGATCATAAAAGCAACATTACATTGAAGAAAAAAGTCAGAAATCGTTTACCGGTAGTTGCTGCTGATAAAAATCCTTCTGCAAAGGAAGTTGATGGCTCAGGAACTTTATTACTTCAAGAAACTGGTTGGGCTTCAGTGGAGCTTTTGGACCTTGTGGCACACATGAGGAATGGAGATCAATCTTTTATATCTCAATTTGATGTTCAGGCACTTCTTCTTGACTATATAAAGAAATATAACCTTAGAGATCCGCGCAGGAAAAGCCAAATTATTTGTGATTTGAGACTTCAAAGTCTTTTTGGGAAAGAAAGAGTGGGCCATTTTGAAATGCTGAAGCTACTTGAATCTCATTTTCTTTCAAAAGAGGCACCTCAGATAGTTGTAGATATCAATCAAACGGAGAGCTTGCTTTCTGATAATAAATTGGCTGATGATACTGAAGAAGGTGACACATTTGCAAGGACAGTTTCTGATAAGAGGCGAAAAAAACCGTAAAAGAACCGATGATGTAGAACTGCAAGCAAATATTGATGATTACGCAGCAATTGATGTTCATAACATATCTCATGTTTTCTTGCGTCGAAGTTTGGTGGAGG